>JAOTQP010000870.1:3136104-3207598 GCA_026413545.1 Cichladusa arquata | reverse complement strand
AATATTATTTTCATTTAATAATATAGCTTATTTTTTATTATTTAATGTTTTAATATAATTATTATTATTATTTTATCATTTTATTATTTAATTTTTCTTCATTCTCATGTTCTTACACAATAAATATTATTATTATATTTTTATGATTTTATTAATATTTTATTGATTCATTGTTATTGTTATTAGTTTATTAGGCTTCTTAATCCACTCCCCAGGTTCCTGCAAGTTACGTTTCCACTCTAAATTAGGCTACAAACCGCACCCCAGCAATGCGACACCCCCACACAGCCTCTGTTTGCAGCACGGAGGGGTTGGGAGCACCCTGAAAATTCCCGTGACGACGCCCAAATCCCAAACACGCAGGTGCTCAAACCCTCCTTGTCCCCCAGCACTGGCATGGAGGGGTCTCTTTGGAAGGATTCTGGATGGGAATTTGCCACAGCAGGGAAATGTGGGAATGTGTCATGGGTGGGAAGAGCTGTAGAGGTGGGAGCATCTGCTTTGATGGTGTTTATTAAAGCAAATTTTGCTTCAAAATTTAAAGCCTGATAAGGAGCATCTTGGATACCTAAAATGTTCAATAGCCTTTTTTAAACTTAGAGCATTTTCCTCCTCTGGAAGCAAACGTCTGTATTTTTTATAACGCATTTAGAAAGAAGATATTTCTGGCTAATTCCTTACATGGAGCCAAGATGGAGTAAAAACTGCACAATCTTTCCCTCTCCCACACAGGGAAAAAATATTCACAGGCAAAAAGAAAGAAAAAAAAAAATTTAAAAGGTACTATGAGGGAGCTGGAAAAGAACCAGAGATTTGGGATGTGGGAAGGAAGATGGGAGAGAGCTGCGAGTGCTCCAGTTGGCAAGGATGGGATGGGAGTCAGGCACAACAGCCCTCCCTGCACCACTCTGCACAAAATCCCCAAATCCTTTTCACATGTAGGGCAACAGAAAGTCACTTCCCAGCTAGAGCATGAGTCAGAAGGAGGACAAAAATTCACATGATTTTACAGGACAAGAAATTCGAGCATCATCCCCCTTCCTCCAGCAGCTCTCTCCCCTCTCCGTGGCTCTTTTCCACCTCACAAATCACCACCCCCACGACATGAAAAGGAGCCCGAAAGCGAAACCCTGCCTGAATTAAAATCACAGTCGCTTCAAATTAGATCCACCTAGTAACTCTTGGCTTAGAAACTCCTAAATAACTGGAGCGGAAAGCTTCGACTCCTAAATAAGTGGCCTGGATTTCAAAGGCACCAGCACCCAGCTGCTCCCAGGGAGGTCAGCTGGAAGAAGCACTACTATTTATAAGACATTTGCACCCTGGGGAGAGGGCAGGGAGCAGGACATAGCTAGGTGCACTCAGAGGATTATTTCCCTCCCTCCCAAATCGTGCTTCACAAAATCTCAGCTCCCTAAAAATAGCACCTGGACTGGTAAATAAGATGTTGCTCGCAGCTGTTGTGAAAAAAGTCCAAAGGGGTGCTTAGCTCAGCGATTTTTCAGGAAATCAAGTCACTGACGCAGCCTGAATGTTGTCAGGAAGAGGTGTCAGCTGCTTGAGAGCCACCAGAGGCACAGTGTGACATGGGACACCCCATGAGCTGTCCCACAGCCTCACTGTGTGACAGAGGGAGGAATCAACCAGCCAGTGTAGGCTGGAGCTGCTGCCATACACACCCCAACCAGGAACTGGCAGATATTTAATAAATGAGAAGGGACAGAGGTATAAATGTAACACCAGGGGTTTGAAATATGAAAGTCACAGTGGTAGATGGGACAAAAATTGACCTTGAGTGTCCAAGGGATGAATGCAGTGGGTCCAGAGAGGTGGGAGAGGGAAGTACAAAATGTCTGTGAGAGAAGGGGAAAAACCTCCATTTGTGTGAGAATGGGATACCCACCTCTTATGGGGTTTATAGTCTTCAAACTTCTCCAAAGCACCAAAACTAAAACCACTCAATTCCCTCTTTTGTTCCACTGCTGCTCCAATGTCAAACTCACCTAGCAATCCATCTTGAACAGTGGCATTATGCTCTGGATGCATCCCAAAACAGCAGCTCCAGACTTCATCCTCCATCCCCTTTGGAAGAACCTGCTGGTCAGCAGCCAGCCTTCCCTGACATCCTCCCCCTGGCATCAAAATGCCAGCAGTGATTGCCCTGGCGAGCCCCAACTCTGACTAAGCCATGATTCACCCTCCCCTTTTAATGTCTTTGTTTAAAATTTATTTATTTCATTCCCTCTAAAGGAAACTTGGAAGGGAAGGACCAGTCACGTTCTTGCCTACATTCAGTGCAACACGCATCCTCTCCTCTGGACGTGGCACAGAGGGGTGCAGGGGAGGGAGAAGCCTGGTGGGATCCGAGTCACACATCCAGGAATTCTTAGCGTGGTTGGAATTTGGAGAGGGTGGCTGGCAGCTGTGTGCACATCACTGTGCAGATGCAGCCACCCATGTGCTCCATTCATGTCAGGGCAGCTTCATCTGCAGCAGTTTCCAGTATGACCTTTGGTTTATCAGCCTGGAATGTGGGCACAGAGTTCAGAATCACAGAATGGTTTAGGTTTAAAGGGATTTTCAAGATCATCCAGTCCCAACTCCCTGCCATGGGCAGGGATACTTTCCACTATCCCAGGATGCTCCAAACCCTGTTCAGCCTGGCCTTGAACACTTCCAGGGATGGGGCAGCCACAGCTTCTCTGGGCAACCTGTGCCAGGGTCTCACCACACCCACAGGAAAGAATTTCTCCCTAATATCCCATCTAAATCTACTCTCATCCAGTTTAAAGCCGTTCCAAAGCGCTCCCTACCCCGGGAGGGTGGCTGCAAAAGTCAGGCAGCAGCTGCCCAGATTCCTCTTAGTGCATTAACGACATTTTCTTGCAACAGAAAAATTTATTCTTCTGGGCTGACCAAGGAGCATTCATATGGTTTTCAGGGGAAAAAAAAAAGTCCAACAAAAACACAAAACCGAACAAACAAACAAAGCAAAAACAAAACCCAACCCAAAAAACCCCAAACAAAATGCTAAATTTTCCACTTGTAAAAAATTATTTTATATAATGGGATACTGAAGAAGCCAAGGAAATTGTCTGCAATATTTTTCGGGGAATTAGATGCTTTCAGAAGGGTCAGGAAGGAAACCAAGTGGCTGACCCCCTCCTCTTGGCAGCTGGATGCTGAGTAGTTTTCACTGCTGATGGCGCTTTCTTTGGAAGGACTTGATAAAAAGCTGCGACGGGTCAGGCTTGTGGCGGGGAGGGTGATAAATGTCTGATTTTTATCAGGCTGATAAAAATGTGTGGATTCGGAGAGGCAGCTGGAGTTCAAGGTCCTTCGCGCCTGAAGTTTACAATTGCCCCCCTCGCCCCTCGCAGGTATTTCAGTTGCAGGAATAAATAAACAAGGAGCGAAGTGCGAACTGCTCCTGTATCACCAGGACATCACCGCTCCCTGTCCCTCATCCCGCCCAGCTCCTGATGCCCGGCAGGGAACACCAAGGGCTCCTGCATCTTCCCCTGTAAAGGGTCGGAGTGTTTCCGCCATGGAAGAGTTTTTTATTCCCTCTCCTCTAAACAAGTTGTGTTTTCCTTCCTCATTTCTCGCCTCTCACCCGCCCTGTTCTTGCAGTCTGACACTGCTCCTCCTCCTCCTGCCACATCGGGCAAAGAGGAACAGAAACCAAGAAAACCATCTCTTCACCATATTATTTGGGTTTTCTGCAGGGATTAAGGGATGCTGCTCAGACCCCTGAAATCAGGGGAGAGTTCCTGGTCCCTCGGCAGCAGTGAGGGCTGACCCTGCCCGGGATGCAGGATCCCTCCCTGCAGGATGCAGGGAACATCGTGTGTCCCAGAGCTCTCCCTGCTTTCACCCACCAGCGCTAACACGTGTTCTCCGGGCTGCGGACAAGCCGTGCAGTTTTTCAGCCTGTTGCACCCTCTAATTGCACCTGATGTGCTCAAAGAGCTCCTTCCTTGGCCCGTTGTAAGAAATTCCGATCATTGCTGACAGCAGCTGGGCACTGGGACACCCCTGGAGCAAGACCTGGGCTGCCACACGCCGGCCTGTGGGTGCAGCTTTGCTTAAAAATAGCCACAAGCAGAGAAAGGGGAGAAATTCAGCGGGGTTCAGCTTCTGACAGTGAGAAATCAGGGCTGGGGGAAATCCCCACAGACGCACAAGGCATTGCTCACCCCGCTGTATCAGCCCCAGTCAAACACTGCACCCAGGGCTGACCTCGCTTTCCTGGCAGCCAAGGGGCAGGAAAAGCCAGGAAGAGGTTGCAGAAATGCAGAATTCAGCCTCATTCAGCTGATTCCAGCGTGGGGACCTGCTGCTTTTGCTCAGCCCTCTGCACTGAGCTCCTCGTGTGTTGTCACAGTCACACTCTGAACCATGCAGGAATTCTTTCGAATATTCGAGGACAGTAAATTCTTCCCGAAGTCAACACTTTGCAAAGTTGTTTGCTTGTTTGTTTAATTTCGTTTAATTTATAGCTCTTCAGACAGGAGGACAAGGATTCAAATCTTATTTCTTTTGAGTGGCCGGATTTGTGCTCTTTAGAGGTAAACACCTCTGTATAACTGGCTGAGTTAAAGGGCAGCAGGAAAGGAAATGGGAGAGTTGTAAATGCAATGCCTGGCTTTGATTAATATGAGGAAGAAGGAAGGATGAGAGCCTGGATTCAATCTCAACTCGTCATATTAAAAGCAAAGTTATTTGAGGTTTCCTCCACTGTCCTCAGAGAGGTGGGTGCCTCCACATGTGTCCTTGGATAGACCCAGTAAATCTTTAGACCAAAAATGGGGAGGTGTACAATGGGTGTCCATTAGCCAGGACTGATGGCACCAAAGGACCCTCCCAGATGGAGGTTCATATTTAAGAAAGGAGGTTTATTTGTAATTTTTAAAAATAATTATATTCTGTAATTCTCAAAAAATATAATTTGTAGATAACATCCTGAAGCTGCAAATATCCACTAAAGCAGGGACATTTCTCAAAGCTGGCAAGTCTGCTCAGATTGAGCAATGTCCTGTGAAAGTTCCTGACCTTACAAGACTATGCAAAACAAAACTCACCTCATAAATGGGCTAAACCATAAAGATAATTGACTCCATAGGTTGCAGAGAGGGTAGATTTAGGGTAGATATTATAAAGAAATTCTTTACTGTGAGGGTGATGAGGCCCTGGCACTGGTTGCCCAAAGAAGCTGTGGCTGCCCCATCCCTGGAAGTGTCCAAGGTTGGACAGGGCTTGAAGCAACCTATTTTTGTGGAAGGTGTCCCTGCTCATGGCAGGGGTTGGAACTGGGTGATCTTAAAAGTCACTTCCAACCCAGGCCATTCTATAATTCTGTGAAACACATGTTTCTAAGAATAGTTAGAAAGTAATTAAATGGCAAGAGTTTGGGATATTCCAGCCTCAGGAATTGAATACTGGTTCTCCTTGAAATAAAATCTGGCTGCCAAAGCTCAGGCTTGGTCTCAATACCAAGGGTCAAAGGGTGCAGATCAGTCAGAGAGCCACAACTCAGGTTTGGCATTGTCAGAGCTTGAAAGGACAATATTCACATTAACCTGGCACTGGGTTGAGCTTTCTACTCCCAGGTACTTTCAGTTATGTGAAAGGAACACTTCCCTGTTTGCCCTGTTATTTTAAGCTGTGAAATTCCCCACTGAAAATCCTGGGATTGCTTTAGGGTGCAAATCGACAGGATGTTGAACTTGACTTTAAGTTACCTCATCCCTAATCAACCACCTGCGACAAGGCACTGATCCAGCAGAAAAATCCTGCTGGTCTGAGAGAAAAGTGTGTTTACAGGGCTACTCTGTCCCTGCTGCCAGATCAGATATTCCCTGTCCTGCTGCTCCAGCAGAACCTGGCATGTGTTACCACAGTGCCTTCTCTGGGAAAATCAGCAGAATTACAGCCTTTTGCTCACACCTGAACCAGACCCAATTTAGGATTTTCCTGGTTTAACGCTGGCTGGGAGCTCAGCCCCGCTTGCTCGCTCCCTCACAGTGGGATGAGGGAGAGAGCTGGGAAGTAAAAGTGAGAAAACTTATGGGTTGAGGTGATGAAAGTTTAATGGGTAAAGCAAAAGCCACGTGCACAAGCAAAGGAAAACAAGGAATTTTCAAACGAGGAAAATTGCAGTGATCCCCAGGAAAGCAGGGCTCCATCACATGTGGAGGTGGCTTGGGAAGGCAAACACCATCACCCCGAATATCCCCCCCCCCCATTCCTAAACACGACAAAATGTGTTATGCGATATTTTTGGTCAGTTTGGGGTCAGGTGTTCTCCCTCTGTCCCCTCCCAACTCCTTTTGCTCCCCAGTCTCCTCACTGGTGAGGAGCAGAAAAGCCTTGACTCTATGTAAGCCCTGCTCAGCGAAACCAAAAACATCTCTATGTTATCAACAGTGTTTTGGTCACGAGTCAGAAACAGCCCCAGAGCAGCTCCTCTGAAGAAAACCAACCTGTCCCAGCCCAAACCAGCACAGTGCTGAAAAGCAATGCAGCATTTTGGAGATCTGATGGGAAGAACAAAGAATTCCAGCTCTCCTGTGTGCACAGATTGTTACAGGATTTATTGTCACGGAGGTGCCCAGTGGCTGAAGTTGATTGTGTTAACGAATAACTCAATTCCCAGCCCGTGCTGGATGTGAAACCCCCACAGATGAGTCTGTTCAGCCCATTTACTGTGGAGGGTGATCGCCCTCCAGAAATCACAGCCTGTCATTATCCCATGGACTTTGCCATTGAACTGTTTCCTAACTTCTCATTACCACCCACCTTTCATTAAGAGCCTGGATCGTTATCTCCTCGTTGCAGGTTATTAAATCAAACAATGGCAAAGGCTGTGGCCTTTCTGGGGCTGACTCACCTCATTATGTAACAAGCCCGGGCCAGCGACAACCTCAGCATCGTCATGGTGACAGAGGAGCATCTAAAAAGTTGCAGGCAATGATGTGGTGAAGCCAGATATCCCAGAGATGCTGGGGAATCTCTTCAAAGTAATGCAAAAAAAAAAAAAAAACCTAAAACACAATGCTCTGGGGGAGAACGTGGTGGTTTGTATTTGGGATGATCAAGGAGGACGTGCTGTGCTTGTAGGCAGCAGCGGGCAGCAGATTAATCACAGAGAGAAAGAGATCACAGGAGAAAGGGTATTTTTTTATCTGAGGTCTCAACCCCCGCTGATAATCAGTTTGGCTCCGGATACAGGGGCTTTTGAAGCAGCATCCCAGAAGGATCTGCACTGCCTGGGAGGCTCAGATGGAAAGGTTCCCCCTGAGGGATGCTGAGCAGGGAGGAGGCGTTGAAGCTCTCAGCTCCTGCTGTTCTGCCTCCATCCACAGCAAAGCTGTGGGAAAGATTTATGTAATTTTGGGGTGTCTACAAGGAATTGGTCACCTTTGAGCACTTCTACCACCTGTGGAGAGAGGCGGGAACTCACTTGCACAGAGAACAATCCAGCTGCCCTGCTGTGGGTACTGACTGCAAACCAGGAGATGTGTCCTCTGAACACGAAGGGAACCTCAGAGCGATGCCCAAAACCACTCCATGCACACATCTCAGTGCTCTCCAGCACAAAGTGACCCAAAACACAAATCCTTGTCCAGTCCAGAGTGCCATGTAGGGAGGAAGAGCAGAGCTTTGGTGAGGAGCTGCATTTCGAAATTGTGTACGTGCAGAGGATCTTCCCACCCACACTCACCTCTGTGAGCACGTCTGCCCCCTGCTCATCCCTGCTTCCTCACAGGGCTGGCATGACCCAGGTTGCCCAACAGTGGCCCACACACCTCAGCTCTGGCCAAGAAGAACCATTTTGGGGATCAGCACCACTCCTGGGGTTGAGCTGTTCCTGGACCAGCCTCCCCAAGGGCTCCCCTCTCCACTGAGCTGGTGGAAACCACAAGGCATCCCGAGGTGAGCTCTAAGTGTCCCACTTTTCCAGAGTGTTGCCATGTGCTTTTAAACTCAAGACCTGCAGGCACTGCTTTTAGGAGGTCTGTGAAAGACAAGTGAGAGGGAAAGTGTGTGGTCAACAAGCTGAAATTTAGAGTAGGAAGGTCCAGTTTTGTTTCCATATCTTTTGCTGGAGCTCCTTACAGCTCCTCTCCTAACCAAATTTTGGACCCAAATCACTGGAATCAGATCACAGAGATTGCTGGAATGCAGAAATCAAATAACCAAATTTCCTTATCATGGTTTTCTTAAAATTCTTCCACTTGTAGAGCAATGATTTTAATGCGTTTAAGTCCTAGCAGATGATTTTCATTTGTGTATTTCCTTCACTTTTTTTCTATTGCATGAAGACCTGGCTATGAAAGAAAAAAAAAAGGCTAAAATTAAAAAAATATGTATCTACAGAATTTGTTTCTTCTTTCCCTAATATTTTCCAATCAGACATGAAAAATATTAATGGAAAATTTCTGTGGAATTTTGGGGCAAGCTTAAACAATATGGGGAGCTTGCTGCCAACATGTTTTCTCAAATACATTTGTTTTCCAACCCGCAATGACAAGCTGTTAACAGCTCCTTGGGGAGGAAAAAAAAAAAAAAAAAAGAAAACTGAGCTCAGTGTTTACATTTCTGCCCTGGAGTTTAACAGGGAGTAGCAAAGCCATGTCTGGGTGCCTGGCGAGGGTCACAAGGAAAGATGCTGTGCTTCAAAGCACTTGGGAGTGCCTCAGTTTTCACCTAAACTGCTGTTACTCGAGCTGAGAGACAGAGCCAGGAGGGCATGGCACAGGTGGAAGCGCATCTTGACCATTGATTATCCTCACTGAATAACGACGGGGATGGGGAAAACCACTTTTATTGTGTCTGCTTCAGCATTTCCAGCAACACCACTCATTAGGGAATCACAGAATGGCTTGGGTTGGAAGGGACATAAAAGACTATTCTGTTCCAACCTTCCTGCTATGGTATTGACACCTTTCACTATCCCAGGCTGCTCCAAGACCTGTCCAACCTGGCCTTGGACACTTCCAGGGATAGAGCAGCCACAGCTTCTCTGGGCAACCTGTTCCAGCACAAACTGTGCCACAAACAGGACACTCTCCAACCAAGCAAATGACCCCAGCACAGGGGCTCACCTCACATGTCCATCCCCCCGTGCCCCCCTGCACAGCTCTGGTGGGTTCGTGCTCCCTGCACGTCCCTGGGCTGACGCCTGCAGTGACAGCACGGCCACAGCCAGGGTTTCACATTTCCCACCCACAGCTCAGCCTCAAGGAAAACACTGCTAGACAGTCAACAGGAGATCTGGGGGCCACCTGTCTGCTAGGCAGACTTTCCTGCCAGCTTCCCTATAAAGGAGGAGAGCTGGGCTCTGGCTCCAGGGATGACCTTCCCTCAGTTCATGTTGTTATTAGCCAGGCTGGGACAGCCCATTGACCTGATTGATGGGCACCTTTCACCCACTGCTGGCTGAGGGTGCTTGGGATGCCTCAGGGGTTCCATGGATGGTCACTGAGGCAGTGGGGGAGAGTTGTACCCATGGAGCAGAGCCCAGAGCAATTCCCAAACCTGCCAGCTATGCAAAAGCAAGGCCTTCCTGCAGCTGTGGCTAAGAGGGGTCCCACCAGGATGGGTTTGGGGTGAAGGTGGGCTAGCCAGAGGGTCACAGGAGCTGTATTATCTGGACATGCTTAGAGCATGGATGTGCTGTGCCCCTCCCTAAACACTGGTGCCCATTCCAGACCTGACCAGATGAATATCCCTGAAAATCCATCCTGTGCAGGCTCAAACCCATCTCAGCCCAGAGCCTGAGCAAGCACAGCTCCCTTGCACACGTGCAGGAGCACACGCAGCCACCCCAGCCCCTGGCAGCCACCAGTGCCTTCGGATGCTGCTCAAAAATCTGGTCCTCTTGCATTCAGGCAGAGCCAGTCATCGATGGCAGGGGTGACTAAGGCTCAGCACTGGCACATGCCAGCCCCATCCCACGCTGCCTTGTCCCATCTTGCCTGCAGCCAGGCCATTACCTGCCAGGCCACCCAGCTGCCAGCAAGGTGTGACAGCACATCCCAAGCCAGCCTGGAAAAGGTAACCTCAGGTCATCCAGAATTTGGGCTAGGAAAGTCACATCCATGAAAAGAACGCTTCCCACCCTCATGCCTTCCACCTAATTGCTGCTGTTGCAACAGCCCTACATGATTTAATGGTTTATTGCATTGTTCTTTTATTTATGGCATGGATGTGTTGGATGTGATCAGGTTCTCAGCAGCTCAGCTGCACTCAAAAATTATTAAGAGAAGAAAAAAAAAAAAAGGAAAGGAGAAACACAGCAGCAACCAGAGGTGATTTAATGTTCAAGGGAAACAAAGGCTTTGCTGACTGTGTTTCCCTGTGCACCTGATCTTCACAGCTGGCAGGAGGTGGGAATCCATTCCCTGCCTTTGGCAAAGCCACCTGGGAGAAAAAAAATAAACGCAAAAATCACTGCTGGCAGGTGCCTCTTCTGTCTCAACTCATCCTGCTCAGCTTGGTTCAGCTACATGGAGATTTTGGTGGTGAAACTACTTCTGAGTCCCTCCTCCCAAAGCCTTTGTCCTCAGCCATGAATGAGATCCAGCCCTCCAGCTGGGAAATGGACCCAGGCTAGAAAAAACCAAAAACCCCTACCATTTACTTTTCTTTATTATTATTCTATAAATTTATTTATCTTTATTTTGCTCTGAATTGGGATGTTGTTTTGTGAGCATGGATCCATCCCTGGAGTACCTGGTGTTGGCATAAAGCCATCCCAAATTCCTTTTGTGGAAGGGCTTTATCGGCTGCCTAAGCCTAAATCACAGCTTCAGCCTACTGTTCCTGTGAGAAATTCCTTGCTAATAAGGAGGATTTCAAACAAAGTCAGTGAGAAGGAGGAAAAAAAACCAAGGCAAATTCTCAAATTTGTGCCCCAGCCATGTTAGAATCTCCTATTGGCATTAAGGTGGGGTGCTTGCCTGGGTCATACCTGACATGAAGGCATGAGTTTCCTCCTGAGAAATTTATATTGGTGACTGAGAAGCCTTTATTTTACACATGTGCCAGGTTACCTGGCAGTGCCCACTTGCATTTTTAGGGGTGGAAAAATTTGGTCTCCCAGGCACAGAAATCAGCAGTTTTTCAGTCCTCACTTTGAGCAAGACTCAGTGCAACCCTGCTTATCTCCCAATACAGGCAGCTGGAGCATCCTGGCTCAGGAGAGCCTGAAACTGGGAAGTCACATCCCTCCTTGGGGCTCATGGATTTGGGAGCAGCAAAACCCAATTTTTCTCCTACTGATAGGCCTTTTTGGGCTTACCTAGAAACAGAGGCCAGACAAAGTTAAAATAATAAATTATATTTGTTTAATGAAGTGCCTTCAGGTATATTAAGGGCAGACAAAGCCTCTCCAAGGGGCTACACCCAAAAATAGACAAAGTTCATGAGTTTTTCAGACAGATCTAAGTTTGATTCATTTACATATCAGGGGTTAATCCTTCAATTACAGCTTCAGGTAATGAAGTCATATTCCCCCAGTTTGCACCCCTTCACCTCCAAATTCACTTTTGTTTATACTTTTCAGGGCCTGAGGCAGGAAGGTGTCCTTGAATCTCAGGCACAGAGGGATTGTTTTGTCTGTGAGGACAAGTTAACAAACATTTTATATAGAGTTATGCACTAATGCAGCACAGAATTTGAAAAACATAAAAGCTAAGAGCCTAAGCTATCAGTACCACTGGGAGAAAAAAACCACCCCTGATCCTGGTGATCCTGGCGGGTTGTGCCTGTTGTTTACCAGCCTCAGCTGCTCTCGGGGTTTCCAGGAAGGAGCTGGGAAGGGCAGCGGCAGCGGCAGCAGCAGCGCAGGGCTCCGGCACGCTCCTTTCGCGTGTCCGCGCTCCGTGCGCTCCCTGCCCGCGTCCACGGCACCGCGGCGTGCGCGGCTGCTGGGGCTCCCGCTGTCCTTCCTGCCAGCAGGCCAATAAAATCGTACATTAAACTGGTAAACAAGCTCAGCCCGCTGCCCTGGGAAAGGTTCTCCCCGCGCCGGGTCGGGTGAACAAGTTCCAGAGGAATAAATAAATCGGGCTGGCTGATTAACACCAGCCCTGCCGTGTTCCTGCCAAAAGAGAGCCCAAAGTGGGGCTGGGACTGCACAAGGCACGGCAATGCCTCTTCTTCTCCTTGGATTTACCACCACCTTCCTCATCACCCCTTCCCTGCAGCATCGTTTCTCCCCAAACCATTTTGCAAGGTCTTTCTCAGCTTGCCCCCTCTGTCCGCAGATAATCCTTTTCAGGGCTGAGAAAAGCTTTCCAGCCCAAATCAACATCTCTCCAGGTGGGGTTTTAACAGCCTGCTCCTGCCCACAAGGGCTGATTTGGAAGCTCTGAGTGCACTACAGTGAATTCTGCACAAGTAATATCCCTAAAATGTACCTGCACAGCGAATACACCTCAGAATGCTCCAGCACAGCCAGGATTGGTGCAGAGAGAGCTGGATCTGTGGATAAGAGCAGCTAAAGGTACTGTCAGTGCAGCCTCCAGTCCATCTCTGCACCCTCCTGTGCCTCAGTTTCCTCTGCTTCAATTGATAAATCTGGAAATCATGCAACAAGGAGTAAAGGACTGGGGAGAGGAGAAACAAAAAGGTCTCAGCAGTCTGAGCAAAGAGCACGAAGTCCCTGGAGAAAACACTACTATTCCTATTCTTATTATTCATAATAATGAAGGGAAATCAAAAGGAAAGCCCAATTCCATGAGGTTTTAGCAAGAGGGTGGCATACATAATGCAGAAGGTTGGGTTTTCTGGACTGGATGGTGCTGGTTCCTCAGCACCAAAGAAGGAACTGGAGGAAATCTCTCTCCCTGTGCTTCTGGGAAGAGGTTTAATCTGGGATGGGACAGGGTGGGCAATACCAAGATGTTTTCAGAATGGGGTATATGGGAGAGCACAAAATTAGAGTGATTTTGTTCTCCAGGAAGGAGAAAACTGGGGAATAGCTTTTGGCCTGGAAAAGGATGCTATGGAGAAGAAAACAGCTGTTCTTTATAGCAAGGGATATTTAAGGTTTATACAAGATATGCTTCCCTAGTGGAATTCTAATTAGTAGAATCCTAATACCTCTTGCCAGGATAAGGAATTCTCCAGGGGAAAACACAAAGGAAACCTAAATCTACTTGTGTGAGTTTGATCTGGAGTCCCAACTAGGGCTTGTGCTCCATCCTTTTTTTTTCCCCCAACATTAAAATGTATTTATGACAGGGAAAAGGATCAGGTGCCCTGCAGAGATGTGTGTGCCTGCACGCACGCACCAGAAAAACAGGGATCACACCTTGCCTGCTCCTGGTTTTGAAATCCTCCCACGTCCCTCCATGGAAAAAAAAAAACCTGTGGTCATCTGATCTAAAGCCTTTGGAGCTGCTTTGTGCCGAGATCAATTTCTCCATCACAGAGGGTGTGTTAGGGAAAGGCTCAGCAGGGCAGCAGCTCTGCTGGCACAGGCTCCCAGTGGCACAAGGATGGTGGGATGCCAGGTGGAAAAGGGACCTGGGGGGTGCTGGTGGTGGGATCTGAGCACTGGAGTGAAGCCCAAGCCCAATCTGAGCCACTTTCCTGTGTGACACAGCCACTGAGCTTGGATTCAGCTGCTGGCTGGAAATACAGCAATGGAGAGTCCTTCTCCACCCCTGCCAGGAGGGAGGCAGGACACCAAGAGGAGGGATTTTCCAGCATCCTGAGTTGCTTGGTGGGATGCTGGCCCTGGCAGGGAGGTTATAGGTGTGTCTGACTGCTCCCAGGTTAGGACATGAGGATATACCTTCCATATTGTTATGTGGTTTAATTCCCAGACTCAGGAAGTCTGAGAGGTCCTAACCCATATCTCTCCCCACCAGCTGGTTTCTGTGGAGTAATCAGAATGCAGAGCAGGTTCAAAAACCCCACTGGACCTTGCAGAGCTGCACACCCCTTAGAAGGGTCCTAGAAGAGTTTCTAGTGGAGTGGTGGTTCCACCTGCAGCTGGTGGCAGCCTAGGCTGTCCCACCTGGCCACCATGGCCTGGCATGTGCCCCCTGCACCAGCACCACGAGATGTGATGGACTCTGCTGCTTGGTTCTGCACGATCCAGTGAGCAATAATGGGAACAAATCTGGGCATGATGACCCTGAAATTCATCAAAAACTCCCCATGAATGGCCATAAATGCTAAAGAAAGTGCAAAGGCCAAGAGGCAGTGGAAAGGTTGTGCTCACTAAGGGCTTTTTTGGAAGTGCAGGGAGGTGCTGGGAGGGGTGTGATGGGGGGACAGACACCAGCTCCTTTCGGTCCTTTGGCTCAAGAGATGGTGAGGTGAAAGGGGGTGAAATGGAACCAAGAGCCAGAATGAAAATATCACAGTGAGAAACAGGCTGGGGGACAAGGCAGGACGGGAGGGGATTTCCAGCCTTCCAGGAAAGGGGTTCAGTGAAAACCAGGTGATGGTTTGACTCAGGCATGAGCCAGTGAGTCAGGAGAGCCAGGGCCAGTTCTGCCACACGTTTCCTCTGTGCCCTTTGAGCAGACACCCTCGAGCAGACACCCACAGTGTCACTGTCACTGGGGAGCTGCAGCAGGCAGGACCCCCCTCAAGCACCTCCTGACTCCTCACATGGCTTCTCTGCATCCATCAGTGCTTAAAAATCCTGTCCAGTGCCTCTGACAGGAAATGCTGGATAAAAACTTTTCCAGGGCTGCCAGGAAGACACGACATCAAGGAGTGATGGGTGGCACGACCTGCAAAGACAGCAGCATGTGGGTTTGCAGGGCATTGCCAGCAATCCAGAAAGCCTCCCAAAGTGACAAAATTATCCCTTCCAATACCTAAAAAGCTGCAGAAAGGCAGTTCTCCACCTTTAGCTGTAACCATTCTGCAAAAGCAGAGTTTCCCATCAGGGGTGTTGTAATCTGAGTCACTGCAAGAGCTGGGACAGTAAGGAAGTGCTCGGTGGCACAGGGGACAGGCAGCAGAAATAACAATGCTGGGATGTGGCACAGTCCTGCCCTTTCCCTTCATGCTCACAGGCAAAAGGCACCTCTGCTCCTGCTAACAAGAGCCTCCTTGATGTCAGCACGCAGAAATGAGAGCAGGGGATGTTGTAACTTCTGCTAACAGAATGTACAAAGCAGTGAGAGCAGTAGGAGAGTGAGGGATCTGCCTCTCCACTCCACTCTCATGACACCCCACCTGGAGCACCGTGTCCAGCTTGGAGTCTCCAGTATAAAAAGGGCATGGAACTGTTGGAGCAAGTCCAGAAGAGGCCATGAAGATGCTCCAAGGGCTGGAGAACCTTTGTTATAGAGACAGGTTGAGAAAGCTGGGGCTGTTCAGCCTGGAGAAGGCTTGTGGGAGATCTTAGAGCCCCTTCCAGTGCCTAAAGAGAACATATAAGAAAGATGAAGAATAGATATTATAGCAGAGTCTGTTGCAATAGGACAAGGGGTGGTGGTTTCAAAGTGAAGGAGGGTTGATTTATATTAGATATAAGGAAGAAATTTTTTATGATGAGGGTGGTGAGACCCTGGCACAGGTTGCCCAGAGAGGCAATGGGTACCCCATCCCTGGAAGTGCTCAAGGTGATGTTGGAGTGGACTTTGAGTAACTTCATCGAGTACAAGATGTCCTTGTCCTGTCAGAGGGTTTGGAACTAGGTGATCTTTTACATCCTTTCCAACCCAAGTTGTTCTGTGCTTCTATCATCATGTGCTCAATCTCTGCTGGCTGGCTTTCAGTCTTATCTCCAGCTCCTTCCCAGCCAGCAGCACTGGGATTTCATTTGTCCTTTGACAGATGACAAATGTCCCTCTTGCTGGCAATGCTTATCACCTGCACACTCCCAGGCTTCCTCGCGTCAGCTGCAGTAATTAAATCATATTTTTCAGGAAGGGCACTTTAGGTGAAAGCTCCCAACACCTCCTGCCAGCAGAGCTGCAGCCACAGACAGGCCTTTGCCAGGGTAATGGCACTGCCTGGGGATCAGGGCTCTCTCCAGTGCTCCCAGCTGATGCAGCAATGCTGGAAGAAATTAATTTCTGTCCTAAGCTTGTTCTTCCTGGCTGTCCTTGAGCATCCCTGCTAGAAACACCTTTCTTTAATATCAGAAACTGCCAAATGCATTGAGGTTGGCTAAATGGCAGATGTTATACAGCCATGAAGAGCAGATCCTGTGGCAATGCCAATGGCTACAATGCCCGAGGAGAAAGGAGGCAGAACAGAGCCAAGGCAGCCAGGATTTCACACAGACTTCTCTGGGAGACACAGGAATGTGATACCAAAGCTGCAAGTGGTGAGAAATCGACCAAGACAGGGGTGGAATTTGCATTTTCCGCCACAGGATGCTCCATTTCCACACACAGGGGTGTGCAAAGACAGCTGAGAGCCTCCAAAATGCTCATCCCAAGGTGTTCTTTTGCCTCAAGCAACCAAAAGTCTACAGAGCAGCAGCCCTTGGGCAGAGCCTCCTCTTCGCACCCTGGATCAGGGTGGCTGTGAACAAGCCCTGAGGTGAGATGCTGTTCCCAAAAGGCTCTCAGAGTAAAGGCTCAGCCTCCTTGCCAAGCTGCCTGGAGTCCCCATATTCCTCTGGGAGGGTCAGGAACACAGCCAGATTCCAACCCAGCTGAAGCCACCACCTTGAGCAAGCATTTTTATGCACCAAGCTGAACTAGAAGGAAAAGATCTTTTTTTTACCAGCTTAGGATGTGCATAGCTTGCTGTGGGCAGGTTTTGAAGGGCAGCCACAAGGCCATGCTGTCCACAACCCTCCTGCCTGGTGGCTTATGGATGTGCCCCAGGGAGCCCAGCAGCAGCCACTGAACAGTGCTCCAGGCAGGGCTGGTGATGTGGGGTCCCAGTGGGATGCTCTGAACTGAGGCTAAAGGCTGCAGCCAGGTCACAGCACTGCTATGCCACCACTAAACCATGTCCCCAAGTGCCACATCTATGTGTCTTAAATCCCTCCAGGGACGGTGACTCCACCACTGCCCTGGCACCACTTTCCCAGTGCTTGACAACTCTTGTGGTGACAGAAATTATTCATAAAATACACAAGCAATGGGCAAAACCCATCCACACCGGCCTCTCTGTCACCTTGGACTCTCTGGAGCTGCTGAGAGCTGTCCTGGCATTTCAAGGTTGACCTCTAGAGGAAGTTCGTAGACAGACGAGCTACGGCTGCGACGGTGCCACAAGGGCTGCAGGACACAAGTGCCGAGGATTTGCAGCTCAGCTGTGCCCCACGAGTCTGGCAGCGATCACAAGCACAGCACGGGGTCCTGGCAAACTGCTCCTCCCAAATTTCGGTGTGCTGGGCAGGACCGCGTGGTAAAGCATCAATTGCTGCAAACCCACCGTGTGTCCCCAAGTGCTGGGGACCTGCCAGGGTCATTTCTACCCCTGCTGATGCTGCAGCACGTTCCCCCGGTCTCTCCCTGCTCCCCAGCTCAGCGCTCTGAAAGCCTCACACGCTCAGCTTTCCTCCCACCGCCCACCCCCAGCATCTCTCTCCCCCTGCTCCAAATTAATCCCTTTATCACCTATAATTAAATCGAGCCCTGCAGCCTGCTGCTGCGCTGGCAAGATGCGAGGGTGTGAACCGCATCACGCTCCGTGAGCCTTAAAAGGCAGCAGAACCCTCGGCGCCGGAGATGCGGGTTCTGTGAGCATCACTGCCTCACCCCCGCAGCATCCCCCCAGAGCAGGCAGAGGGGAGAAAAAACAAATCCAGCCCTCTCCCCGCCAGTTTCAGTCCTTCCCTGCTGCCTTTCGAGGTCGTGCCAGTGTCAGTGTGACACCTCTGTCCCTGCCCCGGCACAGGGCTGCCCGCCGGCCAAAGCGCCCGTGTGCGATGCTGAGCAGCACCTTCTCCCCTGTCCTTGCACATCCCGACCTAACCCTGCCTCCCCTGGCTTTTTTGTCTCATGAAGAAGAGTTTTTCCCTTCCATTTCTCCACCCCATAGAGCTGCCGGGAAAGGGCACCACTGCAAGCATCCCTCTCTGTCCCACTGTGCCAGCACTTCCCTCTGGAAAGAGGAGGAGGTGACATTTAAGATTCTCTGCTTCTCAGCCCGGAGAGGGTGGAAAACTCATCCACAGCAGCACGGGAGGACCCATCAGGCTTTAAGTCCCATATTGGGCGCTTCTTGCCCGACACTGCCAAGCCAGGGGTGGAAAAGAGATGGTTTGGGGTGCCGATCTGAGGGCAGCACGGCATGAAAGGGGCTTGCCCAGGTTTATGTCCCCAGTCTCTCCTCCCAGCCCCTCAGCCGAGCACCTGCCAAGGACACAAAAGCACGCAGGTCGCCAGCTCTCAGACCAGCAGCACCCCCTGCCCAGGAGCATCCCGCTGCCCCAGCCCTTGCACCGCCCCAGCAGCTCGTTCCCCTCGCCCGGCGGCACAAAAACCCCGCAGGGAAGGCGGAGAGGGGACATTTGCCCTTTTCAGGCTGCACAGAGCACACCCACCCACCGCACACACATAACCTCAGGGGTGTCCCCATCCTCCCCAAAGCCGGCAGAGCCGGGCACAGCCCGGAGCTCCCATCCCCATCCCCTGCAGGATACACGGATCCATCCCAGGGATTCCCTGCGGGAGCATCCCGGGATGCTGCCCATCCTCCCAGCCCTACCTTTGCGGAACGGCATGGGCGCCGGGGTTCCTCGGACGCGGACGCCTTTTCTTAGATATATACACAAAAAAATATATGTATTTCCTTCTGTATCTCTATTTCTTTCCTTCCTCCCCCTCCTTCTTTCAGAAGGAAACGGACATATTTGGGCAAAGCCCGGCAGAAAACAGCGTCATTCCGAGGGTGGCACTGCAGAAAGGAGGAAGTTCTTGCAGTTTCAGAGCTTTTAACCCTTCGCTTCCCGGAGGCAGCAGGCATGGGAGGGAGGTGACAGGAACAGGACAGGGAGCTGATTGCCTTAGAAAGGGATGGAAGGTACTGGGAAAGGGTTTTTGAGTTGATTTGTGGTGGTTTTTTTTCTTGGTAGGATCAGTACAGAACTGAATGTAATGGATGCGGATGTGATAATGGAATTTTGGCCTCCTGCATCACTTATGCAAATTTCTGAGCTCATCAAAGCACCAATCCCATCTTTGTGGTGGCCCTGGGACACACTGGGAAAACCCAGCTGGTTTAGAAACAAGGGGGTCAGAAACTCAGATCCCCCTGTTCAGCATCTCCTGCCTTGCACAGGCAACTGCAAGTTCAGATGGTGCTGTGCTGGATCCTGAGGATGAGCAAATACCCCTTGCCTGCCATCACAGGGCTGGGATGAGCCAGGATCTTTGGAGCAGCATCAGGTCTGTGTCCTCATCTCTGAAGCTCAAGTTGCAGCAGGAGGTGAAGGTGGACCATTTTAACCTGGGAGGGTTGTTTTATTTTTGCTGTGGTTCCTTTATGCCCTCCCTGGAGGTAGAAAGATGCATTGGCTTGGAGGGAGTTCAAGAGAAACTCTTTGAACTGTGCATGATAGGATCCCATCCTTTAATCTTGGTGCTTGACAGCGACACCATGAGCTCCATGTTGTGTCTCTGCTCCCTGCAAAACTCTTTCTCCCTCCTGGAGTCAACAAGACTTTTCTCAAAGCACCCCTGGGGTGCTCTAAAGCCTCCCCATTTATTCCCTGAGGGCTCCAGCCCCATCCAGACCACCTCAATGCTCCAGGTGAGTGTTCTTCATCCTCCCCGGGGCAAAGTCTGCCAGGTTTGGCTTAACCCCACTGGAGAAACCTGTTTAGGCCAGTGGGTAAGGAGCACTCCAAAAAAAACCCCACAAAAACCCAAAAAACCCCACCCCCAGGCTGTTACAAGAGCTGTGGCTCCAACAGGAATGGCAGGGAGAGGGACATCAATGGCTTTGCTGCCTCTGTCCTGCTCAGGGAGTGCTGGCTGCTGGATGAGATGTTCCTGAGCCCCAGCACCATGTAAGGAACAAAAGTGTTCAAGATTTGATGGTATGGGCTGCTGGGCTTCTTCCAGTGACTGGAAGCAGTTACAGCAGCTGGTTTATGCCCTGCCCCTGGAAAACACAGCAGGACAGGCTGGGGGTCTGCCCAAGCAAACTGAGCAGGCAACCATTTCCTTGGGGGAAAAATCACCCAAAAATGGAATTTCCCAGGATGTTTAAAGGCCTGTGGGCTGGGAAAATTGAAGGCAGGTGGGTTGGACATCCATGTGCTGTTTCCAGAGAGCCCAGAAGGTAAAGGAGAGTCCTCCTTCACTCCATGTGTTCCAGCACCCAGGTGGAAGGGAAGGACACCTCAGCCATACCCAAAGCCAGGGTAGAAGGACCCAGGAGTTCTTCTGGTCCCCAACTCTACCCAGACCTCTGCTCTGGCAAACAAGTGCATTCCTTGCAGTGACGAGCTTTCAAATCTCTACAAAACCAGATTTTTACAATTTTATTTCCCAGGATTAATGTGGATTAGCAATTCATGTCCAGAAGGATATTTCCAGCACATGACTCCAGGGCTTAGCAAAAGAAACATAAAGCAATATACTCAGGGTTAGATCCAAAATGACCGTCCTATCCATGAAAATCCATGTTTGGATGCTCATGTCCAAGTTTGTTGTCCATAACATCCTGCTGAGCTTGGAAGGGGCTTAACTCCTTAGATGGTTTTTTTCCAACATTGATGTTGCCTGGACTTCAGCTCCAAAAACTTCCCAGTTAGGAGCACCACAGAGTTTCGTAGTTGAGACCAGGACCTGTATTAGAGGATGATAGTTCAGGTCCCCATTAAAGTGCTTCTGTCACCTGGTCCTTGCCCTGGGATTTGCTCCAGTTATTCTGTGCATTGACCTAGAAAGATCTCAGATGGGACCATCCTTGGTGTCCATACATCTGCTTTCCATTTTCCAGAAAATTCCAGAAACCAGCTTCCAAGCCAACGCCATCACAGGAGTCAGAGCATCATTCCCCATATCAGATATGATTTGGTTTCACCCACAGAAAGCACCTCAGGCATGTGGTGCCAGGCAGTTTAAATAAGCAGAGAAGACTTCAAACATGGTCTGGGGATTTCTGGTGTATGAGGATCTTCACTCCTTACTCACAGTTTTCAACAGCAATTATGTCTGGCATCTAGAAAGAACGACTTAAAAGTAAAAATAGTAATAATTTAAAAAAATTACTAAGAATCAAGCTGGTCTCAAAACAAGATTTAGATGAAACTATACAAACTCTGGTCTAGGACACTGAAATCAGAGCCTCTCTCCTCCTGGCAGAGCACAAATGGCTGCACAGCCAGAGAAGGTGGCAGTGGCTCAGCATCACTTGAAGTTTTCAGAACATGTTGAGAAAACCTGGTGGGAAGGGTTTCAGCCAGCACTGATTGTGCCCCAGGCTGAGGGATGGTCCAGAAAGCTTCCTGAGATCTTCCCAAGCCCTGGTTTCTGTGGGAGAGGCACTTGGAGCCTCCATGGTTGCTATCAGCTTTCCCAGCCGTGTCCTGTAGGAAGGTGTCTCCAAAGGAAACAAAAGCATAATTTAATGACTAATATGTCAGTAGGTTATCTACTTAGAACTGACCCAGCAAAGGACCCTTTTACCTGTCCCACAGGTTTAAAACCCATATTTCATACAAACATGGAAAAGTTTGGGTTGGAAAGGATCTTAGAGACAATCTAGTTCCAAATCCCCTGCCATGGGCAGGGACACCTCCAACTGTCCCAGGGTGCTCCAAGCCCCATCCCACCTGACCTTGGACTCTTCCAGGGATGGGGCAGCCACAGCTTCTCTGGCAGCCTGTGCCAGGGCCTCATCACCCCCCCAGAGAAGGATTTTCCCCTCAACTTCATCCTTAAGCCCAGAAAAACCTCTTTATCCAGGATGGAGATTTAATTTGCCTTCCCCACCTTGCACTGAATCCGTGTGAACAAGGCTTTGCATCAGGGGGCACGGGGGTGAAACGAGCTGCCCTGCACATCCCTGCACATTCCCAACCAGGGAATCAGCATTGAACTCTTCTCCCTTTCCAGGCAGTGAGCTAAGGGCTGGGAGCAGTGTGAGACAGGAATGTCAGTGCCTTCAGCCTGAGAAGCAGTCATGGGGATCTCCTTCACTGCAAGGCTGGTACTCTACGAGCAAATAAGAATGCAAACAGTTCCTTTGAAATATTTATAACATTTGGAATGACTTGCATGGCACAAACCCAAGGAAGACGAGGGTGCTGGGAATTGCTGGTGCTGGGTACACCAGGGGACTTGCTTACATGATTGATCCAGCTTGCAAAGTTCTGTTTTGTCCTTTTATAAGAAGTCTGAGTGCTCAGGCAGGCTCTCCTCCTCCTCCCCTGGGTTACACATTGCCTGAAGGTCCTGCTTCCCCTATTAGCATCAGACCCCTTTTCCCACTGCTCAGCTGTTCTCTGGCTGAGCTGCTGCAGTCACACCTAAGCCAATCTTCAAGGTCACATTTCAGTGACCAGGCACTGATCATCTCAATTCTGCTTTCAGCCCATGCCCAGATTTTTTTTTTGCTGATCCTCCCACATTCCAGCAGCCAGACACTGGTACCCAGCTCCCTTTCTCACAGTGAGCTGTCCCCATCATCAGCCTGATGCTTCAGCCTTGCAAATTTAGCAGGGGAAGGTTGCAGAGAGGCTCATGGTTCTGCTGGGAGAACAGGCAGCCCAACCAGGTCATCAGGGCTTAAGATGCAGAAGGGACTGAGAACAATGAGTTTTGGAGAGTTTACAGCCAATCTCCCCCTTGTAGCTGACCTAGAGAGATTACTTTTGTTAACCTCTGGTATTAGTGCTGGCGTCTTCATATCAGAGATTAGGTGCTCTATAAAGGTGTGGACACAAGATTGGATTAGAGAGATGCAGGTCAAAGACTTAGGACAAGGAGGAATGGTTTTAGACTGACAGAGGGCAAAGTTAGACTAGAGATTCGGAAAAAAATTCTTCTCTGGGGGGATGGTGAGGCCCTGGCACAGGGTGCCCAGAGAAGCTGTGGCTGCCCCATCCCTGGAAGTGCCCAAGACCAGGTTGGATGGGGGTTGGAACAACCTGGGATAGTGGGAGGTGTTGGAATGAGATGATCTTTAGGGTCCTTTCTAACCTAAATCATTTTGTGACCAGGTACTCGTGGTCCCTTGCAGATCCCAGTCTCCTGTTTTGCACAAGTTTCAGCTTTTGGGTTTTGGAGAGAAAGAACTGGACAGCACTTTCCAGGAGTGATCTGCAGGCAGTAATTACTGCAGCTGCCAGGTACAAACCTTCCTGACTTCTCTGCTGCTGCCAGCTCCAGCAGGTTTCTAAATTTGATTTTGCTCTTTCCATGCAGGAAATTCACTTTCACTTCTCCATTGATTTCTGTGGCTTTGAACTGCTTCCATACACCCACCAGGCACTGAAGAGGAAATGTCACATTTGGAGAAACATCTGCATCCTTCTTCTGACGTATCAAGAGTGACAGATAATCAATTCTATTTCACACAGTCCAGGCTTGCTGAGGCAAATTCTTGCCGTACAGTTAACTCCCTCTGTTTTTAAAACAGGAAAAAAAAAGTATGTATTGATTTTATGATGCCAACACCACCATTTTTTAACATAAATGCTGATAGCAGCCTCAAGTTTCCAGGCTTTTATGTTCCCCAACACTGCAGAAAAAATAAAAACCATCAGGCTTTGCCCATGAATAAATCAGCCTGCTGGATAGAAATAAAAGAAAGCAAAACACTTTTAAAGGATCAGGTAGAAATTCAAGTGAAGAACAGGGAAGAAACTATGACTAGTATGTGATAGCTGAAGGTATTTTCAAAACTTAATTTCCTTATTACACCTAAATTTCTGACTTCCTCAGAAGAGCTGAGTCCATGCAGATGAATGTGATAATTTTGGGACAGTGTCTTTGGGTGCAATGGTGTTGTGTCATATGGGATGATGGGCAGGGCTGTAACTGGTGCAGGGAGATGGATCTTCCTCTGAAATTTGTGCTTGAAGCAGATCTCTGAACTCCACTTTGAGTACACTTCATTGCCACAGGATTATTTCCCTGGAAAGGCCTTTAAATTTTGCTGTTTGAGTGCAACAGCCCTTCCTACAAAGAAGGAAGACAGGACACTGGGAATTGCACCAGCTCACATCTCTCCCAGTGGTAACTGCATCGCTTCAAGCGCACAAACCCAGCACTTTCCCAAAGTGGAAAAACACAAAACTCCACCAGTTTTCCCTTCCCATCCTCCCAAGAGGAGCTCGGTGTGTTTTGCCAGAGTATCATTTGAGTTTTGGTTCACAGTTGCTATACAAGTTTTACAAGTTCAAAGCAGAGAAGTCCAAAAGTGCTACCCCAGCTTTGTGCCTGGGGCAGAAGGTGGAGAAACCCCAGATGAGTGGAAGACCTTTGTCTTGGCAGGACCATGTGGATTCCTGAGCTGTTGACTTGCTGCAAGCTCTCAAATGGAGGCCAGAGATCAACACTGGAGAGACTGGGAGAGGAAAAACAACTCAAGGGCTGTGAAGTGGCAAGATGCTTTAAAGCTGCTTTGAAAAAAAAAAAACAAACCATCCACTTCCCAGAGGAGGAGTAAGAAGCAGGAGAGAAGAAAGGAAAGGGTTAGGCACCTTCCAGGGAAAGATCTTGTTTTCCATAGAGCTGAGGGTGTCTCGGGCTTTAAGCATGTGCTGCAACTGCTGGGGCTGCCAAAGCAGGGCAGGGGGATGTCCTGCATGGGAGACAGGGCCTGGTGGGTGCAGGATATTTGTGTCCTATCCCCTGATTCCCACAGCTAAGGGGCTGAAGGCTTGGGGTGGGGAATGTTTGGACACCAGACATTTGGTTGGACACAAGACATGAGGCTGTGTTTTTACATTTCTGTACTAACAACCCAGTGCTCTGAGATTTCCCAATTTCCTGATGCTAAAAAAGAAAAGAGAAAAAACCAGAAAACCACAACCATGAGCTCAGCAGGGATCAGGAATCGGGGTATGAGAGGAAACCTCTGGAGGAAAACACACACACTATCCCTTCTACTTACAAATTGGGTTTTTTTTTGCTTTCATACCTGTTCTTCCATCGCATCTTTTCCTTTTCAAAATCCATTTCCCTCCATTCAAACAGGACTTTGCTTACTGACATGGAAAGCTGTGTTTGTACCTGTAACTGGTACCACTAACTGGCTGAGTTGCACCTCAAGTGGCACAAAATATTTTTTTGCAGTAAACAGGCAGTAAAATCACACTGGACATTTAAGGCAAGCAGCACTTGTAAGCCACTAACCTGCAGAAAGAGGAAGGCAATCTTACCAACCCAAGCACTCATTTAGAAAGTTTCATAGTTAATAAATCCTTCAGTAAGGAGGAAAAAAAGGAGCAGCTACTCCTTTGCTGCTTCTGACATAAGGCATGAGTATCTATGATTACATCCAGGGTCATCCAGGGGTTAAGGTCTGTCAGCTTTGGTTGATGTTATGAGCAACTTACATAATTACCAGTTTTTGCATCCTTAAAAAATCCTGTTGTCCTTTGTGGAGCAGGAAATGTCACTAAAGTCTTTTGAGGAAAAGGTTAATTTTTGAGCAACCTGGTCTAGGGGAAAAGTGTCTCTGCCCATAGCAGGGGTTTGGAACTTGATGGATCTTTGAGATCTATTATAACCCAAACCATTCTATGATTTTATGATTCAAAACAAGGTAAAGCAGATGAATTTATCCTCTAAACTACATTACAGGTAAGAAAATAGCTGTTTTCACATATTAAACACAAAGTCAAGGGCCACATGTCCTGCCAGGAGCATGATGTTCATCTCCAGCTGCACTTCAGAAGTACCTTCTACATCCACAACCAGAAACCAGTGGTGATTTGTGAAGATAAACCAAACTGATGGATGATAAAAGCATTTGGATTGCTCTTTAACTGCTCTTCAGCTTGAATAAAATCACAGCATTACAGGGCAAGAGGAAGTCTTTTACTGGAAGTGCTGTCTAGATGACACACCAAAAAAATTCCCAAGCCCAGGTGCTACTTTCAAACCCTCCTATGAAGACCCTACATCTCCCCAGAGCAGCACAGCAGGAATCCACATCTCCTGGCTGTATTCTCTCATTGCTCAGAGAGAGCAAATTAACAGAGCACACACTGCTAGACACAATCAATCCCAGTTTGTCGTTAAGGACAACTAATTTCCTAATGGCAGGAATTCCCCTGAGGACTCAATCATGACAGTACTGAACTTACTGTGACAGAAAGTGCTTGTAAGCAGCACTAAGTCCTCCATGGTCACAAGCAGCTCCTGCTTTTCTGGGAAAAGGAATAGGGTTAGTCTTGCACCCAGCTAGGAACATGTTACCAGTGCCAGATGCATCCATACATGGACCTCAGCTGTGCAGATGTTACACGTCTCTCTCAATTTTGAGAGAATTTTAAATAATTTCTACAGTTCTGGGAGTAGTAATCTAACATTGTTTTTATGAAGGACAAGAAAATCAGCAACAGTCTGCTTGGATTCACTGAGGGGAAGCCATGCTTGCCCAGCTTAACCTTCCACAATGAAAGGCTGGCCTGGCAGAAGAGAGCTGTGGGTACTGTCTACCTGGACTTCTGTAAGACTTCCAAACATTGTTATCTGTAAGATCCTCCTCACAAAGAAGCTCTTGGAGCTGCAGGAGCAGACACCAAAAGCTGTCTGAATGCCTGGTCCCAGTGACCAGTGGCTCAGGGTCTGGCTGGAGGCCAGGAGCTGTTGATGAACTCCAGGGGCCAACGCTGGGTCCAGCCCTCTTTAACACCTTCATTAAAGCAAATCTGCAGATCACATAGACTGGGAGGAGTGGCAGCTACCTCAGAGGTCATGCTGCCACCCAGAGGGACCTGGGCAGGCTGGGAAGAGGCTGGCAGGAGCATCATTGAGCTCAACAAGAAGTGCCAAGTCCTGTACCTAAGGAGGAGCAATCCCAGGCACCAACACGGGATTTAATTCAATGTAACACAGGGTGAATCTTAGTCTTGCTCAGGGCCTCTTGCACCAAGTGCTGTGAGGACTGAAAGTTCTCACTCCCTCATTAGACTTCTGCCTGTGGAGCAAGAAGGATTGGAGAGTTTAAGATCCTCTTTGAAACCTTCCATATTTGTCTTTCTATATTTAAGAAAACTCTATGAGGTTACAACACATATGTTCTCTTCCCCAGAAGGGTAAAATACCCTGACACACTCAAATCTCGCACAGGAGCCTGGTATCAGATAAACCCCTTCTAAGACAATCACTTATACAGACTGCAGCATGAGTTACATCTTCTGAATGTGCTTCAGAATCCAAAGCTCAAGGCTAAGAGATTTTACCATTTTCTGTTGCCACAACACAAAGCAGCTCCACTGGGAATGTGGGTTTTGGTTGCAGAGTTGCAAGTTCAGGGGAACAGCTGTAATCCCAGCTCTCCAAACCACCTTCTGCATGTCCTTGGGCAAGGTATTTCTTGTACCTGCCTCCTTCCATGGCTATTCAAGGTTCTTTGGGGTAACAGCTCTCACCTTTCAGTGGCAAAGCAAACTTAAGATTTTGACAATAGTAATATTAAAAATGTTCCCTGCAAGCTCCATCACATCAGATTTTAGTCTGACACTGGGCAGGCAAAGTGATAAACTGACAGGTGAAATTCAACATAGGTTAAGTGCAGAACAGTGCAGGTGAGAAAATAAATCATAACCTATGTGCTTAACAATGGGTTCTGAAATAGCTGCTACTGCTCAGCAACAACACCTTGAGGTTTTAACGATTAGGAAAGTAATCAAGTCACTAAATCCCCATTATTAAAATAGTAGCCAGTGTTCTGAATTAGGAGGAGAACAAGGCAGCAAATGGTGATGCCATTCTGCAAATCCCTGTTCTTAAGACCTCAGGGTTGTTAATGCACCAGGCACCTCATTCAGCTCTGGGCTGACACGTCCTACACGTCCCTCTCAGCTTCCTTGTGGCTTCAGGACACTCAAATCTCTCTAAGCAGGCATCTAATCTGAATTCCCAGAAGCAATGAACAGTTCATACTTAGCCCAAGAGGAAATGCAGCTATTCAACACATTAGAAAATCACAGTGTTTATACAGGTGCTTAAGCCAAGGAATTAAAGCTTAAATTTAGGAAATCATACCTGAAAAACCACCCAGTGCTTCACCTGAAGCACTATAACCAACCTTGCACTGCCAGTAAAGTAAATGCTCTTAACAGCCCATCATACTCTTCACTTTCTGTGAAGTCAGAACCTTTTGGGGCACCACACAAAAAGAGAAACAAAAATATTATTGCTTCAGACCAGTCACCACGTACGTAGATGACAGAATGAGGTGGCTGCACAATTTCCAGGGTGTAAAGACAAACCACCCAATAAAACTTGTCAGCTGCAGAGAGCTCCAAATTAAGTGTTGCTGAGCCTTTAGAAAGGGCACTGATGAAACAGAGGAGAACAAGGGATGTGTAAGCAGGAAGAGCTGGAGGTGCTAGATAAAAAGTTATTTGAGAAACTACTAGAAATAGAAGTCAGTGGCAAGATTCCAGAGGAGGCCAATTCTCCAGCAGAGAAGTAAATTCAGAACCAAATTTTTAAAGGCATGCAAGATACAAACACGCCTGAGGAAGCCTGAGCCAACACACTGAGAGTGTTGACAAACAGGGAGAAGGTGCATTTGCAAAAAAGTGTTTCCTGCTAAGGAGACCAGTGAAGTCTGACCACAGAGCTCAATATCTGAACCTCTGCAGGGCTCCACACCTGTGAAGGTTTGTTTGCATCACCTGCTTACACACCTGGCTCCACTGTCACGTGTTTGTACACCACCCACCACACAGATGGAACTCAGGGGATGTAGATCTGCTCCAGGTTTGCTTGCTTCAGTGTCCCCATGGTACAGAAAACACCTCATTTTACAGCATGAATCTCTTACACAAAATAATAAATTAACAAACTCTCTCCCCTACATTTTCATGGATAAACTTTACTCCCGTCTTCAACCACAATAAGGATTCTCAGAATGAAATGGTTCAAAAGTTGCCAATAAAGCCATTCTCATCAAACAGAAAACCTCCAAGTTATCAGACTGGAAGCTCAGAAGCTGGTGCTAAAAAGCAGAACAGCTGGTTAAAGGCACAAAAATGAGCCTCTGTACCTCAGGAAATGCTTACAGCCTAGTCACTCAAGAGGTATTTGTTGAAATAAGAGCCATAAATAAATCACATTGCTTAAATCCAAGTCATATTTCAGGCTAAGTTCAGATCACGCTCTATTACCAGTGGTTAAACTTATGTACAGCAGCTATCAAATTATTTGAGTATTACAAGCAAACTTATGCTAATTCATACCAGGCTCATCTACTACATAGCAGGAAAGACCTTAGAGTGTTGCTCAAAGTCAAAGACACAATGAAGGGCAGAGGCAGGAACAGAATCCGGATTCTGTTTTTTGCCCTGTGGTTTTGGTGTCAGTCCTGCTCCTCACCTCTGCTGCAGTGAGGGTGGAACAGAGAAAGTGCCAACTTGTGGTGCAGAAGTGCTCAACTCTGAGGGATTGCCTTGCACAACACAAGAGTGGAGTAAGCAAGCCAACACACAGGAGGTAAAATACCAGTTTTTTTAAAAAATTGTTTTACAAGCAAATGTTTGTACACAGCTTGGTGGAATACAAGCAGACAAAATAAGTAAAACACAAGACCCAAGGGTTTCTCATAGAAATCTGCAGCTAAAACACAAGAGAAGAGCAAGAACTGGAGATATTCACAGCGTTGAACTACAGGTCTGTCCCCCCTCCCCCCAGTCCATGTGTGTAACAGGAAGAAGACATCCAGCATCAGCTTTCAAACAGCTAAAATGCCCTCAGGGCTCACAGCCACTTCAGTATCTGCACAATTCTGGGTGCAATGGGGCACAGGGACAACTGCCACCATTGGAGAGTCACCTCTTGCCAAGTCTTTGTCACATACTGTTCCCAAACAAAACATAAAACCACGAGCAGAGAGCTGCGTACACATCAAGTCAGAAATAAGAGTAGTAGTGTCTAGTAGTTTAGTTTGTCAACTCTTCAGATTTTCATGAGAACTTTCCTCCATGGCCTCCTACTTTGAAAACTTCCACAGGCACTCCTTCCCAAAAGGAAAAGAAAGCCTAACCCCAATGGTATTTAACCTCAAATACAGAAATATAAACAGAAAGAGCACATGCCAGGTTTGATATAATTAAACAAATTCAGTTGCCTATGTGTGAGTTAGAGAAGTGAGATTCTGACAGCTGCCCAGATACAGGAAGGAGTTTCCCTTCTCCCAGCCTAATGACCTGAAATCAGTTATCCCTGGAAATTCCCAGCACAGGCTGCTCAACAGCACAGAGCTCCTGCTAAGAGTCCATTCAATTCCCTCCTCTTTCCATTTCCCTGGATTAGACATGGATTTTCTTTTGATCTGAAGACAGACTCAATCCTTGCTATTTCAGTCTCCATTCTGGCATGGAAGCTTTGTCCTGGAGTCAGGAGAACAAACCAGCTGCAACTGTCCAATGACCCAAATCACTGGTGTGCAGAGATGAGGACTCAGGAGAGCAAAGCTCTAACTCTAGGAAAGACCATCAGGGAGGAGAAGATCACAGCACACAGTCCTTGTCCAAAGCTTCACACTTATTGTGGATCCAGCAGAGGGACTCCATGATGAAGCACCAGAACAAAGAAAGCAGAATACAAAGCATCTCCTCAGCAGTGGGTTTTCAACAGAGCAAAGTCATTTGAAAGCTCAAGAACACCAGGATCACCAGAGCAGAAAGCAGAAATGTGCAATTCAAAACCACACAGACGTGAATCTTACTTTCAAAGGGCTTTATATTACAAAAAAACATAAGTCACAATGAATGTGTAAAATCCATTCAATGAGGCTCGTTTCCAGTCTGCTAGGAAAGCTACTTTTCTCTTCTTTATTCCCAGCCTACTGCTGAAAACGTGATTGCCAAAACAATGACACCTCGAGCTAGATTTTTAAAATCAAACTTGTTCCGCCAGATCCAGCACTCTGAACTTGTCCAGGTTGTAGAAACAAGCCTTCACCACTCTGCCTCCAAAATACCTTCCATTCAGATCCACAACAGCTGGAATTGAAATGAAGAGCAGATCAGCAAGCAGCAATTCAATAAAATAAACACCTCTTTAACTCAACAGCCTGACCAGTGAGACTGTTTAATCTCTCTGCAGAAGTTAACTCTGAGGTTCACAGGACACAATTTAGGATCCTACCTTTGATAGCAGATTCAACCCGTTCAAACTCTAAAAATATTCTTACAGCTTCATCATCAGGGGCACCAGGGATCTGAAAGAAAACAAAAACCCCAAACCACAAGTAATTAGAACAGTAGCCAGAATATTGTTTTCAATTGCTGTTCTTCACGAAGGCAGTAAAAGAATGAAATAAGATGATTCCAAAAACACAATACTCAAGTGATTTTTGCACAGTTGCTATTATTAGATGCTTGTATCTTACAGATACAGAAAATCCAGAACTCCAACACAGTAAAGGATCCTGAGAGATCTTCTATGTATGCCCCTCTTAGGCAGTAACACTCCAGTTGTGAGGAAATGAATGCCCAGTTTACTTTCAGAGCAGCCAAAAAGAGAGACAGATTGTCTCTTACCTCAAAGATGACACATTTCCCAACCTTGCCATACTTCTCACATTCCTCCTTAGTTTCAACTTCAAGGTCTTCATCGACCTCCCCAGCACCGACCATGTTCTGAAAGTCAAAGAATAAACTCAACTCACTGGATGGAGTCTGTGCAGATCAGATGCTCTGTCAACTGTGACCACAAATATTTTAAAAGCTTAAGAGCTACAGGAGGAGACAGTTCCCTGTCCCTAAGACAAGGGAACTGCACAATTTAAAGCAGTGTTGATTTAAAGTTACAGCTTGCACCCCAGGAAGTCACATAATTTCTCCAGGACACAGAACACCACGTGGGTGCAGGCCAGAACCATTTGAATTGTGCAGTTTTGTATCAGGAACAGAGGTTTAAACATTTCAACACCAAGACACATTCCCATACTCCCAACTCACCCTCAGTAAGACCACTTTAGTTGGGCATTTCAGTATCTCAGTCAAGGGGTTGGAATCTGCCTTCTTGCCCGTTTCTGTTTGAAGACAGAACAGTGAATCATGAATTTAAGACTAAAGCTCAATTAGGTACTTTTATCAGAATATCATTGATTAAACACTGGAATAAAAGCCACAAAATATAATTTCATATTAGTGAGGAACAGTTATTCATAACTTGTAGCTACCTGGAATGACAGTAAGCAGAAAAATCAATTCCAAAGGTGTGAATTAAGCAGTAGCACTGACAATATATTTCCTTGAGAGAAATAATTCCTAAGTTCAGAATTGTATCATAAGAACTACAAGGCTAAAAGTATTCTGACTTTCACCACTTGTGCTCAGAAGCCTGGATGTTGTCTCAAGATCAGACAAGAACAGGGAAAATGAGAGCAATATCAACAGGATATGACAGGAAAAAAGCCATCAGGGCAGAGTGGGATCAGCCCTGGAAGTGAAGAGGCCTCCCCAACACTAAGGAGGACAACTGATGGAGGAAGGGGAGGATGAGCTAAAAAATGCATACATGATCCCTTTACAAAAAGATAAAATTTCCACAAGAACAAATATGAGTCATTTTTTTAACTCCAGTGTTTTCAACAAGGACAGATGGTAAACAGAAACTCAGGACCTTCATTTCTCACACACTTGGTGCAGGACACAATTACCTTTCTCTGTAGATTCACCAACAATGATCTTGCCACCCCTCTTGCTCGTTTTCTCTACTGACAGTGCTGTGCTGAGCCCCTGTTCATGTTTGCCCAGCCCCTGGCCCTCTCTGAAACCATACTTCTGCATGATTTTGTGAGCTACTGTCCCCCTGCAACGAGAAAAGAAACATCAGTTCGTAAAGGTCTCTTCCACAAAACATTAACACTGCATTTCTCCTGAGTGCTCAAATATTCTACCTCCTAAAATCTCCTTACACAGGGGCAGAAAGTACAGGAGTTTCTACAAGTTACATGATTTTTTTCTAAGCAAAAGGCTAAAAAGTCTGGCTATGTAATGCTGAAAGATTAAAACATTAAGTCACAGAAGAAAGAGCCAATTGTGTGGTCAAAGTAAGGCACGTTTGGTCAGATTTTTAGTCCTTCCTTCAGTGAAGTGAGGGTTCCATGGTACTGCTAATTAGAGGTGGTAACAATGCACAAGCTGGTCCAACAGTACCAAGTTTGGTTATTTTTTTCTGGACAATTAAATAAAAACCCACCAAATCCAAAAATGAGGTCTCTAAGCTGTTTTTAGCTATAGATTCACCTTCACTTTGTTGCCACAGTAGTTAACACAACAATCACATATAAGGCAGGACAGTAAATGGGCAGATTTGCAGCCACAGCTGCTACACTCATGCAAATACACTCTGAATGTTTGAACAAAGCACAGCTGAAATTATTTGAAATATCAAAATAGCAAATTTAAGACAAAGCTGGAAAAGAACTAACATGCCACCTGTGTTTTCAAGTACACTCCACTGTTTGGCTTGTACACACCATAAACACTTTGTGCTGGAGTGTGGCTTAAAAGCACATCCTTGAATGCAACCACCTGAGATGTGCTTCCCCCAGTCCTGCCCACCCACATTTTTTCCTGACTCTATGAACTCAGACTAACCACATATATGCAATGGGTTGTGCTCTTCTCTCCTGACAAACTATTTCAGCTTTTGGTTTCCACCACCCTCCAATGCCTTTTCCCACAAAACATGCAGGAATCACTCATTTATTTACCCCATGTTGGCAAGGAAGGAGTTGCTGGGTCCTGTGGGGGAACGAGGTCTCTCTGGCTCATCATACACTGGAGGAGGAATTGCTGCTTTGGAAGAAGGTGCCCGAGGTCTTGACTCCTCCTCATATGGGAATGATGCTACAGCTGGAAAAAACAGAGACATTTGGGTTTTTCTCAATAAAATCCTAACAAACTATGAAAAGGTCTTCCACATAAATCCAAATCAGAGGAATGTTTCCTTTGCACACACAGTTTTAACACCCTCTCACCTATCTCTCTTGAAAACATCTGAGTTATTCTGGGTTTTCCTCATTGGATGTGGATTTCCACAGCTCTATAATGCATTTATTATCCTCTTATTAAATGGAGAAGAGGAACATTAAGAGACCACCTGCACTACAAAGAGTTTATCTGGAGGACAAACTCCCATTCATGAGGAACAGAACACTGACAAAAATGGATCAATGCACACAACTCAAGGCCCAAGGAATGTAATAAAAATACACTGCACATCTGCAGAGAAGAGAAACCAGTCTATTAAAAAGAATGAATGCAACTCATCTCACTGGGAATTTCTGAACTGCAGCTCTTCCTGGGGATGGAGATGGATCTGGATATCTCAATTATACTGGCTGGATTATTAAATCACCTTCCACTGACAAGTCAAACAACAAAATGAAAAAAAAACCTACTAGAACACTAGAAAATAGAACTTTTTAACGGACTTACGGACTTTTACCAGACTGACTTAATTTTAGAATATTTTTTTGTACACCACCTCTTGTATCTTATCAAATAGAAGGTCAGACATGAAGTTTGAGGATACAATATGAGGAAAAATAATTTAAACAGCAGATGGACTGGACTATGGAACTTTTGCTACATTAGTATTTTCTTGTTTTCTTCCAGCCTGGATTTGGGCATCAAGCAAGAAGCCATGCAAAGGTTTCTTTGTGGGACCATGTCACATTTTAAAAGCTCTCCCCTTACAGATGTTTCTATTATTTTCAGCTTATATTTACTTTTCCTTGACACTGATCAACTGCTCTTAATTAATTACTCTAAACAATGTCTGTTTTGAATGTTTACATATGTCAAATGCTTTCACTGTATCATTCACTTAAGCTTTGAGTTATTTTTTACGTTTTAATCTTCTCATAAATACAATGAGGACTCCCAAAGAGAAGTTTGTGTGGACAAGATTTTTTCTTAAAATTATTTTCTTAAGTGGACAACATACTGGTAATTATTTTAAATCCTAAAATTTACAAGAGCTAGATGTGAAAGTAGAAAGGGAATGGTTTTGTTCCTATAGCAGGATGATGCCATCTCGTGGACAACTGATATCCTCACACCATCACTGCACACCAATCTCTTTAGCTAAACTGCAACCTTGAAAAACTTGTAAAGTTCTGTCTCTAGTGCATAATTCCTTCAAAAAAGATATTCACTTAAGTACCTCCTCAAGTAAAGAGCAATGGAAAAAATTCTTTCTCCACACTGTGGAGGTTTCTAGTCTACCCAGAGAAACCTGCCTGTGACACCTCTTTCATATCAGAAGCAAGTAGATTCTGATAGTAGGCTGGAAGAGCCCAGTTTGCCAAGCCACTTCCAGCAATACAGAAAGATTTCTTCAGAACAGAGATGTGAAGCAGGGCAGCATCACAGGTCCCCCACAGCCTCCCCCCACGAACAAAGAAGTTGTTCATGTCCTGCCGCTACAAACTCCAACGGGAAAAGCTGGAGGACCTAACTAAATAAAAAGCTGAGTAAGCAATTAACACTGCTGGGTTTAGAGAAGAGGATTTTGGAGTACTCACGTTCTTTGTCCTTCTCAACCAGAGAAGTGGGTGGTGCAATGGCGGCTCCTCCCATACCTATGAGCAAAATGGAACACAACACATTTGGAGGATATCACAACAGACCTGAATTATTTAGTGTAACTTTGTTGCTCAAAGAGAATAAAGACTAATTTTGTTTATGCAAAAATGTATTTCTGATCCACATCACCTGACAAGCACTGATGTAACACACGCAGGAATGAGAAGTTGCAATAGTGAAAACTCAGTGATTCTCAGAGCCTGATTTTATGTCATGCCTCACCCCTTCCCTGGAACCTACACCATACAGGAACTTACAACAGGTACCTACAAACTAAGGTTGAAAAGAGGTAGTTCCACAAGCAATTGGGCTGCCTCTATGGAAAAACACCAGGCTTCTCCATTATATTGTGTTATAATAAAATGCCAGATTTACTCTAAAGGCTCAGAATTAACAGCCTACTCATGTGAGGAAAGAGAAATACAGAAATGAAAATAGGACTGTGAATTCCCCTCCCTCTTTTTCTCCTCTTTCCACACCAAAACCATAAGCAGTTCCCTTACTTCTTTTCCGTCTCTCCCTTTCATAATCTTCATCTTCATCAGAATCTGGATCTGGTCGTCTCGAAAACCCGCTGGCTTCATGTCTGTCTTTACGTCTTCTAGGAGACACAGCAAGTTAGGATGAGAAACCATGGAAGGCAACTCTTTGTTTTAATTTGTGATCCCACCCCTGCAGGACGAATTATTCTGCTCCATCCAACTGGCATTTAAAATGTTTCCCATGAAAGTGCAAGTTAACACTTTCACCACTTGATTCTTTGCTTTTACCCTCGCGGGGCATTTTTGGTAAAACAGAAGGTGGATCTAAACCAAGATAATTTTCCACTTGCAAGTCAGCCAAGAAGAGTGCAAGAAAAGGAGGAAGCACCTGAAGAAATCCTGTCCAAACCACCAGACCAGAGGGACTAAATGACTACTGTGGAACAGGTGTTGGATGGAACAGAGAGCAAGGTAACAGACATTATTTAATCCATGATCCTGCTTTGGACAGAATCCCTTTTACATTTCCCATCATAGGCTACACACAGTAATATCATTTACTCAATAAAAAAATAGCCTCATGCTTAAACATCAGATTGTTGAGAAGCTTGCTTGGCAATTAAAATAAGATTCAGGAATAATTTCTAATGTGAAGTAAGGAATGCTTCAAGATTTGTTTACACTCCTGCTGTTATCTGATGTGATCAAGAAATTACTCATTTTAACACAACAAAAAGGAAAAGCACTTTTTCTCAGAAGTTCAGAGCACCACCTGGTGCACAAATCAGATCTTTTTCCTAGCACAGCCACCAAAACTGTGCTAAAGGATGATAAAAACAGCTCTTCTGTGGAACCACTTTCTGAATCTCTACACTGTGAAATCAGAACAAATGACAGCCTGTACTCCCAAAGCACACATCTGATGCAGGTTTGGCTGAGATTGTTTCCCCAGTTTGAAATCAGAGTTTATTACGCAATTTTCTCTTTTCTTTAATGTTTATATGTATAAAGACTCTTGGCCCACACACAAGTACAAATACAGCCAAAGAGCAGTCAATGCTGAAGCTGTGGGAATGACATCCCAGATTCCTGAGGTCTTGCATGCCAGTAAGGCAGAGCCTCAGTCACTGAGGTTTGTTTTACGAGAAGACCCAATGACTAGAGATATTAATTTCCACAATCTAAACAGGGCAGCAGAACTGTAATTCCAGACTTCAGATGATTCATACTGTGATGAAGATGGTTTATTCACTTCATTTGAAATGAGCAAATGTAATCTTCTGCCTGCCTGGCAGGCATTTTACTGCTTATAATTATCAGATAGTGATAACTTCCTTAACAGGATTACAGAGCTTTCTTATTTCAGGGAAAGGGCATTAAAAATAAAATAGCATTTTCCTTAGTCCAGAGATAATAAATTAATAAACACATAATTAACTTACTTAATAATTCAATTACTGATTGTAGAGGATTAAAAAAGGAAATGCAACTATGCCACTCAGAGGCTGTGCTAGCTATATTTAAAACTTAATGCATTCATGGACCAGTAGTTTTTAGAAGCAGAAAAGATGGTTCATCACTGAGTGTAGAAAAGGTTTCTCTGTAGTCAGGTGACACTGACATCAAATCCTCTGAAACACCTGCAAGGTCAAAGTCTGATAACAATCATGAAGTACCCAAATATTGCTGCTGTTACTGTAACAAAGTAAATACAGAATAATTTTGACAAGGGTCTTTCAGCTGAAGAGGCTGCAAAGCTGATAATTCTTATTGGTTTTGCACTCTTATGTGATTTTTACCAAGAGCATTAGAACATATCAAGTAAAACACTGCACTTGCTTCTACAAGCACACAGTATTCACAAAAGCTCTAAGAACTTCCATGAAAACAGAGATAAAATTAAACAAATTGACATGTCTATTCTTTAGATGAGTCAATGTGTCAAGTATTTAAACAAAAGCCTTACTTTTCTCTCTCCTCAATCTCCTTTTGCCTCTCCAGCTCCCGCTGCCGCTGCCGTTCCTCTCTCTGACGTTTCACCACCTTTTCATAGTCATTTGGGAACATGGGATCATATTCATCTGCCAGGGGAATCAACACATCTCCTGCAGAAAAACCACTAGGGACAGGATCCTGAAAAAAAAATATTTTTTTTTAGCTGAGTTCTGAAAACAATACCCAGTTGGAAAGCAAAAATTTAACACTTCAGATTCCTGACTTCTGTAATGTCAGGAAATATCCTGACTGGTGCCAGAAGAAACTTAGCTTTATTTAAAACTAACACTTCATCCAGTCTCTCATTACATCAAATTTTTCCAATGAAGAAAGAACCACCCCCTCCCCTTGCAAAATGCAAAGCAGCAGCAAATCAGCATGGACAGGAATTTTTCAAACCCCATTAATGCATTATTGGAAGCTTTATGGCATCTTGCTGCTGCAACCATCTGCCAGGGTCCTCCCACACAATCTCATTAGGCTTTTTATCAGCTGCTATTGATATAATACCATCAGAGGCACACAGACTGTTCTCCTCTAATATGAAAGAACCATTTCAGAACATTTTCTTTGAAATAGCTGCAGGGAGAGAGTTTCTCATGACTCCTTACCATGAAAAATCCATTTAAAAGGTTAGGTGGCTCTTCTTTTATTTTTCAGTTGATTGTTATACACGTCCAGTTCCAACACTCATGCAATCACAATTATAGTCAGTATTTAGCTGCCCAAATTGCTGTCTTGCCAAGTAATTTGAAGCTGTCCAGGATTCTAAGAACACTGTTTTATAACTGCACATTAACCGTGGTAATTCCATGCTGTACCACATGGAAGTCTAAAATTGAAATGTTAATTAAACAACTCTCAGCAGAGGAAGACATTCTCAGAAAGTAATCACTTTTTTGACCACTAGGAAACATTCAACTTCCACAACATTTGTTAACAACTGCACTTTCAGCTGCTCTGCTCTTACCTTTAGCCCAGCTGCTACATGAGGGGGTGTGTCCACGATCTGTCTCTCATCAGAGGAGCTGCCTCGTTTCAGGTCTATCACTGGAGCAAGGACTGTGGTTTGTTTTGTTCTCTGACTCTGCAAAAATCACCAAAACATATAATGTCTAAAAATCATAAAGCAGTTTTCTAAAGATAACTTACTTGATATACTTTGCAGTGGTAGGTGAATAATCTCAGGTTTTGACTGGGACCAGAAACATGCATTAAAAATTCATCCAATCAATTCAGGTGAGTTTGACCTGAGTCAGTTTCTAAGAAACTCAGATTTATTCCAAAGATCTACTGTTCTTCCCATTTATCACCAGATAAAATATTTTAATCTCTTATGAACTACTGAGTTTTCTAATCCTATCCTATCCTTCTGTTAGGCTAAGGACACAATACACATCATTTATATGGACAAAGAATATAACTAATACAGCATTCAGCACCAATTATCAACTAAATCTTGCCCCAAATTCCACCAGCACAAATCAGGAGTAACTCCAGTGAAAAAAATATGCTGTGGCTACTTAAGTATCTGGCATCAGTGCTACTGCTTCTTGTTTTAGTTAAGTAGTCTCACTACAGAACCTACACAGCCCTAAGAGCACCTCTGTCCTGCCTGAACCAAAATATCAACACTGCTCAAAGAAAAAGGGTGAAAGAAAAAGAAGCAGCAATAAAAAGAGAAAATGACTCTGTCACAGTCTAATAAGAATCAGCTTGCACTCCTCCCTTTCATCTACTCCAGAAATACTTGCTGTAAAAATTTCTTATACATAATGATTTGCAGGTTAGCACCAAGAGCCTTTTAAATAACAGCCATAAAATGATGTAAACATGTAAATAATCAATCACAGTGTTACTCCTACTTACATTCTAAAACTATTTATAAAGCTGAATTTTATTATCTTTAGAACTTGAAGATCAGCTTTTGCCTCTACTGGTTAAAAGCTCAGAGGTTTGCGGCAGATACATCAATGCTTCCTTGACTTTTAATTTTGCAACATTCCCCCTAAGAGACATCAGGAAAAATGCATTTTCCCTTTTTTCCTTTCAGCTTTGCCAGGCCCTTTGCTACAAACTCACAGACAAATGACAGCAAGATTACCCCAAATCAGTATTCTGAGGTCACAAACACAATGCACTGAACAGGAAAGAAGTCTGAAAAACAGAAAGCAAAGCCACAAAGGGACTGTACCTTTGCTTGTGTGAGAGCTGCTTTCTTCACCTGCAACTGAGACTGCAGCAGTTTGAAATTCTTGGACCAGCCTTCTGTTTTGGAATCACTGGTCTCAACCCCCAAGTCATCGTAAAGTGACATTTTCTCTTCAATTTAAAACTGAAAGACAAAAGAAAAAAAACACCTCCAGGTCACACCACAAAACTATTTCCAGGTTATTTGCTAATAGTTTGCATATACAGGTACACCACTTCTTATTTCATTTTTTCTAGAGCCAGAGAAAACTGACCTTTTCCTCGCTAGTGGTAAATACACATAACTAGAGCACAGCTGTACAAATGTAACAGTTTGAAAGGTAATGAAAACTGGTCAAGAATTAATTTAATCCTGCAGTGGAATATGAACAATTAGGGCTCAATAGCAAGAAGTTTACTGAAAAAAGAAAAAGGAGGTTTTGAAGATTATTAAACATCTGGCCTTGGGATGAAACACAGCAGGGGTTATAAAGACACATCCACAGGATGCCACAGAGTAGTGGGATTTTGGCAGCAGAAGTGATGATATCCAGGGGGAGACAGGACACACTGGGGAATCATGGAATCAATCACGCCAGAAAAGACCTCCGAGATCATCGAATCCAACCTGTGACTGATCCCCACATTGTCACCCAGACCAGAGCACTCAGTGCCACAGCCAGTCTTTCCTTGGACGCTCCCAGGGATGGAGACTTCGCCACCTCCCTGGGCATTCTGTTCCAACATTTAACCACCCTTTCTGAGAAGAAATTCTTCCCAATGTCCAGCATGAACCTCCCCTGGTGCAGCTTGTTGTCATTTCCTATTGTCCTGTCGCTTGTTACCTGTGAGCAGAGCCCGACCCCCACCCGGCTGCCCCCTCCTGTCAGGGAGTTGTGCAGAGTCACAAGGTCCCCTCTGAGCCTCATTTTCTCCAGGCTGAGCCCCCCCAGCCAATCCTCCTCAGGCTTGTGCTCCAGACCCTTCCCCAGCTGTGCTGCCCTTCCCTGAACAACGCATGGATGGATGCACGGATGAATGCAGGGAGGGCGCTGTCACCCAGGGGAGGGACAAGGGAGAGAGGCACAAGGGCTGTCCCCACGATAAAAGGAAGGGTGGGCTGCGATATCCGTCGCTCTGGGAACAGAGGGGGCGGAACAGGCCCTGACGGCCCCCCCACCTTCCACACAGGCCAGGACCCCACCGAGGAGCGGCTGAGCGTGGCACACCCGCCCTGCCCTGCCTCCCCACACCCCGCGGGGCCCGGAGCCGCCTCCCCACACAGCCGGGGCCGGGACCGGGCCCGGAGCCGCCACTCACCCGCCCCAGCGCCGCCGCCGCCATCAGCCGGCGCTGAGCACGCCGGGAAGGGCCGCGCCTGCGCAATGCGCCCCGCGCCGCCGCCGCGCCAGCGCCCCCCGGCGGCGGGAGGAGGCAGCGGCGCCGCCGGCATGTCCGCCCGTCACAGGCAGGGCAGTACGGACCGGTCGGGACTGTGAGGGCGGGACAGCACCGCTGCCATTGCCGCCCGTCACAGCCAGCGCAGTACGGACCAGTCGGGACTGGAGAGCAGCACGGCACTGCCGCCATTCCCACCCGTCACAGCCAGCGCAGTACGGACCAGTCGGGACTGTGAGGGCGGGACAGCACCGCTGCCATTGCCGCCCGTCACAGCCAGCCCAGTACGGACCAGTCGGGACTGGAGAGCAGCACGGCACTGCCGCCATTGCAGCCCCTCACAGGCAGCCCAGTAAGGACCAGTCGGGACTGGAGAGCGGCACGGTACATCCGTCATTCCTATCCCTACCAGCCAGCCCAGTGGGGACCGGGAGGGCGGCACGGCAGCTCCCGGAGGCTGAGGGGGGCTGCAGGGAGTGGAGGGGGCGGTTGCAATGCTGCCGCCGCCTCCGCTGCCCTCGCAGTGGCGGGGAAGCCGCCTACCCGCAGAATAAGAAGCCCGGGTTCCTTCGGGTCCTCGCACAGCACGTCGAGTGTAATCTGCCCTCGGAGCTTTTATTTAATCACAGAATCCCTATAGAACCACGGAGAGCGTCCGAAGGAGGCCGCGGGGATGAAGGGGAAGCCCTGAGGGCACTTAGGTTGTTTTCGGGAGAAGAGGAGGCTGAGGGAGGACCTCACTGGAGTCCTCAGCATCCTCCCGAGAGCAGGGGGACAGGCACTGATCTCTGTAGTGACAGTGACAGGAACCGAGGGCAGTGCTGTATTTGTGCCCTCACTATTTGAGGATGCAAATGAACATGCAAGACTGCAAAGCCAAACACAACCTCCAGCCCTGAAGCAGATAGATCTGGCAACTCAGCCTCAAAATATTACAAGCACTATCTCTGTATTAATCAGAAAGCCTTTATCTCCAGCATTGCTTTCGACTGTGCTACTGTGTAGTTTATTTCCCCGTGGTTGGCTGAAAAAATAAATAAAATAAAGCTACTACTTCCCCTCCTACTTATGCTGCTTTCTATTAACCCAAGCTTTCTAAACTCACAGATATGTCTGTTTTCATTATGGCAGTGAAAGATTCTTAAATATAAGAAGAAATTATATTCACTTTATTTATAGAGGATCTCCCAAGCATCTTCCTATGGTTTCTTGCTTTAGCAGTGCCTACATTTTTTAAAGGAAGGATACAATTCACGTATCTATAAACTTGTGGAAGAAAACAAAATCAGCAAGGCACTACTTTTACAACGATCCCACTGAGAAAAGAACTATGTATCCTATATTAAAGGAAGGAATCAAATAATTAATTGTATCAAAAGGTACTGAGAAAAATCCCTGTGGATTGAAATGTCACGGAGCAATATCAACATGACAGCCACCGGGAGAAACTCAAAGGAGACTAGAGTCTGCAAAGGTGGAAAACACGAGAGCAACAGGAGATTTCAGTTCCTCCTCAGAACAAGTCATAGCAGGGAGGATAAAGGTTGAGTTATCAGACCTGTAAATAACTATCTATTTAAAGCCATGAATCAGATAGCTCACAAGGAGAGAAGCCTGGTTAAGTCTGGAAAGGGCATTAGACATGGATCAAAACTGATCCATCACTGTTTGTAATAATAGCCACAACGTATTTGTACACACCCATTTAGGAGCAAAGGAGCCAAGAAAATCCTCCTCATTAAATTCAGGGGGCCTGCAGGCAGATAAAGAAACTTCACCCTGCTGCTAAGGTCCCAGACAGACTGGAAATGGAGGAGAAATATGTGAGGTCATCCCCAGCACTACACATCTTGAAGGTGGGTGAGTTGTGGCTGAAGTCTCCTTTTTAGCTACATCTGCAGAGGTGGGGGAGCACTGGCCAGCTCTGCGCCTCCTACAGACCCTCACAGGTGTTGAAGTCTGATTTTCCAGCTATTTTTATCTTTTCCATTCGTATTTTCAACCTTTCCATGTTGCTGCTTTTTCTCTTGAATCCCACTCACGACTGCAATGTCACCAGTGCTACCTCTGTACCTGCCTTTCTAATCTTATGTGGCTCTGTCTTTACATTTTCTTACAGCTCTTTTCTCCCAGCTTCACAATTTTCTCATCATTTTGAGATGAGTTTGATGCAGCTGGGTCTCCTGAACGGAGAGGAGAGGAGAGGAGAGGAGAGGAGAGGAGAGGAGAGGAGAGGAGAGGAGAGGAGAGGAGAGGAGGATTACAGAGATGGGATTAACCAAAGGGAGGTCCAAAAAGCTGTGGATAAACTGATTTTCCTACTGTGGGAAGAGCCACCAGCCTTGATTGGAACCCCTCATTGTACCAACACGACACCTGGAAAAGGTGAACAGCCAAGGTGGTGAAATCTGCTGAAAATCCCAATTTTTTCAGAGTAATCAGCCAAAAGCTGGAAGCAAGAAGTTGCAGAAAGATGGCGTGGCACTGGCTGGGTGATGAGATGGCAGATGGGACCCAGTGTTAATGAATGCAAAGCAATGCACACAAGAGAAAATAGCACTAACAAAACACACACAGCAGCAGCTCTAAATCAGCTGCTTCCATTAAGGAAAGAGATGCTGCATTCATTGTGGATAATTTTCCAGAAATGCCTGCCTAGTGAAGGAAGGAAGCAGGAAAGCAAACAGGCTGCTGGGAAGCATTAAAATCTTACAAAAGGAGGAAGAATCCTCATAAATCCAGCATGCAGTTGCACATTTGAGTGGCCACCTGCATTCCTGGGTATCTCATCCTCTCCAAGAAGCAGCAGTGAAATAAAAAACCTAATATAAACCTAATAACTTAACCTAAAACCAACCAGATGTGTTGGGTGAAGAGAGGCAGCTGAAGGGGACCCTGGAAGCATCAAACATCCAAAGTGCTCTAGAAAAAGGTAAATAGGGAGTTCTCATTTTTCTCCCTGATGGTAATCTCTAAAGCACTGCTGGGAGGAGGGGAAAAAGCAGCCTAAAAATGTCTCATTTATGTCTCATTTCCCTAAAGCATTGATAGCAGTTTTTGTTGGATGTGGATGATTTATTTTATGTTACAGATCTCCTCTGAGGGTGAGGGCTGCTAATATGCCAGAATGGCATTAGAGGGCAGTGCATGGCAGCCTAGCTGGCGTTTTTTGGGGTGGCTGTGAGAATCCATCCTTCAGAACCTCTGAGGATCAGGACAACAGAGCAGCTCCCACTCACACAGGTGGGAAATGGTGGGGATCAACACATAGCATTAAAGCAAAACCTGAGGGCTGCTCAAAAAGTAGTTAAATCCCATTGAATGGTGGTTTCCAGCCAATAGTGGAGATGCTAAGCAGAGAACCAGCCCTGCTACATACCACATTTTGTGGTCACCCTGGTAGAACCTGCAAACCTTTCTGGATTTGATTTTCCTCTTTTTTTTTTTTTTTTTTTTTTTTTTTTTTTTTTTTTTTTTTTTTTTTTTTTTTTTTTTTTTTTTTTTTTTTTCCCAGAAAATGCTAGCTGTTGTCTTCCCGATGATCTTCAGCTTTGCACACAGGGCAAAATGAAATATAAAGAGGAAAGTCCCAGTGGAAAACTTGTCCTGGCTTGGGAAGATCAGCTTAGATTTGCTGCCTTAAAAAAAGAAAACAAACCCAACTTCAAGGAGTAGCAACCTGAAGGAATGGAAAATGGTTAGAAAGGCATTTGAAATATTCTTTCTTCTGCTAAGGGAATAGCTGAAAATGTGACTGTGAAAGCAGTTAAGGAAACAGTACATTTTGCCATATTTAGAATAACCCAAACCCCCAGAAAAATGTGGGGGTTTTTCCCCTATTTTTTACTTGCTTCACATTTTCACCTAGTTTCATACTTTGGCTGAGTTCCATAACTAAAATGAGTAAGAAATGTCTCAGAACAGAAACATTTCATCACAGATGAAGTTTCCAACACACATACTTCAATATTTTTGGTAACAACTGAAGAAAACTCCTTTGCTTTTGACACTGCAGAGGGAATGTTTTTGTTTGGTCAGCCATGACAAAAAAAACAAGCTTTAAATGAGGAAATGACCATTTTGTCCTATCACCACTGTCTCAAGCTTGTTTGAAGAACCGAGAGAACATCAAAAACATAACAGTGAAAATATTACACATGACTAGACTCAGTACAGATGGGGTATCTGCCATCTCTGGGGGAAAAAAGGGTTGTGCTGCTAGGAAGGATTTGGATAAGAAATTATTCAGAACTCCCCTGTGTTAGCCACCCAGTGGATCTCTGTGCCAAAACTGCAGGTTTCTTATACGCTGAAAATCCCTGAGAAACTGGAGGGATTTCAGGAGGTTTGTCTTTTTGGTATTCTAGAAGATCCTGAGTTGAAATGGACCTACAAAGATCTGGATTAAGAACCTTTGCTGGGAGTTGGACTCAGTCATCCCTGTTTGTCGCTTCCAGCTTAAAATGTTCTGATTCTGTGATTTTATGAAAATGAGGAGGATGGGGGGGAGTTAAACTTCTGTTGCATTGGTCACCAGTTTTAAAACTAAAAACAGAGATAGATACTGGAAGCCAAGGCAAACAGGGAGGGCGGAGTGGAAGTGGAGAAGAAAATGAACTTTACAAACATCTGAATGAAAGCTCTATCCAAATTTACTGGTAGCCTTTTTGGACTGAAATAAAATTCTGGATATGAGATTAAATTCTAAGAACTGTGGGTTGTTACTGAGAGGAGTGACATTGCCCTGGAAATGCCTTTGCTCTGATGATTCACAGACAGGTGAGGTTACCCTTCCACTTGCTCAAGATTTATAGCAAGTTCTCATGAACCACTGTTTTCAGCCCAAAACAGCTGAGTCCAAGAACTTGAAGTTCAAAGAGAATTCTCTAACGTCCTGTCGTGGTGGCTGTCACGACATTCATGACATAAACAGAACTATGTGGCATTAAAAGCACATTGATGGGCATGGAGGTGCTCATGGGTAGTAACAGGTTGCCCAGAGAAGTTGTGAAATCTCCATCCTTGGAGGTTTGCAAGCCCCAAGTGGATAAATCCAGGTGGGATCTCGTTACCAGCCTTGTTTCCAATCTGAACTGTTTGATGAGTCTGTGATTATTTCTATGGCTTTATTACTTGCTGTACTTCTCCAAAGAGATGAAGGAGAAGATTTAGCATCCAGACTTGCTCTGGACTTACTCTCCAAGTGCTCTCACCGCTGAGAAAACATCAAAAGGAGTTCTCCTCCTCCATTAGGGATCCCCAGCTTTTAGACAGAAATTCAGCTTATTTACCATGCAGAATTTTGTGCTGGGACATGGTCTCATCTGTCTTTTTGTGTAGATTTCTTTCCATGTGGATCATGTGCAGTATCCTGGGCCCTGAAGTGTGTCCAGTGGCATTGATATTCCAGATGAAGTTTTGAAGCTAAGACAGATGTTCAGAATCTGTTGAATGAAGAAATGCTGTTTAGGGTAGTCCTTTAGGACTACCAACATGCCAACCCTTCCAGATTGTTTCTGCCACAGAGGTGTATGATGCCAACAGAGACAGAAAAACTGGAACATCCTCATCCTCAACCAGTCTGGTCTAAGGGATACGACTCTGATTTAGGATTTTGAGCTTCCTTAAGCCCCAAGCAGCTTTTTCAAGCTGTTTAGAAGTTACACTTTCCATCTCACAAGAGGACCATATATATGAATATATAAACTCAGGGATGTTGTCTTATACAATTATAATATAATTAATCTCACCCAGTTTTAGCTTTCTAAAACTGAGATGCCCAATATGTTTTCAAGCATGGGCTATGGCCTGGTGGTCAATCATCTCTGGAACACAATCCTTGGAACAGCACTTTCCTAATTTACTGGGACACTTTCCATATTCCACTTTATATCCTAGGACTTATTTTTTGTCATAGTTTAATTTTATGAAAATACATAAGTGTTTACCATGCAGTTTTTGATAACTCTACAATTCACAAGATGCTGTTTGAGTAAGAAACAAAGAGCTGTGTGTTTATTCTGAGTGTATATCTCATTCAAGACAGAAAAACTTTTATATGTTGCAAAACAAGTAATAACTGGAAGTTAAAACAAGATTAGGAACAAAGGCTGATTATTCTGCATTTTTCTGGGCAGGATTTCTTGCCTCTTCCTTCAGAAATACTATCCTGATTATTGAAAAATGCCTGATACTGAACTACCCTGACAGGTAATGTAGCCCAGCCTGTCAACTTGTATTTCTTAAAAAAAAAAAGCAGTATAGCGAGAGATAGAGTCCTCTAAAGTCCTTGATGATCTGATCCCACCATGGATCAGATCATTATGTCATGGAAGGCAAATGATAGAGATTGAACACTGAGCTTTCATCTTTTCCACCCTGACGATGTTCACCATGTGCCTTGTTTTTCCTTCTATGCTCATTCCAATGCCTTAGCTAGAAATGAGCAATGGCCAGGTGTGAGCATTGTCCATCTCTTTGTTCCTGGAAAACAAGGAAGACATAAAAAAACCTCCACCTCAAACCTACTCTTCAGGTAAACAGCATTATCTCCACCATCAGACCCGACCACATGTGCGTAAAAGGATGTGTTATCAAAAATATCTGTAATGGTGACCTTAAAAAAGTACAAGCAGTGCTAATGAATTTCTTGTTATTTTAGAAAGGGACTTTCTTCTCTGTTGGCACAGAGAGCTTCCTGAATCAAAAACAATGAAGCTTTTCTCTCTTTCTTTTTAAATGTAAGGTAGAAACATTTTGACTAAACTTCTGCTCTGTTGTTTTCTAGTTATTCAGAATTAGGAGGAGATGTTTTCAATAATTCTTCAGCCCAGAGAAGAGAAGGGTCTGGGGAGAACTTCAGACACCTTCCAGTACCAAAGCAGTCTCCAAGAGAGCTGGAAAGAGGCTTTGTATGAGGACATGGAGAGACAAGAGGGGATGCTTTAAACTGACAGAGGACAGCATTAGATTGGATATCAGGAGGAAATTCTTTACTGTGTGTGTAGTGAGCTCTGGCACAGGTTGCCCAGAGAAGCTGTGGCTGCCCCATCCCTGGAAATGTTCAAGGCCAGGTTGGACAGGGCTTGGAGCAAGCTGGGATAGTGGAAGGTATCCCCATAGCAGGGGGGTCAACAAGATGATCTTTAAAGTCCCTTCCAACCCAAATGATTCTGTTATTCTAAGACAGAGTCTTGTCTTAGCTCGAAGACTGCAGTGGCATCAAGCAGGAAAACATAGAGACATCTCTGCAGTTAGCATGAAGGTTTTTATCAAGAATTTATTATAATCAGGAGTTTACAGGTGTTGGGCAAGGGGAAAGGCAAGGAAGTGACTTCCCCTATCCACATTGGAGTTTGTGGAGGAGCCAAAATTAGATTAGCAAATAACGTGCTCTTAGCTGTCTCCTCTGGGCACCTTCTGATCCTTGTTGCCTTTGGCAGCAGGTCCTTCTCATGAAGCTCTCCCTCTCTTAGCTCCTCTGGTTTTCCATATATGAGAAATTCCCATTTGTTGGTTATGATTTCTCATTTTAAAGCTCCACACTGGAGCTGGATGTTGCCAGAATGGAGCATTCCAAGGGCAGAGCCAGGCTGTGACACCATGGGTAGCTCACAGCAATGCTTGTCACAATCAGTGAGTGCCAGCAGCTCTGCTCAGACAATGTTACTTTTTGGGGAGTGTGAAAAGCTGAGGTTTGGCTGTGCATGGACATTTGAGATGCCACAGCAACCAGGATGCAAACCCATTGCATTAAGATGGATGCAGTTACAGTCTTTGTGCAAATATTTAATTTTTGAATTTTCTTGATCCCACTAAAGAGAGATGATACAGATGTAATCAACTTGGTGAATACTGAAAAGCCAGGCAGGTAGATACTATAATTCTATTATGATTTATTTTTTCATATTATCTTTCATCTATTCTTTTATAGTCTAAGTGCACATATCAGGCAGAACATCTGGAGTACTTTCCATTTTAACTTTAAATGACCTGACAAAAACACTCCAAATTGAGGAGGCTCAGTGTCTGGCTTTTATTAGTCACATCACATATTTCAGGTTTTCCACTTGCTCACCATCAAAACGGCTAATGAGATGTTTTTTTGAGTGCTACTCTTTGTATCATGCAGGTCACAGATATAATGAAGATGGTCATGAGGGCATCTGAGCAAGGGGCAATCTGGCTGATAGGAAGTAAATCAGCCCTGGAAATTGTCATCTCTTTATCCCTTCAACACAAGTGACATCAGCCTCTGTGTGACATGGGGACATGTGAAACTCTTTACCCAAAATATTCTCACTTTCACAGACTTATTTAATGATTCCCTATATTAAAAGTAAGTTGCAAGTCTCAAGATGAGGCAATGTTGATCTCTGGGAACTAGAAATAAAGAAATTTAGGAGTTGGAACCGTCCACCTTAGGACAGAGCCTAAAATTATAAGATTGTTTAATGCTTTCTTCAGAGGACTGTATAGGGTTGTCCTTGGTTATCACCATGCAGTGATCAAAATAGACAGAACTGCAGAAGGGATGAACTGTGATAATCAGAGGATCACTTGAGAAGAGGGTGAGTGTACGTCCAAAACAGATATAAAAGATCCCACATGTTTTTTATTTACCTGATTTCCTGCCTGCAGTGTCATGTACTCTTTGAAAACACAAGACCATCCCACACATGATGGAATTCTGCTGGATGAAGGTGACCTCCAGCAAAATTTGCACATTTTATGCAGTTGGTAAATACAATCAGATTCAAAGCCAATTGCACTCACTGTCTGAGCTCAGCATTTTGGGATGAGGACCCCTTTTCAGCACTGAATGTCCTTAAGTTACAATGAGCTTTGTCCTGATCTTTGGGAGAAAGTTTGAGGCCGTTTGCCCCACATGAATGATTCCTCTGCATTCTCCAAAGCCAACCACCAGGCAGTTCCCTCATTTGAATAGATGCAGGTGATGAAATAAGGCCTGGCTGTAAAATGTGGACAGTTTAGTTCCTTAAGGTCAGAGGAGAACTTCCTCAGGGTAAGAGTACTTATGTTGAACAGCCTGATAAATAGCTGCTCTTTTCTTGGAAGAACAGCTCCAGGGCATGAAATATGAACTGCTTTATGGAAATAACTCCTGCATTTCATTAGCATGCTTTGGTCAGCTTGATCCTGTCTATGTCACCTTCCTCTTTCCTTTTCCTCCCAACCAACAGTAGAGAGGCATTGGCCATCAGAGACCCTGAACAGAACTCATGTGGACAGTGTTCGGACTCGTGTGGACATCTTGGACCTTTCCATGCTGCAGATTTGCCAGCTGCAGTCCATCACTTTCACATTTAATTGCATTTCCTTTCAAGAGTGAAGCTGTCCAGAATTCAGCCCCAAACCTGCCTCCACCATTTATAACCTGTGCACAAGAGTCAGAGAGATGGTGGGGTTGGTGACAGGGTCTGGATCCAGGACAACTGACAAATTTCTAGCTCATGTGATTAAAGAGATTAAACCTTGTGGTAGGGAGGTTGTTTTTGCCAAGGTCTCTAAGCACTGGGAGTCTGTTATGGATACCAGGGCAGTGCAGGGCAATGTTTGGTGCTAATTATAGCAGGCAGAGTTTGTTCATGGCAGTTGAATGCCAGGTGGGAGGTTTGGTGAGTATCCTCAAACCAAATGTGACATCTGCAGTATTTGGGTGTTCACAGCCAGTGCAGAGAAGCAGCCACTTCACAGTGAAGCTCATTTCACCCCAATGCAGACATGAGAAATAGGTCATCTGAGCTGCTGCTTCTTCTTTCACCGTGACAACAGACGGGTGACTAACTCAAAAGTCTGTGTCTACATCAACATCAACATTAACTGAGAAAATGTGAAAACCATTATGTTGATCCAAAATTCTTTTCTCATCTTGTCTGAGCAGTTGAGCTCCCTCAGGAGAAAGACACAAAGTGCCCTGGAATCCTCCACAGGCCTGTCAAGCTACTCAGAGCTTTGCACTTCAATCATCTCATGGTCAAGGAGACCTTAGAGCAGCATTCCAGTATCTAAAGGAGGCTTGAGAGGCACTTCTCACAAGAGCATGGAGCAATAGGACAAGGGGAAATGGCCTTAAGCCAAAGGAAAGTAGAGTTGGATTAGATATTAGGAAGAGTTTATTGTGAAGGTGGTGAGGCATTGGAACAGGTTTCCCAGAGAAACTGTTGACTTATCATCTCTGGAAGTGCTCAAGGCCTGGTTGGACAGGGCTTGGAGCAACCTAGCATAGTGGAAGGTGGCACTACCCACAACAGGGGGGTTGAAACTGGATGATCTTTAAGGCCCCTTCCAACCTAAACCATTCTGTGACTCTGTAATTGTATGATTTGATAATCCAAAGATCCCATCCTAACCCCACCTTTCTCCACTGCACAAATAGTGCTCAGTCAATGGAAATGGTTTCAAGTTAACTGCACCAAAACAGGCCATGGAGAACTGACCCAATAGAAAGGGTACCCACCAGTGAGCTATTTATTTAATATCTCACCCATAATTTTCTGTCCTCAAGTGTTTGGCTTTGCTGAACGTCAGTGCTCCCTCATTAATGCTTAATTGTCCCATTTTTGCCCCATCTACAACCACTGGAATACTGGTGTTGCCGCAGTATTTGAGAACCACTGAATGTGCATTAAAAAAATGCCCTACTGGGAAAATCCTACAGCAACTACAGGAAATCATGGTTTCGAAATTCTGTCCCAAGTCATCATGTCTGACTTCTGTAACAAATCTCAGCCTGAGTTACTCTGGCAACAATTGGAAGGATTGCACTTGATTCTGTAAGAAGAGAATTTGGGATTAATCACAAAGATATTGGACAAAGTCTGAGCCTCATTAGAAGCAAAGAAACAAGGCATGAACCCTTACTCTGCACTGATTAAAAGGGTCAGCTTTAATAATTTCTGCTCAAGAAGGAAAAACTCCTATTATTTTCTGTTTCTTTGGCCTGGCTGAAGCAAAATGCATCCTGAGCTTTCTACACAGCTTTTAATTTTCTCACTCTGTACCTGTTTCCTGAGTACCACACCAATTTTCACACTTGAACGTGAACTTTTCTTGGTTAGTGGTTAGATCTAGAAATATTCCAAGTTACTCAAGCTGAAGAACTTCTCTAAATAGTTCCCACTACTATTTCCATTTAGAAGTTCTAATTTTTTGCATTTCTATAAGTAATCCTCAGAATGCATCCAGTTCAGGTTTTTTTTCACTCCCAGGGTAAGGCACTACATTAGGGTCTAAGACCTGAAATGCAACTGCTTGCTTTTAGTTTCTGTGGCAGAGAATTTAGCCCCAGTTCTTGGAACATCGACATCAGCTTCCTATGAGGTGGTAAATTCAGAGCTGACTCAACAAAATTCACACAGACAAGATTAACTGTGCTTTCACTGAGATAAAGGAAGGCACTGAGCTCTGCCTTCCTAAACACAGGCATACCCAGCCCGTGAAGGTAAAGAAGATGCAGAAAGGTGCTGTCTGACATGCAGCAGAAGGATTTCTAATGGTGATCTTCAACCATGGGAACTTCACTTGGCAATTTAAGGGCCAAAGGTGGGATAGGAATAGTGGGATGTGCCAAACTCAACTTTAAAACTTGCTCACATTCATCTCCCTTGATTTTAGATGCCTCTAATAAAGGGGATGTGCCCTATTTAGATAATCCCTAGATTCCAATGCTGGAAGGAGACTTGAGGGCTTATCTAGTCCATGCCTAGATGAGCTCCATCACTGCCACTGCTAAGGCTCTCACATTGTCTCCTTCTCCATCATCATTCCTCAGACAGCTTCAAGTTGTTTGGTCCTTTCTTTTGGAAGGGGTTTTCTAGACCCTTTTTTCATTCCCGTTGCTGGTCCGTACTTTTCTCAGTGTGCATTGCCCACTAGTAGGGGCAGCATCCTATCCATGGCTTCACTGTCACAGCACAAAACAAGGGATTTCTTTCATGTGCTGTACAGTTCAGAGTTAGATTTAAGTTTTTCATGTGTGACATTGCCAACTGGACTTCATCATCCAGGGAGCTGCTGGAAATACTGAATAACTAAAGACTCACCACCTTTCAGTGCATCCTTCTCTTTCTGGCAGTTAATCAGTGACTCACAATATGCTCTTCTGTTTGACATAGTTTTGAACCATTTTAAGGGCACTGTCATTTCAGGGATTTTCCAATAAATTTCATACTCACTTCATAATTTATCTAGGCTATATTTCCATAACATTACAGATAATATAAAAAAATTGTCACTGAAATCAAGCAAAGAAATGGTGCTTTGGTTAAGGAGCTCGCTGTAGGGGCTGTGTTAGGACTTGTGCACTTTTCAGAATTAAATATACTTAATTCACTATAACTTCCTGGTAATAAAATAAAAAGAAGGAGCAAATATGACCATGCAATAATACACTTAATTTACCAGTTCCTCAATTTTTTTTGCTCAGGCCAAGGGAATGATGATTGCAATAAGAATAGGAAGGAAGTTATCTGTACTATTCAGCTGTATTTGCATGGGGAAGTATTGAGGAACCCAGTCTAGGCATTGGTGTGTTAAGAACATTGTGGCAATACTCACTCCATGGAAACTAAATATATCCAAGAGTTTTTAATGTTCCTCACATATTTATCTCACAACTCAGCATCAAAGAATGGAATAGTTAATATGAGCCATGATGACCCATATCCAGCATGTGTGGCGGAAAAGACTGTTCTCAGTCACTAAACAATCAATTTAATTTCTATTTTCAAACTCAGTATGGATTTTCAGGATGGATTTGTCTCATCCAGTTGGGGCTACGTAAAAGTTGTGTGCAGATGGAAGGGAGAGAGGGAGAGAAGATTAGAGTGACTCATCTGGTGGATGTAGATGTTCAGAAGAGGAGGTGAATCACTCTCTAGATGCCCTTATTGACTCTTTACTGACTCAAGGGGGAACTCTGACAATTGTACTGACCATACGACTCTCTCTTGAGTTGTACCCTGTGGACCTGGTAAAGATGCTCTGTTTAAGGTGTGAAATTTGTGTGCCTCATGTCAGCTCCATCTCACTTTTATGGGAAATAAAAAGTGATTAAAACCTGTCTCACCTTTATAGATAATTAGGTTGGATTAAATTTTTCTGATGATCATTTTAAGGACGTTTTATAATTAGGGCTTCCCCAAACTTTTGCCCTGCAGCAGAGCTGGATGCTGCTGTGGAGGTTGGGAAGGGCCCTTGTGGGTGCACAGTGTGAGCTCACAACCACCATTACCATAATTTTAAGGATGCATAAGCAACATGCTGATTAACAAGAGTTTAGGTAGCTGCTAGAGCCACCCCCACACCCTCCCTGGGAGGGTCTGTATGAAATGTTATTCCCTTGAATAGAGGACTTGTGTAAGAGTAATTCCCATCAGAAAAGTTGAATAAAACACAAAGCTTGCTTATTTCAGTGGGTTACATGGATGTTTACCACTGCCTTGAACTGGGAAATGCTGCAATAAGATGATAGTGTTGTGATCTTATCAGAAAGCTAATCCAAGCTTTCTTCAAGCTGGCTGAGAGACTAGTTTAAGGAAAAGACACTCCTCCAGACCAAATGAGTTTGTGCAAAGTTTTGAAAGCACTTAGAGGGTTTCAAAGGCCCTTGTTAAACCTAAACCTAAAAAGGCTGTAGCTGTGTTTGTGGTTTACTCCCTGGCAACTCCATTTCTGTACTTGTGGTCTTGTGACATTAAATAAAAATAATCTTTATAATCTTTTCTGTGGTGGCTTGAGCTACGTGACAGGCTCTTTTCCTCCCAGCTCTCTGCTGAAACAGAGGACTTATCTGAGCAGCAAAACTCTGCTGATGAATGAAGAAAAAGTCAAGGAACAACAGATATCCCAGCACCTTCTTTTCCTCCTACATCTTTCTTAATTCTCAAGATCCCTTTTTTTCTTGTTTTTTCCTCCACCACTTCCCAGATACCCATTGTGTTTTCATAGCACTTCCCTTCCTTAGAATTAGCCACATCGAATTCTGTTGCTAACATCTCATGTTAATAATCTAAATTATATGCTAGTTATGTTTGATTTTTCATAAACCCCAGTTTTTATCTGTGTCTGGGTGCCTTTCTCCCTTGCTGGGTCTCTCTGTTCTCAGTCTCCCCTTCTCTACCTCACTCTACTTTGGTCTGTTCCTTGGAGAATCTGCACTGTTTTTTCATAGAATCATGCAGCAAATTGACCTATTTCCCAAAGCTGATCTGGCTAATTCCTCTCACAAACCATAACCGTTTTTTCTGACCTTTAAAAAACAGCTGACTTACAGGTCTTTCTCATGCAGCATGTGTTTGTAGCAATGAGCCACCTGAAGTCACCATTCCTTCCAGTACAACTGACTATACTTTCCATTCATTCCTGGATAAAATCTCACCTTTTATGATAAAATCTTAGTGGTTGTTATTCACCTGTGCTGAGGTTTGCTACCTGAAACCAGATGGCTACATTAAAGATTGAGCTGGAGGACTGCAGAAAACATCCCTCATCCTTTTGTCCATCATTAAAATAGCTGTGGAATTAAATAGTTAAACCGAGCAAGAAATTGAAGCAGATGTTGTCAAGAAAATTCCTTCACCTCGAAAGAACAGACTCCATATTTAGTAAGGAAAGGATAAAAAGTTTGGGATTTCTTTCCAAGCAACATAATAAATATGTTTTACCAACCCAGATGACTGCAGGATTCAGTTACGTATCTCCAGGCATTTTGGAAAAAGGTGAAAGATTTGGGTCTAAGACTTTCAGACAGATTTTTCAGGAGTGAAACTCTAAGTCCTTCAGAGGGATTTGGCATGAGCTTTTCCTATTACACTATTAAATATGGAAGATGATTTGATACTGAAGCAAGGGCAGTAAATACCTGTGGAGCATGAAGCAGCCCTGGGGTGAGCAGAGCATTTTACTCACAGCAGTTGCTTCAGAAATGTTACTTGTTCTCCATGCCCTGTTGCATTTGGATTTGAGAAGTAATCTCCTGGCAAAGCCTTGCAGCTGGCAAACCCTGCAGGAGAATTTGTCATATTTGTCTGTATTACAAAGCTGCACAAAATCTCTCATGGAAAGAGCAAAGGGAGCTTTATCAGGAGAAAAGTGGCAGATGGATGAATGCAGCCATAGCAGCAGTTAAAAATGTATCTCGTCTATTTCTTAGCTTTCCTGATAAGAATAATTAATTAATTAAGGCTTTATAAAGGAGAAATAAATGCCCAGCATGTAATAATCATGATAGAATACCACAGATAGTTTAAATCTGTTTTTTTCTATAGTCTACCCCAATTAATTCTCTAGTTACTAACAGGAAATAATTTTTCTGGAAGTGGCAGACGAAAAACTACATAAAGTGTGATACTTCCTTCGTAATTTCCAGTTATCCACTGACATTTGGAAGAATTTCACTGAAGCATATCACACCCTTTGGAGCAAGAGAAAGCTTTTCCAAACCTTCCAGCTTCACTGTCATGTTTTTTGTTTCTTGTTTGGTTTTGGTTTTTTTTTTTTTTAAATCAAGCTGTCCATCCTTCAGCTGTGATTCAGAGAAACTTCACACATGCTTCCATCAAAACCAAATGCAGTGTGGCTTGATCATCACTAACAGAGGATCTCTGAAAAGCCGTGGAAACTTTTTTTGCAGGTAGAGCCCACAGATGTTGCCTGAGATCCATTGTCACACACCAGACACCTGTTCCACAACCATGTGGAATACATACTCTCTGATACATGTCCAGCCACAGATCTGGGGCTGAGTGCCTGAACAAACCTATTAAAGTGTCCTTGTTTCTACTGACCTCAGCTGTAGTGAAATGTGAAAGAGCTCTGGAGCCAGGAGCTCTGATGTGTCAAACCACTTCCTACACACGATGGCACGCTCCGCCACATCGAGCATCGAGTTTGGTTTCCTGGATAACAGACTAATACCTGAACAGAAAGCTGCCTTTGTTCTTTCCCGTGGAGCCAGCAAAATGATGATTTGCTGACCAAAGCCCTCACTGCACACGTGGGTGACGCTCCCAGGCAGCCTCATCAGGCAGTAATCAGCTCCTTGGCTTGGTTGGCAACAGCTCATCACTTCTGACAAACTTCACCATCCTCAGAGGAGTGGAGAAAAGATGTGGACAAGTCCCATGGAGCTCAAGTGGCTTTTGACGTGGCTCCTGTTTGGATTCATCAAGGGGAAGAAGACAGGTAAAAGACTCTTTTTCCTTCTGGAGAGGGAAAATATGATTTGGGTTTTTTGGTGGCTATTGGAAGGTGTTCAGTATTCACAACATCCTGACTTCTTTCAGCAAAGGAAAGATGTTAAGGAGCTTAAGGAATTTATTATTCTAAGGAAATGAGAGAAATGGGTTCTGTGCCCACAAACTGTCAACTGCAGAAAATCCAGAGTTTTAGAGGATATTTTTTGTCTGACTAAGGTATGTATCCTCCAACCCATCATTTGAACAGTGGGCAGATCAAAGCAGCCTGAGGCAGCCCTTTGAATTTCCTTTTTCCATTTTCTTGTAACTTTAGGAAACAAAAATAGACACTGAAATGCCAGTACCTTTGTAGGTAAAATTGATAGTAATGCTGTTAGTTAAAAAGTATCATCCAAATTTGCTATGGGTACAATAGATATGAAATACTTTTTCAGCCATGCCTCTCTATCAGCAGTGCCTATAAACTGTGAATGGAGACAGCTAATCCAATTCAGCATAATTTTACACATTTATAAATGGTGACACTGCTTAGATTTGGCTTATTTATCTTGGCAAGTGTGTGCATTGAGAAATGGTCTGGCGATACATTAGTGTATTTAAATTTAAACTGCTTTGTTCAAAGGCAGGGAAAAAAAAATCTTCCATTCTCAGAGCTCCATAAATGTGATACTTCCTTCTGTGTCTGATGATGATGTCCAGGCTGAGAGGTGTGAACAGACACAGCCTAAGGCAGGCTCTCAGATATGCTGGTAATGTGACTGCTGATGGATCATCTTTAGCAGGGCTGGGAATTTTCCTCGGGGCTGGCCACCTCAAGGGAAGAGTGTGTTGCTAATGACTGAACTCATTAATGCAGGAAGGACCTTCACCAGTGTTGAAGCCCCGGGTGATTTTATTCTCATTATTTTGTCAGTAAGTGCTGCACCTTCTCTTTCATGGGGAGTTTTCACTGCCAGATGAGGTGCCAGAGCCCTTTGGTGCTGCATGCAGGAGCAGCACTGCGAGATGCTCAGCCAGAGATATGTCAGTGGGATCAGTTCTGGGATGAGTCAGGTCCCCCAGATCACACTTTCTGTATTACTCTGCCTGGAACATGTTGTGAAATTTCTTGCTGGCAGGTCTCGTTTATCAGAAACCTTTCTGGTTTTTTGGAAAAAAATCGAGGGGTGTCAGAGCAGTTGCATTTTATGCTATTTGATGTAATTTTATTCACCATTGAATTAATAAATGCACAGCTTTGCATTCTCCACTGTATCACTAAGGTCTTCTTTCCTCAGTTTTCTGTGCTCATTTTCAATGTCTCTCCCAATGTTTAAACATAATACTTATATATATATTTGTAATTTCTCCCTGCAAATAATATGCTAAGGTAGAAACACCACCTTTTACCAGTTTAGGGGTTTTTAATTATGGAGACACTTAAGGTGTTGTAGCTGTAAGAGCTGTTGGTTTTAATTCCTTAGGAGGTCCACAAGGAGACCTGGGAACAGACATAAGCAAAGCAAAGGGAAAGGGGCTGGGTCAAACTGGTCAAAAATCAACCAGGCCTCAGCACATACAGTGCTTTTTTTTTATTATTTTGCCTCAGTATTTTCAGTGTGTCCCAGCGCTGCAAGTTCAGTTTTGTAAACAGGTCCAGCCCTAGATGGTGTTTGTCAAAATGCACTATCAAGAATAAATATAATTAGAGGGAAAAGGAGATAAAAAACATTTGGTTTACAGAACAGTTTCACTGATAGTTCTCAAAGTGTTTTGAGAGGGCAAAGTCCTGGGGGACTGGAGAAGTTAAGGCATGGGATGATCATTCATTTAATAGAAACTAAACTACACCTTAGTGCTAAGAAGAAGAGAAATGCTGGTTTTCCTGTGAAGAGCATCACATTTATCTCCTTTATTCTGCACAGCAGCAGTGCCTAGAAGATGCAGGCATGGGTGAAGTCTGAAGTGAGGGTCAAACACAAGGTAAAATCTGGTCTGTGCTCCTACAACCCTTTCATCGTGCTGTTCATCATAGAGGGATACACTGAACAGATTTGCAACTTAAACCTGGAAAGGATTACAACTCACAAAATAAAGAAACTCATTCAAGTGAATTTCATTCACCCAAGATGGGTACCAGATCTCAGTAATGTAAATGAGACTAATTTCTTTCCTATTATACTTGCATATTAGTCCTGGCTCCCATGGATTTGAAATGCAATGCAGAATACATTAAAGTTGTCAAAGACAGACAAGTGATTCTTGTAAGGTCAGCTAGAGAGCAAATACCTTTATAAACCTTTCAGCTACAGTGGCCTTCACCAACAAAGGGCTCAATATACAGATACAATTAAAAAAATGTTTAAAAAATGTTTAAAAAGTGTGATCCTACTGAGGAAAAGCAGGTATTACACACAGAGATCCTGCAGTACCTGCTTCTTCAGCTGGTGAAATTGTTCTCCCACCTCATCAGAGATGAGATGTTATGTCCCTTTTTCCTTTTATTGCAGAAAAAAAAAAATCCACTCTTTATCTACTTCTAAAAAGCTTCAGACTTTCTTCTAGAAAGCTTCTGACTTCGCTCACTGTTGCCTTCAGAGTGTTGTTATTTTGACCTCTCTACCTCATCAATGTTCAGCTTTGTCTGCCCTGTTTTCCCTGTTTCATTGATGCTATGTTCAAAGCCCAGCTTCTGGATATTTTCTACCCACGGATTCCATTCCCTGACCTTGGTCCTGAATTTTGGAACAGCGTGGCTCATTGAGTCTTTGCTCTGTCTCCTCCAATGCTTCCCCAAAACCCACATTTGCAAAGGTCCTTGCATGACTTTCCTCACTTCCTGTTCTTCAGCCCTGCCAGGGGAGCAGCACTCTGTCATCTGCTGCTTTTTCTCAATGTTCTTGATTTGTAAAATGTGAGTCCTCACATAAAGAATATATAACCCTCTCTATGTGGAAAAATACTTCATGCATGACATCATAAAAATCATTGCCAGGTGCAGAAAATTTCCGTCTCACTCCAGGGCAAAGCTCCATGACCATACCAAGTCTCTTAGTCAGGGAGATGAGTCCTTAGGGCATATTTGAAATAAAAATTTCCCCACTAGATCTCGTTTTTTCACTTTCCCGAGACTGGGACACACACTTGTCAGACCCTTCAATTATTTTCAGAGAGGATATTCTCTACTGGCTATTCAGCTCTACAAAAGGCAAGGCTGAGAAAGTTCCAGACAAAGGAAAGAATCTGTATCTCTGCTGCTGTTTAAAAAGAGACTTTTTGTTTCCTTTTAGATGAAAATATCAAAGGTGTGTGTTACTGTGGTTGTCTATTTAAGCAAACATGTCACACACCAAAACAAGGCTTTCACCTATGCTGTTTTGAAAACTTGGCTCTGTGTTGTTACAAAACCATGTGCTGTGGTTGCATTTAGAGAGTCTGAGCTCTGTGGCTTTAGCACGGAACCAAGGATGTTACAAACATGCAGAAACAAAAACAAGTGTTCCCTGTTCTTCACTTTGTGCACTTTCTATGCAGCACACTGTGCCCAGGCTAGTTTTCCTCCCTCTTCCTCTTTCCTACTGTTCCCTCTTCTGATTCCACATTTTGAGTCCAAGTCCCCAGCCCAACCTCCCTGTTAGGGCAGGTGTGAGATCCATCAGTGCATCAGGTAAACCACTCTGATTATCAATGCAACCATGTAAGAACATTCTTCCACCTCTGCAGGTGATAAAAAGAAAGAAGCACCTTAAAGCTTTGCTTTGAAGAAGGTAAACTAGGTGTCTGCTGTGCTCTGGAGAGGTGTGCCCGGCTCCACTTCTCACAGAAGGAGCTAAGAAGGCACATTCCTGAGGCTAAATTATGCTTAGAATGAGAAAGCTTAGTCTACTGTGCAACCCACTCTAGCCTTGCTGTATATGGAAATTCTTTGCATTAGATTCTACTGCCTTGGTCAATGCAAACAGCTGGTCAGCAGGATTAAGCCAAGAAGTGCATTTCTCCCAAACCCAGGTTTCTATGGTCCTAGAGCTCCTGATAGTTTATATTCCACTTTATTTTGCACTGTTTTTCGAACAGAGACACCTAGTACAGCAAACTCAGCAGGGACTGAACTGCCAGATCCTTAGAACAGGACATTCTTTTTCTCCACTGCTGGGAATATTCAAACCCACTTCCAACCCCCTAAGGCTGGTCTCTCCTCCATTGCTGTTTGTATTAAAACTTGTGCCTGATCATTTTATCTGTATTTCTGTCACTTACACTGCAGACTCACTACTACTCAAATTATTTTTAAGATATTCTCTCTATAATCTAAGGTACAGCTAATTATAATTTCACAGGCAAATTACAATAAAGTTGGGGTCTGTACCCCAACCCCACATCTGTGATCTATTCCCATCTTACAAATTCACATAAGCATTAAATCACATTAGTAGGGGAAAGAATCCTGCAGAGCTGAGGCTTGCTTGTTAAAGGGTCCTTTGGGAGTAAGTTTTGAAGTTAGAAAAAGTTCATTACCGTTTCAGTCCTGTTGTTGGTATCAATTCCTTCGCCTTGCCTGTATCAGTTTCATCTTCATGAGACTGTACCATTTAGAGAGCCCAGTTTCACATAAATCCCCAGGGCTGGTTTAGCTTTTCAGGCACAGCTGGGGAAATATCTTCCTTCTGGCCTGGTTTGATTTCTTGGTGTCTCTGGGGAGAGGTGCTCTTCAGCTCTGAACTGGGCAGGTGTGTGCAGTGCCTGGTTTCTTCCACTGCTTCTGCCCAAAACTTCAGAACATCCAGTTTCCTACCAATCCCATCCTACTGCCTTTGTAGTAAGGGGAAAATCATCCTATTTGTGCACCTTGCTGCTTTAACTCGACGTCAGAATAATGTCAGCGCTGGTGACACACAGCCACGTGACAGAGGAAGTTCTGACTTTAGGTTATTGTGGCATGACTCACTGTCTGTGTTTTACCTAGCACTAAAAATACCTGTTAGAAATTTTCCCCGCTCTCTTCTTGTGGACTAAAGGTGTTGCTTTAAAGCCTCATCTATCACTGCTCTGCCAGCTCAGACATGGAAGAGAAACAGGCAGGAGGGTTTTATGAAGCCTGGTACTGGCAGCACACCCACCAAGAGCAGTTTTGTGGTTGGGTGAGTAACATACTTAAGTGGGAAACGTGAGGGAAGAAACCTGAAAGAACTGATGCTGATTTAGATGCTGGGTTTCTTTCCCTCCAGTATCTCCTGTATGATATCTGACAGCTCATGTGGAAATCTCAGATGCCCTGAGACATCTCAAATGGCATCAGACACCCCAACTCACACCTATCTGTTGGCTCAGATGACAAGGCTTGCAGGTCTCAAAAAAGTTTTCAAACTTAATTTCGGGAGCACTCCAGCAGAACCAATACCTACTTTTTAATTTTAATGTTTCATGGTTGTCTATTGTCTCAATATACAAGTCTCCTTCTAATTCCAAGGGTTTGTCTCCATCCACTCCATCATAATAATTGAAACCACCTCCAGAATTTCTACAAATGCTGTAGGCACCAAAAATCCATTAACATGGGGAGAAACAGAGATTCCCATCTGCCTTAGGAGAGCTAAATGTTCTTACAATTCTGCAGCTGACAGAAGGGCTAAATCTCCACAAACAGAATTACACCAACCTCTCTGGCCCATTTACTACCTCTAAGTGCAGAGAAATGGAGTCCCAGGACACTTTTGGGGTGTGGGAAGTGAGAATAGTTGGTAGAGACTGATGAATTTTGTGAATTAAGGAAAGAAAGAACAGTGGACGTCAGGATAGAAAGAGAAGGAAATAGTGGCACACAGCACCTTGTCATGGGAACAAAAAATTGGAATATGTGCAGAGGGAAAATAAGGAGGCAAACAAAACATCAAGACACCTCAAGGTAATGTGAGGACAGTATTTCAACCCAGTAATAGCAGGAGTGCAACCCTGGAGCAGCTGTGGAGGGATGCAGAATCCAGGGAAAGCTGGGCTGTGCAAAACCAGGTCACCACAGGCTGTGAGGCAGGCTATGCCCAGATGTGCTGGCCTTTTAAAAGATTGATATTTTCATATTATGCCAACTCAAACAAGTTGATTTGCTAATTACCAACAAGGTGCAAAATGGCAAAAAAACCTCAAAAAACAAAGCTAATCTTCCCTAAAAATGTAAAAGGTCAGAAATCTAGTGAAGGAAAAAATCTACCCTGCCATTCCCTATTCCCTGGATTCTTCCAATCCTTTGGCTATTTTACCAGTCACACAGCAAGGATGTCTATTTTTTGAGGGGCAAACCATGCAGTTTCCTTGGGCACAAAGATGGAATGACGTTTTTTAGGCACGATTCACTCCAGAGGTCAGTATGGTCCAGACTTCACCAGGTCTGCAATCTTCCCACACTATGCCAGGAAGTGCCATGAAACCGAAGAAAGACATGGAGATGCTGAAACGGGTCCAGAGAAGAGCAGTGGAGCTGGGGAAGGGTTTGGAGATAAGGAGAGGCTGAGGGATCTGGAGAAGCTCAGCCTGGAGAAAAGGAGGCTCAGAGAGGACCTTTTCACTCCCTACAACTGCCTGGCAGGAGGGTGCATAGGTTACATGCTGAGAGCCCACTTTTTCTAGAAAGAGGAGTAAAAACCACATAAAGTGAAGCACTTCTGAGGTATATAAGATACTTTGAGACAATTCAGAGGAATCATGGCAAAGGATATTTTGCAATATCTGTATTCATTCATGGCTCCTCCCAGTGTGAGAAGTGGTACAACAATAAACCCAAAAGCTGATGACTTTGATATCAAACACATTGGTGACGAGCTCTAGTGTGGAAGAAGTCAGTGTTTTAAAAGCTTATGATGATTGCTAAGGAAAAGGTTCTTGAAAAGGGGAGCAAAATATTTTGTGGGACAATGACGCAGTTAAAAGTCATAGGGAGGCAGGCAGAAGGTCACAAGAAGACCTTGGAAATTCATCTTCCAAAATTCTTTCTGGATCAGAGAAAGGAATATGGTTGTAAAGGTCAGAGAAGATACTGCAGTTATTTAGATGTTAGAAGACAAGAATTTGAGCAATGTGGATGAAATTAAAAGGCTGGATCCAAGGAACGTTGTGTGCAATCCAGCTGCAGTGTGGATGTTCACTCTCTCACCATTTCTGCACAATCCCTGTCTGATGAGTGCAAGTTCTGAAGAACCCAACATTTGATCATCAATTAAAAGCATGTTTGCCCTTTATGATGAGTAGGTTAAATGTTGTGGGTTTTCTTAAGAAGAGACTAATGAGTTGTAGGTTTAAGTGCCTTGTGCTGAGATTCAGATCTGCAGTCTGCTTCAAAGAGGCTTTTGAAGTCTTGAGGGAAACAAGCTTTTAGCTTTCAGGGAAAGTGAGAGTACATGATCTCAACTTGCTACTGATCTGATAACTCTTTAATTTTAATCACCCTGACAGTCTGTGGTAAACCATGTGGTTAACTATTTCGGGTGCAGTCGTTTCTCTCAAAGCCACAGTCTGATGCAGTTTACAAGGCAAATCCTTTGATAACACAAAGGTACAAGGGTAATTAAAACAACCCTTATGTAGATTAGCTGTTAAACTGCTCTGATACTTTTTGTTGTTGCCTTCTTCAAACTTCGTGACTTTTACTAAACAGCAAGACAATGTAAAGTAAAAAGGGCAGAAAATAACAAAGTGAGAAAATGAAAGAAAAGGACTTTGCAGCGTTGTGGCTGGAAGTCACAGGTTGAGTTGCTCTTGGTCTTTCAAGGAGAAGGCACTTTGGGAGTCAAGGGCAGACACCAAATGATGAACAGTTATCAGGGACTCGAGGGCCTTTCAGTTATTCCTGCTGATTGCTAAGGCTGCATTAACTATGGCTGCAGAAAATGCAAGGATACAATAACTAAGAAATTTCACTCCTGATAGCTGTTTCTCTTGTGCACAAGCATAAAGGGTCATGGATCGTGCACCCAAAGATCCAGAGTGCCAGCCCTGGTGCAAACAGACTATTTGATCCTTTAATTTCTCAGCCTTTAGGCCTTAAATAATCATTAAGTAGTGCCTTTATCAACCTCTGGGTCCCCAGCTCAGACTGAGCAGGCTTTTCAAGTGCACTGAAATGATCTAACTTAATTCATTCCAACTGATTGAGAGGTATATTTAGATATGATTTGCTGATGACACAACACTTCATGTGCTTGTTTTGGGACAAGTTATATTTAGGTTTGCAAACTTATTTCACAGTAAGCTGCTCTTTGGTGTCCTCAGACAGAACTGAGAGTCTATGCCCATTCCCAATATTTGCTTATAGATGATTGCAACTTTTAATAGCTTACTTTTGCTTGTTGTGCCTCACTCCACAGACTGAGGCTGCACACTCTGGTGTGGGTAGCTGCTCTCCAAAACTATTGTGTACAGCTTCGTTAAGAAAATGTTGATAGTGTTTCATGTTGTCCATCTGCTGGACACGTCTGGTATTGAGAATGGGGAAGTCCTTGATGCATAAAGTGAAATGCCAGGCTGTCCTGATTCTCAGGCTTTCTATTTGCAGGTATATGCCCATATCTTCCAACAACTGAATTTGCTGATGTTACTGCTGAAATGTATCCACCACAGACCAAACTGTACTATGAGTGTGACCCTGGCTATGACAGAAAAGCTGGTGCATACCTAGGAATTCAGTGTAAGAGTGAACAGCAAGGTGCTGTTTGGAAATACAGCCAATTTAAATGCATTGGTAAGTGAGTGTTGGGTTTTTTCTATACAGAGAGGTGTTTCTCCAATGTATTACTTGGTATAAAACAAATTTGGGCATTAACAAAAGATCTTTTGCGCTTATTTTTCTAAGTTAGAACTGGAAACATTTCTATCCAGCTTCTAAAAGCTTGGGTGCTGTGGCACTTCGTTCTGATATTTGTCCTACTGTAACTCAACAAATGTAACTTCTCCATAGATGAGAAAAATTTGTCGTCAACGGCTCCCATGATGGAGTTAGAACTTACACAGAAGCCAGAAATAGAGTCAAGGAGCCCTGCACCCCAGAAGCAAGAAGCCATTTCAGAGTCCAAACAAAAAGGTAAATAAGAGCTCATTCAATATTGTAATGCTTCTCCTGCTGATTTCCTTGGAAGAAGTGAGTAATCTTTAATTATTTTGCAGTCAGAGGGAAAAAAACAATTTGTGTAATATCTTGGCTGAATAAGTGATACAGCATAAGCAAATGAGTATTTTATATCCTAACTGAGAATTAGAAAGGCTTGGTATATCCTGCTTGTCTATATTTTCTAAGAACACAAGATTTTCAAGAACAGGAACAGTATGCAAAATCTGTCTGCTTTAACCATGTGCTGCCTTGTGCTCCCACAGATTTCTGTGGTCCTCCCAGGACTGTTCCACATGCCTCCATAAGGCTGCCCCAACAGCATTATGTGGGACAAGTCTTACATTTCAAGTGCCAGACAGGTTATGATAAGAGACCCCCCACCTTTGGCAGCAGGACGTGCAAGGAGGTGAATGGCAAAATCATCTGGACCCCCCTTGATATGAGATGCACCAATGACAGCAACCAGTGGCCACCACGGACCATTGAGACAGGTAAGATGGTTGTGATTACACCACGGCAATGTCCTGACCTGCTCATCTGGGGTTCAGAGCCTCCAGCTATTGTGGGGAGAGTGGGAGCTTCTAAAGCTAAGTACTAAAGAAGCCCTGCCACTGAGGGAAAGAAAGAACTCCCTGTGTATTTAAACACCTCCACAGAAAGAGGTTTAAATGATGGCAAATCATTCCTTAGCCTCAGATTTTGTCAACAGTTTAAGGAATCACTCTGTCCTGCAATTTCTATTGATGGCAAATCAGAATATTTATATAAAGTGGAATTGTTTATTAAGACAAATAACAGGAGGGAACAGACAAAAGATCTTCATCAGAATTACTCACTACATAGTATAAAACTAAAATAACTACTATCAGATTATTGCACAACAAAAAGCAGTGCATTGTATCAAAATACCTGTATTAAAGCCAACAAAAGAAACAGTAGCCTACTACTGAAATGACGGTAATATACACAGACAGTTTCCTTCACTTAATCCCTTGGGAAGTAACTATGAAATAGGTGTCCCTACTCACAGGAGAATCTCCACACATTTCCAGGAGAATGTACAGATTTCTGCTTTGTGAAAGTTTGCTGTGGCTTTTATAGCTGTAAAAGGAATGGCTGTCAGTGAGAAATCCAGGCTATTTTGTCATTCCAGCCCTTATGACCATACCAGACCACTGCACATACTGTTTCAGCATCAGCCCAGGACTTACTCCCCTATTTCATAGATCTATTTCCCTGTGGTGCCTGGTTCAGAGTGTTCCTAGTACAGAAGTCATAATTTACTGTCTGATCTTTCCTCTTCCATCATGACACCATTGAAAATTTCACTTGGTGCAATCAGAACAGAAGAACTTCTTACTGTGATGGATATAACCCATCAACAAACCAGTCCTAGAAAATAATAGGACTATTGATTAATTAATAGGACTAATATTAGGCCTATTGAAATTACATATGTTTAAAAATTACAAATATTTTAAAATTTTTAAATTGGGTTTGTGAAAAACATGGACAAAAGAAGCCCCCTTGGCCTTTATTTCAACAAAACTGTAATTCCAGTTGCCTGCAAAATGCTCTCAAACCTCAGCAAGGTCAGGTCCTTGCAAATAGAGCACCAAATATTTATTCCTCTAAAGTGTTGCCTTTGTATTTGCTATGATGTGATGTCTGCAATGAGGCTGGAACTTTCTCAGTTCTCCTTCAGCGCTAGCACGGAGAAATTTATCAAGAAACCACTATTACAGGGCATCTTGTTAAAAATCTCTCCACATCTCATACTGGGGCAAGTTCAGAGCTTCCTTTTCAGGATAAGAGATAAATTAAATTAATTTCTTGCACCAGGGAAGGTGTAGCTTACATTTCTGGGCAAAATTATGTCCTGGTTGTTTCCAAGTACTGTCTTGGCACCTTGATAGTCATCCTTCCAGTCTCAAAGGATGCAAAGATTTTAGATGGATCTCATTCCAGTTCACTTCATGCCCACCATTAGCAGGTATCAGATCAGTGGATATGTTGGTATGCAGGCTGGAAAGTTCTACTGATGGCCAAGAAACAAACATGGCAATTTTTAAGTGTTCTGTGCAGAGGGTGAGCTGTCAGACTCTACCCTTGGCACTGCTTTGGTGCTGGAATGAGCTGGCTCTTTGCCTAACTCTTTCCTCATCACTGCTCTGGTGCTCTTCATCAGAAGAGCAAATTGATACAAAAATCAAGAATTTCTCTCTCTTCATAGGTTTGACTCTTCTGTCCTCTTTCCCTTCCTCATCAGGGACACTGCCAGTGACAGGTATGCCATTTTATTAAATACTTCACTCCATCACATAGAGCACTTAATTGGTCTTTCAGTTTGTTGTTCTATTCCAAAGAGATCCATTTCTATTAGAAGAGCTACTAAATATGCTGCAAGACAAATCTGTATCCATGTATTGTGTGAGAAGTTAGTAAAGACAGTATAAACAAATTGTTTAAGCACTTAAGTTTTTATAAAGAAATTTTCAAAGATTTGTAAGGAATGTAAAAGAAAACAGACCAACCAAAAGTCTCTTTTTTAAATTGAGCCATTTTCAGATTCTTCTCTGAGACTTTTTGTGAATTCAGCAAATCACTTTAATTGGAAAAAATTAGAAAAAAATGTAAATATTTAAATGCTGAGGGTTTTTTCACATTTTCAAAGGAATAAAAAAAGATGGGCAAATAGAACATTTCTTCACAGCTAAACCAGTGCAGTCTGAAGAGATTTTCTTCTCCCCCTTCCCCATCTTCCACTCAGCCATTAGCTGATGAAATAGAAATTGTGTCTTACTGTGCATATGCTCAAGACTTTGCACAAGGGCTTTTGATTCCAGCTGGAGTCTGTCGAAAACTGTAGTGCATGTTATAGTGAGAAGGAATAATGGAGTGAGGTGAAGGAAGGGAAGGAGAAGTTTTGCAAACTACTCCAGAGACCACAAAATCAGTAGTCCCTGGTTATTTGATTGTGGTCAATCTCTAGTTGCCCAAGTCCCCTCTGGTTGGGGCCTGGGAACAATGGGACAACATGGAAAAATCCCTCCCTCTGGGCAGAAGGGCAAGATGAAACCCTATCCCTGATCTTGCCTTTTTCTCCCAGCTGGAGTAAATGCACTAATTAAGATAACTTCAGGTGCTAACCATATTGATTTTCAGGTTTTACAGCTATCTGGTTTGTTCTGCTTATCATTCCCACTGCCTTTGTGTGACTCACCAAGCAGACAATAAGGTAAGTTGGACAGAATGGGGAAAATGTGAAATCTAACCAAAAAATCCCTAGAGGTGGAAGAGTTATCAACTGGATCAGCCTCTCCCTATTGCACTGCTTAGATTTCTGGACATCTTCTTTGGGGTTAAATATGACCCAGGATTTTGGGGTTGTCTGATTCAGCTGTTAGATACTGGCATAAGAAAAGGAGGAACCAGAGCTTTTGTAATCAAAAAGTCTCAGACCAAGTTGCCCAGAGAGGTTGGGGACTCCTTATCCCTGGAAGTGTCCAAGGCCAGGCTGGATGGGGCTTGGAGCAAACTGGTCTAGTGGAAGGTGTCCCCGGCCATGGCAGGGGGATGGAATGAGGTGGGCTTTAAAATCCCTTCCAACCCAAATAATTTTGTGATTCTATAATTCTAAAAAGCAGTCTTTGTCCCAGCCATTCTGGAACTGAGAATGGCAGTTCAAATAATGGGTGGGAGATTAATTCTGTGGGAAAATTAAGATTAATTATACAAATACATTGTTTCAGATAGATTATGCAATCAGTCTTTTTCTCTCTGACCAAACTGTAGGAAGTCTGGGGGAGCATCTGCCAGCACAACCACGTAATTCTGTTTCCTTTATCCCCCTGATTTCAGAGTTGTGTCATGTCAACTGTGTATTTCAGATTTATTTCAGTCTGGCCTCCTCCTTGTTTCGGTTACTACACTGAGATGCACCAAGGCTGTTCCTGTTCTCAGGCTCCCCATCCCAGCTAAGCCAAGATGTCCCTATTTAACATTTGGGAATTCTCCTCTTCTCCTCTCCCTTTGCTAATCCTTGTCCTTGTTTCTCTTCATGTTCCTTACTAATTACTGATAGTTCTTAGCTGAATGGGGATTTTTCTTGAAAAGTGAGAAGGCAGTGTCACCGTCTGCGGGGTCTCCTGATCCTGAGATCCCCAGAGACAGGACAGGTGGGTGGTTTAGAGTCCGTGTTTCTCCCAGCCCCAGCGCCGAGGAAAAATGCAGGAGGCTGTTCTCCGAAGTTTTAATGATTGTTTATTATTTCTTATCTAAGGAATTTTTCTCTAGTTGACACAGTCCGTCTAGCTTGTCGTCCATGGCAGAAAAGGCCTCGACTCTGGGCTGGGCTTATCTTTTATACCCTACACTACGTATCTATTATTTACAATTACTTTCCAATGCCATGCAATCTCATTACAATGTCCAGTTCTTTCCCCAT
>JAOTQP010000870.1:3090211-3110556 GCA_026413545.1 Cichladusa arquata | reverse complement strand
CTGTTAGGTGGGATGGGGCCCTGCTCTCCTGGAGGTGGCTGAACACCTTTCTGTCCATGGGAAATGGGCAAAGAATTCCTTGAATGTGCTTTGCTTGTGTGCACAGCTTTTGCTTTCCCTGTTACACTGTCTTTATCTCCACCCACGGGATTTCCATCTTTTACCCTTCCAGTTCTCTCCCTGATCCCGGTGTCTGGGGAGTGAGGGAGCAGCTGTGGGGGGTGTGGCTGCTGGCTGGGGAAAAACCAAGACATTAGACAAGATGAAATGGCTTGAACTGGACTGAATGTAAGTAGAGATTGGATGTTAAGAGGATGTTTGGTACTGTGGGGGTGGTGAAGCCCCAGCACAAGCTGTCCACAGAAGCTGAGACTGCCCCATCCCTGGGATCCATGGCCACGTTGGCTGGGGTTTGAAGCAACCTGGGATAGTGGAAGGTGTCCCTGTCTATAAGGGGGAATGGAACTAGCTGGTGCTTAAGGCCTGTTCCAACCCAAAATTTTCTGTGATTCAATGATCATTCATTCACTCAAACTAAGCTGGACTCATTTCCTTCCATTTTACAAAGTCCAGGAATAATAGAATGATGAGTTGGTTCTTACAACCAGAACCATCCAGAAAAGTGTGACAGACCGAAGTTTTTTAAACAAACTGGTTGAGTCGTGTGGTTCCTTTTGCCTCAGATAACCTGGGACTGATGTCTTAAACAAAGTGGAGTTGAGCCAGAATGAAGGAGGCCAAGAAGAGGCAGATGTGGCAGAGCTGGGGCAAATTTCTCCTTTCTGATGGGGCCCAACTGACATAACAAAGCAGGGCCCAAGAGTGGTGACTTCATTAGAAGGGGCCATAAAGCATCAGAGACCCCCAGAGTGTCCCCCAACTCCACAGTGCTGCATGACACAGGGTGAACCCCTCCCAGGGGAAAAGTGGGGCAATCCCACATAAGCCTGAACTCACAGAACCCTTTGAACTCTTTGTTGCACAGGCCCCCACCCCTAAAGGATCAAGACTGAGGACATCAAAGTTGCAGGTCTTGTTGCTGGAGCCATGGGGGTATCTTGTATGAGCTGTTGGCACCCTGGCCCACTTTGTCCATGCCCATTGACAGGAGAATAACTGGTGTCTGATGCTGACACTTGTGTGGGTGTTATGGCATCCTCAGATTGCACTTGGACCCCCAATGTCCTGCAAGGATGTTCCTGGCACTGAGACATTACTGGTGGCTGCTGGAAATCTCAGTGGGAAACAACTTGTGGCTCATGTAAGACATGACCCTGCAATCCAGCAATGCAGCAAGTAAACTTTATTGTGAACACCTTCATTGGGTCTGACTGAGGTAGAGGTCACAGCCCCGTCAGTGCTGTGCTTTGCATTGGTAGCTGGATGGGTGTTGATAACAGACCAATGTTTTGGCTTCTACTGAGCAGCGCTGTCCCACTGGCATTCCTTCCCCCACCAAGGGGGGTGGGAGTGGGCAAGATCCTGGGAAGGGACACAACCAGGCCCGCTGCCCCAAATTAGCCAAAGGGATATTTCTTACCATATGACTTCAGCTCAGATATAAAAGCTTAGGCACAGAGGAGGAAGGGGAGGCATTTGTGAGTTTTCACTGTTCGTCTTCCGGAGGAATTGTTGTGCATGCTGAAGCCCTGCTTCCCAGGAGGTGGCTGAACATCACTGCTGATGTGAAGTAGAGACTGACTTTTTCTCTCTTTATCTCTTGCATGCACAGACACACACCTTCCTGGAGAGAGCGTGTGTGTAGCTTCCTCCTTGGAGCGGAGATACGTCTCAAGGCTACTTCTTGAGGCTGAGCCAAAGAGATTTGACCATGGTCATTGGTATGGGTGAGTAACATCAATCTCTATTTAGTTGTTTTTGCTGGTTTTATTAGAACTGCTTTAATATATCTGCTTCAATACTGCATCATACTGCACAATACTATATTAGTAGTTATAGCTTCCATACTGTGAACTAAATAATTCTGATTAACATAATTTTGCCTTCATAAGTCATATATAATTATGTAAATATGTATGGTTTGCAATCCTCAGACCTGTGAGACAAGTTGTATAAAGCTTCAATTACATCTTTTTAATCCTTTAGATGCAAATAATTGACAAAATCTGGGGCTAAGATTGGATCCAGCTGAACCCAGACAGCTCTCTGAGAAGGAGTTTACCAAGCAAGGGGGGGTCCTTTCTGCAGTTCATGACTCAACAGAAAGGTTTCTCTATTAACCTTTGCCTGACTCTCCCATTCTGCCCACAAAACCACCCTCCAGAAAAGGGATTCCCCAAGATGCCTAAATGTTAATGGTCAAAAGGAACAACAAAAATCAGAAGATATGTAAAATTTCACATGGTTTTATTAGTAAATTACACACTTGGCATGAAAATTGTTATGTTAGTCTCTAAACTACTCTGTAAGCACATGGCTGTGTGTACCCTTTCATGGATAAATTTCCCTGAGCTGAAAACAGGTTTCTCACTTCCTAATGGAAATTAGATATCATGTGAAGTCTGTTCTCTCAGACCCTCCTGGAAATGAATCAGAGGCCTTTGGGAGTCTTGGGTTGTCTTGTTCTCCTTTACAGTGCATTCATCCTCCTCTGCTCTGCTCTGCTGAGAGCCCAGCTGCAGTGCTGCCTCCAGCTCTGGGCCCACAGTACAAGAAGGATACAAAGCTGTTGGAGTGGAGTCCAGTGCAGGTCACAAAGATGCTCCAAGCGCTGGAGCACATCTGCTCTGGAGAGAGGGTGAGACAGCTGAGGGTGAGAGAGCCTGGAGGAAAGAAGGCTCTTGGGAGAACTTGGACCCCTTCCAGTGTCTAAAGGATTTTAAAAGAGAGAGGGACTTTGGACAAGGGCATGGAGCAGCAGAACAAGAAGGAATGGCATTAAACTGAAAGCAGGTGGGGTTAGATTAGATGTTAAGAAGAAATTATTTCCTGTGAGGGTGGTGAGGCCCTGGCACAGCTTGTCCAGAGAAATTGTGGCTGCTTCATCCCTGGAACTGTTCAAAGCCATGTTGGGCAGGACTTGGAGCCACCGAGGATAGTGAAAGATGTCCCTGCCCACAGCACGTGAGCTGAGACTACACGGATGGTCTTTGAAATTCTTTCCAACCCAAACCATTCTGTGATTCTGTGCCATGTGGCAAAAGCTCCTGAGCCTGTTCCACCCAGGATGTGAGGCTTAGTCCCGGGGACAGCCACCGTCAAACAGGGAAACCTGTCCCCTCCCATAGAGCTCAGTTAACGTGTCCTCCAGCTCCCCCAGCGTCAGGAGCTGGACCTCGTTCCTGTCATTCTCAGCAATGACCGCCCAAGCCTTTATGTAGTTGTTGTCCACCACGCAGCAGGCAGCTGACCAGAGGTGGCTGGGTTTATTAACCCTCCCCTTGGCGATGTAGTTGTTCCCAGGCACAGCACCCACGACGACATAGGTGGTTGTACAGCCCTGGGTCCTCCTGATCATCGTTTGCTGCTCGTAGTTGTTCCAGGCGCCGCCGTTGAGTTTCTCATCCTGGGGCACTATGTTGGTGAGGGTGAAGGTAGCCATCCTGCTGCTGTAGTCGTCATGGTGGCCATTGGGGTTCAAATGGCCCCGGTTCAAACCCGTCAGATTCTTGTAGTCATGAAGGATAGCCTGACTCTGGCTGAGTTTCTCTAAGCTGACATTGTATCGATTTAAAAGCGTCCACTCTTTTTCCATAGTTTTGGGATAAGTTGGGCCAATCAGCTTGAAAGAAAAAGAGAGGGAAGGGTGTTAATATTGGGAGATGGGGATAATAGAATAAATTTTCCTAGAGCAGAAGTCTCTGAGTGTCAAGATCCAGTTTTTTGTCTGGTCCTGATGCAGTACAATGCCAGATTAATTGCTTGAGTTCCTATGAGGAACAAGTGCAAATATTTTTTTATTTCAGAAATTCATTTCACATTTAGTGCATTATATTTAGCTTTCCTTTGGAACACTGCATATGGGTTTCAAATGTGGTTTATTTTCACCTAAATCAATCCTGCCACTCTGTCCTTAGCAATGACATTAATTTCCTCTTTCTGTGTCTGTTATTTCCTTGGCCTGTTTTCCTAAAGTCCTGAAATTTGGCTGAAAGATGTCTGGTAGAGCTTTGTAGCTTTGGAGTTCTGTCTGTCTCCTGGATCCTTCTGGAGCAAGCCTGAGCCAAAGGTGCTCAGAGGTCACTGCCCAGGCATGGAGATCACACCCTTCTGACTGGACTGACACTGATGCTCCTCACTTTTCACTGCCTCAAACATCACTCCAGAAATCCCTCCACAGTTAAGCTGACCCTCTCATCTCCAGTGCCTTTTCCTCCAAGGCTTTGTCCCTGGGCCATCTCACCCCCTTCTGAGTTTCTCCTCACTTCTCTCCCACCCCTCACAAAGCCTGTTTGACTCTTCACTGGGAGCAGATGAGCTCTGTCAGGGATGCAGAACAGCTCAGGGCAAAGTGGGGAGCAGATGCCAGCAGGACTGGTGGTCCCTCAAGTTTAGCCTCTCTTGGGTGCCTTTGGTCCCCCACCAGAGCAGGGCACAGGGAGGGGAATTATTTCACTTCGTAATGTAATGCAAATTAATTTGCTGTTGCTGTCAGGTCAAGGCGGAAGACTGGACACCTTTGTGATATGATTCATCTCATCTTCTTGCTGATGAATCAGATGCATCAGGGAAATCATGTGATGAAGGTGTTTGAAGTTAAGCGAGGAGAATCCCATCCAGTTATGTCCATTTGCATGTGTGTAGAGGGGTGGGACCAAATAGAAATGGTCATTTTAATACTGCTTTTAATGCTCCTTTAATACTGGTGATGTGCTGCAGGAGAGATACTCACCTGGGGCTCGACCAGCCATGTTTTAGGTCTTTTTCCAGGTCCAGGCTGGTAGATGTAAGCAGAGTAGACAGGAATACGCATCTTCCTGTCATACAGGGTGGCAAAGTAATACTGGTTCCTGTAGCGCTGGCAGATCCAGGCTGGTTTCTGTGGCTCCAGGGCTTCATTTGGGGGGATCTCCCGGAAAAAAAACTGAGGACATGAAGTTTCAAAGGACTTCACCACCTCGCTGTGTCCCACGCAGAGGCAGCTCGCCAACACCTGCAGCAGCAGCAGCCCCAGCATGGTGGGAGGATTTCAGTGAAGGGCTCTTGCTTCCCCTGGAAGGCAAATGCAGAAGAGGAGACTGTGAGAGACCAAGGAGGGGGTAACTTCTATCCTCCTGGGTATGGAAAAATCATCAGCACTACGAGGTTGTGCAGGAAGATGACTGGGGATAAAAGGATAACAGGATAACAGTAAAGAAGTTACAGGGGAAAAATATGTTTGCTCCTCCCTGGATGAAACACAGTCAGCACACCTGGAGGTGTGCTCCCACACAGAAGGAAGACTAAATCTAAGGTGGGCCTAAACAGCAGATGGAGGGCAGACACCATGGCCAGGCTCTGTCAAAAAACCCTTGCAGAGGAGACACCTCGGTGATATTTTCTAGCTCATAATCTGAATAGCAGCTAAAAACCATGGGAGATAAATGAAGATGTCCTGCTGCTGAATCAGCAGCCATGGTAAAATTCCTCTCCTGGGACTGAGGCACATCCCCATCCCAAGGTTACTGCAGGTACTTTATTGAGATATCCAAGGCATGAGAACCTGTCACTGAGAAAGATGTATGACTGCATGCAAATGCTACCTAAATGTAAAGAAATAGTATAAAAGGGAATTAAAAATGGAGAGAAGTGATGGAGGTCTCCATTGTAACTTCTGGGATCAGTTGATGGGCTGAACCTGCCTTCTCTCCCTTAGAGATGCCTGCTGAGTAAGAATCCTACTTTATGCATGCTGAATGATTGCCTCAAGCCAGCTTTTGTTGGGGATTAAAACTTATTAGTATGTTGTTCTGAATTAATATCTTGCTTTGAATATCATTTTGCAGTCAGATACTTACACTGGCAAGCCTCAAACCTTAACCTGTCACAGTTTTATTAATAGTGTTATTCTGTAAACAGATAAAGTGAGTCCTTCAGGGGTGCTGGCAGTTTCTGGCAGTGCGTAAAGGTGTGGAGACTCAGGAGGGATTTCTCTGCTTAGTGTGTGACCCTAAACAAGTCAGTCAAACACTCCAACCCAGAGAACTGCTCAGTGAAGGGTCCCCACAACAGGACACCAACAGACTGATAAGGGTTTTGGCTTTCATGTGGCACTGAAAGATTGAACACACACTAAAGGTTTGAGAAAATCTCCCTTTGTCACGTAAGAGGATGAAATCTGAAATAGGTTTTAGGTGCCCAGGGGAGGCAGTGCTGGGGGCATAGTCAGTCTGAGGGGTGTTCCAAAACCACTCAATGCCTAAACAGCTCTCACAGCAAAATTGTCATGGAACTGAGGTATGGCACTGGGACAAAGTCACCTTTTCCAACTTACCTCAGTTGGTCAAGTACTCAGCTTTTGCACTGGCACTGGAGAAAAAAGTCCTGCTACAAAACAGGGCCTGGAAGCCCCTACTTCCAAACATGATCTCATAGAATCACAGAAGATGCTGCGTTGGAATGGTCTCATCAGGGTCATGGACTCCAACTTCTGGACTCTGCCCAGGACAGCCCCAGAAATCCCACCATGTGCCTGACAGTATTATACAAAAACATCTTGTGCTCAGGCAGGTGTGGTGATGTGACCACTTCCCTGGGGAGCCTGTTTCAGGGCTCAGCCACCCTCTGGGTGAAAAACCTCTTCTTGATATCCAGCTTAAATCTTCCCTAACTCAATTTCAGGCCATTCACATTCCCTCCTGCTCTGAGCACCTCCCCACAGCAGACACCTGCAGCTGGGCATGGACTCTGCTCAGCCCCTGCAATGCTGAGCTGGGCTTTCATCTCATGGGGCATTGGGCAGGGAAAGAACAGCAGTGCTGCACTTCCTACATGGCTCTGGCCCCATCCAGCTTCACACAGACACACAGCTCCTCCACTCACACCCAATCCTGAACCCAAATGATGCACTTGGGGTCCTGCCTCTCAGCTGACATTGGGCAATGGGTGTCCTGCTGCTCACCTTGCATTGCCACGTTATCCAACCCCAGAGTCTGAACTTGCAGACACATGGAGAGAGAAAATGAAGGGCCCAAGCAGATGGCAGCAGCAAGCACGGGGGATAACACCTCTATCTTATCAGCACAATGGCTGCTGCAGTGCAAGCACTGAGGGGGGGCAGCTCTGCCTGTGTGTGCTTGGGATTCCTGCTGCTGCCCATCTTCAGCTTTGATGTGGGATATTCCTGTACTGTCAAAGGCACCACTGAAAGAATTTCTTGGACAGCCAGCTGTCCCATTTTGTCTTTCTCAGTGCTGACATGATTCTCAGCAGTCAGTAAGATCATTCCTTTATGAGAAAACTGCTGAAAAGCTCCCTGGGATGCTGGCAACCAAGCAAGGGGCTTTGTGTCCTTTCAGAGGCAGCACAGGTTTGGGATAGCAGGGATGCTCCCATTTGCATGGCCAGACACTCAGTGCAGTGATTTATTATCATCAGCATTTGGAATAAGGCAGGTAGGACAGGCAGTTCAAAGGGTTCCTGGCAGAGAAAGCTGCCACAGCCTGTAAAGCACAAAGCCCACCTTTGGCTGGGAAGGGTCTGAGCTGAGGGCTGCTGAAGGCTTGACAAGTCACCTTGCACATTTGCTCTTTTCTTATTCTTCTCCCTGACCATCATCTCTGCATTTCCATTGCATTCAGCGCATTGTGCTACACACAGCCCTACTGTGACCCAAGACATCTGATCCTTTTTCTCATTTCAAGCCCTATGTCAGGAATGTTGTGATCAATGAGCTGGAAACGGAGAACATGAAACACAGGTGGTGGCTTCTTACAGTACTCTGCAGAGCATGGCTCAATCTGCCCCAAATTAAGCTAAGAAGTGTCTGAGAATTCCTTTAGGTTACCCACTCCATGACATTAAACTTTATGTAACTAACTTAATATCTAAATAAGAGATACAGAGAAGAAATCCTACCTTGAGGAAGCGTGGTATACGATGCTGCCCGTAGCCCCAAATTGGTAGAAGAATCTCAAATGCTTCTGCTGCACTCTCAGACAGGCGGGGTTTTATAGGATTTCCAAGTAGATTTTGCAACACCTTGCGTGGGGTTTTGATACTCAGTGTCCTTCTCCACCCTTCCTAATTACACATTAGATATCAAATTTGTAGTTGTTTTGTTGAGTATCAGTTTCAAGAATGAAATTGATCAAATGCAGGAAAATGTAAACTGTGTTGTTTTTACAGTACTAGTGAAAGAGGATTTTGAAGTGGCTCAGATGATTCCTTTCTCTGTTGGGCATCCTAAGTGTTTCATAAGCTTGCTGTGGAGGGCTGGGCATTTCTGTGTACAGCCAAGGGTAAAGGTCCTGGGAAGAGCCTGGGAAGTTGACAGAGGAGGGACTGATGGAGATGATCAAGCAGTCAGTGGTTCCAGAGCCTGGAAATTGGGGATAGTTGGCATGGGATGAACAATGGTGAGGATGAGTGTGGTCTCAAGAAGAGAGCTTGAGAGAGCAGAGAGCCCCAGCCAGTGTGCAGAGGTGGGTGAGCAAGTCAGAAGCCCTCTGAGGAAGAGCAGAGGTGTCTGCAGAAGTGCCTCAGCCTGAAATCACCCTGATGCTTTCATCCCTTCAGGGGCTGTGTCAGCATTTGATCCCTGGACAGAAAAATCCATCCAGGCAGAGCACCTGGGATGGCAGGAGCTGTCCACTAAAGGGGGTGAGAGCAATGTGTTCACTTTCTTCTCCTGCAAAGAAAAATCTTCTCCTGCTTCTCTGTGCAGCCCAGCTGGCACAAGGCAGGGCTCTTGCTGCTCTGCCCATGGCAGCTGGAGGCACCAGGAGCACAACTCCATGGTGCTCCCAGGCAGTGCCCGTGTCTGTGCTGGCATCTGGTTCCCTGTGCTCAGTGTCCAGAGCCCCCAGATCTATCCCTGGGGAAAGGGCAGAGTTTGCCCACACCACTGAAGTACCTCTGGAGCTTGTTGCTCCACACACTGACGATGATGAGGGAGATGAGCTTTCAGGAGAGCACTCAGAACCACAACCAGTGCACACCAGAGCTTTGAGCACGACCCAAGAACATTTTGAAAAGCCGCATTTCAAGGAAAGGCAGCAAAACCCATATTGCCCTCCCCAGAGTGTGATAGACTGTGAGCAGAGTATTTAGTGCTGTTGGAAGGCCAGATCTGTCACTCTGAGCACAGCACAGTGTGGATGACACTTCTGGTACCCCAGCTCGCTCATGTGCAGCAATTCTCTGTCTCTGGATGCTGCTATATAGAACACTGTAAATTCTCTAGGGCCACTCCACCCAACGCTCTGCCTGTAAGTGCAAAACTTTCTGCACCTAAGCTAGAGTTTGTGCATGTAAAAGGAGTAAACTTATGATTTAATTGGTGCCCTTATAGATTCTTTTATGTGTTTGTCAGCTGTTTGGGTACTTGTTTCAAATCTGCCTGCGGTGAAATCTGCCAGATGAACAGATAACATACAGCACACATTATACAACATATTAATGCAGGAAATCACAGCATCCTAAACATATACATTTAGCAGCCTTGCAGTTTCCAAACAATGTTTTCTCTCCTTCAAAGAGGAGGAATGAGTCCTAGTTCAAATTTTGTGTTCACTGTGCCCATTAGAAAGAATTTGCCTTAAGAGTAAAATTGAAGACATTCTTCTTTTTCTGCTCTTTCTTTCATTCTGAAGTACTAAATCCTTTTCTATCATGTGTGTAGAGAGGAGGAGATAATGAGTTAAATGACACCACATTAAAAAAAAAAAATCCCTGGGGCTTAGAATTAACACTAAAAACTGTGTGGAAAATGGTAGTCCAAAATGAGTAGTATTTCTTGTGAAAAGTAAGGATGGTAGGACACAGAGATGGGCCCGGGAGGTTTGTGTGCTGTTTGTGCTTCTCTTTTCTTGCATAAACTTGGACAAGCTGCTTTGTGTTTTCCTGGTTCATTTCTGCTGTCAGAGATCTGTGTGTTTCACTTGCTGATTGTAAAACACTTCAAAATCTTGAATGAGTATTATCGTGGATTCCCTAAGCTTACTTCGAATCCATTTCCTCCTCACTTATACCTTCCGAAAGACAAGAAATAGATCGAATATTTTGGATGTTTTAATTTCTATGGTATAACTGCTATTGAGGAGCTGCTGAAGGTCAGATTTAACTGATCCTTTTATGCTGTCTGAGCATCCACTGAGCAGCTCCAAATCCAGAGTCCTGTTGGGTACATTGTGTCTCCAATTTTCTTAGGAGATGGGCTTGTCAGGAGGTGTTTCCTTCTTCATTGTAATCAGCAGCCAGGAGTTTGCAAACCTCGTGGTGTAACAGACCTTCACAGGCTGATCTCTAACAGAAATCAGGCGGAACCTGGAGCACTGTGTGAGGGTGGCTGACCTGGGTGATGCTGGAAACTTGCTTTGTATCCCCCAAAAACACTGCCAGGGTATCAACGTTGTCTGCAGCATCTTCGGGTGTGGGGCACAGTGCTTGGACAACAGCATTCCTGAACACCTCCTCACCTGACCCTCAGAGTTTTTTGGCTGATATTCCTGTGCCAAAAAGCTGTTGCCCAACAGGAAGGAACATTCTGCCAGGTACAACAATTGAGAACCTCAGTACAGGGAGTGTAACAGGAAACTGACCCAGATACACAACAAATAAGTAGTTCCTCAGAAATCTGAGGTGTAAACTTATAATGTAAATGTGGTAAATGGAAAGCAGGGCCGAGGCCTTTATTTAAATCAGCAGCTCTTTTATTGGAAGGATGGGGGTCATGGGTGCCGCTGCCCGCTGCCCCTGGCGACGACGAGAGGAGGCTTGGTCGTCCTTGACAGACATCAAGACGGGAGTCTCCGCCTCACGGACACGCCCAAGTACTCAAAATGGCTCGTCCTTCTAGGGGTGTCCTTGGTTTCGGCCACTAGGCTGGTGATGGTGAATGAACAGTTTGGTGGCGCATGGAGTGGATCCCTTCCCCCACCCGGCAAAGTGGTTAAGATGTCCCGGTTCGGCAGTGGTTGGATGATTCTTTGAATTTTCTGTCTCCGCTGGGGCTTCCGGCTGCGCTGGCTGATGGGTACAGGGAGTAATTTCCATATTGGGCGTCGCCGGGCGGGCAGCAGCAGGGCCGGAAGAAGGGAAGGGTAAGGGCGGAAGGGGAAGTCAACTGGGAACGGAAGTAGGACATATTGTGGGATTACAAGGAATACAAACATATAACAATAGAGCACAGTAGAACACACACTTACATGGAAACTGGGGGCTTAACAATCTGAACAAAGGTAAGTGAATACATTTTCTGATTACTTAGAAACCAACTAGGCGAACACTTCTCGTTAACTTTCCGTGGCAGCATAGATAGCCAAACATTTTAATGAGAGTTCTTTTACTACACTCCCCCCTCTATTTCTTTGATCGGTCTCTTGACCGCATCAATTTGCTGTTTCGGGGTCATCAGAGTACTCAGCATAGGTTTTTCTAATTCGTTGGTACTGGTTGTACAGTTGTTTTGCGGAGCTTAGTGGTTCTTCTTGGGTTTCTAAGGTTAGTATTGTGGACTGTTTTTGCGTATTAAGAAGGGGTAGTTGGAAGTTGGCCTGCACAGTAGAAGTTATTATTTTAATTAGGCAAGGAAGTAGGCATGGGAGTAGTAAAATGCTAGCAAATGCACTTAAGGCGATAAACCCGACCTTCTTCCACCATGCTCCCTTGAAGGACCAGAAGTTATTCCACCAATCAGTATTAATTATCGGTTCCCATTTTTGTGTTCCTACATACGCGACTTTTCGGATTTCTTTTGATATGTTTTTAATTACTTCACTTCTGTCATCGATTTCTAGGCAACACTCGGAGGTATTAAATTTTCCGCAAATGCCACCTTCATTTGCTAATAGATAATCGACGGCCAATCGAACTTGGTAGACTACTGATCGCGTTTGTGCCAATTGATCACTTATGTGGTCTAATGCCAGGGCTGTTTTATTAGAAATAATTTCGAGAACTGCTTGGAGCCTGATAATTCGATTTAACATATATATGGGGGTTTGATATCCCCATGACCCATCTTGAGCCCAGGTGGCAGGCCCGTATGTTTTTACTATTTCTTCTGGGGTCCAAATTTTCTCTTTCCATTTTTGAGTGCTACCTAGGTCGATGATGGTCCTTCTTGTTCGTGAATTTTTTCTTAAGTTGTCATATAAAGGTGCTCCTAGGTACGATCCTATATTCTTTGGGAGGAGGAAGAAGGCTGGTTTTATGACTCCTACTGTGCAGGTGCCGCTCCAATCCCCGGGCAGATGGGTATATGCTTTGTCTCCGCAAATCCAAAAAAGATGCTGGGGGGCTTTCCAAAAGTGGGCTTGCGTGTCTAACGGGTACTCCCAATACTTAGAGATGGATCGTAATCCCCAAAATGGATTGATACCACGCTCAGAACACTCATGTAAGTTATATCCTTCATGATAGGTACATCCTGTTTCTTTCTTTCCTATTGACCAATATTTGCTCGGTTCTCTTGGTATCCATTTTTGATCACTTTCTTGTATTAGTAAATATCTTTTGCAAGCCATAGACCCTACAGCAGTTTTAAATCTTGCCCCTGATCTCTTGATGCACTCTTCCCCTATTACTTTGGATTTAAGACTCCACTGCTCTTTTCTCCGCTTTCCCTCGTTAGGTGGCTCTTGCTTTAGTAGCTTCCATCTTAAAATATCTAGGGGAGCAAGGCTTGTCCCCTCCCAAGGCCATATTTCTGACATCTGAGTACTCCCACAAACCCAACAGTTAGTTATATTTAGCTCTTGGCTTACTTTTTCCACCATATCTATGAATAAGTTCTTGTTAAGGGGTTCATCTATTACTTCCTTTTTATTAGCCAATGATTTTTCCATTATTAAGTCTGCTGCTCCTTCTGAGCCGCCTAAATTTTCCATGCAATACCATTCTCTGATGGGACATTCTCCGGTTAAGCGCTGCCGAAACGTGGCGGCATTCTGTGCTAGCCAATACTTTTTTCCGTCTTCTTGACAGGTGGTTACTTGCTCAGGGTTAAAACAGGTAGATTTTACGTGGGTATGCACTCTAATTAAAGATTGCAAATTTTCTCCATCATAGATGGGAGAATAACATTTTGCGCATGCTCCACTGGCAGGTTCACTTATTCCCATTAGTATAAGAAGTCCTCCCAGAAGTCCGGTACGAACCAATCTTTGGGCTTGGTAACCCCTGGGTCTCGCCCGGCCTTGCCTTCTGGATGCTTGCATGCTTGAAACGAGTTTCTCACCCACTTTCTACCCTTAGACTAATTTTTAGTTTGCTTTCCCTCGAGCATGTCCCATGGGAGAATAGGTTTTGCGCTAATTTTGCACGTACAACAGTTTCTCTTAGAAAAACAGTTCTCAAACACAAGGCTCAACTGCAACAGTAACTATAATAACTTTCTATCTGAACACAGTAACTGCAACAGTAACTATAATAACTTTCTATCTGAACACAGTAACTGTTACAACTAGTATTTTAACACGATATGTAGCACAGTAGCTACGAAAAACGTATTAGCTGCTTAAGTAACGTCTCTAGCTGTCTCTGGCTTTCTTTTTCAAGGTAATTTTGAGAGTCTCTGGGTCTTGTAGTGCTGTCCACTCTTCAGGGGTTTCAGATGGATTTAACAACGAGTTCGGGTGAGAACTTGGGGGTGGCAGTGGTCCCTTGACTCGTGAAATGTGGGTCCAGCCCTTTTCTTGGGTCCTTACAGCCGTGTGCGTGGTGAGGAGAACCTGAAACGGACCTTCAAATTTGGGGGTTAGTGGGGCGTTGTTCCATGATTTTATTAGTACCCAGTCCCCAGGTTTTATTTGATGAACGTCGGTGTCTAGGGGAGAGGATTGAGGAAGATACCCTCTTTTTCTTAAATCTGCCAATGTTGTTCCAATTGTTTTTATATATTCTTTTGTCGCTGCCTCCCCTTCCAGATAATTCCCACAACTGTAGGGTGTTATGAGGAAGGGGAGTCCAAACATTACCTCATATGGAGATGCTCCTATGTCAGATCTTGGACGGGTTCTAATTCGGAGCAGGGCTAGGGGAAGACACTTTAGCCAATTCATCCCTGTTTCCATGATTAATTTGGTTAACACGTTTTTTAGGGTTTTATTCATCCTCTCAACTCTCCCCGAACTTTGGGGGTGCCACGGGGTATGTAGCCTCCACTTTATTCCTAGGGCCTTAGTTATGTCTTGTAATATTTGCGCGGTAAAATGCGTTCCCCTGTCCGAATCTATGTTGTTTACCAGCCCGTATCTGGGTATAATTTGCTCTAACAATATTTTTGCCACTACTTGGGCGGTTTCTTTCTTGGTTGGAAATGCCTCGACCCAGTGAGTCAGGTGGTCTACAAAAACTAGCAGGTGTTTATATCCTTCTGCCGGGGGCATTTCTGTAAAATCTGCTTGGATACTTTGAAAGGGTCTCAAGGTTAGTTCCCTTCCCCCTGGGGTGACTGACCTCATCTGCTTTTGGTTCGCTTTTTGACAGGTCAGACACCCGTCTGTGATGGCTTTGGCTATACTATATACTCCTATACATAAATGATTTCTTAAGAAATGGTCACAGATTCCTTGAACCCCCCAATGGGTTAGATTATGTATTTCTTTTAGAATCTCTCGGGCTAGCGCTCTGTTTATAAACTTTCTTCCATCTTGTGTTAACCATTCTCCGTGCTTTCCTTGGTGTAACTTTAACTTCTCTATTGCTTTCTGTTCTGCTTTACTAAAAATGGGCTCCCTCTCTTTATTCGCTGGTGCTTCATTTAATTTTAACACTCGTATTGGTTCCCCTACATTTTGAGCAGCCACCTTGGCCGCTTGGTCAGCTGCACGGTTTCCTCTTTTTTCAAAAGAGTCACCTTTCTGATGTCCCTTTACGTGCACCACGGCTATTTCTTTTGGCTTCATAAGGGACTCTAATACTGCTTTGATTAACTCTTTATGGGTGATGTCCTTTCCCTTCGAGTTGAGGTAGCCCTTCTCTTCCCAGATTTTCCCAAAAGTGTGCACTATCCCATATGCATACTTCGAATCCGTGTATATTGTACCATAATCCTTTTCTAACAAATCTAATCCTCTTTTTAAGGCATACACCTCACAACCTTGGGCTGACCAGTGAGCGGGTAGTTTCCCTTGTTCTAGAATCTTTAAGGTGTTATTCAACTCCCCCACGACTACTGCATATCCTGACATTCTTTTTCCCTCCACCACTCGAGATGACCCATCAATGAACAGCACTTTCCCGTAAGGTAATGGCGAATCTTCTAAGTCTTCTCTTAATTTTGTCTGCAAATCTATTAATGTCAAACAGTTGTGTTCTAAGTTATCTATGGGTTCTCCCATTAAAAACTGTGCTGGATTCAAGCTTTTGGAGGTGATTAAGTCTAGCTCTCTGGTTGTCATTAGGGCGACTTCATATTTTAGCATCCTTGGATCTGTGAGCCACTGATGTGCTTTATGGCTTAACACTGTTCGTAAGTCATGTGGGGTGTGTACCCTGATTTTTCCTTGTAAGGTTAATTTTTGGCTTTCTTCTACTAACGTTGCTGTGGCTGCTAGGGCTTGGATGCATGTTGGCCATCCTCTAGCTACTGGATCTAGCAATTTTGAGAGGTAAGCCACCGGTTTCTTGTGTCCTCCCCAATCTTGTGTTAAGACTCCATAAGCAACTCCTTCTTTAGCATTCACAAACAGATCAAACTCTTTTTTGAGGTCGGGAAGGCTTAAAACTGGTGCAGTAGATAATTTGGTTTTTAATTTCTCTAATTGCTCTTCATCTTTACTGGTCCAATTTATTGGGTCAGATTGTACTAACTTTTCATACAGAAATTTAACGCTCTGTGAATATTCTTCAATCCATAATTTACAGTAGCCAAATAAGCCTAACAATTTTCTTACATCTCTTTTTGTTTTTGGTGAGGGGATAGCCAATATGCCAGATATTCTTTCAGGGTTTAGTTTTTTGTACCCTTTCCCAATGATGTGTCCCAGGTACATGACTTGGGACTCTACAAACTGTAGTTTTGTTTTTGATACCTTTAAGCCTTTCCGACCTAAAAAATTTAAGAGTTCAATACTAGTCCTTTTGACTTCATCCTGGTCTGTCCCGGATACCAATATATCGTCCACGTACTGCAAAATTTTCACTTCTCCTTGGGGGATAAACTCTTGCAATAATTTTCTTAAGATGTGTCCAAATACATTTGGGGATTCTGCGAATCCCTGAGGAAGTCTTGTCCACCTAACTTGTTGTCTTATTTTGCTTTCTGGGCACTCCCACTCAAACGAGAACCAATTTCTACTTTCTTTTGCTAATGGACATGCCCAGAAAGCATCTTTTAAGTCAATCACGGTGAACCACCCATGCTCTCTAGGTATTTCACTCAGCAACGTATATGGATTTGTTACCAGGGGGTACTTGGTAACGGTTCTTTTGTTCACCTCTCTCAGATCCTGTACAAGTCTATACTTATTCTCCGCTTTTTTCACTGCTAGTATAGGAGTATTATGGGGAGACATGCAAGGCTCTAAAATACCTTCGGCCAATAGGTGTCTTATGATTGGGGCTAGTCCTTTTCTGCTTTCAGCTGACATTGGGTACTGTTTGACCCGTATGGGAGGTCCTTCCTCTTTAATTTCTACTTGTATTGGTGTTATGTCTAAATGGCCATATTTTCCTTCTTCTGCCCATACTTCAGATTTTATTTCATCCATGTCTTGTGCTGTTAGACTCATCATTTGAACTATCATTTTTCCTCCCTTTGGAATTACCCCTATGTTTAATTGCACCTGCAGGTCTCTCCCCAGTAAATTCCCCTCTAGCCAGGGCAAGTAAATGAAATTTGCGGTGCATTCTTTAGAGTTTCCTCGTACTTTCACATTGTCTATGATGTTAGCCTTAAATGGTTTTCCTCCTGCACCTAGCACTTCGCAGGTCCGCTCGCTAAGATTCGTACCTAGGGGTAAATGTTGTAAACTTGATTTGTCTGCTCCGGTATCTACAATGAACTCAAGGTCTTCTTGATGGGGACCTACTTCCAAATTTACAATGGGCTCTTGGTGTTTCTTTGGGTCCCCTAAAGGATAGAGCCCATGACACCCCTATTCGTCATCCCTTTCTCCCTTTAATATCCTTTCTAATGCCTCCTGCTCTCTAGCAATGGCCTCGTCGAAGGAAACCTTGGGGCAATTCCTTTTTACATGACCAACTTCCCCACAATAAAAGCATTTTGGCGGTGCTCTCGGCCTTTGAGGGGTGATGTACGGTGGCCGGATTTTTCCTCCCTCTCCCCCTGTTGGGGGTGGAGGAATTTCATTTCCTTGTTCTCCCCCTCTCCCTGTCGGAGGTTGAGGAGTTCCCTTTCCTTGCAGGCTTCCCATTGCCTTGACACTTTCCTGTGCAACTGCCACCATTATCCTTGCCTTTGATTTATTCCTCTCCTCCTCCCGTCTTAAATAGACCCGCAGGGCTTCCCTGAGCAGCTCATTGATACTTTTTTCCTGCCAATCCTCAAGTTTTTCTATTTTTCTCCTTATGTCTGGCCAAGACTTAGTAACGAATTGTAATTTTAAAAACACTTGACCTTCTGGACTGTCCGGGTCTAAATTTGAATGCTGCTGGAAATTCCTTCGAAGTCTATCTAACCAGGAGGCAGGAGTTTCCTCTTTCTCTTGCGCTGCGTCGAAAGCTAGCTTAGTGTTGGTACTACGGGGGACTGATTCTTTAATGCCTCTAATTATTAGACTTCTATAGTCTTCCATGTTCCTTCTGTCTTCCCCTCTATTTGGTTGCCAACCTGGGTCTGCTACAGGCAACTTATGATCCCCTGGGGGTCCTACCCGGTTTTCCCGTTCCCAAATTTTAATTCCGGCCGTTCTAATTAGCCTAACTTCTTCTGGATTAAATAATATTTTTAAGATAGAATTTAACTCCCCCCAGGTATAAATATTTGGTCCCAGGAATTGATCTATTTGGTTGGCAATACCCACAGGGTCTTCTACCAAGTTACCCAGCTCTTTTTTAAAGCTTCTTACTTCTGAAGCCGTAAGGGGGGCGTTTACAAAACCTACTCCTCCATCTATGCCTCCCATTGGAACCTCCCTCAAAGGAAACAGCCTAGCTTTTGATCTGGTGCAATAAGGGGGCCCTTCAGGGGCTTCCACAGCTCGTTGGTTCTCAGCAATAGGAGGGGTGTGTTGGGTTATGGGGGAAGGATCCGTGCCGGGGTTTAAGAGGCCCTGTCCCCAACTTGGGGGAGGTGCTGGAATCGCCGTTGGCAAGGGGGAGGGACTTGGGTTAAGGTTTGGGACTTGGGCATAGAAGGGGTTAGTTTCAGACAGGGTATACGGAGGTGTTGGGACGGGGGTCTGGATTGTTGACTTGGGAGGTACTGGGGTTATAGATGGAGGAGTTGTGGACGGAAAAGGTTGGGGTGTAGGGACTATCGGTTGTTGGGGAATCTGTCGGGATGTTCCTGGATAAGCTGGGAGAGGGGGGGGTAGGTGCTCGAGAGGGTCCCATTTGCGTTCCTTTTCCTCTCTCTCCTTTCCTTCTTCTTTTTGGCTACCCTGTTCCTTAAGCCTACACACCTTCGCCCTTACATTATTTGACTTCTGCCTTTCCCAACAAGCGGCATAGCGCAACTCCTCCTCCTCAAGACTTCCTCTCGTTCTTAGATGTTGATTCAATACCGAACACATCCAGGGATCTTTTGTGCCACACCATGGCCATCTCTCAGGGAGATCTAGGGTGGGCCAAACTTCCACACAGAAGTGTATCATTTTGATTTTATTCAAACTTCTGGTGGTCTCTTCTGCTTCCCAACTTTCGAGCATTTGTCCTAAGGGACTGTTTGGGGGAATGTTCTTCCTATTCTCACACCTTTCCTCAGGTTTCTCCTTCTTACTCACGCACTTCCCCATCTTTTAACTCAACGTCCGGCCTTTAACTAAAAGATTCAAGGTGCCTCTACCCAAACAAAAAACCACGGACAGGCAACACAACTTTAGACGGTAAATAAAGACTTTCTTTCTGGCCCTACTAGACTCATAAACCGATCCTTTGAACAGAACTATAACGTGCCCCTACTCGAACTAAAAGTACTGACGGGCAACTCAAGCATTAAATTACTCTTCCACCCGCTAGGTTAGAACACGTCCGGACTCGCAGCTCCGGCCTACCCCTGACAACGGGTTAGGGTTAGGACACGTCGGGACTTGCAGCTCCGGCCTACTCCTAACAACGGGTTAGGGTTAGGACACGTCGGGACTTGCAGCTCCGGCCTACCCCTGTACTTGGAGACTTTACGGGCCAGCCCCACACCCAGAGACTTTTTGGGCTCTCACACCCAGGGCAAGCTCCACACCCGGGGACTTTGAGGGCACCTAGGCCCAGGGCTAGCCCCACACCCAGAGACTTTGAAGGCACCTAGGCCCAGGGCTAGCCCCACACCCGGAGACTTTAAGGGCACCTAGGCCCAGGGCTAGCCCCACACCCGGAGACTTTGAGGGCACCTAGGCCCAGGGCTAGCCCCACACCCTGGAGACTTTGAGGGCACCTAGGCCCAGGGCTAGCCCCACACCCTGGAGGCGCCTCTTTCACTCTTCAGACCTTAGTAGGCCACACTTGCTTCCTCCCGTTCCCGGCCGGCCCTCTCGCGGGAGTCCGGAACCGCGGTACTAGAGAGTCCACTCTCGCTTCCGGGGTCCGAGCTGTGGCTGCTCAGCCACACTCCACTCGCTCGCCTCCACGTACCCGCCACCGGTGGTCTTACCAGTTCGGCGCTCTCGGCGTCCTCCTGGGTCCTTGATCCCTGCTCCGGGTCCGGGGTAGCCAGCTGCTCCGGAGGGCTTCTTACAGGCCGCGGTTCCTTTCCGAAGTCCTCTTCTGGGCGTGGCTATCCCGGATGAGCCCCCAGATCTGTAGTAAATGGAAAGCAGGGCCGAGGCCTTTATTTAAATCAGCAGCTCTTTTTATTGTAATGGATGGGGGTCGTGGATGCCGTTGCCCGCTGCTGCCGTTGCCCCTGGCAACGACAAGAGGAGGCGTAATCGCTCTTGACAGATGTCAAGACGGGAGTCTCCGCCTCACGGACACGCCCGAGTACTCGAAAATGGCTCGTCTTCTTAGGGGTGTCTTTGGTTTTGACCACTAGGCTGGTGATGGTGAATGAGCAGTTTGTTGTCGTGTGAAGTGGATCCTTTCCCTTACTTGGTAGAGTGGTTGAAATGTCCCAGTTCGGCGTT
>JAOTQP010000870.1:3068166-3083527 GCA_026413545.1 Cichladusa arquata | reverse complement strand
GATTTCAGTGAAGGGCTCTTGCTCCCCTGGAAGGCAAATGCAGAGGGACACTCAGCTTGGACAGAGCTGGCCATGGCACATGCAGGTGGGACACAGCTGGCAGAGGAACAGTCTATTCCCACTGCTCATTCATTGACAATGAAACTGGACTCATTTTCTTCCACTTCCAAAAGCCCAGGAATACTGTAACAATGTGTTGGTTGTTATAACCAGATATAAGCATAAGAAGTAGTGAACCTCTCAACCAGGTCTACGAGCTCATCGTTTTGCATTTCACTGTTTTTTATAAAAATTTGGATCTTCTCTGCCTTTCAAGTTAGTGGAGGCAATGCCTACATGTTGCCCTCAGCTGTGCACTTTCTGGATGAGAGATGTTCAGTGAGCTCTGCTGTCCAGTGAACCAACTCCCCTGTGGTCTTTTCCATAAGACAAACCTCCATTTCTTCAACTTGTAAAAAATTCTGTTGGATCCTCCAGTCTTCTTACAGTTGGGAGATCAGAGATTCCTACATTAAGTACTTTTGGTATGTTTACAATATCATGGTAGAAAAACCTAGGATTTAGAGCACTTTTTAAGGGAAATTCTTTTGAAGCCCAGATCTGGCTACTCCCAGTGGATATTTTCTTGATTTCTCCCTCAGATTTCTTTCTATCAGATGTTAAAGGCAGCAGTCCAACCTCATGGTCGAAGCAGAGCAAGCTGTGAAGTAGCTGATCAAATGCAGAGAAATGGAAACAGCTCTTATGAGTGCATTAGTGGAAAAAGGGGATTTTGAACCAGAGGAAGTACTGTTTCTCCTTTAATGACTGGACGAGGCACTCAGTGCCATGGTCTGGTTGACAAGGTGGTGATTGATCAAAGCTGTGACTTGATGATCTTGGACGTCTTTTCCAACCTAAATGATACTGTGATTCTACTGAAACAAGATGAGGTGTCATCAAAGCCTTCTCCTGAGTTTTCAGTCCCCATGGAAAAAGGAAGTGAATAGGTGAATAGCCAAAGAGAAGCTAAATAGATGGAGGGCTGCAGGTCTTCAGGGCAAAGTAAATCACAGCAGCAGAAGCCAAATGCACATGAGAAAACAAAATGCAAGAAAGAGAAATGTTGCTTGGACAGGTGGATTAAGGAGATTGATGCTCTTCTGGACTATTCTCCTTCAAGGGCAGCAAAGATCCCACGGCCACAGGCAGGGTCTGTGATTGAGGACAGAGAGGGAGTGTAGACACCTCAAGGCCAGCACACTCTTTACATCAACCAGGATGGTGATACATGCAGGTCTCACCTTACATGCCAAGTATGTTCATAGAATCACAGAAAGAATCATGGAATGGTTGGGACTGGGAGCAATGACATCTTCCACTAGACCAGGTTGCTCAAAGTCCAACCCAACCTGGCCTTGAACACATCCAGGGATGGGGCATTCATATGTTCACCTTTGCCAAGTGTAGAAATGAGAGTGAGCTTCAAGTGATGGGAAAAACACTGACTCAATCAGACCAAAGGTTGGAAGTTCACAGAAAAGGCAACAGCTGCTTTTTCTGTTCTTCTTCTGTGTCCCAGAAGTGATCCTAAAGCACCTTTGCTGTGCAGCTCTCCCTCAAGGAACATTTTCTGTGTGAAAAATAGAACCCTTGTCCAGAGCCATAGGAAAAGTATCAATTTTATGGAGAAAAGTGCAAGGAAAAAGTAAAGATATAAAAGATCGACTATGTTACTAAATCCCCCCCAAGGGCAACAGATGTGCATTATCCATTTTAAACAATTTTCCTCAAGCCTTTCTATGCAACACTCCAAATGCTGGCTCACGTCAATCCTTGAATTTTGGAGATAAACGTATTCAATCTATTCTTTCCTCACAAGGATCAACAACTTTTTTAATATCGTACAGTTCAGCTGAAAAAGTTGGTGTGGGATTTGGATATCTTTGGTTACATTAACTCCACCAGACCAGGTGCCACAGTCCCTGTGCATGCAGAGCAGGTAACACTGAGGTGGTGACAGAGGGGCCACCTCCTTGCCAGCAATGAAGCACCACCCTGCTACAAACCCTCACAGCTGAGAGCTGTCAGGCTCCCTGTGGTTGCTCTCACTCCTTCAGTTTCTTTTGGTTTTGGAGACCAAAAGTCAGTGTGGTATTTTCACTTTCTGATCCTCACGTGGCAAAACCTCTGAACTGCATGAGACAGAGGGATTGAGCAGCCACCGCTGGAGGCTACAAGCCAGGTCTTGAGGCAGATAAGGGAGAAGGAAGATAAGAAGCAGACCCTGTGGAGGCAGCATGGTGTTTTTATCATGACCATTGTCCTCCCTTGCACAACTGGCTCAGCTGTAGGACTCCCACCCCTGGCCCCTGGGGAGGGTCACATTCACACCTGAGGGCTTCCATCCCTTCTGATGGGCCACAACAGCCTCAAGTGCCCTGATGTGAGAGGCAGCTGAGAAGAGGTCATAAACCACCAAAGGCCCCCTGAAGTGTCCCAGACTCATTCCTGAGGCCTTCCACCAAAGGATTGAAAGCTCCCCCCCAGGTGAGGTACCTAGGCATTCCCACCCAGTCTGAGCATATTTTAATTCATTGGAATTTTTGTTTGGGGGCTCTTCCCCCGACACACGTGATGGATCAAGACTATGACCATCACTTCAACCAGCAGATATCAAAATAGCAACAGTAAAATCGTGTCCCTGCATCCATGGGTGATGAGGTCTTGCTACTCTTATCCTTTCTTTCTCTTTCTTTTTTTCCTTTATATATATATTCTTAAGGGATATTTTAATGGATATATACATTATCTGAATATATATCTATATTTAATTGATATCTATATATAAATAAAAATATGGTGAGATTTATATGGAGATTATTTATATGGATATATATAGTATGGATATTAATAAAGATAATAGTAACCAAAATTACTCATACCTCCTTTCCATTGCAACCAAATAGTTCTAAAAAAAGCCCATATACATATATATTCTTAAAAACACTGGTCATTCAGTGTTGTTTCACTCTAATTCACCCCGAGGGATCTATTAACAGGAACCTGGGTTACCCTTCCCTTCTGGTCTCCCACACTCTGCAGTTGTTCCTCAGATAAAATGGAACTCCCAGTGTATTAAAGCAAATCTAGAGTCTGAATTTGTGGAATTTTCTTTGCACTATGCAGTGATAACAACACATTTCCCTGTAAGTTATAACAACACTCATAACTGCATGTCAATTTCATTAACATTTTGGTCTATATAGAAATTAATCCATGCTGTGATTACTGATACATTTTTAAGAGGATGAAATATCTTTACTTATTAATGCAACCAGTTTATTAAGCCTCTTTGATTTTTTTCCTGGAAGATGTTTGTATATTAGGGCCAGGATTTCACCATGTATGTGGACTCCCAAATTTGGCTGTTTGAAGTTGCTCTCAGATATGCTACCAAGTTGGTCTGAGGCATGGAGAACATACCTTTGGAAAACAGGGATTCAGACTTGTTCAGTCTGGCCAAAGGGAGGCTGAAGGGCAGCCCACCAGCTGCCTACAGCTACTCAAAAGGCCAAGAACAACAAAGCTGAGCTCTTTGTGGCAGAGCCAGCCGCTGTAACAAAGGGCAGAACCCCAGACTTGGGAGGTGCAGGTTGCACAGCAGGATAAAAATTGCCTCTAGGCAGGTTCTACAGCACTGAGACAGGTTGTTGGGAAATGACAAATGAGGAACTGCAGACGTGACTCAAGGCTTAGCTGGATGAAAACACAGCTGAATTAGAGTCCTGTGACTCTAATGATGTTGCCAAACAGCATTTCTTTGATCCTATGGTAGGTAGATACATCTCCCATCTTCTCCCCATCCCACCCCACCCCACCCTGGCTGGCCATACTCAGATATTGCCTGGAAAATCATGTCAACACAGTAAATGGCCAAAACCTCTGGTCTAAGCATTGTCCTTTTAAGTCTTTCTATAGCCCAAAGTCATAGAAAACACACCACATACCTCAGAGGGCCGGGAGGAGGACACACTTCCAGAATCTTGGTTCAGACTCCTCAGGACAAAAGACAGCAACTAGATGAGACCCCAGCCACTCCTCTCTTTCCCTAAGGAGAGACTGATTTTTTTCCATATATCTGGACCAATTTGGTTCCTCTGCTAGCCATCCCTACACTTCAATAAATACAAGCTTTGCTACTGCACATTAGTTATGCCAAGGATAATTAGCAGTTACGTCAACATGATTTCCAGTTTGACTGCAGGCTGACTCCATGTGCAAGTGAGGTTGTTGATTGCAAGAGGAAATATGTCAGACCAGGCTCCAGAGGAAGAGCCCTTGTGCTCAGGGTCATCTCTGCTGGGCTTGGCATTCCCTGGAGCCTGTGGATGTGGCATGGGAGGGAGGGCCAGCTGTGTGAAGTGGCAACGCTGATCTTCCCTTCACCTCTGAAGGTGTCACTCAGAGCTCACTGCCTCCAGCCAGAAAAGATATGATAATGCTGTGTTGTAGGAGGTGGCAGACTCAAATCCTGGCCTAATTAAGGACATGTCCTCATTACACTCTCACAAGAAACTGGCCCTTGAGGACAGACTAACACAAACAAACAGCTGTAGGGACTTGCTCCTGGCTCATCTAAATGACATGTATGTAGTCCCAGGAGCTCTGGTTTTGGCTAAGCAGGATTCGCCCTGTTCAAGGACTGGTTCTCAGAACTCCCTGTAGAGTCAGTACAAGAGGAAAATCCACATTTCCAGGGCACAGCTCACATCTGGAAGATGAAGGGAATTACACTATAGAAGTATTTCTCCCTCTCTGATGACCATGAGGATTCACAGAGGGACACGCACTGACTTACACCTCCAACATTACATGAGCTGAGTCCCACTTTGCGTTGCCATCTCTAAAGCCATGATCACATTACTTAGCCAAAGCACAACAGAAAAATACAAAAGCCATCCATTTCCAAAGCCCTCTCCTTCTGGACAGACCTTCAAAGCAAACAGCCTCTCCTCATTAATTTTCATGGGCTGAATGTGTCAATCCAGCAAGAATTTCAGGGGAGTTTTGTAACCTTTGTGGGAGGATGTTTTCTTGAGAGCACAACAAACAAATAAACACCATAGCAAGGAACAGGGGGGAAGGATGCACTTCATGCAATTCAGTCTGAGTGTTCTCAGACCAAGATGGTTGATGTGATTGCGGAAGACAACAGAGGGTAAGGAACAGAGATTATTTTTGTTACTTCTGGCAGGGTTAGCTGTGTGCTTTAGTTCTAACTCAAGCCCAAAAGAGCTTATAGCACTACAAGATCACCTGGTTTAAAGATGAGCTCGTGCTAAACTGGCCATGGACTAGATGCAAATTAGGATTCTTGAGAAGTGAAGTCAAAAGTTTTTTGTGCAGGTGACTTGCTCTGAGTCAGACCTCCTGCTGGACTAAGAGCCAGCTCATGCATGCAACAAAGCAGGTCAAAAGTCACCTTAGGCCTTCTCTGGGCTCCCCTTGTGATCCAGCCTTAGTCTGCAACATTTCCATCTCAAACAGGTGACCTCAGAGGGGACCTGTGATGCCTCCTTTGTGACTTGGTTTTCTGCTGCAAGTACCATTTCATGGCACATGACTATTGCCAATGGGATGTGTGAAAAAATCCTGAGTCTGGATGCTATGGATGCCCAGTTCAATTCTCCTTTTCACTCAGAAAGACCCAGGGACAAGATTATGGTAAAAATATACCTCTGTCCATAACAAGCATCAGTGGAAATTTTAGATGGGTATTTCCAGCACTAGGTCAACAAGATGTGATGAGTCACAAAATGTGGTAAGCAAATTCAGCATTTCCTTTGTTTTGTGGGATTCTGCACTGATGTGGTTCTGAAAGTGTTCTACACGGGCAGCATCTCGTTTCCCAAGTAGGAGAGAAAGGAAAGGGAACATGGAGAGTGAATGGGTTTGCAGGGGTAACTCTGAACAAGATGAGAAAATCAACCATAAGAATAGGCAAATGCTTCAGTGATGAGCTAAGATTTTCCTCAAGCTAAACCAGACAGGGAAAAGCAGAAACCTGCACGTAGCCAGCTCAGACCTCAGCTCAGCTGGCTCTTGGACAATGAAGGCACTTCCCTAAAACACCACCTTTCCACCAGGGACCGACTGCCAAGACCCAGCTCTCAGTGAAGGATATTTTCTGGGGCAGAGAAGGCAGCTGATGAGGTTAGGGAAGTGCTGGGCAGCAGTACCCAGAGCCCAGCCATGGGTCTAAGGAGGGGCTGTTTCCTTCTTGAGAAACAAAAGCAAAAGCATCTGCTGTCACAAGTGAGGAAACCAGCTCAGCAAACCTGGTTTACAGGAGATGAATTTGAAATCCAGACTGGCTGATGAGGCACAGATCCCATAACAATGAAATTTTGGTAGGTTTTTGAGGTGTTTATGGTGGTTTAACCTCGGGGTTAGACCACACCTGGTTGCCCTCACTGGAGCTCTTGGTTGCCTTGGTAGAAAAAGTCAGATTCACCAGTTTGGTTACAGGCTCTTTGTCTTGGCCAAAGCAAGAGCAAATGCCACCATCAAAATTTGGGTGTGGGGAACCCTAAACCAGAAGCACATCAACCTTGAGGTGGAGGTACTGAATGCAAAGAGATGGATTTAATCCAACTGTCCTGTGGGAACCCTTGGAGACCCCATGAAGCTTGGGATGAAGCCAATATTGAGAAGCCTGATCCAGCATTGATGGTAGATCTGCTGCAAGAACCTCAATGATCTTAGAGGTCTTTTCCAGCCTAAATGATTCTATGATCTTAAAAAAAAATACCTTTTTGGTTACAGAAGTTGCTGCAGAGGTTTCACCTCTGAGAATGGTGGGGAGAAGGAATCGGTGTGAGTTAAGTCCAACCTCAAATGTCAAAAGGCAAACCTTTATGCAACTGTGGGCATTGTGAAAAAGCTATGCAGAGTTATTCAAAATACCAAAATGCAGGTCAAAATATGGGCAAAGCTGGAGCAATAAGAAGATTGAAAGTACAAGTTTTAGCACTCAGTTTCTATGTTCTGGTTCTTGTTTTTCAGTCAGCTGCAGATCAAAATCTGAGAAATCAGCACAAAATGCAATGCTTGATACTTTCATGGGGCTTTTTTTTGATGGTAACAACTGTTTCTTCTAAATACAGAGCTGTTATCATCAGCCCAACAGGGTATACTGAGAGTCTGTACTACAGGAAACACAGTGCTCAGAACATGACCCTTTCTTTGCATACCCCTCTCACACTTGTTCCTGAGTACTATAATCAGGGAATCACAGAAGGGTTTGGATTGAAAGGGACCTTCAAGATCATTTCATTCCAACCCTCTGCCATGGGCAGGGACACCTTTGACAAGACGAGGTTCCTCCAAGGCCCATCCAATCTGGCCTTGGACACTTCCAGGGTTCCAGGGACATCCACAGCTTCTCTGGACAGCCTGTGCCAGAACCTTGCCACCCTCACAGGGAAGAATTTCTTCCCAATATCCCACCTAAGCCTGCTCTCTGGCAGTGGGAACACGTTCCCCCTTGTCTTATCCCTCCAGGTCCTTGTCCAATGTCCCTTTCTAGCTCTCTTGGAGCCCCTTTAGGCACTGGAAGGAGCTCTAAGGTCTTCCTGGAGCCTTCTCTTCTCCAGACTGAGCGCTCCTAACTCTCTCAGACTGTCTCCAGAGGAGAGGTGTTCCAGCCCTCCATCCGTTCCATGTGGATGCATTGTTTGGAAGGCATGTTGGGGTTAGTGGCACAAACTCGCCATTAAAATCCATGCAATTATTTAATATCAACCTTTCAAAACATTGTTTTTCTGCAGGATTAAAACAAGAAACACCCTTCCTTATTGTAACCTAGGGCAACTGCTCAGCTAGATTATTCCATTACAGAGCTCTTCTCTCCTAAAGATCACAGGTGCCCTGCAGCAATTTGGGCATTATCTGTCAAGGCTTTTACCATTAAGTCTTCTGCTTATCTGAGATTCTTTCTCTGTGTATTACATTGTGTATTGAACGTTGGTTTTTTACTCTTGGAAATCACTCAAACATTCAGAAAACAGAGGAACAGACTTGAAGGTATTATTTACTCTCAAACTACTCTTTCATTTCCCAAAGTATTTTCATTTAGCACCCATTAAGGCAGCTCATCTTTAAAAGGCTGCATGTTTTTTATCCTCAGTCATCCAAACAAATCAACCTGCAGAAACAACCGATCCCAAAGATAAGCAAATAATATTTACTAAGGGCAGGTAAAAACTCACTGCTTTTATTGGTTTGTCCGCCAGAGACTGACTTTAGTGTAGAAGAAAATTTCAGTGTGTTACAAACATTGCAATTAATATTTTTCAATTTCAATTTTGCGATTATTTGTAATAAAGTTGGATGATTTTATTGATAAGCTTTGAGAAAAAATAATATGCCAGTATGGAGAATTTCTTTGTCTACCTTCTGCCTGGTGATGTTCAAGGGCAAAACACATAAGGTATAAAAACTCTGGACTTTCTGTTGCCTGACTATGTTCTTTGAAGAAACTCCATCATGAAAGTCCTCTCTTCCCAACCCCAAAGCTGCCAGGCTCTCAGGAGCCTACACCAGCAGTAAAACACAAGGCAATCAAGTTTTACTTTTGAAAAACCCCAACTATTTTTAGTACATATATTTCACTCCATCCTACCCAGAGCACTGCAAAGATGTCACACGGAGAAGGAAAAGAGCCACATCATGTTCTGCACCGTGCTGAGATGGGGAAGAGGCTGGGGAAGAGACTTTCCTGGAACCAGGGATGCTTTTTGGCCGTTTTTTGTTTGTTTTTTTTTTTCTCCCAAGGAGAAGCAGAACAGTGTTAACAAGCCTGGCACGGGAAGGAGGCTGCCTGTGCTAGATGGTGCTCAGCGATTGCACGCGGGAAGTGGCGCAACCCTTCCCCGTACGCAGCGGCTGCTCAGACCACAGCACCCTGGTTTTGGCTGGGCATTGACATGAGCCCCACGAGGCAGCTGCATGGGATCCTTCCCTTGAAGCAGAAAAGCTCTTTATTTTTGCTGTGAGCCACTCCAGCCAGCAAGGGCTTAGCTGGCAAAGCACGATGGTGTGCGCTCAACTTGTGAACACAGGCAAAATTCTTTATGAGAAATGTCAGGCTTGGTGTTCCTCTGGCTTGTCTCTGCTGTTGTGAACAACATCCTGCCAGCTGCAGGATGGGAGCCAGGGTTTCCTGAGCTCTGACCTCAGCTTTCACAGGTACTTGCCAAAGGACCATTGCAAACTCCTAAATCCTCTGCCTCAGCCTCCCTACCTCAATATGACTGACATGAAACACTTGGGAGCTTGTGAGTGTCCCAAATGGCACAGCAGATTATCTGGAAAGGGCATTTGGTCCACCACCAACCTCCAGAAAAGTTCAATCCAGAATACACCAATGCTGGCAGCTGCCCGTCCCTTCTACTCATAAAAAATTATTTATTGTAGACTCCACCACATGCCTGGGCAGCACATCTCTACCTGCATTACCTAACTGCATTGGCTGCCCTTACTGCTGGATTATTATTTTATTCCTATTGTAAATCCTAAATGTGTTTGTTACTGACATTGCTGAAAGGTTGATTTAACATTCTGTCCATCAGCACATCAAGGAGGAGGAGGTCAGCATTATTATAAAATTACTTAGGTTGGAAAAGTCTTCTAAGATTACCAAGTCCAAACCAGCATTACCAAGGCCACACTAAACCAAATTCCCAAATGCCACATTTACACATCTTTCAAATCCTTTCAGGGATGGTGACTCCACCACTGCCCTGGACATCCTGTTCCAACACTTGACAACCCTGTCAGTGAATAAATTTTTGATAATATCCAATCTAAACCTCCCCAGGCACAATTTGAGGCTATTTCCTGTACTGCAGTTGGTGATTCAGGACAGCTTTCAATAATTGAAAAGATTATTTACATGAGTCTGGCCAAAGGGGAAATAACCCACAAATTGACCCTTTATTTTAGGTCATAAAATCTGTTCTTTCTCTTAGTCAATAATTCTGTAACAAACCATCATTTTTGTTCTTCAAAGGTGTTTTGGGAGAGTTTTGAAATTCAGATTTGCAAATGCTTATAGTTGAACACACATATACCTTGACTCATTCCTAACATAGAACTTTGACCTTGAGATTTTATCATTTATTTTCTGAAGTGAAGGAAAGAAGCATCACTACAGGTCAGATAAATCTCAAGCTCTTCACTGACCTCATCTCAGGAGGTGGCATAAAGTAGAAACCAGGTCAGCTTGAAAGAGATGAGCCTCCTTATGTTGAGCTTACTGGGACTAAATGAGAAAGGCCAAACACAGCTCACACCTGATCTGGGGCAATGGAAAATCCCTTTTTAGGTGCTCTGACCACCATCATATGACCAGGAGGAACTCTGAATGTGCTGCTGATTGCACGGGGTGGTTATTGATGGAGACATCTACAAAGAGGAGAATACCCAGGAGCAGGAGATGCCTTCACCTCTCCTGCCTCAGGGACTCCTCTGCAATACTTTAGAAAAGCTGCTAGAAATTGACTTGAGGAACTTGAGGGTAAGAAAATGCTTGCACATCGAGAGAGGGGAAGTCATGCTTATCTTTAGAAATAAGGGGCTGGAAGGAAAAGATGGACCCTGGAACCTATAAACCTGGGAGGATGAGCTTCATTTAATTCCAGAACAACTGCTGCAGCCACTTTTCTGCAAGCACCTGTAAAGTATCATGAGAAAAAGAGTTTGTAAAGACCAAATTTTCTCAGACCAGTCTGATTTCCTTCATATTGCTTCTTTTCACAAAGACTTTGGATCTTGTCTCCTGTGGCAGTATTTGAGAGACCAGAGGCTGATAAATGCACTGGGATACCTGTGGGAAATGATGGGAAGTGCTCCCAGAGAATTGCCTTTAATTGTCCACACCAGTGGAAGAACCTGGGTTTCCACACAGTCTCCCAAAGTCCTGTTCAATCCTTCATTGGTAGCTCAGGTGATGGAGGAGAACATATCCTTGTTAAATTCACATTCTCTTCCAAGCAGGAAAGGAGTTCAAGGACATGGGGGAGTGGGATTAATATTTAACAGGATCAAAACAAGTTAGAGAGATACTCTAGGTGGAAAATACCACCTTGAAATTCATAACCATGGTACGAGATCTTTCAAGATATGATTTTTCCACTTCATCCCCACTCCACTTCCACCATGAGGGTTAACAAAGATCTGAGACATGGAATGGATTGTCTTGAGACAGAGGTACTGTGGGGCCAGACCAGCCTGTGATGCACTGGAGGGCAGAGCAAGACCAGTATTGGAGATGTCAGAACTAATCTGAAAGTCACAGTGCCTGAAGCTGTGGGTGTCTGGTGGGTGATGTGACAGTGCTGAATCCTGCAGCTCACCACAGCACAGAACACAACAGCACCAGGATATGACATTTGGCACGAGATTCCTCAAAGATTCAAACACTGTCCCCAGTATCCACACCAGCAAAGGCCCAGCTCAGCATGGGCAAGGATGGGGAAGAACAGTTTTGGGAAAACAAGACCAGGAAGTAGATGCACTTTGTCAATGTTTGGAGGAAACAAAAGTGAAAAAGCACCTTGGGCAGAGATTGCAAATCTTATTGCAGTGACCTTAGAGCCCCTTTAGGTACTCACAGGAAGGCTGGAGAGTGACTTTTTGCATTAAAAAGCAGTGATAATACAAGGATTTAAGCTGAAGGAGGGTAGGTTTAGATTAGATACAAGCAAGAAGCTCTTCCCTTTGAGGGTGGGGAGGCCCTGGCACAGGGTGCCCAGAGAAGCTGTGGCTGCCCCTGGATCCCTGGAAGTGTCCAAGGCCAGACTGGATAGGGCTTGGAGCACCCTGGGATAGTAGAAGGTGTCCATGGCAGGGGATTGGAATGAGATGACTTTTAAGGTGTCTTCTAACCCAATTTATGATTCAATGATCTTTACAGAGGTGGCCCAGAGTTACTGGTGTGTTACTGGTGTGAGTAGGGCTGATCTGCTGCTACTGGGAGGATTTTCCCAGCTGCCCTAATAAAGGGGATTGCATCTGCTGATCCCACCTATCCTATGATGGGGGTTGAAGAAAAACTTTTTTTTTTTTTTTTTTTCTTTCCCCCCTGAAAGGGTGAGGCGCATGGAAGGGCTATTGTCTTTCAGGAGAGAGACACTGCTCACGTCTTTTTGAGGAATCATAGAATCAGAGAATGGTTTGGGTTGGAAGGGACCTTAAAGAATACCTGGTTCCAGCTCCTCTGCCATGGGCAGGGACACCTCCCACTATCCCAAGCTGGTCCAAGCCCTGTCCAACCTGAACATTCCACGGATGGAGCAGCCACAGCTTCTCTGGGCAACCTGAGCCTCACTACCTTCACAGTAAAGAATTTTTTCCTAATACCTAATCTAACCCTGTCCTCTGTCATTTTCCCCCTTGTCCTGTCACTCCTTGCTCTTGTAAAGGGCTCCTCCCCCATGTTGCCCAGGGAGGAGGAGAAGGATGATGATGGTGATGATGATGATGATGATAACAGCATCACAGCCATCCATTTTCTGCAGACACTCCTAGAAATTGTCCTGAAAAGCACCAGCAGCAGCACCAAGTGCCATTTCACAGCGGGAGCCCTCACTAACAAGGACAAGAAGGGGTTTGCAGTTCTATCCCCTAAATGCTCACACCCCATTGATTCCCAGAGCAGGTCACAAAGCTGGCCCCCTCCAGGTATCACAGCAGCATGACAGAGAGGAGCCTCTGACCAACTGACAGGACACCACGTTGCTATTTGTGTATAGGGGAAGAGGGGGACTTTGACAATATTTATCAAACACACTCTCCCTGCTGCCTCGCCTCAGGAGGGTTCTGACTCTGAAACCTGAACTCCTGCTGATGATCGATGGCAACTCAACCCCTCAGAGCAAATACTGGCCAAGGATGGGGAGTGAAGTGTTCTTGCCTGTGTTTTCTGTGCTGCAGGGAGCTTTGGTCATGAAAGGGAAACTTGGTGACTGGCAGCATGTGGGGTCACCAGCAGGGATGCTTACCAGGCGAAAGTCAAAAGCAGAAGTTGAGGTCAGATTTCTTACACTTGAGTTCAAAAGAGCAGGAACTTTTCCTTTTAAAGAGATGCTGGGTGCAGCCAGGGGCCAGGAGCAGGATCATGCCTCGGTCAAGTGTTCTCCAGAAGCTCACTGGGCATTATTCCCAGTCACTTCCTATGAGACAGAGCCCTGCTTGGTGTGGGGTGAGGTCAGGAGGGCGCTTTGCCAGGCTGCTCCAGATCCCTAATCCCTCTGGGGAGCAATCTCAGTGTGACCCTGTCCCTTTGAGGGGATGCCACCAAAGGGAGAGAGCAGCAATTTTATGTGGGCACTGTGGGGTGCATAAAGCCCTGTGGGACCAGACAAAAGCCATAACTCCTGGAGATGGGAGCAGCCCCTTGGCACGCTGAGTGTTGTTTACCATCATTCCCTGCTGTCAGGTTTCTCCTGCAGCAGTGCCAGTGATGGGCAAATCCATGCAACAGCTACAACAACTCCCCAGCTGGGCCCACTGGCCAGCCCCAAAGAGACATCTCCCCTCCAAATTCTCTTCCTTTCACGAGACCTGGCAGAGAAGAGAGGCTGGCTGGATGCTCGCCCTCGAGTTCTGCCGCAGTGTGCTCAGCACACAGAGTGGTGTCCAGAGGTACCAGGGGATGACTGGGGGTCCTGGGGCCAGGGCAGGATCTGGGGCTGGTTGTCCATGATCATCCATGTCTATATCCTGAGTCTATAGGTTTTTGTCTGGCTAAACAGTGTATGTTTAAATCCAAAGGACCATAACTGCAGCTACCAACACAAATTAGCACTTGTGCATGGAAGAGCAACAGCTGCAGCTCTTCACCTGGAAAATGACCCACTGCACTAATTTTTCTTGCTCCATGTGATTTTATTTTCCCCCATGTGAAAATTATGTTGGAGCAGACTTGCTGTCCCAGTGGAACTACTTTGCCCTACGTCCATCAGCACAGTCCTGGCTGAATTTTCACATTTTCTTACAGAATCACAGAATCTTTAATGATGGAAGAGAGGTCTTGAGATCAACCCCTCTGCCTGCCTAGAGCAGGTACACAGGAGCACATCCAGGTTGGAATGTCTCTAGAGAGGGAGACTCCACACCTTCCCTGGGCAGCCTTTTCCAGTGCCACCCTCACTGTAAAGAAGTTCTTCCTCGTGTTGAGGTGGAACTTCCTCTGTTTTTGTTTATGGCCATTGCTCCTTGTCCTGTCACTGGGCACCACTGAGAAGAGTCTGGCACCATCCCCTTGACACCCACCTTTATATTTTTATGTATTGGTGACATCTTAGGCTTGCAAGGTCTTCCTGATCCACTCTGGGTAACAGGAGACAACGACAGGAGAAGAACCCAGATATCCTGACAAAGACCAGAGGATTAAAAAAAATTAACATTTCTGAATCCAGCTCTTACAGCTGCCTACGAAACTGATGTAATTTACATTTCACTGCTTGGATTAAAGTATGTTCCCTTCAATTCAGAGCTGCTGCTGCAGGTTGGGGTCCCAGCAACGAAACAAAGCAGTGGAGCTGAACATGTGAAGGCAGATATTTAATTCTGCTGCTAATGGCAGCCCAGAAACCTTGGTAAAAAAAAGGGGAAAACAGCCAAGAAAACAAGTTACTGCATCAGATGAGTGGCAAACCCAACGAGTCGATGTCAGGAGTGAACTTGTGCCCTTCAGTCTCACAGGATGGTTCCATACCTGGGGTAATGTCATAAAGGACCAGCTCCAGAGGCACCATAAAAATGGAGAAAATGTCCCAGGGTACAGCCTGTGGGTGCAGAGGATGTGTTATCACCCAAATGCTGAGCTCTGTCCCTAGACTGAACTCAATCCAATGGAAAAGTTGTCCCTACAGCTCTGCTGGACTGCCCCATGGTCCATGGCCTTGGAAGGAGCAGCTGACCAGTGGCACAGCCAGTGCACAAGCTGGTCTCTCTGGCTTTTAGATTGATTTAATTACAGGTTGATTTAATCTTTACTGAGAGCTTCAGGAGAACACAAAGCCATTGGCAGTGCTGGAAGTATCCACAGTCATGGCATTCCATGGCATTGAGTTCCACTGTGTGGGACTTTGAGATTTGGTAGGAGCCTTAAGCACTGATTTGCTCTTTCTAGGTTTTAATTTAGACTTCAAGTGTTTGGTTTGGCTTGTTACTGGGGCCACTTAGCCAGGCTGAAGCAGCCCTTGACACATGCCCATCTCTCCAGGAGTTTGACGCAAAACAGACACTGAAATGTGTTAGCGCAATCAAAAGTTAATTAAACTTCTGAAAAAAATAGCAGATTCAATGTGAA
>JAOTQP010000870.1:3023284-3064604 GCA_026413545.1 Cichladusa arquata | reverse complement strand
TGGGAGCCCTCACTGCAAACCCCACGGGTGGGACTGGGAGTCCTCACTGCAAACCCCACGGGTGGGGCTGGGAGCCCCCACTGCAAACCCCACGGATGGGGCTGGGAGCCCTCACTGCAAACCCCACGGGTGGGACTGGGAGTCCTCACTGCAAACCCCACGGGTGGGGCTGGGAGCCCTCACCGCAAACCCCACGGGTGGGGCTGGGAGCATCTCCATCCCCACTGAGCTGTGTAGAGCTTGACATGAACGGCTCTGTGTCCTTGTGAATAATCTTCATTTCTCTGTCCATGCCCTCTGCCTGCAGCTGCTCATGGACATTCCCTGCCCCAGCACAGTGCTGGGATGCTCGAGACCCTTGGGATGGTTACTGGGAAAAGCTGATTTGAAGAGCAGCTGCACTGGGAGGGGGCACATGGTGGGAGACATGACCCCTTCCCAGCTCCAAAGTCCTTCCAGCACTCATGCCCACCACCCTTTTCCTAAAACAGCCTCAAGGACCAGAGATGAGGGGATGGGTGAGGATGGAACAAGGACAGAGCAGGACTCCAGTCTAGTGTCTGGGGCACTCAGCTCAGAAAAAAGCAGCACCAAATTCTTTCTTTTCTGATAAAATACCAAAACTCATTTACAAACCATGGTTCTTTGCTCTACACGGAGTCTCTCCTATGGTGGCCAAAAGCAGCCATGTCCTGATAAAAAAAAAATCATGCCTTCTGCAAAATGCAATGTCTGTGATATCTCACCTGAGATTTTTTTTTAATTTAAATTCCAAAGCTTCTGTACACGAAGCATTTTCTTCAAGAAACCTGTTTCTCTCCACAATTTTTCTAGGCTCTCCTCATCACTATTTAACAGCTAGACTGCTCCTCGAGGAGCTTTGAATGTACTTTGGATTCAATTTCAGCCACCCTCAAAGGTTGTTCCATGATTCAAACCATGATCCCAATGTTTATTGTCTGTGATGCTCCAAGTGCCTCATTCCATGCCCCAAAAATGTGTTTTGGAGCTTAGTGGGCTTTGCATCCTGCTCCTTGGGACCCACCACCCATCCCATGAGTGTCCAACAGCCCCTCCTCTGCCCAGCTCAACACTTGCAATCCACTTTCCCATGCCTGGGACTCCTTGTCCTCCCATCACTTGGGGGTTGGCACCCAGCACTGGAGGAGCATCTCCAGGACCTCCATGTCCCCACGGCAGCCCTGCAGCCCCTCTGCTGGGTGGGCACTTTGAGGAATCCTCGCTCCAGGTGCCTCTGGCAGCCAGTCCCCATCACCATGCCTTGTTCACTCTGATTTATCCACTCACTGATTGACTCCCTGACTTCTGGCCAGCCAGTTCTGTTTATTCACTGGGGGAAAACTTCCCTTTGCCTCATAATTGTTTCTGTCTCTGCTGTTTTCTGCTCCATCACTGCCTTGTTTCAGGAAAAAGGGCTTTTTGGGGAGGTGATTCATGGCTCTGTGGATTTTCCTGCATACTCAGTTCATTAGCTGCCCCATCCTCTCCCCCTTGCTGCTGCTTCCCCCCAGTTCACCCATTCCCCAGAGCAAATTGATTCACTGTTGAGGTTTATTTTTGGCTCCCAGCTGTTGGGCTCCTCGCAGCTGCCTCGAGCTGCTGTGTTCCTCCCTGCTCCCCCAGAGTCTCTCCTCCTCCTCCTCACTTTTCTCCTGCTGCTACTCCTGGCTATATTCCTCCATCTAATTCCCCTGCTGCCTCCTCCATGCAATGTTTGGTTATTTTTAATGGTCTGAGTGTCCCACTGATGACAACCATAGGCTGGAGGGCAGCAGGAGTGTGGGGGGTGTTTTGCACAGCACAGATGTGGACGCAGGACATGTGGCATGAGCAGGGCTTCAGAGTAAGGTGCCACCAGCCTCTGGGCATCAGGTAAAGGGCTGCCACCCATTCCCTGATCCAGGCTGAGCGCACAGGACAGCAGGATCAAGCTATCCCTTCATTCCTCCATGTTCAGAAGGAATAAAATTCAGTAGCTGTGATTTACCTGAGGTGAGCACACGCACAAGTTGTCCAGGGTGGCTTTAGTCACTGGTCTCCACCAGATCCAAAGGAGCTGCTGTGTTTGAGTCAATGAAGGACATGGAGAGGGGGGATTTGGGTAGCTTGATGCCAGCTGCAGTGCCCAAAGCCAAGCCCTGGGTCTGTAAATCCCCAGCTCAGCTGTTATTTAATCCTGGAGGCGTCTCAGTTCTGCAATGCCCTTGGCACAAAGGAGATCCTGGCCAGGCAGAGGCTGTGTCCCAGGGAGCTTCCCCTGACCCTTCCCTTGTGTCAAACCCTCCTGGATGTACAAGCTCCTGTGGGTTTGTACATCCTAAACCTCTCAGCAGAGGGGTTTAGTCCCTGGGTGCTCTCCAGGCCACCCACCACAGGAACCAAGGACTGGAGTCCCTTGACACAGGACACAGTGGTGTTGGGCTGAAACCCACCCTCCTCTTTTGGCTAACACACTGAGCTCAGCTTCACCCCTCTGAGAGTTTTTCCTCACTCCTGGGGCTCTCCTTTGAAATCCTTCCCATTTTCCAGCCCCCTTTTTAGCAGCATGGACCCCGAGCCTGGGCACAGCATTCCCGTGCATTTCCTCACACTCTCCCTGCCCTGGTTTGGCATTCACTCACAGTAGCTCTCAGCTTAGGTGGTGTTTGTGTCTCCCATTTGGGTGATTATTGACCCAAAACCTGAGTTTTAGGGATTTTCCACTTCCTGAGACCAGGTGCTCTGGCACTGGATCTCATCCCAGACTGTGCCAAGCTCAGGTTTACACAGCTGCAGGCACCAGGCAATTCATCTCAACAGTGATGTTTTTTTCTCCCCATTGTTGCCCAGCAAACAGTTTCTTCTCCAATTCCAGTTGCTTTTGGGGCTGGATGAAATAGCTGGGAGCACAGATCCAAGCCCAGGTGGGCACTGCTGGGAGCAGACCTTTATCCACCCCGTTTGCAGTCACGTTGGTGCTGTGCTGGGTTTAACATGGGCCACGGGGATGTTCAGAGTCTTTTCATGAGAATATAAAAACACAGAAACACAGAATGGTTTGGGATGGAAGGGATCTTAAAGATCACCTAGTTCCATCCCCTAGATCATTTAGGGCTAAGCTGAGCACCTTCTGGAAACCTGAACAGGATACAAACCATGTTCTCAGGTGTGATATCCTATAAAAATAAGCTGCACTATCACAGCTTTCTGCAGTCCACCCTCCACCAGGCACAAATCCCACAAACTTCTGCTTTCCCCTCACCTGAATCAGCTCTGCCGTGACTCTGCACGCCTGCTTTTTCTCCACTAGGTCGCAGCATCAACTTCTGTTTTCCTCTCCTTACTAAACCAACCAAGTGGAGACTTTTTTTTTTTTTTCAGTAGGCAGCTCAGCCTTTTCCTCCTCCGTCCCCCCTGGCTCCGGCACGGGGTTCCCGGGGGCTGTGGTGACTCAGTGTGGGGTGGCCAGAGCATCCCCTGGGGTCCCTGCAGAAGGGCCTCGGCTCCTATTTGCATCCGGGCTCGCCTTGCTCATACTCATCGTGAAATTAAAAGTGAAAAGAAAAAATATTAGTCACTAATTACATCGCCAGCATGAAGCCTGGAGGAAGGGGACAATGAAGGACCACCAACGCATTCCTTATCTCTCCTCCCAGACTGTTCATTCCCCGGTGTTGATGGTGATGACTGAGAAGTGTTCCCTGCTGATTTACAGCTTCGTCCCCATGAACTGGCACGTAGGAAGGTTTCTAGCATGGAAAACACGAGTGGTGTGTCCAACTTCTCCCCCTGAACTAATCCTGCTGCCATTCCCACCGAGGGCAGGATAGGATGCTCTGGATGTTCCCTCCTGGATGGGGCTGGGTCTAGCAGGAAATCCGGACCTGTTGGCCCCTCCAGGGTTTCACATCTTCCCAGTTCAGCTCTCTGGAGGTGTCTGGTGTGGGGGGAGTTGTAAGCTGCTCTCTGGAGCCCTGCACACGGCCAGAAAGCCCCAGCGTGGGACACGGGGCTGGGTCCCGTGGGAGGTGCTGTGCTGGTGACTCACCCCCCACAGGTGTGCCCACCGGTGCTCTGGCTGCTGCCCTGGTTTTGGGGGGCACAGCGGGGTTTGAAGGAGCTTTTTCTGTGCTTTCACTATGAGCAAATGATGCCAGCAGTGGGGAGAAAGCCCTGCATAGCCCTGAGGAGCTGATGATGAGCTAAGAACCGGCTACAAACACATGAAAGGTGGGTGTAGAGACACAGCCAAACTCCTCTCCATCCTGCTGGACTGTGGCAAAAGGCACCAGTGGCAAAGTGGGACATGGGAGGTTCTGGCTGGATGTGGGAGACACATCCAGGTCTTGCTGGGAGACACTGCTGCCCTGGGACACAGACCACCTAAACTGTACCTCCCATACTCAGGGGATATAGGATTTAGGATTTACGGCTTGGCCACAACGTGGCTGACACCCTGGCTACAGTACTGCTCAGAGTGGGAAGCTGGACTTAAGATGCTCCTTGGACCCAACATTTCCATGCAAGTTTGATTTTTAAAAAACTGTTTTTCCTGCTTCTGTGTGTCCTCTAGCTGCTTTTGGGCTGTCTCTGCAGCCCTGAGCTCTCCAGCTTATGAAATACTGGTGTTTCCAACAGCAACAGTGATGCAGAGATCCAGAGGTGGAGGAAGCAGCAAGGAGGAGCACAGGAATCCCCTGGGGCAGCAGGAAATGCCTGGACAGATGGGTGCCAGCTCCCCTTCGGAGCCATCCAGGCATTGTTCTGTGGTGAATAACTATTCCTCCTGCTCCCAAGCCCTTCTCAGCTCTCTCCTACTCAAACCCACACCCCAGGGGCCTTCTGAGGTCTCAGCTCACTGGTGCTGTGCTCATCTCCCCAGGTCCTCTCCTGAGTTTGGGATAGATCCTTTGCAAACTCACCAGCCACTGGCTACAGCAGCCTCACAAATCCTGCCCTGACTGCCCCACTGCTCCCCTCTGCCAAAGCCAAGAGAGGTGCTGAGGCTGGAGAGAGCTTTCAGACGTGGGACACGGTCACTCAAAACCTGCCTGGCCAGAGGACTCTGCAGCAGAAATAAAAGGTGGATGTGCTGGAGCTGCAGCTGGGAGGGAGCCCAGGACACGTGTCCTTGTGCTGGCGGATCCGGCTGTGCCTGGGGCTGCTGAGAGCACACAGTGTTCAGCACTGCTGCTCCCAAGGGCTCCAGGGGCTGGAACATCTCAAGAGGAGCTCTGCAGCCTCACCCTCAGGGTTTTCCTGGCATCTGACCAAGTGCCACAAGTACAAGCTATTCCCAACACAACAAGCACACGCTCGGTACCGCTGCCTTCCCTCTGCCCTCCCACTCCTGCCGTGCTCTGCTCTGCTTCCCCAAACACAATTCCTCCATAGCTGCCTCTGCTAAAGCAACGATGGACCCAGCCCTGAGCACCTGAGGCAACCCCCAGGTTTTTCTCTCCCAGATCCAGCTTCTTTGTGCTGCCCTTGCTCTGTGATGGGTTCTTGGGAGCTGCAGAGGGTAGGAGAGGTGAAGAGATGTCCACATTGCTCTTGAGTACTTTGGCTTGAATTATGTCCTGTTCTCTTCTTCCAGACCTGTGGCTTTTTACCTGCAGTGACCTTCCCTGACTCGCTGTTTACCTTGAGAGAAAAGGAACATTTGCTGCCTAGTAGAGCTCAGCTACAGCTTTTCAATCAGCGATGAAAACACTCGAAAGCTAAGGGCAGCATTTGAATTTAAAAATCATAATTACAGTGCCTAAGAGGCAGAAGTTGGAAGAGGGCAATGAACAAAGCAGGGGGTTGGAAGAAAACAAAGAAAGGCATGAGAGGAATCTGCACTTTGAACAGAGAGTCCTGAATATCTTGCCATGGCTACTTCAAATTGGGCAACTGAATTAATAGATTCTTTGACCTTCATTTCTCCGTGCTTTGGTTCTTTGTAAAGCAGAAAGCACAAGAGAGCCTCCCCCAGGAAAAGAAAAAAAAATGTCATCAGAGCAACTGCTCCAGCCAAAGCACTCGGATGCTGCAGAGAAGAGGATGAGGAAGGAAAAAAAACCCAACCTTGAATGGCTTTTCATCAAGTGAGTACCAGCATCGCGTGCAGGGAGCGGGACAGTGTCCTCTGGAATAAAAAATACCTCCCAAAAGCGTAATTAAGGATGAACCACACACACCCACAGGGGCTCTGTGGGCAGCCTGAAGGCAGGCACTTCTTAACTTTTAAATGCTTTCTCAACCTTGTCACTTCTGGGGTTTTACACATAGGACTCTGCTATATTAAGAGCATGTCTATGTATCTCACTAATTACTCTGCCTGCAGAGGAAAGCCTGGCACAAACAGAGCCTCGAGGCTGCTCCCTCTGGTCTAAGGAGCTGGATATTGTGCTTGGGCAATCCCAAGAACAGGTATGGAGAATGGATGGGGAGCAGCCCTGGGGAGAAGGATTTGGAGGTGCTGGTGGGTGAAAAGCTCAACATGACCCAGCAATGGCTGATGGTAGCCCAGACACCCTCCCAGTCCTGTATCGCAAGTGTGGGCAGCAGGTCAGGGAGGGGATTCTGCCCCTCTGCTCTGTTCAGGTGAGATCTCACCTGCAGAGCTGCCTCCAGCCCTGGGGCTCACAACACAGGAAAAAACAGCGATGTGTTGGAATGAATCAGGAAGAGGCCATAAGGATGCTCATAGCGATGCAGGCCCTCTGCTCTGGAGCCAGCCTGGGACAGCTAGGGAGGAAAAAAAGGCTCCAGGAAAATCTGAGAGCCTCTTCCAGGGCTTAAGGGCCCTCCAAGAGAGCTAGAGAGGGACTTGGGACAACAGCATGGAGTGACAAGTGGAAATGGCTTCCCACTGCCAGAGGGCAGGGTTAGGTGGGATATTGGGAAGGAATTCTTTCTTGTAAGGGTGGTGAGACCTTGGCATAGGCTGCCCAGAGAAGCTGTGCTTCCCCATCCCTGGAAGGCCAGGCTGGAGAGGGCTTGGAGCACCTTGGTCTACTGGAAGGTGCTGAGAAGTTGAAACTAAGGGATTTTCACAGTCCCTTCCAATCCAAAGCATCCTGTGATTCTGTTTTGGTGATCACCACTGACCACACCATCATGTTAATTCACTGCTGGATCCCATTTGATTTATTACACCATGGTCTCTGCAATGGCTGCTCTTGCTGCTGTGCATGATGGAAGAGGAAGGATAAAACCCACATGCCCTAATTCTGGAGTCTTGCTCCTTTAAACAGATGAGGGAGGGAGGGTTGGTAAATCCTTGGACAGTTTTTCATCTTGCCTCGACTGGGCTGGGCTTTGGGCTCAGTCTGTTGTCTGGTCCCCTGTCACAGCTGCTGTTGTAATGATTCATCCATCTGGTTTTCTGGGAAAAGAAAATGAGCTAGGAAATGTTGTTGTTTTTTTTTCTGGCTGTATCTTTCCTGAAACAGTTACAACTTAGCACCCACTGGAGTTGAGGGGGGAGAAGGAGTCTTACGCATCACTTTTTGCTTGCTGGAGCAGAGACAGAAGTGCTGAGAATCCCATTCCTCAAAGTCAGACCACGATGGTTTTGTCCTGAACTGTGTTTCCAAGGAGCAAAAAAGGATCCAACAAAACCCAGCAGAAGATCCAGGCTGTCTTCAGCGGGTGCACTGGACAAAACCCTGTGCTGATCACTCCAGGGACACCCGCTCCTTCCACTGGCTCCTTGCCTGCCTGAGCTCTCCAGAAATGATGTGGGATGAGCTTGGACACAAATCCAGGTGGAAAACAAGGACAATGAAGGTTTTCTCATTGGATTGAAACAGTTATGCTCATGAGTGGTGTGATTTATCATAAATCAGATAAATATGGGGGGAAGAAATCTGAGGAATTCACACTGTTGAGTCTCGAGGTGCAACGGGAAGCCACGCTGGACATTTTCCTTGTTGGTTTGCACGGTGAGGATGAGACAATGTGCCCATCCAACTGGGAACACCAAGGCAAACTAATTCTTGGTTAAGGAAAGTGACACTGTGAAGTCCCTTTTTCAGCACTTAAAAACACTGTTAAAAACCAGCCAGCTCCAGAGGAGATCTCCTTGCTCCAGGATTGCATCTTCCTTGGTCCAGGCTCAGTTAGAGGTTAGCCTGGGAAAGCAGCAGCCTGCCTGGGAGCAGTCACTCCTCCGTTCAGACAAGTTAATGGATTTCCATCAAAGGGGTCAGGTATCAAAGTCCTTTTCTATGCTGCTGGAGCAAACCTTCCTGTGACAAATTCCTGTCCTTATTCCGGCTCTGTATCTGTTACAAGTGACTCCTGTGAGAACCAGATCCTCCTTGAACCCACCAGCACAGGAACTATCCCCCTTGCTGGTCCAGCATCCTTCCTCTCCCGTCCCCCTTTTTTTTTTTTTCAGGTCTCCTTCTCCTCACCAGCCTTTCCCCAGGCCTGCCCGTTCCATGATTTCATCCGAGGTGGGTGGTGAGCTCGCTCTCCCCCGCGCAGCCTCTTCCCAGCGGCTCCCGGGATCCCTGCCAGCTCCTCTCCACCCACGGCCTCTCCCGACCAGCCCAACCAGCATCTCACATCTGGCGGGCTGGCTCGGCCAGGGGAGCCAAGGAGCATCTCAGCCATCCCCCTGCACCAGAGCCTTCCAGGGACTGGCATCTCCAGCCCTGCATCCCACGGGATCCCCGTTTTCCCACCCAGGACACGGCGACGGGTGCCTGGAGCGACTCGCGAACGCTCCGAAGCTGCAAAGCCAGAGCTGAGTTTAGAGAACGGCTTTGCGGGTTGAAAGCTAAATGAGAACTGTTTTTTAACCCTCTTTTTCTGAGCTGCTCCTACACATAAAACCTCTGCATGGATTTAAGCATTCCCAGCCTGGCTGATGCAGGAGCACCAGGCAGTGAAGCCAACTGGACCCACGGCTTCAGAGATTGCAGAGCTGAAGATGGCAAAGCAGATTTGAATCAGATTTTGAATCTGTTAAACCTAAGTGTTAAAATGGAAAACAGAGCACAGGACAGCTTCTCAAACCTCTCGGGTTATTCCCTCTGCTCTTCTGCCATGATTTTTAAAAATTAATCTTTTCACTATTCCTCCTGATGCCACGTCTGTGAGTCCATAAAACCATTTGCTCCTTGTCAGAGAATTCCGACGCTGGTGATTTATAGGCTTTGCTTGGAACGCAGCTCACAAGTACTTCACTTTTTCATTCGCCCTTTCTAAACGTTTTCAACGATCTGCTTCCTCAGATCTGTTTACATTTGGGACATTAAAAGCTAAGCAACAACTCCATTATGAGAAAGAACACCATAAAAATTCCAGCATTGCCAGGAAACGTCTCAATACAGTGACAAACGTAGCCACTCTCTCCTCCTGCTGCTCATCCGTGGGAAGACTGGTTTATAAATTATTCATGAGTGCCTTAAAATTTCCAGGCTAATCCCAACTAAAAAGTGGGGGTTTTTACACTATTGTTTCGCTCCAAAGTTCTCCAACTGGAATTTTGATTTGCATAGCGAAATCTTGAAAATTTACTTGCACTGAATTTCTCTTTCCTTCAGCTTGTGATTTCAGTTCTCATACTGAAAACATAGTGGAGAGTCTTTATGTGACAACTTATTTGGAAGCATGGAAATCTGTGATAATTCCCCTGAATTTCCTGAGAAATACAGGTTTCCCACAGGTGATATTTGAGCAGATTTGGATTTATAAGGATTTTGGCACCTTTCAGTAGGCAATCCCATCAGCCCATGGTATTTTTAGTAATGATGAACTGTATGGGGGAACTATCAAGCCATTCTTTTCCCAGTCTGTTTCAGTAAGGAGAGGCAAGACTGCAGATTAAATCATGTCAAAATCTTTTGTGAAAATCACTTTGTGGTCCTCTGGAGGCTCCTAACAGACCAGCTCACTCACCTGTGCTCGTGGATTTTACAGCTGTCAGTCTGTTCTGGGATTTAATCCGCACGGTGGCATTGCAGTATCTTCCATGCAAAATCATCAATTATAAATAAATCCCACTGGGTTTTTATGCAGTAATGTTACAGAAAAATGGGCAGTCATGATATTTGAAGCAATGAAGTTAAAAGAGTTAAAAGTTACATCCCTCTTGATGTCCATGCTCTGCCATGCATTGCTTGGCAAACTGTTTCCAGAGCAGCTCCTCCACACAGTGCTTTGATGCCCCTGCCACTTGATCCCAGGCTGTGCTGCTCCAAAGGAGTGTCAGTGTCCAGCTTTCCAGGCTGGAATCCAGCCAGAGACACACAGGGCTTGACACGCTGATTGCTTTGCTAAAGTAGAGATCAAAAAAAACTTTGCAGCAATAGGTGAGTAATTCTTCCCTGTGAAAGTGGTGAGGCCCTGGCACAGGTTGCTCAGAGATCCCTGCAAGTGTCCAAGGCCAGGCTGGACAGGGCTTGGAACAACCTGGGATAGTGGAAGGTCTCCCTGTCCATGGCAGGGGATGGAACTGGATGGTATTTAAGGTCCGTTCCAACCCAAACCAATCTGTGACTGAATTTCCCTAGCACCAAAATACTAAACTGAAATGTTTGTGATCCCAAGGCTCACCTCTCCTTTTTTTTTTTTTTTTTTTTGCCAAGGGGGCATTAAAAAACTTCTTTGACATGGATAAACTGGTTTTATTGACTTGCCCCCAGGGCTGAAGACAGATCATCTGTTTCCATGGCAGGTTCTCCAGAGAGGAATCCTCTGGGGGAGACAGACATGATGCTGAGAAGGCAGCACAGATGAAAACTGCATATAAGGGGACTTAAATACCCAACAATCCAGGCAGCAGAGCAGGCAGCCACACATTTCTCCATGGACTGTTCCTGGAAAGTTGTTGGAAATCCAGTAGAGTGAGAAAGACATCAGGAAAAACACTTTTTGCCTCCTGTTTCAAGGAGCTGAGTGGGAGTATCTTCTGACCCAGGGTCTGTAACCATTCCACTGACCAGTACACACTGAACACCCTCTTGTCTGCTCAACAGCACAGGTGGGAGCACACAGCTGGTCCAGCTTTTCTGCTTGAAGCCCCAAAGTTCTGGATGCTTCCAGAGGAGATGCACCTGCAGCACCTGGAGGAGAGAACCCAGCAGTTTGATGGACCATTGTCAGAAACCAGGAGAGCAGAGCTGTCTCAGTGATACCTGAACAGTGACCACCTCTCCTTGCAGGCAGCTCAACCCAGTTGCTTCACTCGAGTTTGCTTCACTGCCCTCACTGGATGTGATTCACCAGATAGTCAGAAATTCTAACACTCTTTTCATTAGGATTACCCAAACAAGGAAGAATTCGCTCTGCTGGCACCTTTACACTGCTGTGAGCTCTAACAGCCTGTTTTACTGCACAGCAAAGCCCTGCCAACACAAGCCTCTGCTGTTTCATACTTAGCAAAGGTCCCAGCAGGACTCAACCAGCCCACAGTAAAAGCCACAATACCAGAATTTATCCTCCTCATACCTTTGCTGCCCATTCTGGCACTGGAAATGTGTGCTAAGGACACAGCAGATCCCACACAAACAGGTTATTTTTGGTTAAGAAGTCTCAAACTGGCTTGAAGAAATCAGGGAGCATCTTGTAGAATATCACAAAATGTCTCATTTACTGTTCTACTCCTTCATAAGCCTCTTATGCCTGGATGTTTCATGAATTAATGTTGAATATTATATAAACTATAATGAAAATTATAGTTCTGATCCTCAATTTATTTGCTGTGAAAACAAAGCAGTTTTTCACTATCACCCCAAGCCTCTACTCAACATGATCAAGTTATTTTCCCCCCCGAATTCCCAATATAAATGCATTTCACAGAACATCCTTATGTAGAAGCCTGACATTTTGAGACTGTGATGCAAGATCACAAAAATTTCAGACAAATTAATTGCAATAATTGAAATTTAGGCTTGATGTAGCAGAATGAAGTGGTCTCAAGACTCATTAAGAAAAAATGCGTACACTGTCAGACATTTCCGAAATATTTTTGCATTAAAAATTTCCCAAGAGACATCATCTTTCTCTCCTCTCATCCTATCACCCAGCACATTTTATATTAATCCAGAAGTGAGAGGGTTTTTCTGAGAGAAGCAGTTGCCTTCCAGTGCTGCTTTTGGCTTGGTCCAAGTGTTGATTTCATTTTAACATCATTCCAGAACACCGGCAACAGGACAAACTTTTCTGGCCATGGAAACAATTCCCCTGCACGCTGCATTTTGTGATTGTTGCAGGGTCTGTCCACAGGAGGATGGAGAAGAGTTGCAAACAAATAGTTTAAGTTATTCATTGTGGTACCTGCCTGGTGTTTTGAGACTGGTGCAGGTTTTGTGGGCACCATTCAGCACCCAAATCTGTGTGACAGGGAAGACTTGTCTTCCGGTAGCTTCACTTTTGTAAAAGGCCAGGAGTTGAGAGCAAACAAGATAAATTAAAAACACAAAAAAACCCTTGTAACATACGCTTCCCTCTTCCTCAGATATATTTTACACTGAAATGGTTCTGTTTTCATCAGGAATTCCTCTTCCTTTTTCCATCCTTTCTTTCCCCGCTGCTGTAAAGAAGATCCACCATGAGCAGGACACAATCCTGTGTGTGAGCACACAGGCACACCAGCAGCAGTGCTCACATCTGAGAACACTTTCATGAGATCCAAGCACTTGGCAGCTCCATTTTTCTGACTATATGCTGCCAAGAACCTCTTGCCTTTCAATAGAGAGAATTAAAATGTTATTAACCTTCTACACCTATTTCTGCACCACTTTGGTTTGAACCTTAAGACTAGTTTTTGTGTTAACAAGTTTCCTTGAAGCCCAGACATTTCAATCCTACATGCACAACACAAGCAGCAGAATTCCAACAGATACATTTGCTCCTTCAGGGACTTCCCACAAGAAATCATTTAAGCAACTGTCTGCATGGGAGCTACTTAGGCCGTTGATGTACTTAAAACAGTGATTACTTGCAAGTCACGCTTCCACCACCACTTAATTCTGCACAGCTTTTAACCTCCACAAGAACATCTGTCAAACCCCCTAAAACATGTAGTGCTCTGCACTGTACTGCAAACCCCCCGTGCTGCATGCTGAATTTCCATATTCCAGTAATTTTTTCCATTAATTTAAGGACTTAACCTACAGTCTTTTGTACTAAGCACAGTACTTGCCACTTCTCAAAGCTCTGTCTAAAAAGAGACAGAGTATGTGTGTGGATTTTGTGAATGGATGGAAGCAAGAGACTTGAAAGAGATAAGAAGTCCCTCTTGGTTTGTGATTATCTTAATTAGAAATAAAGACCACCTCATTCCAACCCCATTCCACACCTTCCACTATCCCAAGTTGTTCCAAGCCCCATCCAACCTGACCTTGGACACTTCCAGGGATCCAGGGACAGCCACAGCTGCTCTGGGCAACCTGTGCCAGGGTCTCCCCACCCTCACAGGGAAAAATTTCCTCCTCATATCTCATCTAACCTTGCTCTGTGGTTGTAGCTATTCCCCCTTGTCCTGTCACTCCATTCCCTTGCCAAAATTCCTTCTCTAGCTTTCAATATACTTTCAATATATTTTCCTATACATAAAAAAAATCTGGAGGGGTTAAAGGGAAGGTAGGTTTAGAAACGTTAGAAATTCCTCTGAATATTCAAAAGCTGCTCCAGCTTGTTTACAAAAAACCTCTTTTTTAGTTACCCCACATGGAATAGTGGGAAATGCAGTACGTTGCTGAACTCACCAGGACACTCAGGAAAACATCCCTCACTACATGGGATGCCTTGCTGCAGGCTGGTGTGTGATGAGTTGCTGCAGGTTGGTTGGGGTTACTAACTCCCAAAAAAGCTCGATGTAGAATGACCAGCTGACAGAAAGATGATTTCAGAGATTATCTTCATGGATAATGAGATCCTGCTGGAACTGGGGATAGGACTCACCTTCAACTCTGCCTCCAGCCAGCTGTGCCTCTGAAGAGCTGGAATTTCAGAGAAATCCTTATACATTAAACACCCCTGGAGAGATGATTCAGGTTGTTTATGGCTTACTCTGTAAGGACTGTATGAGAGGAGAATGCAAGAGCTCTCAGGCTGGCAGGAAAACCTCCATGAGATCTTGCTTTCAGCACGTCTGGAATATGGGAGCTGCAGATTGGAAGGTTTCCTGCTGCTCCTTTTATTTCCTCATACCTCACAGACAGATCATTAAACCAACAGGGTGGGGCTCTTCTTCTTTGATCCAAAGTCCACACTGGTTGTTCTCACTGGGAAAACCACCTCCCTTGATCTTCCCTCTCATCACTGCAAGGCTTTCCAAACCATTCCAAGGATCATCTTTGCACAGACGACCTAAACCAACATCTTGGGTTATGCATTTTACAATTCTCCACCTCCCAGAGTTTAAACTTGTAGCATTTCTGCAATTCCATTCACTAAAATAACACATTTCCCTGTTCTCATACCATTAAAGCTTCTCTCTGGAGTCTCTTGTGTAAAAATTCACGAGGTGCAATTCCCCAATCACTATAACCGATTTCAAATGGTGCTAGAAATTATTATTGACTCTGAACACCAAAAGAAATCAGTCATCCTCTAAAGGGGTTATGGAGATTTGCAAGGATGAAGAGTTATGTGCTGGACAGCATTTCACACTGGAGAATCCCCAAATCCTTGATATAATTCTTATTAAAGCACTGGTGAGAAAACAAAGGTTTAGACAGTGAAAATTTTCAAAATCAACCATTAGGTACACACATTTTTAATACAGTGAAATACTTCAAGAATATAATCTTGAAACACTTCTCCAGATTTCAGCAGACTTGACAATATGACCAACCACCTGTGGTCTAATTCTCAGTTGCTGGCCATTTCCACCAACCTGCATGCTGGCAAGTCCTGCCACACAAAATAAATGACACATTCTGATCTGCCAAACATGCCACAACAAAAAGCCAAACACGCAGGAGGGATGCAAAAAGCATCCAGAACTCCCAGTGCTTCCATGCAGAATTACCTGTTTCTATTGTCTGTCTTGTATGACACATGCACAAAGTACTGACAAGTGTGGTGAAGTGGTAAGAAAAATAGATCTAGGTAAGGCTGAAAACAGGTTTTGAAAAAAATCTAGGAATTTAGAGCACATGTAGTTCCTTATTCCTCACCATGTTGTATAAACTAGTTGTAGTTGTTTTTACTAGTTGGGGCATTAAAATCAACATCCTCAACACTGAGTTACAATTCTGTATTATACTTTTTTGTCTTGTTTCTGTCTCAACACTTTCTTGGGTTCTAAAGTTGTTGCTCACCACTTACAAATATTATCAACACGATGACAGCAGAATTTCTGCCTTTGAAATCATTCTTTGCATTGCTCTCCCAGGAGACACCTGGGCCACAGACCCCTAGAGTCCCACTGAGGGACTTTGTTTGGTGGTGCACGTTTATTGGAATGGCAGAACCACACAAGGAAGATCTTGACTTTCTCTTCTTTTCCTCTGAGGCTCCCAAGGGTCCATTTCCCTGATGAGGGCAGGCATTCTTCCTCCAAGAACACTGATTTCAAATGGTGCTAGACAATGAATAGTTAAATCTAAACCACCATATGAAACCAGCTTCCTGAGGGAGCTTGAGTCTAGCTGGGAGGATATTCCTGTAACAATAAATTGGAAATGCCACAGAAGAATACCTAGCCACGTCGGGTTCTTATTTTTCCTGTTAAACAGTTGATGCTTTTTTCGTATTCTTACCCTTGATTTTGGTTTGAGTCACTCAAATGCTCACTTCTGTTTTCTATTACAGTGCTACCAACAGCAAGAGAATTGCTTGCAGCAGTGTCACTAAGAGGAATTTTGTTAGTCAAGCTTGAACAACATGTACAAGGCTTTAACAAGGAATGAAGGACCTTCATCCTGCCTGTGCTGCTGTCTTCTGTTAACACATTCTGTCTGCTGAGCTCTGCCCACAGCATGACTACATCCAGACACACCAGGCAAGGGCAGCACTGCTGCAAAACTCATTCTTGTGACAGCAAAACACGTAAGCTGGTACCAAATCTTCATTTCAACAGCAGCAGCACAAAGATCAGTGTGTGAGAGAAGCTGCACATCAGTGACTGAAAGCTGAATATTCATCCCAAAGGTCATGCACAGAGCCTGGACACTTGCCTACCCTGTCAGCTAGCTCTGGCTGAGATGGGATTTGCAAATTAGGGGAAAAGTGTGTCTCCAAACCTAACGTTAAGGGCTGAGTTGATTATGGTCTAGTTAGACCTGGCACTCAGCACCTGGAGCCAGCACAGCTTCTAAGAAATCTGACAGAGGGCTCTTTCCTGGAAATCTGCTACTGAAGTGTGTTCTAGACAATTTACTCCCTTTCAAACCGATTTTTTTTTCATAACCTCTCTGCAGCTCCTCATCTCAGCTGGCAGAACAAATACCAAGCACATCTGCAGAGCAATGTCAAGCAAGTCTTGAGTGTTTGCACAGCCCCACTCTCAGGGACAGGTTCTGGGAAGCACTCAGGTACATCACAGCCTCTCAGGAAGGAACAAAACCACGCTGGGCAGTGGCACAGAAGGCACCACGAAGTGTCTGCATGGCAGAGGGAGGCACAAAGACACCACGTGCCCCATCTGGGGCAGAACAACAGTTCTAAGGAAAACAACCCATCAGAGCAGGCTGGGCCTCCACAAGCAGGCAGTTCCTGCAGTTACTGGAAGAGTTGTCACCACGCCAGGCCACATCAGCACTGGATTTATTGTGCAGCTTTTCTGCCCAGAAAGTGCCTGTGTGGAGCAGAGCAGGCAGGAAGCAGCAGGACAGAGCTGTGCCCGTGTCCCCAGGCTCTGCCTCGAGCCTGCAGCTACCTGGGAATCTTCCACAGAACACTAGGCCTACAATAAAGCTTCTTTAAAGTACAGGCAAAACCACACTCTTTTTCCTTCAGCCATGCAGAAGGCTAGAATTTTGCCTTGCTGCAGTGATTTCAAGGAGAGTGAAGCACCTTTGTTTTTTCCCTCTTGCAGTTTGTTACGCTCAGGTGTGCTCCGTACCTGCCTCTGGAAGCCCTGCTGGAAGCTGATTTTAGCTGATTAGAATCAAAGAACTACTGAGGTTGGAGAAGACCTCCAAGATTATTGAGTCCAACCTTTGACTTAATACCACCAGTCTCACAAAACCGTATCATGAAGTGCCAGGCCCACTTGTTTTTTGAGCACTTCCAGGGATGGTGACTCCACCACTGCCCTCAGCCTGTTTCAGTGCTTAACCACTCTCTCGGTGAGGAAATTTTTCCTAATATCCAACCTGAACCTCTGCTGGTGAAACCTGAGGCTGTTTGCCATTGTCCTGCCACTTGTTACCTGGGAGAAGAGGCTGATTCCCACCTCAGCACAACCTTCTCCCCTTCTCTCAGGTAAATGTTGGTCTTCAGGTAAATAAGGTCTTGCCTGAGTCTCCTTTTCAACTCTCACCCAGTCCTTGTAAAACTGACATTCCAGACCCTAAACCACCATCCAAGATGAACCCATTTGTCGAGTCCTGAGGACAGGCAAATATTCTCCATCTACTCTTCAGGGGGTAGAAAACCATGTAAAAAATTAATTACACCTGTTCCTCAAGTTTCATCACCTGCTGACATGCATCTCTCTGTTCATTTACTGCAAGGACAACAAACTCAACCAGCTCAGACTAGGAATCCAACTGCTGGAGAGGGAAATCAAGCCAGTGTGGACAGTTCTCACAAGGGTATCTGTCAGCAGCATGGCTAACACACTCCTCTCCAAGAAAATCTTCATGAGAAAAGCCCAAGAAACCTGAGATCCATCTGTGAAGCCAGGACAGCAGGGGCACTGCACAACTTTCTCCCCTGGACAAAGCTAATTCCTGCTGCAGCATCTTTTCCATGCAGTTCCATCCATGACATCCACGGATTTGAAGCTGAGGTCCAGCTGCATGCCTCTGCCTCTGCCACCTAGGATGGTGGCTACCCAGAGAGCAAATTCTGCCATTTAGTATCATTTGCACTTCTGAAGAAAGCATCTTTCAAAATTTGTAATAACTCTGTGTGTTTCTAGAACAGGCTAATGAGAAACATGCTCACACCAGAGCTGTAAACTGTCATTTCTAAATTGGAAAACCAAATGAACTGCAGATAGAGAGTTATTGTGCTGCTCCAAGATGCCTCCTTCTAATTAGGTGCTGGGAGTTTTTAAACATTTTCAAATCTTGGACTGCTCCATCCTTCCCAGATTTAATGATCAGAAGAGCTGAGGGCAATTTCCTTGGTGAACTGGGAAGAAGAAGAACAGAGGAGTTAATGTCTTCACATTTACAAGCAAGAACTTGGGAAACAGGAAAGAACAAACTCAGAATTCAATGACTTAGATAAAAACTGTAGATGGAAGAGCATCTGATTACACTTAGGTTTCTGCAGTTACAAATTAAGTGTTCTGTAATCCTCCAGAGAAAATTATGGCAATGACATGTCAGTGACTTTAAGCTCTAATCTTACAAGCTTCATAATTCATGTTTTTATTTGACATTGATGGGATCACTTGAATGAGTAAAGTTTTGTCTGCAATTAAAGCACTGCAAAAACGAAGTTTACGAAGGCTTTGTTTTGCTCTTGAATAATTCTAGTGATTTACAGGTAGTTTAGCTGCATTTAAACACTTACTAGGGATCCCTCTCTCTTCCAATGATGAATTCCTGCAGAGTTCCTGCACTTGGAATGACATGAGAACTGTCTGTGACTCCAGTGACAACTGTGGGCACTTTCTCCCATTAATCAGGGATAATCACAGAGAACATGCACTGGGTGCGACTTGGAAAGACTTCCATGGTGGACTAATGATTCTGTACAGGAAATTCATTAAAAACTCAGTCCTACTGCTTCCTTTCCATGCCTTGCCATAACAGGAGCTGTGTAAATGGATTTTGTTAGAGCTGCACTCATGACAGCTTTACGATCCATCTGAAAGGCAGAGCCAGCCTGGAATCTGCAGACAATGGCCTGTGAGAACATCACATCTGACAAACTGCTCAACTTGCTGCAACTTTTTAAATCCCTTTTTTTTTTAATAATAATAAAATGTGGAGCCGAGGGAAGATGACAGAGTGACAAGTCTGCAGAAAGGCTCTGTCTGTACCATGGGAAGGGACTGTGTGAACTTCCCACTTAATGCCTGGCCATGGATCTCATTTATGAGTTGCTGCAGACACCCCATGGCATGATGGAGATGGAGGGGCCACTGAGAAATTATCTGTCAACTGAAAAACCAATTAATACTAACTGCAGTGAGAAAGAACTGTCTACCCAGATAGAAACTGGGATTGTGAAGTTGGTTACAGATGTCTTTAAGGGATTTTTTATTTTTTTGGTCATTTTCAACTTGAACTTAAACCACAGCTATTGGGGAAAAGCTGCTTCATCTTTTCTTTTTCTGCACCATCAATCCCCCAGCGTTTTCACCACCAGCTTAATGAATTCCAACTATCAAGAGAGCTCATCCGCTCTGTAATTTGTCTTTTTTTGTTCCCTTCACTAAACAAGCACGAAAAATGTTTTTAATTTGCAAGGCTGAATAAATACCTACTGTGTTTGCCAAGACTTTATTGACATTCATGGCTGTCCACAAAGCTGACTGACTTCTCACAGAGATGGTTTATCTCCTCAAGTAAAAAAAAATAAACCTGTCCTAACAAGAAGATGTTAATCTTCCTTAATAAAATAAATGAAAAGCAGCAGTTCAATAAATAATCCTGTGGCTAGTCAAAGCCCTTCATTAAGGATATGGTCCCAGAGCAGATTTTTGTTGACAGCAAGATCACACAGCACTGGGACACCCTCCAGTGCTCACTGCTGCCTCTGATGCTGCACTTCTTGTCACCTTCAGCAGCACCAATACGACTGCCTGTGGGCCATGAAATTCATTCAAATGTTTCTAATACAAAGAACAAAAAATGAAGCATTTCTTGTCTTGACCGAGTTATTTTCAGTCATCTGGTTTTCCACACGGTCAGGGAAGAGCACTGCATTGCTGCTGAGCTGGAAATGGATGGCTGGGAGTGGGCAGAAACTGATTAAGCTGGCACTAACAAAAGACATGAACTGTGGAATTACACCTTGGATAGCACCAAATCCCATCTCTCTTGCTCAGCTGGTCATGAGGAGTTGAGATGAGTTTCAGCCTGCAAGGAAACACAGTTCTTGAACTTTCACAAGAAAATCAATACACTGAACTCTCAGGTTCTTACTCAAGTTTTACTGGATTTTTACTCAAGGCTCAACCTTCCCCACAGGCCTGTTTGCCTGAATTTTTCCATTTGAATTTCTCTCACTGAGCAATTCTGTCAACTTAAAATGAGCAACGTGCAAGAAACAATCAAAGCCTCCACAGCTGGAATTTAGTATCATCAGGTCTGTGATGGCTTGATATAAACAGTAAGCAAAAAAAAAGCATTTGGGTCATTTGGGAGGAAAATAATGACAAAACTGTACTGAAAAGATTCCTACACTGATGACAGTACTTCACATTCCTTCCTGTGCTTTGTTCAGCTGCACTGAGAAGTGCTATGAAGTCAAGAGATCTGGGGAACATTACTCTGGAACAGGCAAAGAGCCTTCAAATGAAGGCAATTATTTCCCACCAGTGAAATATCCAATTTAGCCATTATGCAAGCACACCATGCATTTATCTTTGTGCTTACAAAGCTCCTCAAAGCTTAGAGCAGGAAAGGCCTGATGGCTCCAAGGTATTTACAACAGCTGATTCAGATGTGCTGTACCTGAGAAAAATCAGCCTCTACCATGTACAGCTTTATTTGTGTACTTCTGTAACAATTCATTACTCACAGGTTTGTCCTCAGAATCTGGAAGAAGAAAACCCCAGAGCTGTTTGAATCACTCCCCTCTGTGTTGTTCTGCAAAGAGATGAATTAAAGCACAACTTGAGAATCATTTTTCTTCTCCTCCAGGTTTTACACAGATTTTTTAAGCCACGTTATGACTCCTCACAATCTGTACTTGTGTGAGCTCACTCACAGTTAGAACAGGCAATCGAGGTGTGCCACTAACCCATCACTAAATACAGGCATCATCTTCCCTATGGAAGAGTAATTTTGGATTAGAGCTCACCAAAAATTCACCAAAAAAAAAAAAAAATCTGCTGTCTTTGTTTCATAACAGAATGTGTGTGTAGGCACTCCTTGTGAGATGTATCCAAAGATACACCCAAGCCTCCTGGTAGAATCCCTGGAGCTGCAGTCCACTTGTGCACTGACTGTGGCAGTGGTGCCATAGGGAAGTAATTCTTTGTGGAGGCAGAATCCATAAATAGCAGGTGCCAGAGAATCACCTGCTGCACAGAGCAACATCCCTGACGTAAAAGTTGTCTCAGATTTACTCTGAACTCTGTTTTGAAACCTCATGAGGCTGATTTTGGGAATTAGCAGGGAAGGAAATCCTAAAAACACAAAAGCAGGCTTAGCAAGCTGGGGGAAAGGCAGTAAGATGTTTTGGTGACAAAGGCTTCAGGATATGAATTATGCATTACCAAAAACTGACTTCAGTCTGGATGGGAGGAGGGAGATTTCTGTGCATCCAAATCCCAGCACAACGGGCACAAGCTGCTCTGCAGGGAATTACATACATCCTGGACAAACATTATCCATTTGGGAATCTCACTCTCCTTTATGCCTGAGCATTATTTTGTGCTAATTGTGAGAATCTGAGGCAGAAAACCACAAATAACCTGCGAAATCCTTGGAATCAGTCTCCATTCAATTCACAGGGGGCTACTGAAACCATAAGGAAGCAGGAACAGTCTGGCTTCAGCCTCCCTCTATTTCTGTCCACATTCCCACCCTGTGCCCATCACCATAGCAGCTGACTGCTCCTTCTGCAAAACACCAACCTTTGGGGCAGCAGAAGCAGGAAAAGTAGGGTTTTTTTCCCAAATGGATCACCATTTGCTGGATAAAAGCAGCTGATGTTGTATTTTAGAAATTGGACAGGACAGCCATAATAAAAAACGTAATTCCCTGTTGATTGCTGAGCTATGTTAATGAGGGTATGATAATGAAGCAGCAACCCACAACAAAACTCACTGCTGATTGTCCATGTCTTAGATTATAAAAATTAGAGGATTATTTAGATTATTTTCATTGCCACTGCTGCCTTACACATTTAAAATTATCTCAGTGGGGTCTGGGAGAAAAACAATGGCCATTAAGAATAAAAAACAAAAACATTTCCTCAGCTTAAAGTAGTCCTTCTGACTTACAGCTTTTGGGACGTAAGAGCGACGAGCATCATTTTTAGCAACCACCCTGGCACCGTGGCTGTTATATAAGTTTCAGTAGAAGCTCTAATCCCACCCCTGAGCAGAAATGCCCCTGTCATGAAGCACTCCAAAGCTACACCTGCTGTTTGTACCCTCTGAGCTGGACCACAGCCACTTGTGTCCCTACAAAGTGAGCTCTCAAAACCAGGCACCCGCTCACGCCGCTGCCCCTCTGCTTATCTCCAGCACTGGATTAATTTGTGCTGCTCCACATCATCGTGGCACTTTGGCTGTCAAAGCATGCAAAGTGACCTGGAAGGAACTGCTCTTGTGTATCTCTAAAAAATAACAAAAAACAGCACGAAAACATTTATTAGTCTGTGTTTTTATTTTTTTGGTCTGATATAACACAAACTCAGACTGCTCCACGATTACCCAAGAGGAAGTGAAATTAAAATTATCACAGAAAGAAGATAACAATTAAGAAAGATAGGAAGTTCAATCAGACCACTTCAAGTTTTAACCTCAGGTTAATTCCCACGCCTCAGGAACACACTGCAGAGGACATTTCAGTCAAAGACAAATATTCTGTACTCCTCCCATCACATATGACACTGCAAAAAAACCCTGAAACCCAAGCCAGGAATATTTTCAGAGTGAAATAAAGCACTTCAGAACCCTTCCTTGTTATGCTGAAGAAACAAAGAAGCTGGATGGGGCACTGAGCAACCTGGGACAGTGGGAGGTGTCCCTGCCCATGACAGAGGGTTGGAACTGGATGGTCTTGAAGGTCCCTTCCAACCCAAATCATTTTGTGATTCTGTGATTCTATGAGGCAGAAATCAGTATTTTTTAAATCTATTCACTTCAAACATTCTGCTGCTGCACAGTGACAAATACATATGCCAGATACATTTATAAACTACATACTTCATAGCAGGAAAAATAACCAGTGCAGAGATCTTACTCCATCAATGTACTGGAAACAGAAATTATTTACCTTTCAATTTGCACAGATTTATAAGCAGGTTTTCCCTCAAACAAGATGTTCTTCCTCTGGCATATGCAAGATGCCCTCTTGAGAGCAGCACCTGGAATTTACAGAATTGTTTGTTTAAATGCGTGTTTGGATTTCCACTTCAGCTTCCCCTCATGAAATGCAGAGAAGTCACACAGTTATGGTAAAAGTAAAGATTTTAGGGATTGATCAATGCCCTCTTAGCCATGCTAGGGACTGGAAGATCCAGGAGATGAGAGGGATCTTCACTGAGCAAGGATCATCTGGATAAACTGGTGAGCATCTGGCAGTGCTGGAATCAATTACATCTGCATAACCACGCACAGCTTAGAGTATTTACTGATCCTTACTCCTGAACCCCTTTTACTACTCAGTTTGTGCATGTGATTTCTGTGACAGGACAGTCACATCATGAGGATAAAAGCAGACATTGTGCTTCAATAATGAACACTGATGCTGGCACACGCCATGGAAATTACAGAGCTGATCAGACAACACAATGCTCCATGTATTGAACACAGCCAGGCAAGGGATGGGAAAAGGGGCTGATGGATTCTGAAAATAAATCTGTTTTTGCTTTGGTCTACAACAACCATTAAAAAACTTTAGTTGCACTAGAAAAATATATCCCTGTTCATCAGAACATATAATGTACATATATACAAATTACCTGTGATTTTTTCAGTCTCCTCTCCACAACTGGCTTCATCTTTTGAAGTTACAAACAAGGTCAGCATCTCAAAATTGGAGCATTAAAGGATGGATGAAGTTCTGATTTTCTGTGTGACTTGAGAAACTCAGTTTGTGCAGTAGGTATTTACCTTCCCAGCAGTTTCCAAGGAAGGAAACTAGTGTAGCAGGACAGAGTCCCTGCCATGGATCAAAACACTCTCATCTAGAAGCTTCATATAAAATAGAGTAAAATGAGCTTGGTTTCTAGTTTACTGCCTGAGGCAAGAAAGAGAGACATAAAGAAAGGAGAAAGTATAAGGAATAATAAGACAATAAAACCTGATATAAAGGCAGATTAACAGCCTTTCTACTGTAAGCATCGTAGGAAGATAAAGTTTTAAAACAGAGGCTTAAATACAAAGGTGTTTTTGTGGCATTTACAGAGGGTTGGCACGGGAGAAAGCTCCTTTCTGTTGACATAGAACCGAGCTGCAGCAGATTGCTATCAATCCACGTGCACAAGCCACACAAACATCCTGGAAGGAAAACAAAATGATGCACACAGGTGCAGGTCTGGAACTTGACTACAGAGAGAGAATAATCAAATTCATTACTGCAAGGGAAATCTGGGAAGAGAGAAAATGCAGAATGTGCACACAGAGAGCATAACATCACTGTGCATGTTAAAAATATGATTAAGAAATAACACAAAACCCCCAGAATCAGGGTCATCCAGTCAGGATGGGATGTCAAATGGAAAAATTATTGATGCTGCTGAAAGTCTGACCAGTGTAAAAAAGGATGAAGAACTAGTGTTAATATTTGGTTAAGAAAAAGCAACTAGAAACATCAAAGTTTCCAATGAATTCAAGAGGCAGATGTCAGTCTGGAAGTGGTGTAGGATGGAACCACAGAGGTGAACCCTAAATTACAAATGGCTGATATGACTTCCCAATTCTAAAAATGTGCCCATTACTAAACTAAGTAAAAATATACCTAAAAAAAACCCCTAGTGATTCAGTCAATGAGGGATTTCACTGTTTATTCTGCCAGCATTCAAGTTCTCCTGTTTGTAACAGACATATTAAGTTAATTCATCAATTACTAAATGAGTTCAGTTAGTTCACAGCGTGTAATTAATTTATTCTCCTCTGTTAACAGGCACATCCTAATGTCACTTTGTACTATTTTGCAAATTCAATTTAATTTACTAGACAAAATGAGAAAAAGGGAATTTTGAAGGCAGAAAATAAAACTGCAGCAAAGACAGATGCAGAACCTATGGAGATAATATACAACATAAATAGCATCTGGCAGCAAGGTCCTTTCCCTGCCCAGCAGGGCTGACTGTTCTGAATTAACTTTTTTTGTGGCTGGAACAGGTCTGGGATGTTGGATGCAGGAATGTGGCAGCTGCCAGCCCATGGTGGTGTCCCCACAGCCATTTCCCTGCAGCTGGACTGACTTCTCACACCTCTCAGCCCTTCCAGTCCTCTGCAAACAGTTTCATCAAGAGATCCCTTTTTTCATGGAACTACTCTGAATTTCTTTGTGGTTTTAACAGTGGCCAAGGAAATTCACTCAAGAGGAAATTCACTCCCCATAACTCCTACTGTAGCCACTGTCAAGGTTAAAAGGATTAAACGGCTGAAGTGATGACTGGGATAATAAAGTATGTGCTGTGTAACGCCAGCTGCACACGACAGAGTAAAGCTTTAGGAAAAAACAGAAGAGGTAAGTCTTTAAATATAAAACCTGATGGTCCCTTGAACATATCTGCACTCCAAAGTCCACGTGTAAGGCAGGAGCTGGGAGGAGAGCTCTGCATGGGTGCTGGGATGCAGGTGTCAGGCAGCACCTGCAGCAGAGCCAAGGTGGGAGCAGCCCCTTCCAGCACAGAGGGAAAACAGCACTGGATGCACCCTCAGCCAAGGAGAGAGTCCAGCTGAAACATCATCACAGTAATGGACTGCAATTATAGCCTCATTAACAGGAAAACTTAAGTTAGGTTTCCATCAGTAACAAGCCATGAATTTGTTCTTGTGTTGGTGCAAAACACACAGCTCTGGGAAGACCAGTCCTGCTCCATGGGTGATGCAGCACCAGGCAGGGAGATGTGGCTGTCCACAGTGTCCCCTGCAGCCATCAGCCACGTGGCCTGTCTCAGTTCTGCCTGGGTTTTGGCAGGATTTAGGTGCCTGGGCTCTGGAGTGATAGAACTTTCTATTCTGTAGCTGCTGGGGCATCAGCATGTGCTGTACCACAGTCAAAGGTGTCCCAGCTGGTGTGAGAGAACCTGCTCCTCACTTAGACTTTTCTGCAACCAAAAAGCAGCCTAAATACCACTAAGTGCCCTGGAAGAGCCTGAAATCCACCAAAATCCATGCCAACACCAGAGCCTTTTCCAGAACAAGGCTGCACAGAGGCCCTGGCTGTCACCACCTTCCACTGGGCACTGAAGCACCACCTGAAAAGCAGGAGAGACCCTCTCTGTGCCAGTTCAGCCTTCACCTTCACACTACCCTGGAAAACTGGAGCAGCACAGATGCAAAATGTGAGGCTGAACACATCTCTGCATGGTTTGTGTGGCTCCTGGTACCCAACAGGCTGTTCCACGCTGAGCTTCCCTGTGCTCCCTGCCAGCACACACAACCTCAGGGCAGCTGATGTCACTAACAAGGTCCCTCTGCAGTGTCTCTCTCTACAGTGCTTATTCTGAGTCCAAAATTACATGACACCCATACCCCTGACATCTTCTCAACATCTCAAGGGGTCCCCCAGCCTTTTCAGTCTCATTCTGCCCAATTTTAGTAAAAAAGGGGCTCTGCCCCGCGATTCAGGACTTTTTGGCATCCCATGTAGGAAGCATTTCCTAATTCTGGCCCAGGCAGCTGAGTTCCACACCCAAGGGCAAAAATCCAGCATGGACAGAATAAACTGGGCATCTATAAGCTTTAAAAGCTCAGTACTGGGTATTTCCAAAGGGGGTGTATGTTGCATGTACAGGGGGACACAGCTAAGCATCGTTTTGATCTGAAGCTTAAAATATACAACCTTTCCTGAACTACTTCTGTATTTGCATGGAAAACTGGAGATATTCTTGATGAAAAACGAATAATTAAAAGAATTTTGAAAGTGCTTAAAAACACAGTAACAGAGAAAACAAAACTGATTCAGACTAAGCACAGCACTGCAGTGAGACAAGGAATGATGATTATGTCTGAGGTGCTGTAATTTAAGACAAACTGTAGCAGAACTGCTACAACAGCTTGCTAATTCTATTACTAATCCTTACATCACACTTTCCAGACTCCTTATGGATATTCCTCTTAACAGCCTCTGCTTTATCAGCACATTTTGGCAAAAGGAGTTACAGTAACTTCTACAAGGGAATAATTGTATCAGGGGGTTGGTGAGGAATATTCCCTTGCATTTCCAGACTGCAGCAGCACTCTGCTTACCGTGCTCTCTACAGCGCCTAACTGGAACAACTCTCATCCTGCCCTCAGGGCCATGAAAGTTCAATTAGGTTTCCAGTTAAGGTGAGGATAATGTGTGTCCTGTGTGGATGTGACAAGATAGGCTAAACCAGCTAAAATAACTGAAGTAAAAATGCGAACTGCACTGCCCTGCACTGTAAAATACCATACAGATTTATAAAACAATGTAGACTCAAAGCAAGAAGTCAGAAAGACCATAGGAATACAAATTATGAAAGTATGAAAATTCATTTAAAGCTGTAAAATCAAGCCCACACCACAAATACTTTTTTTCCTTCTCTTTAAATACAACAGCCCTCACTTCATGTGTCAATATTACTAATACATTGCTTTGGATCACTGCCCATGGGTACAAACCTCTTCCTTTAAACACCCCAGTCCTAGATATTTTCAGATGCAAAGGGAAAGGATTGGCAACTATGCCCCAATCAAACCTGTGGTTTTTTTCTGGCCAAATCCATAGTCCAGTATCCTAAAAGAGAGATGCTGAGCATATCTGCTGCATCACTTTCCTGAATCCCTGCCAGCTCTATCTGCTCTCTGAAATCCCCTGGGGAGATTTCCAACACACGGTGAGCCCTGCACAGCCCCGCCTCCGACCCTTCCTCTCAGGGACTCCTGAGCAATGGGTTTTATCTCATTAATTCAGTGTTTTTTAGGAAACTACTTTTCCCTGCCAGTTTTTAAACCCAGAGGAATTTTCTAGATGTGCAGTGACAGTGCATGAGTAATAGCTCCCTCATTAAACGACCAGGGAGTCATAAAACAAAACAAATTGTTCAGCTTCCCAGTGTTTTTCCGATTTGCTTTCCCTTTCCAAGTCCTGTAGTGCTCACAAACATCCAAACTATCTAAGTGACGTCATTTCTAGTCAGAATTCTTAAAGGAAACAACATGTCCTTTGCCTGTTGCTCAATCCTCTGGTATTCTTGCCGTCATTTATTTGTGCCCCTGAATAGTTTCAAGTAATTTTGTTTTTTTAAATCAAGAGCTCGTTGTGCCCATGTGAAACGTGTACTTCCAAAACACACCATGAAAAGCTTGTCTGACACGGGAGAGGAGCTGTGTTGTGTTTACTCCTGCTGGGAACAGTTCTTTATTCCATTTTGAAACCTGGGAGTCCCAACTATACAGAGCAGTGATTCAAGGAATATTTTCAAAGTCCACAATTTCTGCATTGGTTTGTGAGAATGAGACAAGATCTCAGACTCCTGTGTTTCTGTTCAGGATGAAGAACAAGATACCAGAACAAGACACCAAAACAACTCTGGGAGGTGAAAAAGCTTAAAAATATTTGCATTTAGTATGTATTTTGGCAGGCTTGCAGAACTGCTAACTACCATACTTTTCAGAACAATCCTTTAAGGTGCTCTTGCAATCCTCATCTTAAAATAGCAAAGGAAGGACTGAGTAGAGTCAGTCTGAGGTGACCTGAATTCAGTATTTTTACTGAAAAATGTGCTTTGCTTCAGGAAAACTTCAGCACCTTTCGCCTGAACAAAATCTGGGAGCCGCAGAATGAAAACCATTTCAAACAGCCTGAACATCTCACACCACTGAGATTTTAATTCTTTTTAAAGCTTTTAATGAACAGCAGAAAGCGAAGGAATGAGATAAAGTGTGAGCTCCAGACCACAGTCCCTAACACATTTGGCAGCCATGAGGAGACCCACCACACATGCCAGGCTCACTAACGTTGCAGATTTTTCCAGATTTGAAAACAAACCAGCTGAAAGCTTATTCCCTTTTACAGGGAACTGTGCTCCTTGCATCTACAAATGTTTTGATGCTGATGAATAATCAGCAGCTTTAAATACACGTCTGAGTCAGGCAAAGAAGTCATGAATGCCAGGGAAAAAGGTGAGCAGAGATCCCAGCCCAGAGCTTCAGGGATGCTCAAGAGCCTCCCTGCCGATGATTTCACTACAAGTTAGGTATTCAAACACCTCTAAGGACACGGGCTGTCAAGAATTTGCCTCTTTACACTGCTTTATAATTGGCAACAAAGGTGGGAACAACTTGCCAGCTTTGCTTGTCACATCATGCTTACGACAGCGTGCGGAGGTACCGCTGAGGAAGGGGGATTTCGTCAGGACTGAAATACACCGCAGACACCGTGGCAGATGGCACTGGGTGAACTGAAACAGAATTGAAAAGTTCAGGGTATCTTAGAGAAGGTTCCTTTAAGATGAAATGAGGTAACAGCTTAAGAAATACAGAACAGCGAAGGGAGACAAAAACATATCCTCTTCATCCTTCTCCTGACATACGGAGATGCTCAATGAACTAAAATGATTGTAAATATTTTGGCATTTACATCATGGCCACAGCGTAATGCTGACTTGTCCTGATACCCTGGAACCTCCCCAGACACATAGCCACCACTGCCCTGCACATTCTGCACTCCAAAGGGTGAGGAAATGTCTCTTATCATCAGTTTAAATGCAAAGCACAGGTGAAGTGGGGACCTCACAAGAATATGCCAAAGCCAAGACTGAAGAAGGGCTAAGAAATTAAACCTTTGTATAGATAATGGAAACACCCAAGATTTTTAGATTAGTATGAAAGAACAGAAATAACCTTTTGAATCTTTAATAGTAGTCCTCCACAAGGACTCCATCACCTCTCCCTGAAGTCTTTTGTACGGGCTGCTGCCAGAGATGTTACTGGAATGGGCAGAGCACAGCTCTGAGACTCTGCTGAGTCTCAGACTCTCAGCTGTATCTCTAAGACACAACTCAGTTTAACGTCTCAGGAACAAGCCTGCTACTGAAGCAGAGTTTGGACAGCATTCCCAAAGCCACAGAGCCCATCAGGCCTGTGGATAGCTCCTCATTAAAAGAAGCAACAAGGAACAAAACCTCAACCTCTTTTCCAGGCGGTGAATGACACCAGCATGAGACTGACAACTTTCAGGATGAGGTCACCTCCGTTTCCCTTCAGAAATGAAGCTGGCAAGTACAATTAACAATAATTAAAAACTCCTTTCACAAAGGGACACTACACTTTTATTATCTCTGCTGAAGCCTAATCAAAAGCATCACAATGAGCTTGTTGATTTTTTTTTAAACCAAGTCATGATAAAAGACAGAAAGAAAACTGGCAATTAAGAACAGAAACCTCATTTTCTTAGGTGCCATAGTATTTTGGCTCAAAATACTTTTTGTCCCCGTTTCCCTAAAAGAAACTCAGTACTTACTAGATAGCCATGGAAACGCATAACCAAAACTTTTAATTTACAAAAAAAAGAAGCTTAATGGATAAATAAAAGTGCTTGTGACACTCTAAGTCATATGGGAAGTGCAAGCAACAAGCTGTAATCACAGTCATGAAAAGTTCCTGGCGTTGGATCCAATGATTTTCTTCAGCACAGAGTTCCAGCTGCAGTAAGTTCCTCTGCATCCCAGTTTACTATTGAAAAATATAATTATATGAGAGCCAAACCCCATCCATGGATTCTGCTGCACATCTACAGTGCAATAACAACTTTATAAACCCTTGAAAATGTTTTTATTTTCACTGTAGGCATTGAAGGTCCCACTGCTCTGGATCAGGGAAGGCACTTTGCTATTGGTGTTTCTCCCCATACGCAGGCAGAACTGCCAGATCAAATTTACCAGCAGGGCTTTAGGATGCAGATTAAACCCTGGCAACTGGCTTTCACCCAGAAACGTGAGAGCTTAAATCACTTCTAGAAGTGTGATTACTTTTGAAAGATTTGGTGTTACAACGCCAAAATGACCCCGCTGCTGTGCAGAACACGCTGTGCTCCCGAGCGGCATCGGGCACACGGGTCCCCCTCTCCCAGGAGCATGGGTGGATGACTGTCCCAAGACTGAGCCCATTTTAGGACAGAAGGTTAAGCCCAGGGACTGAGCAATGAGAGGGTTAAGTGGCAGCAGGCAGAGTGGAGGGTGAGCCATGCAGCAGGAAGCCCATCTGCCCCCGGAGCGATGCCCGCCGGATGAGGAGCGGTGCCAGCCCACAGCCCAGAATAGCAGAACCAGGGAAAGGGAAGGAAATGTACAGCCCTAGGCAAGAGGTCACCCCAGCCTGACCACAGCAGCACTTCAAGTACGGTTTTGCAAGGCCTGACTCCACAAATCCCCGCTGGTACCAAGGGCTGTGACTCGAGAGGTCACGGAGCAAGGACGCCGGGACACGATCTGGTCACTGTCACTTCACAGACACGGGCTGAGTGTAAACAGGGAAGTCACATGGCATCCGTATTGTCACACAGCGATTTCCTGAGTGCCACCGGGCTCAGAGCATCGCCTGCCACCTCTCCTAGCCCACACAGCGCCTGCAAAAACGGGAACCTTTAAGCACCTCCTATTACCGACAGCCGTCCCCTCATCCTCCGTGACTCAGGGATCCGTTCCTGGACGCCAGCGTGCATTTCCCGCTTCCTTTCCTGCAGTGCACACAACAGAAACGGAGCTCAGTGCTGACACAGTAAGTAGATTGATTGCAGTATTTTGCCTTTTGGAGCCAGTCCCAATTTCAGTCTGATCTGCTTCTCAGATAGGAGGCTGTACATTGTCACAGCCTTTGTAAGAGCGGTTGCTACACTGATTCCACCAGATAGGCGAGGCTGTGCATCTGCATATCAGAAAACCAGATCGTGCACGCTGCAGATGCATCGAATTTTCTCAGAATAATAAAGTGGAGAGACACTGAAAACAGCGTGGAAATCATTTGATGGGCTTCTTCCAAACACGCTGGTATAAATACAGGTCAAATCTGCATCGTTATGTTTTTAAAGCCTTTTGAAAAGCAAAGATTTTATAACAGTTGAGACAACAAGCCTGGGACACAGCAGATTTGGACTGGTTTGTCCTATTACAACACTGACTGTGGATAATGCCACAGAAAAATTCAACTTTCCATCAACTACTCAAATAACAGGTGAAATTTTCCCAATGCTCAGCATCCAGAGGATGTCACCACAAGCTGGAATTAAGCACGCAGGTGCTTCCTGCTGCCTGGCACATTGAAAATCATGCCTTTCAAAGGATGGTGATACACTTGAAATGGAGATGTATTGGCCAGTCCATATCACTAAACGTATCTCAAATGCACAAGCAGCTCAGAAGCTCCTTTTCTACATACTGTAATCCCAACAGCACCTCTTCTCTGACACAATTTTATTACGTTTACTCAAGAAAGAATGCAGCCTTGTTAATCCACATGGCACTACCATTATCTTTTAGCAACTGTACCATTTTGAGACAAATTTTTGACAGGCACTCACATGCTATGATACCACTAGGATTTGATCTACAGAAATTTCAGACCAAAAGCTTCCAGGCATCTCCTGAAGGACTGAAGGAAGAAGGTGTTCAAACTCCTCACTTTGTATTAGTTGCTCAGCATTTCTTCTGGTAAATGAACCATAACATTTTAAGCAGATAAATTGCCTGTCACAAATGTATCGGTTCTACCAGACTAAGACAGACCAATAGTGAAAACTTATTTCTGGCAATACATAACAAGCTGCTTTGAACTATTTTTCAGCTCAGAACTGGAAATTAACAAGTCCATGCACAGTCTCCATCACAAAGCACTGTAATATGTAAAAAGGATGCTATGAATTTTAATGCAAAGGTGTGCGACATATCTTCCAGATGGGAAGAATTAGAAAAAAATGTTATTACACACACATATTTTTAATATTAGGCAAATGAGATATCTTGCATGCAGTCATGTTCTTGGGGCAGCTATCACAACTGAAACGTATCGTTGATCGTAGGGAATAAAAAAAAAAATTATTCAGACAAAACCACAAAATCACAAGGGATGGGTGATGTATTTTTTACCACCCTCCTTGCCCTACCCCTTTCCAGCAATTTAAATGGTTTCAACATGTTAAAAAAAAACCAAAAACAACCCAATTTTTTTTTTTTTTTTTAAATCTTATTTCTTGAAGCTGTCCTACAGACACTATCTCAGCATTATGCAGCCACTACAGCCATGAACTGCTGCTTTCTGGTTTGCTGCGATCAAGTGAGTGGTTCCCCCTTCACTTTCTCTTGAGCAGCAAACAGAAAAACTCTGGGTAATGAAAGCATTAGGAGACAGAACCTCCAGTAATAAAATCCATTTTAAAACAGCAGGAAACAAATTTAAGATAGTATGTAGGGACTTCAGGGAGACCTTGAAACAGCCTTCTCCCCCTAAAGGAGCTCTGAGAGAGCTGGGGAGGGAATTTGGACAAGGACATGGAGTGACAAGACACAGGGAACGGCCTCCCACTGGCAGAGGGCAGGGTTAGGTTTGGTATTAGGGAGAAATTCTCCACTAGAAGGGTAGTGAGGCACTGGAACAGGTTGCCCAGAAGATGCTCCATCCCTGAGGTGCTCAAGGCCAAGCTGGATGGGGCTTGGAGCAACCTGGGATAGTGGAAGTGTACTTGCCCATGGCAGGGGGTTGTAACAAGACAATTTTTGAGGTCCCTTCCAACCCAAACCATCCTGTGATCCTGTAACTTCACATCAGTGTGGGGGCTGAAGTATGAGCTGAAAGGCTCAGAACTCTCTGGGGCAGAATGAAGTAAAACAAACCAAGCCAAAAGGTTTTATTTCTCATCAATGCACCTTTGATCATGCTGTTCACAACATTCACTGTAGCAGCTACAACATACAGACCCCTTATGTAACCCAAGCCTTGGAAAAGTCAGTAACCTCCACTCCTGTAGCAGCTTCCTGCACCTGCCCCTACAGGTAGTAAAGGATTACACGGATCAGAACCGTGGTGTTTATGAAAGTTTGGGTTTTTTCTGCTCACCAAGCAGCTCGTTTATTCTTAAAGTAAAAGGAGTGGCTGTGTTAGGGAAGAAAAAAAAAAAAAAAAAAAAAAAAAAGGAAAGAAAAACAACAAAATGAAAAGGAAGAACCCACCCAAAGGGAAAAAAATGGCCAAAGACAAAGCAGGCTTACTGCAAATGCTGCACAATCCTGTCACTAACAAAAATAAACTATTAATTAGCCAGAAGGGAAACTTCAAGGTTCTCATTCCTGTGTGCACTCAGAATCTGTCCACACTTCCACAGCAGTCTCACACTGGTCTTATGATTGTTGTGATAAGTTTGAGTATCAAGAAGAACAATAAACAAACTTCTAGTTAGTCCTGCCACTGTAAATATTTTAACAGTGTCCCTGCAGACCCACAGGTGGCAATTGGGAGCAGAGTTATTTGACAAAGCAGTTCAGTTCCTGCAGTTCCCAAAGCACGTGTCAACACCAGCAGGATCTCTGCTTATGTAAGGAATGCAAATTTGAGGGTTTGACACATCTACAACCCAACAGGCTTGCATTAAACATACCCCCACGTTCCTCTGGATTTTATTCTGCACAGTTACTACAGCATTTGAACATCAGCAAGAGATTTGGGCTGTTTTAATGGTAAGAAACATCTGCTTAAGTACAGAAAATTGTTTCTGGATTTGTCTAGGATTTAAAAAATGAGTAAACACTGACTACTGTACAAGCTGTCTTGGCTGCAGTTCCAAGCTTTATAGGAAATTTACTCTGCAACAGGTGACCATGTTCAAGATGAGGAGGATTTCACGGAAATGGTCCAAAGTCTGGAGCACATCTGCCAGAAGGAAAGGCCAGAGAGTTGGGGTTGATCAGCCTGGAGAAGGCTCCAGGGAGACCTCAGAGCTCCTTCCAGTGCCTAAAGGGGCTTCAAGAGAGCTCGAGAGACACTTGGGACAAGAACCTGGAGTGACAGGATAAGAGGCAATGACTTCACACTGCCAGAGGGCAGGATTAGAGTTAGTATTAGGGAGAAATTCTTTATTTTAAGGGTGGTGAGGTGAGGCATCTTATCTGACTACTGCTGAAAACCTGCAGGGACTGGTGTTTTCAGAACACTGCATATGAATTTATTCCTTAGTAAATACCTTTTTGGCAGCTAAGACAATATCTGCCACTTCCTGCAGTCACTCACCTCTATTTGGGCTCCAAAAGGACTTGCTCTATTACTTACTGTAATTTAATATTGAGAATGCACTGTGTACAACCTAATAAGACTTAACAGGGCAGCAGAGACCTTACCTTGGACAACAGCCTGGCTGCACCTGACTACAGAGAGGTCACAGCTGGGGATGTAACCATGCCATAGTAATTAATAAAAACAGGTACAGATTACTCACAGTGAGCTACATCCAATCTTACAGCACTTATAGTTAAATATCCTAATAAAAGCCTTGTCACGCAGGGTCTGGTAATGATTTAAAGTTATTTTACTTTCCCATCTCCTTCATTAGAATTAATTTCAAGTTTGGGAGCTGTCTCTATGCTGAGGCATCACAGATTTATAATTCCAGCACATTCTTCACCTTCACACCATTTATTAGTCAGGCAACTCCTTCCCCCTGCAGCTCTTGGGTCACTTCAGCTCCTGGGAATGCTCACTACAAGCTGCAATAAACCATAAAGACTAAAAATTTCTGTCTGTGACTTTGTTAGAACCAAAAAAAACTTGCAAATGCCTAATTATGGTCTGACATCTTTCTGCAGGAACAGCAGCAGCATGTAACCAGCTGACCAGGGTGAGGATTACTGTTTGCTTCATGCCCAGAGACAGGAAGTTCAGGCAGAGAAAATCCCTTGCCATCCAAACCAGCTGCCCTGCACACCCCACACCCCCTGTGGCAGCTCTCCATCCCCTCTGCCTGTGGTTGCTCCCAGTCTTTCAGGAATCCTCACAGAGCCAGCCCATAACATTACTTCAACTTTTTGCCACCTCCCTCCCCATGCACTCACCCAGCTCCTCTCACTTGCCAGTCTCGTTACCCTCCCACTCACACTTTCCCTTACTCACTCCTAACCCACCCATTTCCACATTCCTCATTCATCTCCCTGTTCAGTTACACAACTGAGCCCCAAACACCTCCAAAACACTCAGGGAGAGGAACTTTGCCTCCCAAGACCCACCTGTCTGTGCCTCTCTCATCAACATCCCCATAACCTACATCAGCTTCCCAGAGTTTGAGGGGAGGCACTTACTGCTCTGTGCTCCCCATGCCCATGAGGCTCCATAAACCAATCTCCAGCCCCATCACTGCTCATCTTTCCTGCCAACCCTTCTGGAGGAGCCAAATGCTTTCTCTGGACAGAGGGAGGATGGATGGAGTAAGGACTGGGCAGTGCTGGCTGTGCCTTTGTCACATACCCATGGCGTGCTGTGCCTCCAGCAGGCACCCAACACACCCCCACGCTGCCAAAACCCCCCTTCTGGAGGCTTCCAACCCAACCCTCTCAACCCCTGGGATACTCTGGAAAGAAAAACAGAGGTAAGGCTTCAGGAATGAGCAGAGGACTGGGGTAAAGGTGCTGGATCATGAGCAGAGGGCAGCTCTGAAGGGACTGGCTCAAGCCAGAGTGACTGTGCGCCAGCTCACACCAACCATCCTGTCCTTCTGTCATGGGGTGACTGCAAAAAAACCTCCATTTGTCCTTTTTATAGCCACTGAATGCCTTTTTTTTTTTTTTTTTTTTTAAGGAGGGGGATACTGATCCAACTCTTAGTGGTCAAGACAAAGGAAAACTTGTGAGACAACCCCTCCTGGGCACCCAAAGCTTCTGGTTCACTACTCTGAGGAAGAAACAACAAACAGGCAAACCCCAAATCCCACAGAAACAAGTAAAACTATAAAAAGAACAATAGTTATGAAGAACTTGAATGGAAAGCTGGGATGGGGGTTGGGGAAGACTCCAGTAACTAGACTGCAACTTCGACTAATTCTGTCACTAACAGAAAAGTAGTTTTTTTGGTTTCCCTGCAATGCCCTCTGCAGACTTGCCTGCACACACAGCTTCCTCACAGTTCAAATGCCTCAATGGAGTTAAAAATCACTTAAATTTTATCTCCTCCATACAAAAACATTTTCATTTCCAATTCAAATTGGCCTTTTCAGGTAATTTTCAACAATTTCTCAAATGAAACCAGAACAGACCACTCTTATACTACAATAAAATATGCACCTGAGAAATTACAGTATTAGCAGCTCAATTTAAAACCTATCTTCAATCAGTAGAATTTTCCCAAATCCTGAAAAACTGAACATCCAGCACTTAAGATAAGTGATACATTTAATATTCAAGAGCACATAATACTATTCCACTCATATTTACAGGCTGTTAACACCAGAGAGAATTACTGAAAGATGAGAACGTAGGCTTGAAATAATATGAAATATTATGAAATAAAGAAATGGAAAAATTTAGGGCACATACTAGGCAAAGAAAAATCTTGCCACCAAATTTTGTGGGAAAGATTCCAGAGGATCAAAGCGGAAGGCCCAGTTCTTAAAGTTATCTCTAGCCATAAAGTGCAGGGGAAGAAAAAAAAAAAAAAAAAAACCAAACCCACAACCACCCAAAACCATGGAGCAGGAAACATGTACTGGCAAGATGATGGCCTGGATGATCTAATGCACTTTCCATCTCTAACATCTCTGATTCTGTAATTCCATAGGAGCTCTTAGCACAGGGCTGGCCAACTTCTGCAGCAACTCCATCGTCCTGATTGGTGTGTGATAATCACAGTGCTCAATTAAAAGGAGCCTCCTGTAGTTGGGTGTTGTAGCTACTCCCCATCAGAGCTGTGCCAGTAGGGATGTGACTGGCGGGGGCTCAGTAATGACAGGGTTGTGGGGAACTCTCCTAAACAGGCACAACAGAATTGATGCCATTAAAGAGACAATCATCACCTTCCTTGCAGAACGCCCGGGGTCATCTTTTGACAGTGGATTTGATAAGGCAGAGCTCAACTGTGACAACATTTATGTATGCAAATAACTGTGCTCCTACGTGTGAGAGAGCCTTAGAGCGGCTGGATCCATATCACACAGCGCTTTTAACTATTTAACTCTTGATTTGTGCGCTGAGAAAATCTTCCCTTAGGGTAAAATACCAGCTTGTTTCTCAGATCACGTGCTTTGTTTGCTATTTTCAAGTTGTTAGGTAAGCACACACGCAGGGAGAAGATGGAGAAGAAGGACGAAGGGCATGAGCACACCTCTGGTGTTTGAAAGGAGGCTTTATGAGAAAAATGGATTATAGCAACAGCTGTAAGAATCAATCAGCAAAATTCAGAGAAAAATGCAGAAGAAAAGAAACTCCAAAGCAGCAGAGTAGAAAGCAGAGTGATGTAGAAAGATAATCCTTCCCAATGTGCTGTGCCTGCCAGAAGCCAACTGCCCTATTACTGCCCCAAAACCTACTGCAGAGAAAGGGGTTTGGGGGTATTTTTTTTTTCCCCTGCTGGCCAATGGAATTTCTATCCTGATTCTGATTACAACAGGATGAGATTTGTGGAATAACAGACAAACGAAGTTTTGTGAAAATATGAACAGAAGAACAATTTTCAATGCTGTTTGAGAAGATGCCAGTTTGATAAATGCCTATCAGACTCTATAAAGTTTATTTCTATATATTTATGTACAACAGTAAGATTTAAGGTTGAGATTGGATATTGGGAAGAAATTCTTGGCTGGGAAGGTGGGGAGGCCCTGGCACAGGCTGCCCAGGGAAGCTGTGGCTGCCCCTGGATCCCTGGAAGTGTCCAAGGCCAGGCTGGATGGGGCTTGGAGCAGCCTGGGACAGTGGAACGTGTCCCCACCCATGGCAGGGGTGTTGGAATTAGGTGTCTTTAAGGTTCCTCCCAATCCAAACCATCCTTTGATTCTATCATCAGAAATAACCACAAATTTTAGCAAGGGATGGACTCCTCTCTAGCACTACACAGTATTATCTTAGGTACTTATTAGGTACTTTCCTTTTTCTTAGGTACTTCTGCTCTGAACAGATACTTAAGTTAAATGCACACACCTAAAATCCAGATGTCAAAGCAACACAGGAAACAATGCTCAACAGACTGCTTGTTTTGAGAAAAAGGATAAATGAGCTTTTCCTTGAGCTCCACTGTGATGAACAGGCAGGGAAGGTGAGGTTTCCTGAACATGCTGATGAACTTCATACAGCTGTCACTGTAAGTGACAGTGTGACCTTCTCCTTTGCTTCTGGCCATGAATTCCTCCTCATCAGCACCAGCAGCCCTGCAGTCATGTCATGGGATGGAACAGCTCTAATTTCCCAAGAGAGAAGAAACAGAGACGAAAAATCACGTTTTCAAACCAGCTCAGCAAACTGAGCTGTTCAGTTTGGATCACTCCAAGGCCACTTGTCACCAGGGATGGTCATGGAAGGAGCTGACCTTGAAACCACACATGAAACCTGCAGAGCAGGTACCCTCTGCTCACACTGGAACACCAAGGGCAAACAACATCCACCAACCACAGCGACCCAAAGCCACGTCCACAGAAGACAATGCTGTCACCTTGGAACAGTATCCCACAGGTTAAGAGCTCACCTAGGAAGCTGGGCACTTCTGCCAGGGCTGGGCATTTCCCCTCCTCCAAAGTCCCTGAACCAGCAGGATTCAAGCAGAGCTTGGGCTGAGCTGCTTTCTGCCCTCCTGCTGGAGCTGGGCCAGCTCACAGAGGAATTCAAAACTCACAAAGCCATAAAGAGAAAGCCCTGGAGGGCAAGTATGACTCCATGAGAAAGAAACTCCCAGGAGTAGGGGCAGAGCCCTGTATTCTGGTCCCTTCTCCAGGAATTGCTCATGCCTACTGTGCTGAAGATTAGATAAAATGTATACACAGCTCCCTTTATACTGAAGCTCAAAAATACATCCTATGAGCTATGTAAACACACCAAAGAGCCAGTGAGAGCTCTGCCCTAACAGGAGAACAGCATATTCCTACCTGTATTCTTGGAAATATTTTTGTACTTGGTGGATAAAAGTAAATCAAAGAGCAAAGCTGAGATCTTCCCAGGTATGACTCACTTCTGCCAACCTCATGTTTTGGCAATAAAACTGCATGCACATTCTCACCTGAGCCTGTAGTAACAGGTCATGTGGGGAATTTCTGTATCCACTTGGGTTCTTAAAGCTGCAGTTCAGGTGCCCAAACTTTGGTGAGAAGTGAAAACTGCCTGTTAGTGTCCATTTGCTGCATCAGGGATCACCTGCAGCCCCAGCAGGACACAGCAGCACTGCCTACAGGTGTCCCAGTCTGGCAGCAGAAATAAATCCAATTCTGGATGCCCCATCCCTGGAAATGTTCCAGGGCAGACTGGACAGGGCTTGGAGCAATCTGGTCCAGTGGAAAGTGTCCCTGCCCATGGCAGGGTGTTGGAACTGGATGTTCCTTAAGGCCCCTTCCCACTCAAACCATTCTATGATTTTATGATGTGAGAAGGAAGCAAGGGGATCAGACACCAGAGATCATCACACACAACTCTACCCTGAAAAAGCACTGACAAAAGTGGCTTCCATTCATATCTCATGCTGCTGGAAAATATCTATTTTTATTTGCCTCAATTACCTCTTCTCTTTCAGATGTTGGCGTTACCATTCCAGCAGAGTGATGGAAGAGGAAGACTCCTCACTCCTCTTTTCCAGGTCCAATTTTGAGCTCATCATTTCCTATGCAAACTTTAGCTGCAAACTCTGGATTGCTACGGGCCATAAAAAAACCTTGAAAATTTACAAAACAAACAACAGCCTGTGAACTTCCACGTGGGAATCCCAGTGAGATACCAGTATAAATCAACACTATCAAAACACTACCCAGACCTAAAACATCCAGCATTTTGTACAAAACATCACACTATACACCTGTGGCATCCAGTTTTGGACTGTTAATGTTTTCCTTACATGCAATTTATGGCTTGTGAAAAGCTACTACTCATGATAAAGGCAGGTTTTTTGGTTAGTTTTTGTTAGTTTGCCTGTTTTTTTTTTTTTTTTTTTTTTTTTAACCAGACTTTAATAACTTCAATGAAAAATACAAAGCACCAGAGACAG
>JAOTQP010000870.1:2978366-3023184 GCA_026413545.1 Cichladusa arquata | reverse complement strand
TGATAAATGCTGTTTTTTTGGTTATTTTTTGTTATTTTGCCTTTTTTTTTTTTTTTTTTTTTTTTTTTTATCCAGACTTTAAGAACTGCAATGAACAATACTCAGCTCCAGAGACAGAGTTCTGTTCCACCTGCCTCCATGTGCTGCCTTTTTTTTGGCTCAAGGTAATAACAAAAGGCATGGAAAAACACCACCTTTGCAACATATAATTTAGATTCTTTCAATCATATTAGGTGACATTTTCAAAGCTGTCACTAAAAGGAGATACTGCATGCATGACCAACTCAGCATATTCTACGATTCTATGACTCTACAGAAAAAAAAAATAATCAGGTTTCAAAATAAGGTTTTATTCAATATTTTGGGCGTAAACCATCCTTGTGCACTGCACCAATGGTAAAAACCCATTTTCCAAAACAGGTGATTTTCAAGATCAGCACCTTCCCTGTCCCACAGGTGGATACTCAGAAGTGAACTCAAGATCTAAGACTCCTTCTCCTGAGTCAGGGCCTGTTTGGGATTTTTCAGTAAATGGAACTGTTCCACTGTGATCCTGAGGAAATTTGATCTGCTGCTTCAATACAGGATTAACAGTTAACAATTTAGCGGCAATAAAAATCTGCAACTTCCTTTCTTTTCATCTGAAGTGATAAGAAAACAAAGATTTTTTTTTTTTCTTTTGGGGAAAAAAAAAATCCCTCCTGAGAACATTCTGATAAGGTTACGGTTAAATAAATGATTTTCGGGAGATACGCAGTTAATTCACAAAAATACTTGGCAAAAAATCTATCTGTGAATATCTAATTCATATAACGTTCTCCTTTATTTGTTTAATTCAAGTAAAATATTTTCCTCCACCCTTTCCTTTTCATAGGCTTTTCACACCCACATAACAACCAAGTGACTCTTCCCTGACCCGGCCTCCCACGCCTTTTGGTACAACTGCTCCCCACTCTTGAGCTCTTCTCCCAAGATCCAAAGGAAGCACTTAAGGAACGGAAAGGAAACCCAATACAATGCTGAACCTTCCTTTTTCTTTTTTTTCATTAAACCACTGGGTTTATTTGCTGTTCTGCAGGGATGTGTGGTGCGTGGAAAGCCTCCTCCACGACTGTTTTGGAAAAAAAGGGAAAAAATATCCCTGAGTGCTCTCTGTAAGTGCCAACATTAAGTGGGTTTGGGAAGGCAAGGTGTCCTGGTGTCACCATCCAGGGAAATAACAGCAGCAGTGGATCCCTCCCTTCATGGAGAGCCTGCAATTCCTACAGCTGTTGTTTGGAGAAGACACGTCACGGAGCAAGACAAATTCAATAATCACTATTCTGCTTTTCCCATTTTCTAATAATCTCAGCATTCCAAACCATGCTCTGGAAATCCAAGAGCTACAGTATCCCGTATCAGCATCCTCTCTAAATGGAAAGCACAGTCACAATGCTGGTAAAGCACCAAAGGGAAGTTAAGTATCACTGCCCTCATTTCATCGACAACTAAAAATAAACTACTTGTCCAAGAAGCTCCCCCCTCCAGAGAATTCCTCCCAAATACAGTGACAGAGTCCACAGCAGATTCAGGGAGCACAACTTCCAGACCCAGCTCTGCCAGCCAACGTGATTCCTTCCAGCCAATAGTATGTTCATGATTTGGGATGTTGTTTTTTTTGAGAAACCACTAATTGATATCTTTTTTCTTGGCATTTTACAGAGCCACTTAAAAATAACATGGTTTCTATTCTAGGCATATTTTAGGGAAAGTATCATTAGATTTAATTCCAGGGATGAACATCTGATTTTATTCTAGAAGACCAGAGCCCTGTTCATTCAGCGTAACAGGGAAATTACAGTTTAGCCACGAGTCTGGGATGATGTGATCCCAAAGCTGGAGCTCTGGACCATCCCCTTTGCTCAGTACCAATGTCAGCAGAGGCTTGTAGGTGAAAGGTGGGAGGGAAAAGCAGTTCCAAATTGTTTCTGTCACCCTGATAAAGAAAGTTTCCCCCTCATTCAGACTCCTAACCCGTGGCAGGGCAGCCAGTGCTTTCTGCAAAAGCTCCAGTGGGGGGGTAAAAAAAAAAAAAAAAAAAAAAAAGGCACTTCTTCAAAGAGCTGCTGAAGGGCTTTCTCTCAATCACATTTAGCAAGATACCATCTCAGCACTGAAAACAAGCACATAAACTTACCAATGCACTATCAGGAGAAGCATCAGAAATAAAGTTCAGGTGTTGCTCAGCTGTCAGCACCTCAGCTCCTCCCTGGCACCAAGAAAATCCCACAGCAGCAGGTACCAGAAGTGCCTCTCCTCTGCTGCTCACACCCGAACGCTCCCAGCCGGGCTCTGAATCTGCCACCAACAAAAGAAACCACAGGAAGACTGCTTCCCTAATGCTTCAGAACTGAGTCAGTGGGTCAACAATTCCTTCGGTTTAGGAGCCAGACCAATTCCCTTAAACACCCCTTCTCTTCTTGCCTTTTTTTTTTTTTTCCCCCTGATGGAGAAGCCAACTGTCTCCTGCCAGTGGCAGTCCATCTGCTTCCAGAACAGAACCAAACCACTCCAAACCACCACCTCGTTTTGGCACAGGCATCCGTCCTGACGCAACTCCATTTTGTCTCCCACGTCTGGGAAAAGCCATGAGAAAATACTTACAATTGAAAAGGCAGCAGGGCAAACTGCTCCGTGTGCACCTTGCACAGGCTGTGCTGGCTCACAGCCCCTCTCCCATTGCTGGGATGGGGTGGCACAAAGGAGAGCACTCCATGTGACCCCACACCTGTCCCCTGGCGTGCCTGGCTCCGGGCAGGCACAGAATATCCCGGGTGTGCGTTTCAGGAGCAGAGCCTGAACAAAGAGAAAGCTCCGGAGCTGCTATCCCTCTTCCCCATCCATGACTCAAAACGTCTGGTTGAAAATTGGTTTCGTAATAACCCTTTAGTACCACCTACTCACATCACAGAGCGATTCTTGCAGCAAACGCACAGGAAATCACCAACGAGTGCCAATGGAGCTACTATTCCAAGAATCAGCTCTTTCGGTTATTCCTTCATCACTTGGAAACAGAGATGCTTTTACTTTCCCTATTGCACAGGGTGTAATTTTTTTTTTAAGATGAGCCTTTAACTATGATCCTGTAAAATACTTTGTTGATAAATCACCAGCTGAAAACTTGCCCACTGTATTTTAAAAAAAAAAAAAGAAGAAAAAAAGGGAGAAAGAATTTCACAATAGTCATTCCAGAAAATACAGTAACTCCTTTCTGGAAATAACTCACTGGACAAATCAAGCGGGGAGAATTAATTTTTGGAGACAGTCTGCATCCTGCAGAGCGCACAAAGGCCATGTCGTCAGCCACGTGCCTTTGTGACCACCAACAGCAGACCCCTGACTCACCCAACCACGAGATGAGTCGCTATGAATGGTTTCCTCTTCTTCCACGCTCCCCTGGGGTGCTCTGTGCCACCGGCATATCCTGAGCCTAATCCCGACTTTGATGGGAATTCCAAAACTCATCTGGGAAGGCTGTGGCCACCAGCTAACGACGTGGCCATCTGCTCCCTCCTGCTTTGAGTCACCTGTCAGCAATACAAAAGGAAATTACTCAGCAGCGAGCACGTGGAAGCCTCTGCTACACAGCCTCTGGCGTGCCCCTTACGGGAATGCAACATTCTGGAGCGCTAGGATCACCCTGAAAGGAAAGTGTTACGTCCTGCAGCACTCCCATTCAAAAAAAGTGAAATCTGGTTTAAAATAAAGATGAAAATGAATGCCAGGAGTGCAGGGAGAGCGCGTTTCAGCTGGGCTCTCAGTGCCAGCATCACTGAGGCTGCCATGGAAGGGGGGACAAAAATAAAAGAAGACATTTCACAAACACGAGACCTTCACTGTGCGTGACAAGAAAAATAATTAAAACAACTGAGAGAACTAATCTGTGGCTGCTTAGGAAGTTAACTCTTCGAAGGAAGTGATTAAGAGAACAAAAGCAAAGTGTTATGTTTATCAAACAAGTGAACTTAACCCATGGAGAGGGCTTACTCCTGTGAGTAAAGGTGGAGTACTGTCATAGCCCTCCCTGCAGGCATCAGTTCACACTGGGCTGGGATCTCAGTGAACATGAATAAATTATTATTTCAAAGAAATAAGTCTTAATAGAAATACGAAGCACAGCTTTGCCAAAACATCAAATACTAGCAGAAAGGCAGCCACAATGTCCCGTGCCTCTTTACAAAATCCCCTTGATCTAATGCTTATTCAGGACACAATTCACAAGTATTTTCCTGAGAAGACCTGATTAACCACTTACAACATTCACAAATTCAGTCCCAGCAACAGACATTTTTTGTTTCATCACACATTACGCAGCACACAAATTCAGCCCTCTGAAACAAGGCTCCCAACTTCTCCCCCAAAAAAGCAACCGACAAATACAAGACAGTTACTACAAACACTGCTTTGAATCTTCAGGAATTCCACAAAAATTAATTAATACTAAAGATCTAATTGTCTAACCTGCTTCTGCATGCAGAAAGAGCCAGACCTGGTGCCTCTACAAGGGGGGAGGGAAGCATTTCTTGTTCCTGTTTCGTACTTGACTTTTTTCCTGCGCAGGAGATGATCTAATTATCCAACGTGACAGTATATTGCTTCACCCTTCCTCGTGTGTCTCCTTACATTAACATATTTTAACAATTCAGCTCATTAGGAAGGAGGCGAAGAAGAAAATGGCAAATTATCCTTAAAAATCAATCCACAAAGGCAGGAGTCTTCCCATGTTTTGTCTTGTACCTCTCCAAAACTCTACTGGAGCACACAACCAACGATGCTGAATGTAAACAGGTCACAAATCTCCCCAAATCTCACATCCTCACGCTGCTCAGATGAAAGTGTACCTGTTGAAGACCGGAGCCTGATGGGTGAGCTGTGCAAGGGAGTAATTTTGGGTCCTGCCCAATTAGAAGGGAAAGAAACTCCCAAATGCCAGCCCCTTATTGTTCCCAACCGTGCTGATGCTCAGCTGCAGGCACTGTGGCTTCGAGGGGGCTGGTGGATCTCATGTATAATAACTGAGGATGGGTGATGAAAGCGAGCCATCAAACCACATAAAGCTGCTACCCTTCGCCTTGAAATGGATCTGAAAAACCCTGAAATCCAAATATAACATGGACAGCACCTGCATTTGCATATGTAGGATGCCAGCCGAAGTTTCTGAGCCTTTTTAACAAATGCTTTTTTTACAGTAAAGAGCCATTCAACACCCAGCCCTGCCAGCAGCCACGGATTTGAGAGATGATCTTGTGTTTTAAACCTTCCCCCAAATTCCTACAACAGGTTTAGCCTGAGCAGAGCCCCCATGGCACACAGTAAAACCACTCAGGGATCTCAGGGAACGTTTCTTCAGCAAGTTTTGTGTATAATAGCAGTGCCTAAATATAAATGTGTTTACGGCTATTCCCAAAGAAGAGCCTGTTCTGAAGCAGCTCCTTTATTGTGATCGAACACGCTGGATTCATTCCCAGTTTTAAGCCTTACATAAGGCCTTCAAGGAAACAGAAACTTATTTTCTACAAAATCATGCCAGCATAGTAGTAGGTGCAACGGAATTATTCTGTTACACATTAAGTTTTACTAATAAAAGACCTGCATTGCCATCATAAAGTCAAATGCTGCTTCCCACTAGTACAAACAAATATTTCCTGCCAGGTACATCCACTCTGACTAACAAATAACACAGCTTTCTGGACTGTGGGCTGCAGCACAAATGTGTTTGGTTATCCCTGTGGCCTATTAGGAGGGAGCACAGCCCAGTGTGCTTGCAGGGATGGCTCACTCCAAAAAACCCTCGAGGATGCAGCACAGGTCAGCACATCTCAGGTTTGGTTCCCACATCCCCATGCAGGCTTCTGGCACTGCTCCAGCAGAATCTACACTTCCCAGGACCACCAGGGAGTCAAATCACTCCAAATTCAAATTGTCATCAGGACCAGAAATCTTGGGTATGCAACCAGGTCTTAAAACTCAAACTCTTGTAATCATAATAAAACTACTAAATTGGTAATAGGCATCAGAAGCTTTAAAATTAAACGTTACCACCAAAACCCAACAAACCAACAAAAAACCCCCACTTGACAGAAATGACAGGTTGTGATTAACATCTTTTGGTGGTCTCCACGCTGTGCTGTTGCAGAGAATCTGCTTGGGCAGAACAATCTACGCCTGACATGGGCTGGGAGGACAGCGCAGCTCCCCGAGTGGTACAGACAGCACAGACACAGCCAGGGAGACAGGAACACCCACTCCAGTGTTATTTAGGTGTCTACATCCAAAAAAATAAATAAATCAGTCTCCACTGGATTAGCAAATGCACTTTGCACAGCACTTCATTGACAGCACCAAGGCTTTTCCCTGCGGCCACGTCCCATTTTGTGTTATCACGCAGAGGCAGCTCAAGGACTAAACCAGATCAAAACTAAACCTCCTCTTGCTTAAGATTAAATTATTACAGGACTGACCTTGCAGATACCTTGGCACAACTTTTCAGAGGGGTTCACAACCCAGCACTGAGGCTCAGCACGAAGCACAACACTAACATTTTCTTTGGGAAAGAGATGCTACTCACCCTTCTGCATCCTCCCATTGCAAGTCTCTTCCCTGGGAAGTGGGAGACTTGTATTCTGTTTTCTCCTCCTATGCCCACAGCCTGGCACTGTGCTGTAATTTTGATACTACACATTTATGAGTAGAGTAGACACCTCTCACCCCTCCTTCTGAAACACGCCACTGCTCCCAAACCACATAAAAGATTCAATATGGGACGATATGCAAGCACAGCTTTACCCTTACCCTACGGAGAAAAGAACTTCTCAGGACATTTGGAAGTCTAAGTTTTTAATTCTTTTCTTAATTGTCTTTCTGTGTTTTATCTAAGCTGTTCAAGCAGACCCCAAGTCAGGACACCATTTAATACTACCATACCTTTTTTCTTCCCACTTCACTTGCTAGCAATTTGGAGATACTTAACTCTTCTTATTTGTTCTACAGGTGTTTGTGTTATTTTATGTCTGCAGTTCCAGGTTTGGCAGTTTTTCAGATTTCATTTCATGGGCCTGCACACAAGCCATGTTCACAAATACATTCTGGAGCTGTAGAAGCTGACAGGAGTGGCTGAATTCTGACTCTGGCATGGAAAGGATGACGTGAGGGGCAGGAGAGGCAGGATGGAATTGCTCTCCTGACTTACTCTGGTAGTTACAACAGATGGATCACATAATCCAATGCAAACAGCAAGCAAGTTTCTTGGTAATGAGAGAAAAGGACACGATGACCTCTAGGTAAAAATCCTGGGAACAGCAAGCACACATAAACATCAACCTGAGCAACTTTAATTCTGTGCCAGAGCCTGAACTGAAGATAACAGCAAAGACAAACACACAAGACAGATTTAATTCAGGCTATAATTCACTGCATGAACATGCCAAAATTGTGGTACAAACCTCATGCCTTTTAACACTCCTCATTGTAAGCCTATTCTTATCTTGGTGATGAATGTAGGATTTTAGAAACTTTTTTTGTTTGGTTTTTTTTCAAGCCTCTTGCAATTTTGGTGCTGTTCTCTTTAGCAGGGAGGAAGTTGGAAGTACTTCAGGTTATGAGCTGGGGTGGAATATGTCCTAGTACTGATCCACAAACACAGGGCACCTCATGACAGGGCACTGATAATGAATTATTGCATGGATACAGACAAGCACATTACTGCTACCTCCCTTCTTCCCTCCTCCCCAGTAAAAGGCATTTTAATTTAAGATTTATTTTGTTTGCAAAATTGACTCAGCTCCTCCAGTGGGAAGCAGCATGAACTGTGTTTTCTTGGTATGAAGGTACAGATCTCTTAGCATATGCTTTAAATAACAGACTAAAAAACTCCCTGCTCCTTCTTCTGATTAAGAAATCCTTGAACAGCTCAGTTCCCCAACACTCAGAAACCCCAACAGGGTAGCAGGGGCCATAAATACTCATTTTCTGCCCCAAACACGGGAACACTTCAGAAATAACGAGCATTTGGAGGAGGGTGGATTTTTGGGGGGATTTCCTTTATTTTGAGTGCTCCAAGCTCATACCACTAGATGGCACGTTTGAAACTCCTGGCATCTCAGTGAGATCACAAGTCTCTGCTCGGCATCACACCATGCTTCTCCTCTCCTGGGATGGAAAAGTACAGGTAAAATGATATCTCAGGAGCCAAAGAACCGGGACAGGCAGACAATGGCATGGAAAAATGTGCCTGCATGAGAAGGCAGCGCCTGCCAGTGAGCTGAGGGAGGGACTGCTGTGGAGAGCTGAGCTCCAGCTGGAAGTGCTGTGGCCCTGGTAAATCTCTTCATTATCTCAAGTATCTGAGTGGCAGAGGGAGCTGAGACAAAAAAGAAAATGGCAAAGGAGGTTGAGTTGAGCTTTTGGATGCACAACATGAATTCCACTGTGAGCTCAGCAATGCTCTGCTCTCTGCACATCCCTGAGAGCTCAACAGACCAAAAACCATCCACAGCCTCTCCAACACATCACTGGCACGGACTGATGGGAGAGAGACATTCAGGGCACCACCAAGCAACAGGAGAAAATGCAGCCAACTCACAGCATCCCATGCAAGATGTGACTTTTCCAGAAGTGTCAAGCCCCACAGATGTCCACAACAGATAAGCAAATACACAGCAGCCCATGACACTGAGTCACAGCCTCATGAACAAGTCACCTCCTGTGCAGGACACGTTTTGGAGTGTACCTAGATGTGCCCCAGTGTACTGGCCTTGGCAGGGATGCCAGAGCCTGGCAGCACCACTTCCTTAAGGCTTCTGGCTCGCTCCTCCTGCCAGTTCCTTAATTTAACTCAACCCACTTAGAAAGTGCATTAGCACAAGCATGTACCAACATTCCAACCAAGCAAGTAACGTTCCCTCAAAGAAGAACAAGTCGGTTCAGCACCGCTGCAACGATCGCGGGCGCTCGGAGCTGGTACTTGTCATGGCATTGCACCCCACATTCCCTCCCTGGGCAGCTTCAATAGACAGGGATTAACAGTTTACTAGGAGCACTTCAACATCTGACTCAGTCCTTGGAATGGGCACTGGTGTCAATGGAAAAAAAAATTGTCAATTTGAGCTGGAGAAGGAGAGAGATGTTGTTGATGGACCCCCAAGGGCAATGGAAGAGAGTGCTTCTTGTCTAGGTGAAAGAAAAAATATCATCTTCCTTCTTGCAAATAAGAACAGCTCAGCCCCAGAACTGCAGAAAAAAATAAAAGATTTTTTCCTTATGTAGGATTTAGTGCTGAAGTGCTCAAAGTGCCCTCACCACCATCACCCTCACAGAAGCACCAAAACACACTCTTGAGCCAGCACAAGAAAGCTTTGCCATAGCACCATCCATCCTACACTCCTTGGGAATTCTGCTCTTCCCTGATCCATCAGTTTGGCACTATTTTGTGTACTTACATCCTCCTGTTTACACAGTATGGACCTGCTGGGCAAATACTCCTCAAAACACGCCAGAGTACATTTCTTTGCAGGCTCTGCCAGCAAGTCTGCAGACATCAACACGTGGCTGTAGCATCCTGCTGAAATATTCCACCAAGGCCTCTAATTTCAATGGACAAACACCTTGAGAGAATTCAACTTCAAGCATAATGATGCAATAATCTCATGTGAATCTTTCCAGCCCCCTTCAGATGCAGGTATGGCCCTCTGAACATCCCTCTCTCCAGTGGTGAATGATGCTGAACTTCTTGCAAGTAGGAATATACTATGGCATCTTGACTGCTTTTGAATGAAAACCTCAAGTACTCCAACAGACAGGCAAATTCCTCAGTGTAACTACAAACCCCACTGCAAAATCTGGGGGGGACGGGGGGGGGGAGGAAATGGTGGATCATCTATAAATGAAAATCTGTGGAATTCTGATTCCTATTTTCCTCCTAATGAACCACTCAACACATTGAAAGCAATTGAAAAGCAAGGAAAATACTTCATGAGTAGGATTATTCTCACTTCTATTTAAATACCTGCAGCACAGATGTTGGTATCTGGGTTAGTCACAGGGAACTCCTTTAAAGTCAGTACAGAAAAACTGTCACTTGCATGACATGATTCATCTGACTTATTCCAGGGAGTTATTTGGGATGTTTTCCCTCTCAGAAGGGAAGCCAGGAACGTCACAGCCCTGTCAGATGAGTAACAGTGATACCAAATTCTCAAATGCTGCTTTAAGCTACTGTGAAAAAACCCAAAAAACCACAAAAATGGGAAATTTTAGATAATGTTTTGTGGCATAAACTTTACATATATATATATATATATATGTATTTAAATCATAAGTAAGAAAGTTGCCCCTTAGAGATTTTGTTCCAAGAATTTTTGTCCTCAAATTTGCAAACATAATTGCAGCACTGGCGCAGAACACAGAGACGGACAAAGAACTCTGGGCAATGTGAAAGTAAATTATCCACTTGCCTCTTAAAGGAATTAATTTGAAAGCAAACACAATAACCTAAAGAGCAGACAGTGGATTTCATCACACAACACCCTCTTACGTTAATAAAAGGATTTTTATGAGGAAGGAGGAATAATGTTGAACTAAGGGCAAGATGTTCAAAGTGCACTGCTAGCTCTGGACTGCATTTTTCACAACTAAATTTCCACCTCAACGTCACATACATTATGTTTATTGCCTCAAATTTACATTTTTGGAGAGGACAGGGAAGGAAGTATTGGGAGGAAGACGAGGCTGTTTTTTTCTAGCACAGCACCAAGAGCTGAGCCCTCCTCACACGGAAAAGCTGACTGTGAAGAGGATGGATCCCATGGACAGTCACAAGGATATGGGCTATTAATGAGTAGAGCTGAAACTCATGACATTGCTCTGGCCTCTGCAGCACGGCTGCATTTGATGCATCTTATCTGGAAACTCCCTGGCCACTCAGCATAGGGAGAATGAGCACCAGCGTTTCCTTAACCTCGCTGCCCTTGCTGCTCTCCTCCTCAGCAGACAAGCACATGCATATAAACAGCTTTCTGGAGAAACTGGAGAGGCCACAGGGGTCACCTTGTGGAAGTGATGTGAGCCCTTGGTGGCAGAGCGTGTGTGTTGGGGTGTGTGCAGGGTGTCCCAGCTCCCCATGCCAGGACTGACCTCTGAGGCACCCACTGCCAACAGTTCTGGCATTTCCGAGCTCTCTCCTGCTGGTGCACAATCAGAAATGTCAAAGGAATTCAGACAATCACAGAATGGTTTGGGTTGGAAGGGATCTTAAAGCTCAGCTCATTCCACCCCCCTGCCATGGGCAGGAATACCTCCCACTATTCCAGGCTGCTCCAAGCCCTGTCCCACCTTACTTGGGACACTTCCAGGGATGGGGCAGCCATAGCTTCTCCAGGCAACCTGTGCCAGGGCCTCACCAGCCTCACAGTAAAGAATTTCTTCCTAATAGCTAATCTAACCCTGCCCGCTGTCAGTTTAAAGCCATTCTCCCTTTCAATACATGCCCTTGTCAAAAGTCCCTCTCCAGCTTTTCAGTTCTCTTTTTATCTCCCATCTACAAAAACAGACCCAGTCCACTCTCACCAACGCTTGTAACTGAATTACTGCATTATGGTAGATTAGCAGCTTTTTCTGAAAAACCTGCCTGGCTGCCAGGGAAAGTCAACATCCTCGGTCAAAGAGCATCCAACAATTCATAAACTTCATTTAGCTGCCACCAAATGATGTCACCAAGAGCGAAGTACAACAACAGAAGTGACAGCCAGGCGGGACACGAGCTTTTCCCAAGTATTGTTTGGGCAACAAGCGAACAAACCCCTCATTGTTGGTGTGCCCGTGGAAGTGGATGGCACACACACAGCTACCTACGTGTCTCCCAACACATACTGGGAGATGCTCGGGCAAATTTATCACTGGGAGAGAACATCACCTCCAACAGACTGCAAGCTGAATCATGTAAACTTGGGTAAAGAGAGTCCCATTAAAGAAGCAAAATTAATGTTAAGTGTATCAGATGAAAGACTTCACTTCTAAAGCCAGCGCCTGAATGTGAATTCAAGCTGCTTCGAAGATATTCAGGTCATTCAGACAATTATTTTAAAATGGCAGAGAAAGACAGCCTGATGATCCATGTATGGAAACAGGAGCCAGAAGCTCTGAATCATTCATAACAACACTTAGCAGCTCTATCATCTGCAGATCTCAAAGCCACTCCACAAAATGGATATGAATCGCTGGCACCCAGCTGTGGCTCCTCTGCAGTGGGTTGGCATGGCAGGGCTGCACTGGGAGGCCTGGAGAGCACCAGGGTGCTTTCCAAACAGCAGGCAGTAATTACAGCTCCTGTCCTTGTTTATCCACCTACCTACCTGCAATTCTCATCCAGCATTCCCATGGCTGACAGCTAGGGCTGCACTCAATCTCCCTCCACAGGACCCTCTTCATTTAATTCTGTGAATTCTCTAGCAAATCTCACTTTTCAGAATAATTTTTAAAAGTGGCTTTTTTTCCCCACCCCAAACAGCCACATGGATTCAGTGGATTCCTCACCACCTGTTGTATCTGAGTCATCTTTCATGCTATCCTTATATTGATGAACAAACCCACCCTTCCCACCCCTGTATCTCCATGTTTTGATAGACTGAAACCTTTAGATTTACTTTGCAAAACTCAGGAGGCTAATGCACAGAGAAAGTAAGAGGTGTGCTGAAATAACAGCATGACTCTCCAAGATAAAAGCAGGCTCCACATCGCCTGAGTCCTGACCTCCCACCTGATCCAGCCAGGGCTGCTACACCCAGTTTGAACATTTACTTGAGGTTGCATAAGATTCCTATAAATTGTCTGTGCCCCAGCACCCTTCTGGTAATGCCAACAGCTGTTTCCCAGGGCAGAAGTGGAGGTCTGAAGGGGTATTTGTCTTTGAAATGAAGAACATTTTGTTAACAACACTGCACTGCTATTACCCATCACTGTTTCTGTGGCTGTATCTGTTACAGGTTAGAAACAGGTTCCTGCTTCCACACTGCCTTTATCATTCCTGCTGCATCTGTATACCAAATAATAGGGATATGAGCTGCTGCAATCTCCTGGCCATGGAAGATCTGAAGTGCAGCATGCTGGAACCTTAAGTAGATGTAAAGCACATTGTCCTGCAGATAAAACTCCACGATAGGACACGTTTCCCAGAACAAGAGATGCAACTAAATGGAAAAAAGAAAAAAGGCTGCTACTAAACCCTGTCAGTTTCTGCTGGGTATGAAAGACTCAGACACCAGAAGTCTCTTCTGCACTGTTCATCCCTCAGTCAGTTTTTCTGTACATTAGAGGCCTAACTTAAACCAACACCTAGAATATTATTTAATAAAGCCTTTACTCCGCAGCCCGATTTTACTCACTATCACTACAATTAGTGTAGGATTAAAACCTTACATTTTCTCAGATGCTCCCTTTAACTCTATCTGCCCTGACAACTAAGTCATAATGCAGTTTTTGATATTCTCTTTCTTTCCCCTCCTGTGATGGACTGATGGAAAGAGAAGTAAAATTCCTGTGCAGGTTGAACCTGAATTAGGAGGGACAAAGATTTTACTAAAACTGGGAAATGACAGGTTGCACAGGAAAGCATGGACTAAAGCCACTGGGATAAATGAGATTTTTACCTTGTAAATCTGCTTTGGGGAGTAGGGTCCTCATTTTTCTCTAAAGATTTTTCTCTCACCTTCTGGGAGTTTTCTGTAACATAGAAATTGCCTTGTAAATGTGTTTGAGATACTTCTCCCAGCATTGCAAACATCATATAATGGAACTACAGGAACTTCAAAGGAAGTGGCAGCTTAGGGCAAAGCTGAAAACATTTATTGTCACCCAGACACGCTTTTATCAACTTGCTCAGGCACAGTCATTTGTGATACACCTTCCCCAGACGTGCCTTCAAAGAGAAGCGAAGCTGCTTCCCCTCAACACTAAAGTCCAGAAGAAAACATTTCCTGGTCAAGCCCAGCTCGTGCCAAGATATTCCTTGGATGAGCAGTAGTGCCAAGCAGTGCCGAGACCTGCAGCTCATAGAAAGGACTTATTTTAACAAGCACACCTTCCTGCTTTTCAAAGGGGCTTATCTGAACTCCTCTTCTTCCAAATGTGCTGGATAGCTCTAAGATTTGTCAATTCCCCCAGTACATGTACCCATGTCCCTCCACTGGCCTCAGCTGGTACCCAGGAATTAACTCCCTCCTTAGCTCCGTTAGTTACACCAAAAAAAAAATTAGCTTTCCTCTTCTTTCCAGGTCCAACATTTGTGTCACATTATTTTCACTTCAAATATCATTTAAATTCAGCAATAATGGTCCCTAGTCTTCACTGGAAATACTCATACTCTGAAGTCAATCCACTACATCTTAATTATGAAGTCAGGAAACCCCATTTTTCAGAAGATATAATATTTCGATAATTATTTTAGTGTTGTTTTTTTCAGTTCATAGAGGAATTTCAGAAGTAACTGCTACTAAAAATTAAGGCCTCAGTGCACAAAATCCTAATTTCATGTGGATTACTGACATGCATAAAACATTTGGTAGATAAGGACTTATCAGGAGATCTCCAACTCTTCCAGCAATTCCAGTGCAGTCCAGCTGAGTCCAGTATAAAACACAGCTGTGCTGAAACAGGGGAACTCACATATCCTCCTGCCATTCATACTCTCCCAACTCTGCACCAACTCTGCCTCTCTTTGCAGCCATCCCACTGCACAAATCCTGCACCAGAGCAGAGTCCAAGCCTGGATTAAGGATAAAGATTGGGGCAAAGGGCCCCAAAACTGGCATCACTTAATGGGTTATTTTTTTATTATTTATATATTCATAATTTCCATATCTGATCTTCCCTTTATCCTCTTTGCCTCCATCTCCAAAACCACCTGCTTTTTGGAAATTAATTATTTTCTTTCACAGCACTGACCAGTGGCCTTTATTCTGCCAGGCATTTTTTCACCACAATGACTGAATAATCACAACTATTTCTAGAATTTCATCTGCAGCAACATTACCAGGTAAATGCCAGAGAAAGCTTATCCTGCTCTGAGTAGGAGGTTGGACTGGAGACCTCACAAAGTCCCTTCCAACTTAAATTAATCTGTGATCCCATGATGTGAGTATCATGTTATAAAAATCCATGCAGGCTTGTTCATGTTTCTTGAATCTCATGGAGAAAAAACAAAACAAAACAAAACAAAACCCTCGTCTACTGCCAAAACATAGGGAATTGGGTGGCAGCAAAAAAAAAAAAAAAAAGGTCTACCAACTTTCACTTCTACTAATAATGCTTCAAACTTGTCTATACTTCTCCGAAATTATTTTCATCTTGGGATCTGAAAATTCCCTACACCTGACTTGTTCCATTTCGTAACACCATTCATGCTCACGTGTCTATAAGCAAATTCACTCTGGCACCGTCAGTGATACCTTATTTATTTCCCTGTGAGTTCCTCTTTGGAGGGAGCATGGATATGGAGCAAACAGATGAGTACAGCTGAAGAAAGGTCACCAAAACAACAACATGTTCTCATTTACTATCCATATTTGAGGGTTTGAGGGAAAATTTGACCATGTACTTTCACCCAACCATGCTGCTCTCAGTGCATTGTTATATTCCACAGAGTTTGAGTGCAGACTTTAGGTCAGCCCTAATTGTGTTTTCACCCCATTTTCAGCTCAGCCTCTCCTCGAGCCTCCCAGCCCACACATGTACATGTAACGTGCTAAAGGTCACATGTGAATGAATCTGCTTTATGTCCTCTAAAACCTTGAGAACTTAATCCTTTGAGAACCAGTCCCCTTTCATGTCTTCCTCTACAAGGAACACCACGGATCTGGAGCTCTTGGGTTACATTTTTCCAGCCAAGCCCAGGGATTTTGCTCCCAGTACAGCGAGGGCGCGCTGGCCATCGCATCCCGAACTCTCCACCAGTGCTTTGGTATGTGCTGGCTGCTCTCCATGGCAAGCAAAGGTTAAGGTTACAGAAGGTCTCTCCCAGGTTTCAACATGCAAGTATTCAAGAACGAAGATTTAGGACTTGGTGTGCAAGTGAAAAGGAAAGGATCATTAGCAGGATGTTGGGGACAAAGGTACTGCAAGAAGGATGAAATTTCACTCTGGAAAGACTAACAACAAAATGCATTTTGTGTAATCTCTTTCTTTTGCAGAGTCAGTGTAATCCAGATTATTCTGCAGCTGTAACAGGAGATTTGAGAAGTATTCCACACAAGAAACTTCCTACTGTGCTCAGGTAAGAGCTTCAGATTTAAAAATTCTCAATGGGTTTGTCAGCCAAACCATGGAAATCAAATGCATAAGTAACCACAAGATTATAGAAATTTCCCATACTGAAAGGCCCCTGAATGTTCTTTTGATTGTAAAAAAGGATTAGCAGCACATAAACAATTTATGTAAGGAGACTTGAATGATTTTATTGTGATGTGCTATTTACCATTTGCAGAGGCTACAATTATAAAACTTTTACTTAATTTTCCACAAGTCACCCAGTGAAATAGCATGTATTGATTTATTTAACAGCAAGAACTCTTGGTAGGAGACCGTTTTACTAAATGTGGTCATGCAGTCCTATCATCACATTGCTGCTGGATGCAAGTTCTGTACAGAAAAAGGAAATTTTGCTCACTTAACATTAACCAATTGTTCAATCTCACCCAGCTTTGAAGAAGCTCATACAGTGACCGCAGTGATACCGAAGATTTGTGTCTCAAAACAATGTTTGGATCACAAGGGATACTGAATAAACAGCTTAACGCTATCTCAAAAGAAAAGCCGAACTTCTGGACCATGAAGTGGGAGAAAGGAACTCTGACACAATGCAGCACAGTCAACTCTCAAATACGCCTGATAACAGGAAGCTGGAGTAGCCTAGTTAATGAAAAACCATCAATAACAATACTACTCTTTGCAAAGCCAGCTCCTGGCATCTCTGGGTGGTTTTATTGCCTTGGCCATGGTATTTCCAAGAGGCACGGATCCAGCCTGGATCCCAGAGCAATGAGGCCCTTTACCTGTAAGGCAGCACCTGAGCCCCAAGGGCTGGTACACAGCATTTTGTGTCTTTGCAGGAAGCCTCCACCACCAGAGCCCAGGGTGAACACGGCTGCTGTGTGTTTGGCCACCACACTGTCACCACCCAAGGTCTGCACAGGGATGCCACCAGCACCCCAGAGAGCTCCAGCTCCAGCAGCACAGGACTCCTGGAATCCTGGAGGCTGGGGGTGTTCTTGCACTGCACCACCTTTAGATCTTCTTTAGAGAGACAAGCAAGAAGCTGCTCTCATCCTCAGGAGAGCAATGCCCTCCTGGGAGTGCAGGTCCCAGCACACGGAGGTCCACCAGGACAAAATACATAACCACACAAGCTCCAGGAAAACTGCAGCCCCAAAATAACCAAACCACTAGTGCCCATTCCCCTGAAGGCACAATACAGTGAAATTTACACCTATTTCCACTTTTTCCCTGACCAACAACTCGCAGAACACCAGCAGCAAATCCCAGGCTGCTGACAAAGGTGGACTATACAACACAGCAATACACTGGAGGGTGGAAGGTCAGTAAACAAAACAAAAATAAAATGCAGATGGTATGTAGCTAAAGTAAACTGTATGGTTCACTGCATACCTAGCAGGCCAAGAAGGAAGGGAAATTCCTTCTCAGGGTTTATGTGAACAATGAGTTTCCCTGAAAACTCCAGGAGGCCGCTCCTGGCTCTTCCACTGGCACTAGGAAAAGCAAATGCTGGAAAGGTTGTTTCAGTTCATTACTGACCTCAGCTGAAGTCTGAGGACCAGTGAACTCCAGTGTGGATCAATGTGACCTCTTCTTGCTTCAGAGTGTTATTGTTGTTACAGCGTGTACAGCACAGAGCGCTGCTTTTAAAAGAAAATACAGCTGTGGCTGTGCCACCACGCTCAACCCATGTTCCAGCAGTCACACAGGTCTGATCAAACCCTGCTCCACGGGCTGCTGCTCACTCCCATGCTTAAGACACAGCCAAATTCTCCCCCATTTTAAGTTAAAGCATGAAAACTACGTAATGGGTGACAGCAGGTAAGGGGTAAACCCTTGAAATCAGCAACCCAGACAGTCCACATAAAAATCAGCAAGAGCTGCAAGCATCCCTATTGGAGCTGTGCATAAAATCCACACTTTGGAATACGTCTGTCATTCTCTTAGCAAGCTTTGAACAACTGGGAATGGAAATAAAAATAAATGAGTCTCTCAAAATTTTCACTAAAATACAGTCAAAAATCAAGATACTCTTTAAATCTTCTCAAAGCAGTGAGATGGCACCAATTTATCTAATGGCTATTTCCAAAAGAACAGTGGCTCCTCTGCTGCATTGTTTCTATTGCATGAAAATGTCAAAAATGGTTGAAATGTAAAAAATAGCAAAGTCTCACCAATTCAGACCAAACCTCAAACCACTTTGTAAGATCATGGAATTCTACAAGTGAAGAGACAAATGAACAAACATGCACACCAATAAAACTGCACAAGAAGAAACATGCCAGCTTCTATTTATTTTCATTTGCTCCTTTCTGCAGATTAGGAAAGAAAGGGCTATAGCACTAAAGTGTTGCTGGAGCTGGATGCAAATTTTGGAAGTTTTCATTAGAGAATGCAAAATCATTTTCAACATGGCTTCAATTCAAGGCAGGGATGTGAATGGAAAAAGTTACAAAAGCATTTCAGAACCTCAAAATAAGGAAGACTGGAATAAACATGAAGTCATCTATGGATAACACTCTTCAAATATGAATTCCTACGCTCAGTTTTTTGGTAATACTTTGATGTGTCCTGTGGTTAAGCAGAGGGTTGAAAGAAAGGACAAAAAATAGGCAGGTTCTTCAGCTGCCATGTAGGTGCAAACACATTGCAAAGTTTTGTTTCTAAAAGCTGGTTAAAAACACTGGTACTAATTACTACAGAAGTTTCCATCTCTTTTTTTCATAGAGGTTTGGGATCACTGAAGAATTTCTGAACCTGTGAACAACTCCATGTATTACCCTCATTTTACTGACAACAGGGACACCAAGTTTATCCCAGGCATGACCAAGCAAGCCAGGGAGAGGGAAACTCTGCTCCTCTCATGTCCATTTTTCAGCAAAAATGAGGACAACCTTTCCTCCCTTAACAACTTGGAAATGGGTGGCAAAACTATAAATATTTTGAAAACAATTCACTGATCTACCACTTTAAATTCCAGCTTAAATAGCAAGAAGAGACAGCATCACTTCGCTTACCTACTGTACACTGCATTTCTACTTAGTCAGCTTCTTACACCCCATAAATGTATGTTAGCACATTCACAGCTTTTGAGCAAAGAGGCTGAAATCCAAATTTCAAAGAGCTGAGTTATTTTTTAATTGGAGAAATACACATTAAAAAGAATTTTTAAAAAACCACAAGCAGTTAATCATTGAACTGCCATGCCAGCAAATCTGTGAGAATTTTGTCATCTTGAGGTGGTCACTGAAGGTGTCAGGTTGGGCAGGGACTTGAAGATCACCTAGTTCCAACTCCCCTACCATGTCTTACTGCACAATTTCAATTTAAATAAAATCTTATTTAGCTGATGGTAATGACTACCCTTCATGTAAACTCTTCTTGCTCTTCAACAAACCTAATTTTAGGCTCTAATCAGCTTGCAACTCAAGCAATCAGAGTACTGGCATGAGCTGCTATAGGAATAGAGTTTAACCATTAATTGTAACTTAAAATGTCCTGTTTGTCAAACTTTTATGGTCACTTGGAAGAATTCCTGACTGTAGCAATTCTTGATTCTTGCAGATTATGTTGAGACAACAACAGTAATGAATTAATTCCGTTTCCCTCACATAAGGAAATAAAAGCAGAATCATTAAGGCTGGAAAAGCCCTCTAAGATCATCGAGTCAACCATTAACCCATCACTGCCAGGTCCACCACTACACCATGTACCTAAGCACCACATCTACCAAGAGGTATTATTAATCCTCATTTTCCAGATAGGAAACTGCAACACAGAAGAATGCAATCACACGGCCAAGATGACAGGCAGAAAACTCTAATTTTAACCTTTAACTTAAAGGTTCTGATGTACATTTTCCCTGCTCATTACAGCTGACTGGTGTTCTTCCAAGTCCTTGGACTGACAAACACAGAGCACTTCAGAAAATCTACATTTTCAGAGACAAACTGACCTATACTGCAACCATGAAAACGAATGCAAACATCAGAAGCCACATTTACACATATCATTAAGCACTTGGCAATATTCTTTTAAAACCAAGGCATGTAACCAGAGGGTCCTTCTTAATTAAACTTGTCATTTTGCCATTTCCCATACAGCCACCACCTCCCCTTGCACACACACACAGTCACAGCAAACCACGTTTGCTGGTGCTACACAAGCAACAAGAACCAAGACCTTCCAGGATCAACGCTCCAGGAAAGGTTTCACGTGAAGAACAGAGAAATACACCCAGTAAGATCTCTGGAACAGCTCCAGAAGTGGCTATCTAAGGTAGTGTTAGCAAAATCTAAAGGATTTCCGTTTGTCCTTCCTTCCTTCCCCCACGCAAAGCCCTTGCAAAGGCGTTAAGGAGCACGAAATTACCCGGCGATATTTAGGAGGTTTTTTTGCCAGTGCTGCTTCATCCACCAGCCAAACCAAACTTTCCTTTGGTCATTAACATACCTCTGGTCTCATAACTCTAACAACCTGCACTCGCAGCCAGGGACCAGGAACACTTCCCGTGCCTTGGGACAGAGATCCTCTCGGGATCTAAACGCTGCCAGTCCTGCGTTTTCAGTCGGAAGCAAATTAACAGAAAAGTATCAGGAAGTTCTACACTTGTGAAGCGACTTTCTAAAAATATCCTACCCCGCCAGAGCAAACAGCAACAAGAACTTGCTCATCAGTTTACAGTAATGTACTTTCCCTAACACGAAAGTGCTGGCAGCACCAACAGCACAGAGAGATGTTCATCGTGGTAGACGTGGATGATTAAAACAAAAACCCATTATAGACTAAATTTTGGCTGCTGCTGTCTGTTCTGCAACCTCCAGTGAAGAGAGCTGGGATTTCCACCTGTAAAACACAGATCTGAATCTAACCCCCCCTCCTTTTCTTTACTCAAAAAACCCCATAAAAGTTACTGGAAAAGGAGCTCACCCAGATCGACAGAGCATGCCCATCAGGCTGCTTTAAGCATATATTTAAAGTAGTTACAATAACAGATAATCATAAAGATATAAATAGCTTCTCTGGTAAAATTAAAGCACTATTAAAAGGAAAGAGACAGATGAAGAATTACCTCTGCTCTTGCTGACAGACACGTAGTCAGAACAAGACAGGCTGCACGCTTCGAGCCGTTAATAAAAAGAGGAGCAAGCAAATGAACAGCTTTCGGATGAATCCAAATAGTTTTTGTTTCTCTGCTGCAGTTTCACCACTCCCACTGGGTCATTTCTACATTCGCTTTATAACGAAAGCAAAGTACAGGTCAGAATAAGAAAGGGAGGAGACCAAAAAACTCCGCTTTATTAGTCAAACTTTGTCATTCTTGCTGTCTTCTTTTCAAATGAGGGGAAAACAGGGCTGGTGTGACCAAAAGGGGATTTAGAGGGGGTGCTCTGCTTATGCTTAATAAACCAGAAGCTGGGCTCATCTGCATTTTACATGATCTGATTGGTAAAAGCAGGAAGTAAAAAAACCTTTCAAGTACACGATTTATGGAAAGATTATCACATGACTAAAAAGCACAGAACAAGAAGGACCAAATTCAGCTTTCACTTGCAGCAATGTGGGTCTGTTCTAACTCTGTTGCCTTTGGCAGATTTATGTTGTTCAAAACAAGATAAAATACTTGGTCTTCATTTAAAAAGCCATTTAAAAATCAGAATTTAGCCTCTGCTTTTCAAACACAATCATTGTTTCAGGTCTGCTCAGTGAAGAATTTCTGTACTGCAAAGAACCACAAGAACTATTTGGAGGGTATTTTCAAATATATTTCTGCCATCTCTACCACTCTGCCTCCAAATAATCCAGCTACTCTCTGCTGTCCTATACACTCCTCTACATTTGCACACCCCTACGAATGTTTTAAAATGTGTGTTTCAAAATATTAAAAGACAGGACAGCCCACAAAGTGCACTGGAAATTCTCTCCTGTATTTCACAAAGGAAGTTGAAGTGTTACTCACTTTATTATTTGAGGAACAAAATAAGAGGATGATTTTATGATGTAACATCCAGCAAGGTATGGAAACTTTTGTCCAAATCACAGTAAGAACAGTAATGGTCTGGTATTTTTTTCTGTTGCCAGCAATTAAGTCTACATTTTGATGAAAAGTTAGTAAATTATACGAGCTACAAACCCTTTTTTCCCCCCCTCTACCTCACACATGGATTTCTACTAGAAGGGGAAAGTGTTAGAGGTAAAAGGATAAGAGGAATGTTTACCAGGATGCCACTTGAGTGCTGAGGAGAAATATAGAGAGCAACAAAGGACTAAGAACTGAAAGCAAACATTGTGAGACAGTGAAACAGAGCTCTCCCAGCAGTGGCATTTTTTTCAGCAATGGCCTCACTGCTCTGCTGTCCCCTGAGCAGCTCACTCAGATGGCAAAAGGTTAAAAGCACTGAGGAAAACCTGAATCATCTGACCCAAAAATGGAAAAGAGGAGAGAGAAAAAAGGCACTGTGGTACGAGCTCAGTTTTAATGTGATGCCCTCTTTTAAATACTGAAGGACTCTATTCCCTTTTGACAAACACTTGGTAAAACATAGACTTCACATGTGCAGACAACAAAACCATAATGGCAATTCATTTTCTTAGGGGTCAGAAACCTCAATTCTACTCCACACACTGCAGCAACAAATTATCAATCAAGTAGGTGAATATTTTATAGTGGGGTTTGTGATACTGTCCAGCAATGTGATTTTATTCCTGTGTTTAAAAATGACACCCAGATTCAATGAAGACAGATTTCTCTGTACTGTCTGAGGAGACATGGCACATGCCTCATGTAAAGAGCTGAGCAATAATGTATGTGGTTGAAAATACAACTGGTACTCCCTAAAGTGGTTTTTCATAGTCTTTAAACACCAGATCCTCAAGCATTTTCCTGTACATCAAAACAGCCAGATCTGTCTTTAGCATGTGGGGCAGCAACCCCAAGAAAGATTCCAAACAAGATAAAAAGATTTCTTTTTTTTCAAGAAACTGTTTATCATACTGTCCAGGAAGTGGTGCAAAATTCTGAATAAAAGTGAGTGTTGATTATAAACCTGTCTTCTCTGGAATTACTCCAGCACTTCTAACCATCTGCAGGGAATAAAATACAGCACTCATGTACACAAAATACCTTCTGGGAGACTCTGTAGCCATACAACTAGATTATGGCTAGATTATTGGTATGGATCAGGATTGGGTTTATCTTACTCAGCTACAGGTGCCAAAAAATTACAGGTTTACTTTAAACTACATCCTTGAGCAGCTGTCAGAGAGAAGCAACTGACAATGGTGAATCTTGTTAAATTTCTTCGAAATAAAAATTTACAGGAACATCAGAGAGAGAAACAGCTTTGCAGGTCAGCATGACAGGGAAGCAGACTTCTGAATTCCCCCAGGCAAAAGATACTTTCTCCAATTGGAACACACAGTTTCCCAAAATGAAATCTTAGCATGAAAAAAATCTCAAACCTGTTGCTGTCAGCTTCTTGCTAATTAACTCAGAAATTACTGACAGATTGGAGATCAAGAAAGGTAATGGAGTCACAAACTCACATAGATGGAACAAGTCAGGAATGAGACAGAAAAGGAGGAAAAAAGTACAGAACACCTTTTAAACACTGTCACAAAACTTTGCCAGAATTAAACTAGAGGGGAAAAAAAAAAAGTGACAGGATTGCTGCTGGAATCCTGAATTCCACTCTTCTACAATCGTCACCTTATAAACCAAAACCTTTTAGAAAAGATAATGAAGATCGAATGATCTAAACCAAATAAATTTCGAAAACACGACCTTCTTCACTGAGAGTTAAGACAACTCAGTGCTGGTTTGAGTTACAGAAGAATTAAAACCATCCAGGGACCTACAATGGATTGTGCATATCATGTATCTGATGCTGCCAACCCATCTTTGGACCACAAGTAAGTAATGGCAGAAATCTTTCAACTCCTGCATTTGAATTCCATCACTCACTTCCTCTGGATCCCCACCAAAAAAACTGTGGAAAAAAAAGGCAAATTTTAAGAATTCCTTCTAGGTTGATTACACACAGGAATAGGGAAAATAAATGCATGCCTGCCTACCAGTTCATTCAACACAGGAGGCATTAGTCACTTTTCTGAGCACAATATTAGGATGTTTGTTGACTGCAGCCAGTCAAAGAGCGACGCTTGAGAATGGAGCCATCAATTTCACTTCCTGGTCAAAAAGTCACAATCCAGAGAGAGATTTCTCAGAGGGAGGGTTAACGAGAAGAAACTGAGACTTGGAAGGTGCCTGTGGCTCGAGGTTTAATGGTCATGTAGTTCCTTCCAAGGAAAGGGAGTGTTCCTGCATGACACAGCCAGCAAACCATGCGGGAGTCACATCCTGGTGAAGGGTGGCAGCTCCAGACACTTGACCTGGGAGGACAGCTTTATGCACAGGAATGTTGGCATAAAGAATGGAAAGCATGGGGAAAGGCATTTACTTCCAGGAAGGCATTAGGGGAATATTGCTCTTGTTGTGAGAGTGGTTTCTGGAAGCCCAACACGCCTCCCGAGGGATGAGCAGAGCAGGGTTTTGTCACAGTTCTTTTCAATCCTAGGGACCACATCCATTCTCGTGTCTGTGGGGCTGTCAGGAGGAAGACACAGCTCAGCAGCATCACCCAGGGTGAGCATACTCACATTAAACATTTCCCAGACTCTGGGTAATTCCCATGACAGCAATGAACTAAAGGAAACGTATTTGTACCCTCCGTGCTGCAGGAGGATTCCCATCCCTCCCTGTGCTCCCAAACCTGAATTACTGCACTTCCTCATCACCTCTGCCCCTCCTGTCCCTCACTGGGACACTTCAAACTCCATCAGCTTCAGAAGCCACTTCTGTGCACAGCAGTAATACTGGTCTAATTTACACGTCCATTAGAGTGTCTTAAACGAACCCGAGGACAGGTTTGACTCATTTAGCAAAATCTGACTCACGCTTCTTGGGTATGGAAAAAACCATTTTGCAGACTTGACTCCTGCAGGCTCTGAACGCCTGAATCTCAGTGCAGTTTTATTTAACAACAGCCACGATCTGAGACCTCAGTCACCCCGTGCACCCTGAACACTGGAGCAGAGCACAGGGAGAAAACAGAAAGCTCAAAGGGACTTAAGAGTCACCTTTTGCTAAGGCAGGAGCTCATGGCACACACACTTTTTTGGGGAAGAACATGAATACATTTTTTAAAAAGGAGGCATGTTTCATTTTGGTAGAGATACTTTTCACACCCAAAGCCAGACTAAGAAATTAAGTCAATATTAGATGTTTGCTTAACCAGCTTAGCCTCTGGACAAAAAGGCCACACTTTCCTATTATGAAAGTTTTATAAGATTAAATCTCCTTTGATTTCAGAGGAACTACTTATCTGTTGTGTACCTGGACGGGATCCCGTAAAGTTACACTCCATGTACACAAGAACCACTGAACTTATTCAAACTAATTACACAATAGGAGAGTCTTCCTATTGATTTTTTCACTGGTGCTCTTCGTTATCATCTGAGTTCTCCTCCAATGGGATTTATATACTCAGCTTTCATGAGCAAATATTGGAGCTCCAACAACAAAACCCAAACATATAAAGTCGTTTTGCACTTTCAAATACATCCTTCCCTGGTGAATGGCACTCCATTTAAGAGTGGCTCAGGAAAATTATCCAGATGATTATTTATGTCTGTGTAAACATCAGATCCTTTCTAAGGAATACTCAAAGGCCACAACATGAGCTGCTTCTGAAAATCCAGGTCACATTCATGAAAGCAACAATTTAAGCACAGAACAATTTTACTTGACATTATTTTTAAGGAACTGCTAATTTGTGATTCATTGTAAACTCAGAGCCTCAAAATGCTTCATGACCTAAAGAACCTTCCAAGGAGGCAGATTCATTTATTGAAGAGAACTAAGAGGGAAAATACATTCAAGATCAACCTGATCTGTCTCAAGTGCTGGATGGATGGTTCTGCTGTGCCAGTGGGTTTGAGGGGTTTTACATCAGATGCTGAAGATGTCCAGAAAATGCCAACATCATTCAACCTTCAACCTTGGAATGCAAGTTGGCTTCTTCCCAGCAATTCCATGACCCAAAGGCCAGAGTCCCATGGCTCCTGATGGAGCACCAGGCATGGCTGTGAGGATGGAGGGCAGCCACACACTCCAGACCCAAAGGCTTCTGCTGCTTCTCCAGGCTGTGTTTCCCCACTGACTGCTCTCACCCTGCCCTACAAAAGAGGTGGAAGGGAGATTCAGGTGCTACATGGTTTGGATTTTCCCCAGGTAAGCCAGTCAAAGGAAAAACACTATACAGCAATTTGATCAGAAAGAGCTGTCATGCAAGAGTTGTGGATGAGGAGTGTGAGGTCACTGCCAGCCAGCTCACCTACCTCAACAGTGTCATGCATCAGACAATCCCTCACACCAAATGAGGAACATTATTCCAGGAGGATTTTCTTCCACAGAAACACTTCCTCTCTTCTCACAAAATCATCTCTAGTAATTATTAAAATTAGTCAACCATTTCCCCAAGTCACAAGCTGCAGACTAAAACCAGAGCCGCCCAAAAACCTCCCAAACACAACAATTTTGCACTGCAAAGCACCAATTGCATGGAAATGTGCTGATTTCACCAAAAAAGCTCTATAAAAGGCAACAAGATTGGCCAGCAGGCCAGTCTGTCCAGCTTCCTGCCAGGCTGCCTGCCAGCCCCAGGGTGGGTACTCCTAGCTCCCTAATTCAAAAAATAAAAATCAGCCGTGAGAAGGCTTCCAAGGGATGGGGATTTTGCTTCCTGTAGCTCTCTGATTAAAGTAAGTGTTGCACAGGTGTGTTTGTGTGTCAGGAAGGCAGGGACAGCTCTGCTATACACAGCAAGAATGGCTTCTCAACAACCAAAAAATTTAAGAAAAATTGTATTTTGAAAGACAGATGCCATTGCTAACAGCACAGGAGGGAGAAGATGAGACATCCCTGCATAAATCTGTGAGTGGGAAGACAATGGCAAAGAAATCCAAACAGCAAGACGATAAATCAGAGGTGGGGAATCCCTGTCTTATCCCCTCTGCAGCGTGCATGCAGCTATTGTATTGAATTAAAATAAATTACAGCTCGCTTGTGTACAGCCTACAGGGCTTTTGACACCCCTGAACGGAAGCACAGGGATGAGCAGCCACCCTCCAGGAGCTCGCTCTCCCCGTCTCCAGACGCCGAATGCAGATGCTCTGTCACAGCACAGGCTGACGGATCGAGGCAGGACAAAAAGCCCAAAGAGTTCTGCTTTTACACCATCCACCTCCTCAGCTCCGTCCCTGGGATCCTTGCCAGGATGCTGGTAATGCTGTAAATGGAGAAGGCAGAGCTGCCCAGCAGTGTGGCAGCTGCTTCTGAGCACGGATGTTGCACTGGAGAGGGGTTTCTTCTAACAGCAGTGATTTAACAACAGCCTATAAACTAAATTTCTGAAAGACGTGGCTGAGCAGCATCAATGCACTTTCCTGGTTAACCAGTGCATCCACACCCTCTAATTCCTGCTTGAATTAATGTATTTGCAGCAGCCAAGAACAAGATTTCCCTGCACTGAGGGAGGACCAGGAGGTGCACAGGTGCTGAAGTGCTGTGCCACACACCTGAGGATGCTGAAGACAACACAGATACCCTGGCTGTGTCTTTGGGGGATACAAACTGAGTTTCCAGCATCATCCAGTCAGCCACCCACACGCAGTGCTCCAGGCTCTGCCTGATTTCTGATTTCCTTCACCTTCTGTGAAGGTCTGTTACACCAGGAGGTTTGGAAACTCCTGGCTGCTGATTACAAAAAACACCTCTTGACAGACCATGTCCCTGAGAAAATTAAGAGACACAATGTACCCAACAGGACTCTGGATTTGGAGCTGCTCAGTGGATGCTCAGACAACAGAAAGGATCAGTTAAATACTGCCTTGAATATCAGTCAATCCACAGCATTTGGGGGAAAAAAGAAATTTCTATTTATTCTTGTCCTTAGTAAAGCGTAAGTAAGAAGGAAATGGATTTTAAGTAAGCTTAGAGAAGTCTATGATAATACTCATTCAAGATTTTTGAAGTGCTTTACCAACAGCAAGTGAAACACACAGATCTCTGACAGGAGAAATGAAGCAGGAAAATGCAAAGCAGCTTGTCCAAGCTTATGCAACAGATGAGAAGCACAAACAACACACAGATCTCCAGGCTCCATCTCCGTGTCCTACCATTCTTTCATTTTGAAAATCTAAATCCATTTTGCACTCCAACAAGGTTTTCCACACAGATTTAAGTGCTGATTCTGCGCTGCGTAGACTTTCTTTTTTCTTGATGTGGTATCTCACCCATTATCTCCTCCTCTGTACATATACAATATAAAAGTAAGTAGTATTTCAGAGCCAAGAAAACAGGAAAAAAGAAGAAAGTCCTGTGTTTTTATCTAAAGGCAAATTCCTCTGCTTTTGGGCACACTGAATACAGATTTGAAGCAGCACTTGATCTTTGAAGAGAGAAAACACTGCTTGGAAACTATGAAAATTAAAATTGCTAAGATGCTACTAAATATATGTATTTATGATGCTCCTATTTCCCACACTAGTATCATGTACAACGCATTTTATGTATTATCTGTTCAGATGCAGATACACTTCACTGCAGGCAGAGATGAGGCAATTATCCAAAACCCTGACAAACCATGCTTTAGCCCCATGAAGTGCACAGATCACTCCAGCACACAGCTCGTGTGGCACAGGGACTGCTCCTACAAAAGACACATAAAAGGTTCTCAGTGTCCACAGTGGTGCCAGAGTTTTCTGCATGGAGCCACCTCACCACAGAGACAAGGCACAAAAAGGAAATCGAAGGACTCATCTCAGCAAGCTCCTCTTTTTTTTTGCAGAGCACACATTAAACTTACAGGTACTTTCACATCTGACATAAATTAAAAGCTCTCTTTTAAAACCAAGTTGTGTTTTCATGTTTTAAAGTCATCTAGAAGACAGCACTGTCAAAGGGAGAGTTTCTCTTTGAATCCCCACTGCCTGTGTGAATGGCTACTCCCCTCACTTCCATCAACACTGACCTCTTCAGGGTTTGTCTCCTTTACTGCCATCCAAGCCTGTGGACCTTCTCAGAAGAACAGGGACACCTGAAGAGGTGTCTGGCTGTCTGTAATTTTCTTTTCAAACCCTCCTTCTCATTCAGAGTAAAGGAGCATATGCTCCAAGATACCTCAGAGATGAGCCAGGAGTGAGCTCCTGCTGAGGTCAGATATTTGGCCTTTACTGATGAAGAGTTAAAATATTAATATTTATTGTTGTGCCTGAGATCTGAAGCAGCCCTGGTGCCCTCACTGCACAGGTACAAGTGACAAACACAACTGACAAAGGCACTTTGTGGAAGGCCCATGAGCTAGCAGAATGCTTTCTTAGCCAGTACAGAGGAATCTGATCAATCTGGTCCCTTTTAAGATCAGCCTCAACCAACCAACCAATCAACCTACCATTTAAACAGGACTATGACAGATAATACTTCTACCAACCCTAAATACATCTGTGTGCACGGTCCAAATGTTTTTTCTGTAAGACATGAACTGGAATCAATACAATGCCATGACATAGTATACTCTTGCCAAGATCCTACAGGGCAGATGGAATTTTGGAGTCCATCTTTTAAGTGCAGAGGTTATTCTCTATCGTGATTGCAACAAAAGTTATTCTGGATCATTTTAATGGACATCATTGAAAAAATGAAGATTTATGCCTTGCAGTAAAAGCACCTGATGAAAATGCACAGTTAAAATGGAATTAACTCTGTTTGGCAGCCTGTAGGAATACAAGGCTCCCTTGTCCAAAACAAATGTAAGAGATTTAATCTAATTTTATACATTAATCTGCTCTAAACCTTGGGGAAGCTACAAAGCTTTACTTCCTGTACTGAGGTAGGAAAGAGAATCAAGAATCCCAGACCCCAAAGCCTGATTATTTTAAGGAAATGTTAATGTGAAGAACTAACACAGTTCTGTCCTTCAGCATGAAACTTAAAGGACAATTCAAGTATCATAAAAAGGCTTGGATTTGAAAGGACTTTAAAGATCATCTTGTTCCAGCCTCCTGCCATGGGCAGGGACACCTTCCACTATCCCAGGGTGTTCCCAGCCCCATCCAGCCTGGCCTTGGACACTTCCAGGGATCCAGGAGCAGACACAGCTTCTCTGGGCAACCATGGAGGCTGCAACCATATATGATGTTTAAACTGGAAAACATCACAGAAAGAAACCAGCAGTAATTCACAGAGATACACACTTTAGGTCAAGGGATACCATCTCTCCTTGAATCTCCCTCTAAGCTGCTAGTCATTTACCTGCAACTCCAGATGCCCAGAGTTTTGACCAAAAACACATCTCCTTTTTCTTTGCACATGTGATGTACTCCTCACAGACTCTTGGTTGAATTCCCTCCTTGCCTGCTCTCAGTAAGCAATGACCAATTTAAGCAGCTTTTTCCAGGTGTCAGAAAGCCACAGAGGGTTACATAATACAAGACTACCCTGCAGAGATTGACAGACCAGGTATCACAACCACCCTCACATACCTGACAATTTGTTAAATCAACCTCTACCCCACGGACTGCACCATCCCCACCCTCGGGTGCAAATGGAAAAAGAAATTAAGGAAGTCTTGGGTAATTTAATTGGTATTTTTATATGAATGTTAAGATAGACCTTTTTTAAAACTAGAAGTTCCATCCCACCATGACAAATCTTTTATTCTGTATCTGGCTCAGCATTTCTCAGTGTAATTTAGTACCTCTAACAGCAAACTCACTGTAAATTAGCAAGAAATGAACAGGGAACACTGGAGAACTGCAGTTCACCAGAACAAATGCTGGCAACTTCATTATCACTTCCAGCACTGACCACAAGTATTGCAGGGAAAAAGCTGACCTGGTTAAGGACTTTTCCATTTCTATCTACGATCTCTCAGGGAATGTGCTAAGGAAACGATTGTCCTACTGAATAATTTCAAGAATTTTACAGCCAAGATGATTTATTACCATAAAATAGGTCTTGGAAACAAAGATATTTGAGGAGACGCATTAGCTATTAAATCATTGTGGAAAACATGATGCTGAAGGAATTGCAGATGCCTGACACATGTTCTACCACGGTTTTTTTTTTATATTGAGTGTCTATAAAAAGCAACTCTGTCAAATTACTTAAAAAATTTTCCAAGGGAAAAAATTTAAAAAGAGGAGATATAGGTATAAATTAAAATGGCATCCATAGAAGTAAAAAACACTTGTAACTAAAACGCCCCACAAAAGCTGTTGGAAAAACTGGAGTCACCAATAATTTCAAAACCTATGCATTGAAAATACACTTCTCGCTTAGTAAACAAGCTGAGACGCATTTTGCAGAGTTATAGGTATTTCTGAGTTGAGTCAACAATACATAGAAAACCTCACATCATCTTATAATGAGTCCACTTGTTAGCTGGTGTGAAACCAGACTCAGAATCACCTTGGGTTTTGGTATTACAACTGCAGAGTAGATGTTGTTATCACACAGAGCACCCTCTGGTCAAGACAGTTGGAAGCATCTCTTTAAAATGTGCCATTGAACACTAGAAGTGAATCAGAAAGATGGTCTGCAAGGCTTGCTATGCAAAATACCACTGAAGAACACATTGCTCTCTTGACCAGAATGGAAAAACTCTTGTGCTAAACCTTCCACTAGACCAGGCTGCTCCAAGCCCCATCAAACCATGAACTCTTACAGTACTCAAATAAATGTTTAAAATGTATTTCAAAATACTCAGCCAAAATACAGCAGACTCAAAGTGAGGTCCAAGCTTTTCTTACACCACATATTACAGACAATACTACATTTGGAGATCCAAATCCCTTTCCAGCCCTTCCTGCCTTCAAACCTCTCCACATCCCTGGATTATCACAGCTACAACAGCAGAAATTAAAACACAACCCAGCCTTGAACTCCTTTGTGCCTTGACACAGTGATGACAAAGGGAGAGAAAAGATCCACCCTGATCTACCATCCACCTCATGTTGAGCCACGTGGCTCAGAACTAGGGAATCCAGACAGTTCTACAAACTGCACTCACAAACCAGGAAATGAGGAAAACTAATGGTCTTTATAATTAAATAGATGTCTTACAGAAAAGCTGACCAATAATCTTATAAAAGAGAAAAATGAGCATTCCTCTTTGACTTACATTTTGCGTGGTCCTGGTTCACTTGTGCAACTCAGCCACCGTTTCTTTTTCTGCAACACAACAAAGAAAACAAATTCTCTTTAAAAAAAAAGTATTTGCTTGAACTGACATTTCTCATTACATTGTTAAGTAATGCTTCAACCTTACTGCTTGCTTTCAGTCAACACTGGAAAATATTTCCATCCTTCTTGTCTGTTTCTCTGATTTTGACTGCCAGAGTATTCCTGTTACATGAAACTGCTCTATCAAGATGAGCCTTGGAGACTGCTTGGCAATTTGAGTGTAACACTGACAAACTAGAAATAAATTCCAAACCTACTGCAGAGCTGACCAAAGAAATTCGTCATAGCCACAGAGAAAGTGAATAAACATTTCTTTTAAAGGATCTAATTGCTCAAAGATATCTTTGTGGTGTTTTGTGAGATCTGTGAATGCTCCTTGCTGGCCTCCAGCACCTAATTCAGAAAGGTGATGGTTTGGGGTCACACCTGGTACCCCTGTGCTCCAAGCACCCTAAGACACACCAGTGGGAGCTGAATATTGGAAGGGCTGTTCCTTACATCCTGCTCTGTGCTTTGGATTTAAATCTACAGAAATAGAGGAATTATATCCATACCTTACTGGGAATTGAGGCAAAAGAAGAGCAAGCAACCAGAACAACAAACAGAAAAATCTACTAAATAGAGTTATGAGAGTATTGTCCTGAAAAAGAATGCTCTGATGCTACATTCTCTACTTAACCACATAATTAGTAAACTTCCAGCAGAAGTAGCAAAAAAAAATTCCTCATTCCCTTACTAGGCTAAGTAGCGACCTGGAAGAACCACTCAAACCTCCATGAAGAAAAACTGGATTGTTCCAGATAATGAAATAACTAAATAACAGAGTGGAAAATGAAGCACAGAACATCTCATCACTCGAGGTCAGTGCAGCTCTCATTCTGCTGAAAATGGTAATTTGCAAGGAGAAAAATAAAATAAAATAAATAATTTTTTTAAAAAAGAGATGGAAAGAGGACACCAGTCAGACAGAATCCTGACTCTGGCTATGGTTTGCTGCCAGGAAGAGATAACAAAGCAATAAGTAAATGCCAGCATGGATTTGTGAAACTGCTTCCCTTCCTTTTCCAACAAGTTAGAAAGCCCTAGGACGCAGAAATAATTCAGTGATCACCAGAGTCACCTGAGCATGGCCAGTTTTATGTCATTCTCCCAAAATAATAAAGGATCATGGATTTGGGTAGAAAAACACATAAAAACTTCTCAAGTGATCACCCAGGTCTTAGTACATGGAATCCAACCTTGAGCATCAGCAGAACTCCAACACATTCAGAAAGAAGCTGAGTATCTCATTAATTCATCAGACAACTATGCACAAGGAGGGTTTTCTTAATCCAAAATTCTAAAATCTCAATATGAAATAAATACATGTATCGTTAGGGGGTATGAAATCATCAACTCATTTATAAGGGGCACAGTTAAACTTCAAGCTATTTAATTTAGCAGAACAATAGAGCTTTACAAAGTGTGTTTTTCACTAATGACCTGGACACTATTTTTGTTATTCCTGCCTCTAAAATGCACAGCCAATATTTGTGGTTTAAAAAAAAAAAAAAAAAAAAAAGGCATTTCTTTCTCAAAATGTTGTTGTGCAGGAAAAAAAAAAAACAATCAAGAAAAAATTAGAGTACAATCAAATATACAAAGGAAAACCACACAAGTACAGATTTCATCATACTCCTCCAGATTTTAAATAGATCAACATATTTTGGAGATGGGTGTGATTTTATGCGAGCTGTGCCCCTTTAAAATTGGCACTAGATTTAATTCAGTGCTGTCTTACTCCAAGCTCCTAACTCCAGTTGAAAATAGATCTCACAATGGAATCCTACAGCTGAATATACTCTGAGAGAAAATTAATACTTTAATTTATTCCAAATTCATTTGCATGACAGTATATCATTAGTATATACAAAAAAAATATGTATTATACCAACAGAGGAAAAATTCTGTGCAAACATTGAAAGAAACTCACATCCCACCAGTGAGATGAGCTTGAAACTTGAAGTAGCAAAGCTGTTTTATTTCTCTGAGAAGCAAACATGTTAAAAAAAACCCACCAAAAAGTGCTTTTAATAGTCTAGATTGTCTTTTTAAAAAATACCATGTGACCTTAAATAAATCCACAAAGCAAATATAATTTCTTGCATGCCAGGTATCTCCTAAATAGCTAAAAAGAGCCACGTGGACAATCAAGTGCAGGCTAAAAATAACTGATACAACACAGCTCACGTACAAAGCAAAGTTTTCCTACCTCACTGATTAACCAGTCAAAGAGGAAAGAAAACACACACTCACTTTGTAACTCCATCAACCTTGTTGTCCTGGAAACAATTCTTCTACCAGAGAAGTACTTAACTGCCAAAACATCTTCTGCTACCACTTTTGAGCTTTTTTCTCTCCCCCACTTCCCTCTCTGCAGTGCTCTCAATGTTTGATAAGCAGCCAGTACCAAACCTAACCCATCAAATGGCACAGAAACTGGATCTCCTGCTCTTAGGAGGAAATACATAATTCCATTTGAGTATGCAGCACTTAGGGAACGCCGTATTTGCACAAAGGCTATGGAACAGACTCTGTAATTTTGTTGTTGCTGTTGTTGTTAAAATGTCCTATTAACTGAACCTTTCATTTTAGGAAATGGCCTCAAGTTGTGCCAGGGGAGGTTAACATTAGATATTAGAAAGAATTTGTTCATGGGAAGAGTGGTCAAGCACTGGAACAGGCTGCCCAAGGCAGTGGTGGAGGCACTATCCCTGGAAGTCTTAAAAAAAAAACCAGATGTAGCAATTGAGAACATGGTTTGGTGGTGAACATGATGGTGCTGGTAAGCTGATGACTGGATTTGAGTGAGCTAAAAGGTATTTTCCAACCCAAAAAAACTCCATGATTCCACATGAACCAGCAAGGTTCACCTACAGGGTGAACTCGTTCATGCACCCAAGCACCTGGGGAGAGAGTCCTTTCTTGCCACTCAATAGCTCTGTGGGACTGCAACAAGGTCAGAAACCACAAAAAAAAAAAATCTTTTTTAGGTTTTATGTTTACTGTCTGTGTTTAGAAGGGAATGGAGCTTTCAAGCCCAGGTCTTGGCAATTTCTGCCACACTGCTGGCCACAAATTTAAAAAATGCATCTGTGTTCCAGTACTGCAGACATTCGTGCCCTCCCTTCCTTGGTTTAGAACCCTTTTTTGAAACAGGTCTGTGCTTTTACTAGGAGAGAAAACCTAATTTTAAGCTTTGTATGAAACAAAAGCTAGGTTTAGAAACCAGATTTATCTAGGAAACAGCAGGTTTGTTTCAGAACACAACTTTACTCTCCACATCTCTCCATACACTGCTCTCTTTGCCACGCAGCCTGCTTGGGTCAAATACAGCAAACTGGTCTTGCCTAAATTGGTCCAATCCACTGCAACAAATACACTTATTTAAACACTTCTAAATTCCTGATTTCTAAACTACCAGTGCTTTAAAAAATTTGGCATCCAAACCTCTCAGTCAGTCTGCCCACACACACTGCCCACACCTGTTTTCCGGTGAAATGCCAGAGTCTGCACCAGTCTCAGATGGGAAAAATCACAATTCACTGCTTTCAAATGAGACCTGTTAATTACCAAAATTATTCCCACAGCAAGTCCAAAGGGATTTTGGTTCCCTCAGAAGATCCATGATTAAACACAGTTACACTCAGCAATTTTATTCAGTGTGGTATCTCTGATTTATTATCTTCATTCTTCCAAGGAGACCTCTATTTTCTCTCGACTTCCTCCAATTTCCAATGTATTCACAAGGTTTTTTTCATGTTCCTTAGCAATGCTGGTTTTCCATCTTTCTGTACCTTAGATTTGCATATAAACCCTATCTAATTTTTGTCCAGAGAAGCTGTGGCTGTCCCAGCCCTGGAAGTGCTCACAGCCAGGCTGGACAGGGCTTGGAGCAACCTGAGATAATGGAAGGGGATGGATCAAGATGGTCTTTAATGTCTTTCCAAACCCAAACCATTCTGTGCTTCTAACAGGCTTTTACATTGATTTTAAATTGTATCCTTGTATCTACTTACAGATTAGCTTATCTTTAATATATCAACATGACACACAGCTTTGTTTTCCCTTTTCTCTTGTAATTTTATTCTAGACATTGTAAACCTTCAAATTTCTATTGTAAACCTTCAAATCTGTGTGTATCCTCTGGATTTCTTTCAAGCATCTTCTGGAGAGATCAGAGAGTGATAAATGGATTGGGTTGGAAGGGACCTTCAAGATCCTTTAGTTCTTACCCCTGCCATGAGCAGGGACACTTGCCACTAGACCAGGACCTTCCCCTAGACCAGGTCGTATGTTTAGCTGGCAAAACTAGCTGAAATCCCAATTAATCAGGATCTGGAGTCACTGCCAATAAACAACTAGCACTAAGAGATCCAAAATCTCAACCTCACAGTCTTGAGCTGCCTCTGCAAAACGCCACAGTTAGGGATGAGAATTTCTCATCTCCTCCACTACAGATCCAGTTGCCTCGGCAGCATTTTACTGCACAGGCTCAATAAACATTCCATGTGTCACCAAGCAGGCAGTGAACATCCACAGAAGTCTGTGTTAACACATCAGAGATCCAGGGATTTTCAGCATCCCATACTTCATACCATGCACAAAAAAATTCAATGCTAGAGACAGAGAGGAGGAAGGTATTTGGAAACTTGGTACACAGGAGCAAATTTAAGATTATGAAAATTGTGGTGCCTTACAGTAGCAGCGCTGTTACAGGCGTTACAAACACTGAATTTTGTCAAACTATTTCCAGTAAGTGCATTTTTTTTCCCCACCTCAGCACTAGAAATTCCCAATGCATAGTATAAATTTTTATAGTCAGCGCTTTCTAGCTCCAGTGAGGACCAGGTTTCACCAGCCATCTTTTAGGAGTGTTTAAGACTCTCCCTCTCTGGTACAGAAGCACACTGATCTCAGGCTGGAAAAACATTTCCTATACTGATTTCTTCCTTCTTACTTCAGGCAAAAATTGCAAAGCTTGTGCCTTCTGCTGCCACTGAATACCAGTTGCTGCACAAGTAGAACAGAAAAAGGCTGAAGTTATTTTAAAACAGCTACTTTTCTCCACTTAAGTGTTTAGTTTTCAGTAGTTGACTATGTTATGGGTGGGAAATTAATAAGTGATGCAACCACCAATACCCCTGAGTAGGATGGCAGCAGTAAGTGAAGAAAAAAACTTCCAGGGTAATGTAAAAACACAATATGGAGGGTAGACCAGCATTAGTAACTGGGGAGGCAAACCCGTGAAACAAACAACAAAACAATACCCTCTGATGATTCTTTTTAGTCTCAGGCAGTATTGCTACAAAATACATAATAAAGGTGACACAGAGAACTTCTAAACCCTTTATTAATTACTTGAGGCTAGTTTTCATTTTACTGCTTCACTGCAATTTCCATTTGCATGGGAAATTGTACCTTCTTTTTCCAAAGAGATATTTCCACCGAAGTCAGTGTGGATTCAACAAGACCAGGACCATCATATAAATAGAAATCAGAAAATAGTATTTCCATAAGAAACTGCTCAGATTTATTGGATTAATAGGCACTTACAAGTGACTCACGCTGACACAGCCTATAGTAATCCAATCTATCTGAGATAAGAATAAATTCAAAGGAAACCTTAAATTTAGAAAAATCACCTCTGTGGCTGCACACATAGTTGGCTTTATTACACGAAATCACATTAAGTGTTCTCTCCAAATGGGAGGACAAATAAATTAAAAGCTAAATTTCTAGCAATACTTTTTTCCATGAGTGCAGCATGTCCTTAACAGCAGTAGCTGCCACACTGAGCATAATTAGAGAGGGATAAGAGAGCCCTGTGTGGAAGTGCCTTGTGGAACACAGCAGTCTTCCTGTCCTACAATCCCACAGGAATATGCTGTGCTAAAAAGAGTGGGAAGAAGAACAGCCACCAAGCCACCTCACCTTGTATCAGGAGAATTAGGGCAGATGGTTAAAGCTACAGTGGCAACCACCATTTCTCCTGCATGTACACTGATTTTCCTTTCCATCTGGGATTTCTTGGGGAACTCTGACTTATCTCTAGGGGATGTTACTAAATCCTAGGGAACACTGAGGTGCTCTGGCTCAGCACACTGAAACATCAATGCTTTCCTGAAACCCTGAAGGATGCAATCACAGCTCTCACACCTCCTTTAAAACATGGCAGCAAGCAGGGAGCTGGGATGGAGCTTATTTCTATAAATACTCCTCTGCAGCAAAAAAGCCATTTTTACCTCTTGATATTGCCATGAATAGCAACAGTATGGAAAAAAATGTATTATTAAATATTACAGAGTCATAGAATGGCTTGGGTTGAAAAGGACTTTCAAGAATATCTAGTTCAGACTCCCTGCCATGGTCAAGGACACCTTCCACTATCCCAGGCTGCTCCAAGCCCTGTCCAACCTGGCCTTGGGTTCTTCCAGGGGTGGAGTAGCCACAGCTCCTTCTATTGTCCAGGGCCTCACCACCCTCACAGGGAAGGATTCCCCATCTAAACCTGCCTTCTTTAATAAGAAAAGAAAAAAAAAGCCAATATAAGGAAAGGTGACCCTGGCCAGAGCAAGAGCCATGCACTGAAGACTGGACTTTTATCCATATCACCAATTACTCTAAGATATAATTAAATGCCACCTGTGTGTAAGGATATTTGAAAGCCACGTATGTTCTGCCATCCATAAAGCAAAGACACTTCTCTGTGTGCAGGGATGTAAATCACTGAGTACACAGATGAAAACTCATTTGTAAGAACCAGCTGCACACTACTGAGGCCAACAAAATCTTATCAAATGTAGACTTCAAGGCTGAAGTGACTTATTTAGAGAACTGCTGTGCTGCTCTCACCTGCAGTACCCAGTTAAGTTAGATCAAGGACAGCAGCACATACCAACCACATCATAAGCAAGAGGCTTTAATTTTTTATGCACATTTTCCTTCAGGCATACACACCCACTCTCAGCAAATTCCCATTAATGGCCATTCTACAATCCTGAAGAGCAGTATGTTATAGCCTTGGGCTAACTAAATTAGAGTGAGCTATGCTGAAGCTGCAATCACAGTGAAAACCTGCTGTATGACTTTTACCACAATAAAGATACTCCCTCAGAGAACCTCTTCAGAGTGTAGTACTTTCAAAAAAACCCTCACCATAGCCTGCACCTCCTGTGAATTTGGTCATGACAGCCTGGGGCATTGCCCAAGGACACTGAGAATAAAGATCAAAAATTACCCAATAGTCAAAAAATGTTGATTATACCCAAGATTTTTAATGCACTTCAAGCGGGGATGCAGATCTTGGCTTGAAGGAGTGCAGAACAGATGAGAACTCAAATGGCAAAGTGCAAGGGGACAAGGCACAATTTGTTCTGATTGAAAGACAGGGTTAAAAATCTCATTTTCTGTCACAATGAATTGGGTTTTCAAAGTGAGACCTCCCTGCCCTTTCGCTTTTTTCAGATTTGATTTCTGGAGAAATTCTAGCCTTTACATTGCAGTAAAATGCTGTAAAATTTTCAAATAGCTAGATTTTGTGCTAACCCTAATTCATAATCATTCTGGCCTTGCAACCGTGGTGTGAAATTCACTGAGCTAGACAGCTGGGAAGGGGGGGGGTGTGAAGAGTGGGGGTGGTGTTGTGTTTTTTTATTATTATTGCACTTCTGGTGCTCAACCCTTCTACTCTACACGAAATCCATATTCAGAAGTCTGTAAGCATGAAGATGCTTTTACGTGCAAGGATTTGGTCAGACCCTAAAAGCATCTGCACCTTCGTTGGCAGTGAATGAATCTCTCTTCAAATTTACTCTGGTGACCAAAAGTGTGTTTCTAGCCTGTACTCCTGACTTATGTAAAAAGTGGTGCTGCTCAGAAAATTGTTTTGTCCATGTAATGCTCTCCAAAATAATTTTTATCCCTTCAAAACTCTCTAAAGGACACCCACTAGAAATGCTTTCCAGTGAAACCTAAAGAAAACTGCCTGGGCTCACAGTACTAGTACAAAACTAAACCCTAAATGAAGTTCTAGGAAAGAACCACCAGCTTTTCACGTAAACTTGTGGTGAGTTTTCACTGAATCCCTCAACCCTGCCAACCCATGGCTAAATGTCATTCATACCTCATTTCCTATCCTAAATCAGCCATAACAGCAAGATGGTTTTGCTCTGTCATTTTCAGACCCCATTAAAACTCAATGCTAAGCATAATTCTGGATATTGGAACTCGGCTGTGGACTGAAAAAAAAATCCCCAACATTCAGACAATCTAGGAAATTTAGCCTCTTTTTTTTTCCTACCTAAATGGGCCTTGGGCACAGCTCTTCAACAAAGACATGGTTTTATTTTTTTACATGCTCTTGATACATGCTGGACCAACATCATGAGGTGTGCAAATTTAAAGATAATTATTTCAGTTGGAAAACCCCTCTAAGATCACAGAGTCCAACCATTAACCCAGCACTGCCAAGACCACCATTAATCCATGTCCCCAAGTGCCACATCTTTTAAATCCCTCCAGGGATGGCAACTCCACCACAGCCATGGGCAGCCTGTGAGAGTGCCTGACAACCCTTTTGGTGAAGAAATTTTTACTAAAATCCAAGCTGAACCTCTCCTGGTGCAACTTGAGGCCATTTCCTCCCATCCTATCACTGTGAAAAAACAAGCACAACCTACCTACAACTGCTTTGTAACACAAGCACATCAGAAAGTCAAACTCTCGCTCAATTTCTTACACAAGTATCAGTCAACTTTTAATTATTTCCCCCTGCCAAGAACCTTCAATTCTCAACAATTCTTTACAGGCTACTTAAGGCACACCAAGAACTATGAAAAGCAACACTGGGCAGTTTCATGGATCACCTCCCAAGGTATCATGCTCCAAAGCACACTTCATTGTATTTCTGCCTCTGCAATGTTGTCTTTAGGCAGGTACAAGTTGTCTCAGCGAGAAAACATTATCTTGTGCATGTCCTATTAAAAAAGATTAATCTGTTCAACACCTGATGATTCACTCACCCACATGTTAGAAGTCCACACAAAAATGACTCATTCTGTCCGTAAGAATATTCACCTGGGATACCCAAGTCCTCTCATCTTTTCCAGAGCTGGTAACTGCTTTTTCGTGCAAAGGTGGCTTCCCTATGAGAGCAATGGGTGACATGAAGGAGAAACAGACATGGGACTGGAAATTCTATAAACTATCCACATATTAAAATACTTGAGAGTTAAGTTTATGGATAACTGAAGCACTGGCAGAGGAAACAGTAACACCCCACAGTGAGACAGTGGTTGAAGGCAACAACTGATTTTAATCCTAACAATTGATTTTAATCCTAACAACTGATTTTAACTCTAACAACTGATTTTAATCCTAACAAATTGACGTCACCCAGATTTGAAGGAGTTCAGGCTACTCACTTTTTCCCAGGAAAGGGCTCAGGAGCAGCCATCCTGAATCACTCTGGTAGGGATGGCCAGTGCAGGGCAAAAGCATCTTAAAGGCTTTTCTGATGACATCAGCTCAGTGTTGGTGCAACAAATCAAGCTGAGTTCTAGGCTAGAACTTCATGTCCAGTTCTGATATCCACGCTGCCAAAGGACTGGCAAGCGTTCAGGGAAGAGCTCAGAAAACAGTGGGGCTGCCTGGGATACAGACTCTGTGACTCCATCCTCAGGGAGGTGAGTCCCTGACCTTGCTCTCATAGGTACTTTGTGAATGTGACAAATAACAAACAGCTCTTCGACCCTTGGAGAGAAAGGCACAGCAAGATATTACAGCTGGAAGGCCAACAAGCCTGAATTGGGAGTAACTTCCTGCTTTTTAGCAACAGCACTGCAAAATATTTACCATTATTTGGTGTTTTGGGACAGCAGAGCTTCTAACAGCACTCCAAGATGCACTTCTGAGGAAAAATTCTTCTTTCACAGAGAACCACACAGGCTTGATACAGAGACATGAATCTAAAAATTCCATGGAGTCACAGAATCATTTGGGATGTAAGGGACCGCAAAGACCATCCAGTTCCAACCCCCTGCCATGGGCATGGACACCTTTCACCATCCCAGGCTGCTCCAAGCCCCATTCAATGTGGTCTTGAAAAATTCCAGGGGTGAGGCAGCCACAGCTTCTCTGCACAATCTGTTCCAGGGCCTCCCTACCCTCATAGCCAAGAATTTTTGCCTAATATCCAATCTAAAACTGCTCTCTTTCAGCTTTAATCCATTCCCTTGTCCTAATGCTGCTTGCCTTTTACTAAAAATAAAAATCCTAAAGTTAGTATTGAAGTTAATTTTCATGTTTAATTTTATTGTTACTGCTATATAATGACTGCTGCTTTATGCTGTCTCAAGATTAACTGTGCTCCTTTGCCTTGAAAGAAGCATTTTATAGATGGTTTTCCTTCTTGCTAAACTTATCTGCAAAAATACAGGCATGGAAAATACTTGATTTTCTATTTTTCTTGTGCCTCATTACCTCAAGAAGTAACACGGAAAATAAAGAGAGGGGAAAAAAAAAGAGAATGCAAGACCTTAATTTAGGGGAAGGTAAATGGGAACTCTGATTGTGTATTATTAGAATATGATGAGAATTTATGCAAGAGGACACTTTAGCCAGAAAAGCACTTAACAGAAGTGACTAAAGACATGCTTGCTGCTTGCATGACACAGCTCTCTCTTTCCAGCCCTTCTATCGTCCAAACACATTTTACTGCCACCCCTTCTGCAAGTCCTGAACCTGAATTTTTGACTCAAGTTTAGACAGTACTTGGAGGCACCAAAGTGCACAGCACACCCAGTTCAGTAATCCAGGAAAAGATAAGACTTTCAGATGTACCAACACCTTGCATTCCAGGAGGAAAGGGGAACAAAGAGAACAAAGTGCCCAACACCACAGACAAGCCCTGAGGAATGAAAAACACAAAAATAAATAATCTAATGAAAGAAGATTGTTTCCTGATACAAGAAATAAAGCATATAGATTCTGAACTCTTGCTTATTTCTAATTCTGCATGTTAAAATAAAAAAATAAACTGAGTAAGGCATAACTGACTTGTTTTTAACTCTGAGTCATCCCAAATCAGAAGATTCCTGTGTCAGACTATCTGTGCCCCCAAGAAGGTAATGGAATATGGCAATTTCTAATCCACTTAAGAATCAGGAAATTCACACAGCAGGTGTGAACACTAACAAGCCACTATTTTCACTTTCTACTGAAAAAAAATTCAATCAGGCCTTCTCTATGGAATACAATAAGAGTTCTGAAGAGAGTGGATAAGATAAGCCATGCTGTTTTACATGAAGAAAAAAGCAGGGCAAGTCCTTTCCTGGCTTGTCCCGCTAGAATTACAGACCTTGAACTTGGAGAAAACAAATAAAAAACTTCTTGACAGCAGTAAGAGATCAGGGCAACCTCCTTCACACTGCCCTGTGCTGGGGGCTGCACACAAACCACATCCTGAACAGCACCAGCTCTGCTCCTGATGCCATGAGGCAGCAACTCCACCTTCCCCTCACACTCCCATTGTATCCCCATTTAATATTCTGCAAAAGCAAACACACTGAGTTTATGTAATAACTGCCAGTGTGTCATTCACTCCACGGGATTTGGAGTTTTAACTCCTTAGGGACGCAATCCTGAAAAATTAATGTATGCCAGGAGCTTGGAATACTCATATTTCTGGGGTATTTATCACAGAAGTATTTTGCACAGTGGTTTTAAATCTTCTAATTTTACGAGGAGATTCGAACTGCTCAGCATTTTTCTTAAAATTCTTGTTCCCAGAATTACCAAGTTACATAAGAATCTCATATGCCAATAATGAAACATTTTCTAGTCTCCAAGGTAGCACAGAAACGCCAGAAATTTGTCTGACATTCCTCCCCCTTCCAAAAAAAACCCAGCAGGCACGTAAAAAGAACTCAAAGTGTTATTTATAAAGTCTCATTAATTATCAACTATTGAAATACTAGTAGCCTGATTGTTCCTGAATACTTGGTGAGGAATGTTGTTGATAATTTCCATGCATTCCTGTCAGGTCTTCTTTACCCAGAAAAAGAAAGAACAGAACAGAAAAAGGAAGGAGAAAAGGAAGGAAGAGAAGAGGAAGAGAAGAGGAAGAGAAGAGGAAGAGAAGAGGAAGAGAAGAGGAAGAGAAGAGGAAGAGAAGAG
>JAOTQP010000870.1:2933110-2978212 GCA_026413545.1 Cichladusa arquata | reverse complement strand
AGAGGAAGAGAAGAGGAAGAGAAGAGGAAGAGAAGAGGAAGAGAAGAGGAAGAGAAGAGGAAGAGAAGAGGAAGAGATCATTTCCATCACAGTTTTCCAGTCTTTTTAAGATTACAAAATACCTGATATTTTTATTAAAATAAGTATCTATGGCTTTAATAAAACACATTAATTAAGATGTTTCTTCCCAATATCACAGCATCAACCACTACAGGATCACCATTTTGAATAAAAGCAGCAGGAGCACTTCCCCATCAATGACAGCAATATACAGCTCTGTTAATTTATTGCTCATTAATATTCATCATTACTCTGTCTCAAAACAACTTTCAGGAGAGGACTAGCTGGGAAACTTTGCATTTTTCCTTAGCAAGTATCTATGTAAAACATAAAAATGAGGCATCTAAATTATCTGTCTGCAATTAAAAATGCTGTTTATATGGTCCACAAATTCTCTTAAAATACGAAAGTAGATTTTAAAAGATTAACATGCACATCAAAAAGTCCAAATCCTAGCTAACAAATATTGGTGTCTTAAAGTTATTTTAAGTAAAGAGCAGCAGTTGAGATGAGTCTGGAACTATGGCTACAATACTGGAAGCTACTAAATATCTGGATTAGCCCCATGGAGCAGGAGAGCTGGATGTCCAAAGAAGTATCCAAGCTTCTTGAGCTGCTTACAAAATTTCCCATATCTCTTACAGGTGGAAGAGTAGCATCACATCATCTGTGCCTACCCCTAGATTAGGACAAGAAAATTGGAAAAAATTCTTTTCTCTCGCTCTCAACCTCTTCATCCTCATTTCAGACCCGAAGACTCCAAAATGTTTTGCACAGACATGTTGTAAAACTAACTTTAGGTGTTTAGCAGAGTGAAAAAGGGAACCATTTTGGATCCCTCTGTAGGACCAAAGCCTCAAACTGCAGTTCTGTTCATTTGTATTTTAATCCAGTTCGTGTGCTGGTATTCCAGCATATGGCAGTGTGTATTTCAGTTGGAAGAGCTTCAAGGAGGAGCAGCAGCATCATTCTAAAAAAATGCTTATATACCAAATCAAGTTGTTGGTTTTTTTTCAAGTGAGTTTCACTTAAATCTTTAGGATGCTCATCCTCTTGTAACAACACAAAAACCCCTCCACATCCAGAACCAAGTTTCCTTTGCCCAATTATCTTTAGACTGTTCTCTGCTTTTTATGGCAGAACACTAAGACAAAACAACTATGAAGGAAGCTTAAGTTCCCTCTTTAGAACTACAATGATAAAAAGAAGGTAAGATCTTACTACTTGCTGCTTGGTATTATTCCAGCAATTAGGAGACTGGATAAATCTCATCTCACTTTAAAAACCAGATACCCAGGTTAGATTAATCTTAATCCAGTGGGATTATGTGGATATCACCTCTCACAATGCTTGTCAGGTTAAACCTTCAGTTGCAGGGGAACCAGAGCTCTGAAAACCAGCAGAAGAGATGGTATTTGCATTTCAGATCTCAGCAGGAGTTACCATAAACCAGCTACATGTTGTACCACTGCCAACACCTCAGCAGAGTCTGAAATCCCAGGTCAAATGTCTAAAATAGACAACACCAGAAACATCATTCCTGAAATAACCTTAGGACCTTAGAGAAGGAGAGAATAGACTACCTGAAGGAATCAAACTCTCTGAATAAACACCAAGCTGATTATTCACTGATTGCTGAGGAGTCCTGCCTCACACTTAAACCAGTGCAGAGGCTTTTTCAGGCCTTGATACCAACAAATCTTACCACTGATTTCGTAAGATTTCTGCCAGAGCAAGGACTATGGGACTCAAGGACTTTTCCTTGAGAAGTGCTCAATAACTAACTACCAATTACTATATCTAAAGGTGGTGAAACATTCCCCTGCAAATTGTACATGAACCTTGCTTCAAACCAGTTACCCCAAGTACTCTGTACGGCCCCCATCTGTGGAGCAGACAACTCCTCCAGTGAGTATTCTCCCAAACCACAAGAATTTTGTGTTAATTTTCCTTAATTCTTGGCAGACATTAACTGAAAACACCCCTCATCCTCTCTGTCCTGACACCATCCCTGAACATTTGCATTCAATCCACGCTTTTTTGATGGGAATAAATAAACACTGAGCTCTCAGCATCCTTCAGACCTCCAGAAAATATTGTCTTTCCCCAAATTAACATAACAACGAGATCAGCAAATGCCACTGCTGAAGCAAACACCTGCTCTAAGGTTTGGTGGGCAGAAGAGCTTTTCAAACCTGCTAGAAACTGAGATCAGCTACCACTCAAACTGGAAGAAACTCCAGCCCTACATTATGTAATCTACATAGTTTTTAGACCAATCTGCATTCTTGCAGAGCCCAAAACTGAGGAAGCTACAGACAGAACTAAAGAGAACAGAAAAAGTTCATCAACCTCAGCCCAGAGGCTGCTGAAGAGTCTGTATTTGCACACTGAGGCAGGACTGCCCACTCACCCACACAAACCTGAGCACTGCAACCTCACAGCATCGAGGGTAAAGCACCACAAAATTTCCAGCAAGTCAGATCAGTCCTTTATTTGGATGAACAACCACTAACAACTAGTAAGTTAAAAGATCCACTTCAGGCTCAGGTTTGGGTTTTCCTTTTCTTGGTAGTGTGTGAATAAGTCCAGACACAAACTCATCTTAAAAACTCAGAAACAGCTCAACTGGTGCTGCCACTGACCATACAGAACGACCAGAAAGTGGTGACACCCAAATTCAACCTGACCTTTAAAGACAGATTCATCTCACCCAGTTTCTTCTGTTGAGTATGCTGGGGCTTTTCCTCACTTCACAGAATCACAGAATGGTTTTGGTAAGAAGAGCCCTTAAAGCCCATCTAGTCTCAATCCCTTGCCATGGAGCAGGGACACCTTCCACTACCCCAAGTTGGACATTTCCAGGGATCCAGGGGCAGCCACAGCTTCCCTGTGTAACCTGTGCCAGGGCCTCCCCACCCCCACAGTGAAGAATTCATTCCAAATATCTCATCTAAAACTGCTCTCTTTCAGTTTGAAGCCATTCTTCCTTGTCCTGTGACCACATGCTTTTGTAGTCTCTGAAATGGAATATATACTACTAGAAATGCAGTCTCTGAGTACATGTCCAAGTTGCAGACTTTTCACTTATTTATGTAAGAATGAAGAAACACAAGTGAAACTATCAAGCATCCAAGCTAAACCAAGTTGTCCCTTGCAATCAACATTATTTTATAACATATTTATATGTGATGTAAAATTCCACTTTCATTTTATCCTTTTAAGTCACCCACAAAACTCTCAATTCTTTTCACCTGAAGAGACTTTGCAAACCCTCTCCTTGCTTTTAATCAAGCATCAAATTGCTCTTTTCTAACCATCATGACTGAAAAAACTCTCTTAAAGTGAAAACATTTGCCAGTTGTAAACACTGAAATACCAGGGTGGGATTTAATTCACTCCATCTCAAGTACCTGCACTGGGTCTATGAGGATTTTGGGGCATTTTTTTGATTCCCTCACAACAGCCCAGGGAATGCAGAGAGCAGCTCATCTGACCACACAGAGATGCTGACAGAAGGATGAACCAAACTGCTCATTCCACTTCACTGGCTGGGGCAGCATCCTCCAATTATTCCAGCAGGATGAGAGCCACAACAAGGAGTAATTTTCTGATAAAAACTTCCTCATGTCATTTTGTCTGACAAGGGCATCTCGAAGTGCATGGAAGCCCGTAAAGCTCAAACTTCTTCCTTCCAACAAAAGCACATTAAGAAAGAAAAGACACAAAACCAAGTTCAGCAGCATAGAGAGACTTCCCAACTCCACACCTGGAAGTGTCCAGATCCAGGTTGGACAATGACTGGAACAACCTGGTCTAGTGGAAAATGTCCCTGGCTATGTCAAGGGGTGGAACTGGATGGTCCTTAATGTCTCTTCCAACTCAAAACCATTCTGTGGTTCTGAAACTTCCCAGCCCCATGAATGTACCTGAAAGTTATCAGCACCAAACATCACCTCTCAAAATTGAAGTGGCCAAACTGCAGGATTTTGGAGATGGATAAATTCTCAGTGTAGTCACTGTAATGTAATCACTGCATTTTTAAGACACCATTAATAAGCACTCCTTCAAACAACTCTGAGAACCCACAGCAGAGGCAAGACTTGACCCAGTCCTGACCTGGGTACAGGATCTTCACTGCTGAAGAGTGGCTGCATTACTGATTACAAAGCACTCCAGTTCAGTACTTGAAACAGTAGTTTTCTCTATTTTTAGCTGTGCATAAAAGAAAAAAAATCCCCACTTGAGCATGGGGGTTGGACCAGATGACCTTAGTCAGGTCCTCAAGCACTGTGTGGTGAAGAAACAAGGAAAATGCTTTAAAGAAAACTAAAATGAACAGGCAAAAAAAGGTGAAGATATTATGGGGGTGACAGCTTGCTAAAGACCCCATAGTGCATATGGAAGAATAGGGTTAAGTGCAACTTAACACAAACAAAATAAAGAATATTGAGAAAGCATTCAAAAGCATGTCCTTCTAAAAGAGAAGTCATACTGTGATTCCAGGAAAAAATAAAGACTTTAACAAACGAAATGCAACATTTTAAGCTGAAAAAAACCCAAATACTGAGAACTGATGTGTTAAGAGGAAATTTTATCAAATACACCAGCAGAACGGTGAAGCTTATGAGAAAGTCTGCTGGGCCAGTAGGTGACAAAAGATCAAAAGCTTGACAAGACAAAGCTGTGGGGAGGGGGGGAAAAACCTCAGAAATGCTTCTTTGCCACATGAAAACCCAAAAGAACTCACTGTTCAGTACGTAGCAGTTTAGGGAACTTCCAGCTCTGGCGTCTGCCTGCAGACAGGAGCAGGAAAGAGGATCCTCTCCGGGAAGCTGAGCACTGCTCACTGCCAAAGCCTACCAGGAATCACACAGCCAGAGCACACAGACACTGCCAGACTTCTAAGGAAACCAAATTATTAAAAATACCAACTGATGGACTGCAATCTGCAGGTCACAGACACGAGGGCTGTGAAAGGGCTCCGCGGATACTGGGAGTCCCTAACAATCACCAACTTCTCCACAAGATCTTGAAGAAAACTCAGCTGTAGAGAAGAAAGGAGGAAGGTCTTATCAATAAACGTCAATTTACATGCAGAGAACATAAACCCTTATACACACACATAAAATCCTGTACAGGTCTGAAGTTAGACCTCTCTCATTTAACTGAGCAATAATGATGCTGCAAAGGACACACTGAGGTCACAGGTTTATTACAGATAAACCAGTAAATGCATCAAAGCAGTTATCCTTAGTATTTTCTTCCAGCTAGTTATTATACAGCGTGATTGGGAGAGAAAACAGAGGATGAAATTCAAGTAGATTCATTCCAAGGCCCTGTATAGAGAAAAAAAGCAGCCAACTACACACTGAAAATGAGGGGTTCTAAATTAGTTTTTTTCCTGATTAGGAGAGACCTTGAAGACACTGCAGATAGCTTTGTGAAAATACAGTTCTCACAGGGGCTGATAACAGGAGCAGTGAAAAAGCAAACAGAATTTCAGGAGCAAATTAGGAAGGAACAGAGGTGGTAAGAGGAAGCAGCAGTGGGACACTGGGACACTGCACTCATGTGCAGCACGTTCACATCATCAACTCTCCACTTCCCTAAGCTGCAGCTGCAGGACACCATTGGAAAAATTACTTTATGCTACAGATCCTTTAGATCTGGCCCAGTTTTACATTAGATGTTTGCTACATTAATGTTGGAAAACAAGAGCAAAGAACGGTTCTACTGCTCAGGCCATTTCCTACACTTCATCATCTAAAACAAGCATGTATTTATGATTGTGGAGATGGATTCTGTTGCCTGATTTCCCTTATTCAATATCATTTTCTGTTTACTCGCAATGCAGAGACTGACAAACTAGCAGGTTATAACCAAGCTGGTTTTGACACTAAAAACTCAGAAAATGAAAAATGCTGTGGACAAAACCGGTTTGGATCTTTTACACATTAAACACCATCCTCAGTCATCCAAAAAGGTGACTCCTTTGCCCATCCTATCTTTCAAAGGTGAAATTATAAATAGGTAGCACTGAACACTGCCCAGGGAAACCGTGGAGTCAAAAAATCTGTGGATATGGCACTTGAGGATATGGGTTAGTGGTGAGTATGGTGGTGCTTGAGGGAACTTGGTGATGTCAGAGGTCTTTTCCAACCTTAACAATTCTGTGATGAAGAATGAGATATCTTACATATTATTATCCATTCCTACAAGTATTTTACAGTGACTCCACATTTACAAGTGTACCAAAACAGCACAGTGATTTTACCATAAATTCAGCTGTGCCACGTGCAGAAGCGGGCAAACCCACTCTGCTTTTGGCAGGACTTGGTGCCATTTCAGCTCTTCTTTCCACAGGGATCTGAGCTGGGATCTGTTCCCAGCACTGTTCAATGAATTCATAAATGACATGAAAAGGGCTCTACAGTGAGATGACATCTGCTGATGATAGTAAAGCTATTCACAGCAGCAAAGGCAGTAAATAAGTAGGAAAAAAACAAAAAGAAATGCGTGCAGATTACTCACTGGACATTAAAACATACATATGAAATTCAGGAGTGAAATTAATGAGGAATCCCAATGAAATTAAGTGTGAAATAGGTTGACTGGAGGTGGGGCAAGTGGCCCTACTCCATGTACAGGTCAGCAGGCTTTGAACTGACTCAACACTTGCAGCAGGCTGAGCTCCAGAAAATTATGGTCGTAATGGAACTAGTTATGTATGAATTACTTAAGTCTTTTCCAGTGCAAGAAATGGATTTTAAATGGAGTTCAGGCTCAAAAGCTAACAAAAGAATATGGTTCCCCACTGAACAGGCTGATCTTAGTTAAGCTGGGGAACCACAGAGCTTTACACATCCAGTACTTCTCATTAACAAATTCCAAAAGAGTTAAGTCCAGTAAACACTGCAAAAACAAAAACAAACAAAAAACATTTGGCTCAGTCAATCCATGTACTACAGATGTCTGGACAATGAAGGTGTGCAGGAGGATCCCACTCCCACCACTGCTGTGCTCCTCAATAACCCACCTGTGGCCACTGCTGGAGACAAATCACTGCTCCAGGTCAGTAAATGACAAGACCTGCTTTTCTCCTCTTACCTTCACTACCTCTCTGCAAGCTGTCAGACCTTTTTTATTCTATTCTGGACTTTCTGTCTTGTCTATCAGGGTAGATCATCTGAACTATGCTAGAAAAGCATATCCAAAATGGCCAGCAGGAGCAGCTGGAGGGGTGAAAGGGATCTGGTGCCTAAGCACAAAGTCCAGCACCTTGAAAGTAACTCAGTCTGCATTAAAGCTGCAGTGCAGCTTTGCTCCTCATAAAACATCCATACATCAGGAGTTCCCTCCTCCTCAAAGGGAAATCTAGCTTAGGCAAAAAGGGTCCATTCAGTATTTGAGTTCCCTTTTCTGCAAAGGTGACTTGAGGTTTTTGCTCTTTCCCTGAATTTCCCTTACATTTCCACTCTTGCTAGAAAGAAAAATTCCCTTTGAAAAATCCCAACCTGAAAAACTACCTGGATTTCCAAGTAACAAGTTGAAAGTCCTACCTATTCCAGGAAACAGTCCTAACTCATTTAACAAAATTAATGGGTATTTTAATAGACTACCACACTGTAACTGACTCTTGATACAGTTAATCTGAGGGTATACAAATAGGAAAATATTAAGCACTGTATCAAAATAATCCTTGAAAGAATTACCATATCACTATTTCCCATTTTTTCCCCTCTCAAAAAGTTACCAAGTTACTCCAACATGGAGTAAAACAAATCTTGTGCCACAGAAAGAGAATTAGAAAGAAAATTTTATTTTTCTGGGTGCATATAGCACTAATTCTTAATAGCCAAGGCTACAGAAACAACTTCTATACCAACAGGTACTGAATCACTTTAAGAGAGGAAAATTAATGAACAAATCACTACCTCAAACCATCTACTCCCTTCAGCCCTGTAAAACTTCCCAAGGATAAAGATTATTAAAACATAACCTACATAAGAAACATCACAAATCAATTTTGCCTGGTCACTGTATTTTCTTTCACACAGCACAGCTACCTAAATTTAGCATGGATGTTTTTATTTCTCTTACAAACTATGTTAACAAACTCCATGGGGCTCTTCACTACCCTTGATACCAAACCACAGGCTTGCAGAAGAAGGCTGGGAAAACTGACAGGGTCAAATGTCCAAGTTGGGAAGAGGAGGATGAGTAAGGGAGTTGTACCAGTAATCAAGTGCAACTTCACTTAGCTCTGGAATAGATGAATTAATAGATGAATGGCACAGATTAATTAATTTTATATACAAAAATATCTAACTTAACACCTGAAGTTCCTGGAAGGTTTGCCACCTGGGCTAAATCAGCTGTCCAGGATGAACTATCCACAGAAAAGATGGATTTATTTCTACAGGCACCTTTTTAGAGACAAATGATCCCCTCCAAGGGGATGTTCCTGGAATTCCTATTCCTGGAATAGAACTGTCAGGAAGCTGTTCATCCTACCTGCTGTTCACCTCTGGCTTCAGCAGCCAGACACTGGACATTCAAGCTTCATGAGAAAAACCTCACCTACAGCACTTGAGGCAAAACAGAAAAACAGAGGTATTTGTATGTGTTTGGGAAATTCTGTAGGAGCATCCAAGCTGGAACTCCTCTGTGTACACTGCTGGGAATCCTGACTGCTACTACATGAGGCTTCCACAAATACACTCGTGCTCTATCACAAACACCCAATTCCATCTTTAAGAGTTATTTATGCTGCTTGGAAAGACCAAGGATCTGGATCCACACACAACAAGTACTTTCACTTTATTTGCAGTGTCTTAATTTTGTATCCTCCTCACTGTGCTTGGTGCAGACACTTTGCCAGCACACTCCTTCCACATGTGAAAACTGCATCTGCCTGAAAAACCCATTTTCCCCAGCTCCACACTGACAGGAATCAACAGACTGAAGAATTACTTCAGAAAGAAAACCATTTTGGCATTTAAGATGTGGTGACAACCAACCAATGAACAGGAAATCAAGTATTAGGGTGGACAACTGCAGCTGTACTCAGTTGGTACCTGCAAATATTTGCTGTTGAAATTAGGTAACATCTGAAAAAGATGAGAGTCCTTAAGGCACAGATTATATTTGTATTCCCTCAGATCACAGGACTGCCACCAAACAATTCTTATTTCTTCTTGGATTCACCATATCTAAAAAACAATGATCTTCTTGTGCTGTGGAAGGGATGGAATGTGAAATCCCATCCACATCCCAACAGAATCCCACAAACATTTTGGCAGGAAAAATTTATTATGTAAAGCCCAGATGGCATCCCAAATATTTCTACTTCAAAATTTAGGCCTTTTTTGTTTCCTTAAAATAAATTACACAAAAGCATCACGCCTAAAATTAACTGTACAAGACCATCAGGCAAGGTAACCAGACTTAACTGAGCAGTTATTTGGACTATGGGAAGAATGGGAATGTGGTTTTTCTCCACTTAACTCCATTGTCAGAAATGAATAATATTTTTCTATTCAGCTATATTTGAATGACTGGCAGAGAAGGAAGATACAATGAGCAAATACATCCAGCAACATACAATACTTGGAGAGTAACTTTTCCAGTTATCTGAGTCTAGCACCTTTGCCCTCAACTTCTGAAGCAACGTTTCACACTTTCAGAACTGAAATGGCCATTTTTTGTTATTCTGACAGGCTTCTTCTGCTTAATATTTGTTTTTTTCCCACCGTGCAATTTCAGCTGTGAATCTGGGAATCTGTGACTTCAAAATGATTTTAGCTGCTGCTTCACCAAAGCAGCTAAACCTGGTTATCAGTTTGGTTCAGCATGGAATTAGTCACTGCCCACCCTTTAAGCTCTGGGATAAAGATCAACCCTTGATTCCGACTGTCATTTTGCAGTGAGCCCACTCCTAGATTCCTTTTATATCTATCCCTTCAGTGAATGCCAAAGAAATCTCAGTGTACTTGGCATGAAGGCTGCACTTCCTATATTTATGCTCCAACTAATGTATGCTCCATTTTAGTCCTTCCCAGCTTAAAATCATCCAAGGGAAAGACGGAACAAAGTGCAAAACAGTCCATGCAACTGTTTTACTAATACAAAACACTGATCACCCACACTGCCTTTCCATCACCTTTCTCATGCATTTTCCATTTAAATCTACCCAAAATATTAATCCAGAAGGAACCATGGTCATTTCTGTATAGCAGACAGTCGTATCAGGCTTGTTGCTCCACCTCAAACTTGCAGAAAATAAACCATTACTTTTTAATTGTACTACCTTAACTTTGCTGGCAGAAGCACGTTTGATTCTTCAAGACGAAAGTGAAACGCTCTCTCCAGGCAAGAATTCCTTGTATCTGGCACGCTAACACTCCATCCTTTTTAATTATTCCACAGGTGGTTGCCTTGGAAACTGCCAAGTAGCTCTTGGATTTGAGGGACCCAGCATGAGACAGTAAGAAGCCTTCGTAGCCACGGCATTCGCATCCACGTTGGCAGCAGCAGCAGCAGGACATGGAACAGTCACAGAAAACCTGGAAGAGATGTTAAAATTAACAGGCATTAATTACATGGCTCAGTTCCTCAAATATAAAATACAAGCAACGCTGATAGCCCCTGAGCAGTGGATAAAAATCACGTTAGAGGCATCTGCTCCTGCAGCTCCCCAGCACAGCCCCGGATTTCACCTTCGGAGGACGGCACTGAAATGGAGATGCTGGCAGAGCTCACGAGCTCAGCCCTCAAGATCCAGCAAGATGAGATTTTTTTCCCCCTCAGCTTCCGAAGAGACCTTCCTGAGTGTCTAGTCCAACTGCCTGAAATTCAGTGCTATTGTTTTGCTTTGAATAAAAATAGAGTAACTATAAATAGCTGCCATCGCGAATGCTGATTCACTGTATTCCGTATCATACAGCAAATTGCTCCCAACTTCACTCAGTCTGAAAAACTAGGGAAATTCTCTTTACTTAAAACACAGCTCAAAGCCCAGCAAAGCATCCAAATCTGCATTCATGCTGCTGGTCTAAAAGTACAAAAGGTTTTCCTTTTCCCTCTCTGATTTCTCATCACTTCAAAAGCTGATAATTTGCACTTAAACAGATAAATAAAAACACTAGTTTTCAAAAAAATTTTTTTGTTTCCCCGTTTTCACTTTCTAAACAAAAAATAGGTTAACATAAACCTTAAAAAAAAAAATCATTTTTATTAAAACTATCCATGATGGAAATGGTCACTCCTGCACTCAGAGGCCTCCCTCTCTTTGCTGATATGATTAGTATATCCAAGCCAGTGATTTCTCAAGACCTCACTCATATGTAAGTGCTTGGATTTGTGGTATCACAAATTGCCTGGCAGCACCTCAAGAGTAAGAGGTGGATTTGCTTCCACCCTTCCATGATGAGACATCCAAAAGACACAAGAGTATGTTTGTTTATTCCAGAGCTGAGTTTTACTAGAACAACTAGATTAAATATACAATTATTGCACAGAAAAAAATTACAATGAAGAAAGAGAAATTGTTTCTGAATTACCTCCTCAGTGCTCATTTTGCCCTTCCAGGGCCAGTCCTCCTCTCTTTCTTGCCTTCTTCAATCACTTGCTTGATTAAAAATTACAATCTGAAATAATTTTTTTCCTCTCTGCCACTGAATTCCATCAAGAACACAGCAAATCCTGGTGGGTTCCAGAGTCTTTTCTTTCTTGCTTCCCTCTCCACATCCCTTTCAGTCACCTAATTTTCCCACTTACAGGAAAAATGATATGACAAAGCCAGGGATTTTCTTTCCCTCATTCCCAGCAGTTCCAGAAGTGAGACTTGTTTCATCCTCTCTGCATTCAATTTAGGATGAACACAAGTTTTGCCAATTCCCTCATCCCACCAGCCCAGGGCACACTTGCCATCCACCTCCATACACTGGGAGGGGAAATATGCCTCCTTTTCAGCCCACCAGGTTTGGTTTGTTTAGCATCTTTAGAGGAATTTTTTCCCTGCAGAACTGGCATTCTAAAACACTGTGGAAAATCCAGAGCATTTTCTCTGTTCTCCTCTTCCAAATTACAGCTATAACCTCCTGCACGTCCTGCTAATGCAGGAGGAAACCTCTCCTCTGCCCCAGTTCCCTCAAGTGTCTCTGACAAACCAAGTCTCCAAAGCCTCAAAATGACCCTTTCATCCCAGATGGTTCTTTCCTCTGAGGAAAAGTGGATTTTTCATCCCTGCCTCAGGCATCTCAACACTACTCTCAAGCACATCCTCACTCTGAACTCATGATCCCATTCTGTTTTTCCTCACAGGGCAGACAGGTGAACTTTATCTACAGTGCTCACTCAGACCAAATCTGGTGCTTGACCAGTTTTGCAGTGTTAGTCCTTTCAACCCACTGAGATGTTTTGAAAATCAGGGCATCCAGTTCTCAATGCCTGGCATTTTCATCTGCCTTATTCTCAGAGCAGTACCACCCTGAGATTAAGTCAAAACTCTTCTAACTTGACTTAAATCCTATACCTTTCTAAAGGAATGCCTCAGCAAGCTGATTTCTGAAGTCTTCACCTACAGCAGATGACAAAACCACTCCATCTTTTCCTTATCCTCATCTCAGACTAAGTAAATAATTTTAAAGAGTACAGGAGAGCTCTTGCAAACTTTTTTTCCTTTTTTTAATATATATTTTGGAAACCTCTATATTAAGTATTCATGTTAAACATACTCATTTTAACACATACTCTTCAGACATTCTGTTTCTGTGAGTGGCCTCACCTGTGCAGTGGTTTACCTCTGCCATGTATCCTCCTGCTCAATCTTCTTAATCCCAGTTTAATCTCTGCCTGTCTGGCAGTCTGATTGGATTCTTGGGTTCTTAGACTTTCTCTCTTCTTCATATAAAGGTTATCCATGGGAGCCATGGGATGAATTCAATGAAAGACTTGGATTTCTTTTGTTTTGTCACATTCATCCACCTCAGGTGCTACGAACACACCTGGAGCTCCATTAGCCAAGTTTCTGACCAACCCTTGGAAGGAAAGGATGTCACACACTGAAATTCTTTCCCAGACTTGTGTGGAAGAGTGCTACTGACTTCTCAAAATACAAATAAAACCTTCTGTCTCAGCCTTCAGAGGACACAGGTTTGTGCTCCTTTCCAGCCTCCTAGGGCTGCCTCAAGGTTCACATTTTGCCTCTCCACCCCTGCTCTGGGACCCTGAGTCGCTGAGTGATGGAGGAGCTCTACTCTCTCCCTCAGAACAAGCATCATTAAACACTAAGAGCACTGTAAACTCCAGAGCTCTGTCTTATTAGTAAAATACATAAAACATCTGAATAGAACTTGTGAATAGTAAAACTAAAAGCAAGATGAATAAAAGACTTTTAAGTAACTCCCCTGGTCCATTGTGATTTCTTTTTTTGGTTGTTTTTTTTTTTCAAACCTGTTCTCAATCCATTAACAACCTAATTTCACAAATCCCTATGCATCCCTGAAACAAGTTTCTTTCCCTGTTTGAACATTTCCAGAGATTGCTGGTTTTTCCCTCCTCAGTCTCCATCCCTGTCAAAGGCTCCTTTCTGACCAGTCTCTTATCCCATCCTCCAAAAAGCTGCTTCCTAAAAATACCCTCAGATACTCTCAGGGAATGCTCCATCTCCCTCCTGCCAGAGACTTGCACCTGATGGCAAACACAGCACAATAAGGAACTTTTCCCCACACTGTGGTCAGAAGAGACATGAGAAATTCAAACATTAGTTGTGATGCATCCCACACTGGAGTTTTCAAAAAGGCCCAAAAGGTCAGCTTGCCAAAACCTTAATTAACAAGATCCAAGTTCTTATTTCCCCTTCTTCTCTGCAGAATTTCCTGTTTGGTTCATGTCAGGCACATTTTAGCCATGACTTTAGAGAGCCAAGTTCTTTGCCCTGTTCTTGGTTTCAACCACAGTGTAATGAATAGATGACCATTAGTTTTTGGTTTCTCTAGTTGCAAATTTTTTTTTAAATTCTTCAGAACTTGCTATGCGTAGAAGTGATACACAACCACAACCACCTATTTTAGCCAACTGGAAAATTGAGGCTTCCTTGATAACTGCACTTTTGTATCTGCAGAAAGCACCCAGACAGCTTAAAGTACAAAACTTCAATTTTATTCAATGTTTCAAATACTATATACATATACATATATATATGCATACAGGTAGTAACCCACAGATACAATAACAGATTGGAACTGCATTGAGAGCGAGTCCCACTGCCTTCTCTGGAAAACACTACATATTAAGGTTCCAGAAGAAATTAATCATTTATGATTCTTTCTTAAAAAAAAAAAAAAAAAACCAAACCAAAAAACTCCAAACAACTTCAATTTCAGCACTGTTTACTAATCTTCTCTTCTAATAGCCATTATTTTCCACCTGAAGATAGTTAAATGGTATTTTAGGAATAAGTGTCAATCCTGGATATCCTTTTTTTTTAAAAAAAAAAGCTTGACAACAATTTTTCATGTTTTACTATTTAACACATAATAAGAAGAAAATAGGAACAATCTTCTGAAAACTTTCATGGCTGGCAAGAATCCCATCTCTTCACAAAAAAAAAAAAAAATAAGATCTTGTATTGTAAAGAAAATTATTTACTATTTGCTGTGATGGGTTTTTAAGGTTTACTTGCAAATGCTTGATAAATAAAAAGGCACCTTTCTCCTTAATTATTTTGAAGTATAAACAACTAAAGAAGACCACAAAGCTTCCTTCAAACTACTCCACCTCCAGTGAAGATCAGCACAGCTTGGCTACTTTACAGCTTTACCAGATACACATCTGCACATTGAATACTGAAGCAAATATTCACAACATCAAAAATGGAACAACAACAACCAAAAAAAAGCCAAACAAAAAAGCCCCAAAAAACAAATAAACCCACCAAAAAAACCTCAACAAACAATCAGAAAATGTACCCTTTGCTGTCTTCAGTAAAAACCTAAAGTGAGAATTTTAAATGAGAAATATGGCAATTTTCCCTATAAAAACCAGAAGTTGCCAGAAAAACTTCAGCCAAGCAAGCTTTTCCACAGATTCATCTGAAAGATTTTATAAAACAGAGATAAAAAGAATAATCCAGGACACAAGGCACAGCCTGGGACAGGACTACTAAGGATCAGATGCCAACCAGAAATGAAGTAGAGAGGGAACTAAAACAGGTAAGAAAGGTATCAAAGTTTGGAGGCTCGGTCAGTAGCAACAAAGATACCTAAAGAAGGGAATCACAGAATTATTTAGGTTGGAAAAAGATCTCCAAGTCCAACCATGAACCCAGCACTGCCAAGGTACAGCAACAGAACATCCTTGGAACAAGGGTGGCCAGGAAACTTTGAGCAGCTTCAGTTAAGCCCAAAATCACATGGTCACTTCAGAAGATGCTTCTGAGCTGAACGTGCACTTGATTAGATCTCAAGGGAAAGGGTTTCCACCTAGCATCAGGCAATAGCTCTGATGACCTGAGCTGTCAAACTCCTAAACAAAAACAGAAGGAGCAAGAAGGTTCCTCTGCAAAACAAGGCTGTACAGCTGAGTTCATCAGCTCCCATGGTTAAAATGAGATCTGTACCAGCTAAAACTTGGGAAGGGGAACTCTTGCTGAAAAAATTCACAATCACATTACCCAAAACCAAATCCATCTCAAAATGGAATACTTTTCAGTCTTAAATACAAGAAGTTTTACCCTATGCTACCAGAAGAGATATGGAATCAGAGTGCTGAATAGTGACTTTGTGCTTCAACCATTCAGCACTGCTGCTTAAACAATACTGGAGTCTTTTGGCAAGAAAATACAGGCCAATTTTATGTAACAACTTTCACTACAGTAAGAGCTCCTGGTAAACTGAAACGAAAACAACAAAAATTATTTTGACAGTACTAAAAAAACCATCAGTCAACACTTTCAGCAGTATCTGGAAAAAAATCTTTTTCCATCTATGGAGAACAACATCAGTATGTGATGCTGCAGGAGATGGGTATATTCTGAATCTCTAATTCATAACTCCACAGTGTTTTGTGGTGATAGAGACACTCCCTTGCCCAGAATGCACAATCCTCTGCTGCTGGGGTTGACTTGTCCTCAGATCCTGCTCTTTACAACTTCAGCTCTTTCTTCTGTATCTCAGAAAACCTCACCTTTCCTCAGACCACAAAGGAAGCACAATAAACTAATACAATGTTCGTGTATTCATTTCAGATTTTTGCAGGCTGAAGATGCTCTCCTCTCATTACAAAGCATGATAAAGTATTAAAAGCCTGAGAGCTGGCACAGAGATTTCTTTACCAAATGCTCTCCCGAGAGAAATCATTCAGATAAGAGAATAAAATCATTTAGTGTGAAGGTCACCTGGTTTAGCACTAAATACTGTTCTAAATCTGGTCTTAAGATAAATATCAATTTGTGTCTTTAAAGCAGAGTTTATTTTTTGAAAAAATCTTTACTAAGAACAGTCATCACATATTGGGAATTTCCACATTCAACTTGTTAACACTCAGACTAATTTGCCTCATATAAGCCCTCCAGTAAATCCAAAGCCCTTTTCCCCTGTGTATTAGCTACCAATTACAACAACACAGATACTAAAAACTCAACAACAAAATAAATGTTAATACCTTGAACAGCTTTTGCTGCATCAAATAACTGTAATTTTTTTTTATTCCAGCATTCTGATGCACACCTGGTTGTGAAGTTTTGGTGTTTAACACCAGGAGGATGAACCCACAGACACTTCTGGCTGCAGAGCAACACAAATCACCACTACTGCCATCAGAAAAGGGCCAGGAACCACCATCATTCCCGCCAGGAAGAGGGCAAGAACTAACAGCTGAAAGCAACTCCATGGCTTCACCACCTGCACCTGAAGCCACCTTTATCCATTTCTCATCCCTGATTGCTCACTCCCCTTCATGCAGCTGTGCCATGAACTAGATCTTGGTATTGACCCTGGAGAAATCTGATTTTACTACTTTTGTGGCTGGTTCTGCAGTGGGTTCATCCACAGCTGTAGGAGCACCAGACCAGGTAGGAACTGGGGGATGCTGACTGCTTCTTCCAGTAATTCTGCTGGTTTATGGCAGCTTAAAATTCCCATGAAACTACACAGAGTTAGGCATATCCATGTTAGAAATGCAAGAAAACGCACACAAAAAAATCAGACTGTTTGTCCCAATGAACAAATTACTAAGAGAGATGATATTGAAAACCTCATTTCTAAGTAACTCCCAAATAAGCCAGCCTGCTCCTCTGAAAAGCATTTTCAGCAGATGCCTGCAAATTTTTCAATTTTTCAGTCAAACATAAGCTACTGAGCTCAAAACACGGAGTAACAGTTACACGTAATGACCTGCAACACCCTAAATGTCAGACTAAATTACCCACCAGCTCCTTCTGCCTCCCAGCTTTGAAACACAGATACATTTTAGCTCCATCCCTAGCTGTGTCAGATCAGCAGGCTTTAACAGTTTGAAACACAAGAGTCAAATGTAATGATATCCCTGCCTGGAACAAGTCCAGGGGTTGAATCTGATTTTCTTCACATAGAAACAAGCAGCTCTTAACATTTGATCTGGAATTCGTACCTCGTTAGGAGGAAAGCAGCAGAAGAGTCTCACCCATTCCTGGTTCCAAGCTGGTGATGATGGAGAAGGAAAAGGAAAAAGAGGAGAAAAGGAGAAGGAGCTGTGCTGTGCTAGTGCTGGTGACCAACCCCGTCAAAACCCTCAGCTGTGAGTGCAGGCAATGATAATTTTGCCTGCCCTGAGCAGACAGCTCCTGTGAATCAAAAATCTTCATGTTGAGAAGCTCTGAGGAGGAGGGTCAAATCAAAAACCCTGGCTTTCAGCATCATTCTTCGTGCCTCAGAATGTTACGGGTGAAGGAAGATGCCTTCTCTCTGCCTCAGTAACTGTGTAGTATCTCATCCTTTGCAAATTAAAAAAAAAAAAAAAACAACCTCTAAATTTACAAGACGTGTAGCACTTGGCAGGATTTCATAACTGCTGAGTGACTGAGATGAGCTCACTTAACACAATTTTGAAATAAATGTATTATTTTATATAGCTGAGCCTATACACTCTGCAAGGCAGTGGGAGAAGGGAGGGATGATACAAAGCATGGCCTGAAGAGTGTGGCCTCTTGCCAGTGCCCACACACACTTACCCCTCTCTTTTCCAGCCTCTGTCACATACACACACCTCCTGGAAAGAAACAATCCACTCAGGGCAAGTAGGAGCATTTTTCCAGAGCTGTCAACTTCTGCCAAAATCATTTTTTCACTTTAAAATAAAGACTGTGCTCCTTTAACTACAAGATCCTTGACTTGCATAGCAACACCTGTCAGAGAAGTGGAAATGAAACGAGCAGGGAGGAAAAAAAAAAATCAGGATTTTTTGCAAATCTCTCCTGCTTTCAGTGTGACCAGGACAGTAGAATTTGTCACCTCCACGGGCATTGGGGAAGAGTGGTCAGGAACAGCCATGGATACACAGGATGGGAATCAAATGCTGGGAAAGCCAAGCCCATCACTTCTCACACCTGATGCTTCTGGCTTTACACATCTTAAAAACCAACTATAAAGGAAGACACTGCACAGAAACATCGTCAGCAACAGGAGGCTTTAAAGTCCTTTTACACTTTCTGCAAATTCACAGCCTTTGCTTAGATCTGCTCCTTTAAGGAGCTCAAGTGTGGGATTTAAGACAAGCTCCTCAACTGAATGAGCTGCATGTCACAGCCAGCATAAAAATCTATTGCTAGAGATTTCTCATCCTGCAATTTATATTAGTCAATAATATTAACTAGGTTTCACAAAAAAAAAAAATTAAAAAAAATCAGTGTTGTTTCTAATTACCCAAAACAAAAAAAAGCATTTCAGTCTTTCAGAAAATTAATACCTGAAATTATCAGCCACCAGTACATGTACAAAACCACCCACTTAAGAGATACTAGCAACCTAAGGATGACTGAGAAATCATTTTTTCTGCAGTTTAATTCCAACACTTGCTGCCAGCCTAAGAGCGAGATTGAGCAAGCCAGGGGGACAAGTGGCAGCCTACTCATGTACCAGGCAATTCAGCAAGGGCTGAGAAACAGGACAAATTAACCCATTTTCAGCTTGGACTGATCTGGTTATATCACCAACCCGAGCTAAAACCAGCTCGGGAATCAGAGCAGAGACACGGCTGTCACTGAGTAAGCACATAAAGGAGGCCAGAGGCATCAATCAGGTTCAGGAGGGGACTGTGTAGGTAATAGTGACATAAATATGTATCTTTAGGGATAAACTAAGAAAGGTATATTGTTTTGGTTTGGGTTTTTTTGGGTTTTTTTTTTGTTTGTTTGTTTTTTGTTGTTTTTTTTTTAAACAGGCGTGTTTTAAAACCCGCAAGAAAATTCCTTCTCTTTTTTAAAAGCCAGGTCTGAGCTGCTCACTGTGGAAGGATCCCTGCTTGATCAATGCTGGCAACACATGGACAGCACTGGAATTCTGTCCCTGCACTACCGTGTTCATGGTCCAAGTAATGCAAAGGTCAGGAATGAACACACCCAGAACACAAAAGACACCCACTCCTGTGCATTAGAGAAATATTTACTTAATTAGTCATGAAGAAGTTAATTTGCCCCTTGAACAACTGAAAATACCTTAAAATTGCATAAGTTTTCCCTCTGCTGTAAAATAATTAAAGGCCTAAATCAGTTCTACAAGAGAAACTCATTCCTAACCACAAGTAAGGAATGAGCACTGCAAGATCTCCTCATGGAAAAATAATTACATTGATTTAAATAAAACAATGAAATTGTTAGTAAGAGTAGCTGCAAGCTTGCAGGAATTTACTAGCTCAAGCAAAAATTACCAGCATTTTTTAAAACTTCTAGAAAAATTCTATATAAAACTACTTGATTTGAAACAAATCATGCCCTTTTGTGAGCACCACAGTAAGCTATGCTCAACTATTACATGAGTATTAAACTAACCCAGTTTTCCTTTATATAAGTTGCCAAGAGAATGCTCTTTCTCTTCACCCTTTTCTGATTTCCAGAAAAAATGTCTTGAAAAAATGCTTCTGTTAGAATTACTGGAGTCTGAAGTATGACCAGTAATTTACAATCAGCAAAGGACATTACTTATCCCTAAAAATTTAGAGATAAAAATATTTTTAAATCTAAGTACAAAAATTAAAAAAATAAAAAAAAAAATCACAGTAGTCATGACAACCCCATTCCCTTTCCTTCTGCTCACCCATGTCATCAATATGATACCTAAAATAATCCACAGTAATTAAACTATCTGCAAGAGACATCGACTTGTGCAGAAAATAATTCTAGAAGAAGTTAAACCAAAAAGTGTTGTGGTTTAATGCCAGCCAGGAACTAAGTTCCACACAGCCCCTCACTCCCAGCACAGGGGGATGGGGAGAACTGGGAAAAGTTAAAACCTGTGGGTTGAGATAAGAGCAGCTTAATAATTAAGTCAAATATCATTATAATAATAGTATATAATATCATGAGAAGGGAGATATCAAAAAGGGAGAAAACAAGTGATGCACAAGTCACCAGTCACTGACTTGATGCCCAGCACATCCCAAAATACCACCGATTCCTCCTGGATAACATCCCCCAGTTTCTATACTGGGCATGATATGGAATATCCCTTTGGCAAGCTCAGGGCCACTGTTCCAGTCCTGTCCTCATCACCAGAGCCTGGGAAATTGCAAGTTCTTGACTTGGAATAACTACTCCTTAGCAGCAACCAAAAACATCAATAACATTGTGTTATCAACGTTATTCTCACACTGAATCCAAAACACAGCACTGCACCAGCTACTAGGGAAAATTAACTCTATCCCTGCCAAGAATAGGACAGACTTGTTAGCCTGACCTCAGTTCCTGGGAAAAATATGGAGAAAATTATACTGCTGAGAGTCCTTTGAAGAATACATCTGCCAGGCACCATCAACACAAGGTTAATTAATTTGATATCCATCTGTGATAAGGTTAACTGCCCAGGGAATGAAGGGGAGGAAGGGGTTTTAGTTTTTCAGGATTTTAGTAATGCTTTTGGCACTCTCAGCATAGCTCTGGACAAGTTGTCCCACTGTGGAATGGGCAAGCTCACGGTGCTCTGGGTGATGAACTGGCTGAAGGGCAGAGCTCAAAGAGGTTCCAACTGCCTGGGGACTGAGCCAGTGTTCCTCAGGGATCAGCCCTAGGGCCAGTCCTGTTCAATGGATTTATCCATGACCTGGATGCTTCAACCCTTCAGCAAGCCCTGAATTGCTCAGGCAGTTGGACTAGATGATCACTGTAGGTCCCTTCCAACTGAAATATTCTAATATTTACACCTGGGTGTAAAGCAAGCACCAAGTGGGAAAGATCCCACCTAATCCTTTCAGCAGGGCATTTAGTGCCCACCTAAACCTGCCAATAAAAATCTCTAATTTCACCAGTATGACTCAATTGTGACTTTTCCTCCCATTATTTGAACAGCAGGTGACACGTCCAGAGATGGTGAAATCATTTGGGAACATCAGACCACAGTCCTTTAATTAATTCTGCACCTCTTATTCAATCCATACAAGTATTTTAAGACTAAAGTCAACTGCACTGCAGAGTCTGATTACAAGAACTGAATAAAACTCATCAGGACTATTTCTGGGATTTTAGTGACAGTGGCCAAAGTAGCACCATGGTGTCTATTATGTACCTACACTTGACAGACTAATTTTATTCTAACCCAGTACATTCCCCTCCAACTGCTTGATTCAATTCTTACAACTCAAGAAAGATTCTAAATCAAATACGTGTTAAAAAAAGGAGAAGTGCAATGTTAATCATTTTCAATTGTGCCTTCAAAAGCATATTTTGACATATATTGTCATTTTGGGAGACAAAAGACCTGGATTCTACAGATTTTCCATAGGAAAACAGCACATCTGTAATAAACCCTTATTTCTTACACAGCACAGCAATCAAATCATGGAATACTGGTATTTATCTCAATTGTCCACACCAAGTACCAGCTGTCCAGGTACTCCTGTAAATGAAGGAGGTCTCCTTAAACTAGATAAGCTTTCATTATGATTCACTTCCCTAAATCCAGTCTCTCCACGAGAAAATGAGGAATCCCACACTAAACTTCTGCCTGTAAAGCCCAGAGTGACCTGTTCAGATCAGTCACCCCCTGACACTGCTGCTCCTGGAGTCTGGAGGGATTCCATTTGCTGGCAACTCTAAGCTTCTCCTAGGTGGATTCAAGGCAATGCTCCTGTCCAAAAAATTAAACACTTGGCAAAAGGAAGATCTGTACTTCTGGTATCAAAAATTATATACGCAATCCCATAATATTAATTAAAGCCACAGTGACCCCGTGGGCATCAGCCAAGACAATGATGCTGAGGACAAAGACATTCTGCCCTCCTGGTCTGACCACAACCTCCCTCTGTTGACAAGGTGCTATTTCATCCCTCTGTGAGAGAAATGAACCATCACATCTGATTTTATTTCCTGGAACTGCTGAGTCTTTTATACTTAGAGAGGCTACAACAGATAGACAAGAACACTAAGAGTGAAGGAAACAGAAATTAAATGCAGGCAAATGCAGAAAAGCAAAATTTCACAATACAGACTAGCTCCCCTCACCTGATCTTTTCATCAGTCAGTGACCTATGCCTTATAATTAGACAATATTGTTACCCACATTACACAACGTGCAAGATTGAAACACCTAATACTACTTTACCCAGCATTTGGTTAGAAAACCAAAAGAGAACAAAAAAAAAAAAAAAAAATCCAGCAAACTCAATGTTTTCTCTCAAAAAAAAAAAAATCAACTCCTAAGTTTTCTAACCAAAAAAGGAAATTACCTTTTACTGAGTATTGGCCACATTGAGATCCAGAAATGCTCCTGGGCTGTTTTAACATGCATTTCACTGACACAGAACTGGTGTCAGCAAGGGGTTTGATTCCTTAAGCAAGCACTGTCAGGTCTGATCACTGCACTCCCTTCCAAACTTCCTAGTTTGTCATTCCTGTTACTGATTCAACTGTATTCCAGAGAAGAGAAAAACACCCTGAACAATACCAAGAATAACATCCCTCCTTTCCTGTTCGGATACATTTATGTCAGTCATTCTCCTCTCCCAGGAAATTCCAAGGCATCTTCTGAAACACGGAGCTGTAATTCCATTGGAACTTAATTCCATTGGAACTTATCACTCCTGTGGTTAAAGCAAGCTGAGCAAGCTTCACCCATAGGGGCCAACAGCCCAAGATAACTGAGAATAAATGGAGTTGGGAAACTCTCTCTGGATATCAATTTGCATTGCTTCTGTTGGGAAAAAAATAAACCACTTGACCAGCCCTCATGCACTAAGCAGACTCCAACCACTGTACCTGAGAATTTATTTCTTTATTTCTATTCTATGCACATTATACAAAATGCATACCTTCCTTCATTCTTCTCTGTTCTGCCACTCTCTGTTTCGATTCAAACCTGAAGAATATATTATCAAATAACATCAAATATTGTTATCAAATTCAACAAACTGACTAAAGCAAATGAAGGGAACAAGCGAAGGCCCTGGAAATTGTGTCTGGAGAAACCGACTGCCAAATGGCCACGGACACACTCTGTACTTTTCCACTGTTTGGTTAAAAGCTGTTAAGACAGGTCACATGGAGGGATGGAAAAGCCTTATTTAATCCCATGTTGGTTCAATTACCTTTCATCTTCAATAAGCCAGCTCCACTGGGCTGCAGCATCTATTTCCCGTAAGACAGTTAAAAAAACAACTGAAGAACACTCCTCTGCCACCTAAGGCACTCTTTGTGACTGCTGCACCCTGGATCTCTCCCCTCCTGCACCCTGCATCTCCACCAAAAATGCACAACAGATGGATTTGGGTAAAGCCTCTCAACATGAGCTGCTCTGCTCCAGCTCCCAAAACTATTTACATGACAATACAGACACAAAAACACAGAAATTGCCTTCCTGCTAAAACAAATCCTTCAGGTCAAAACAAAAGATTATGTTCTAAAATTGACAACTACACAATGTACAGTGCTTTGTCATTCCCAAAGTCACCCAGTACCCCAACACTGCTGTCACCTGTGGCACTCAAAAAATCCACTCAGCAGCTAAAACCATTTTTAGTTTAAAAAAATGAAAGTCTAAAGAATGGAAACAAAAAAAAAGACAAGAAGATTTTAATGTAAAGCAGAAGGGAAAAAATCAAATATCAAATATTGAGTACAGCAAAATGAAGACACATTTAGAGCTGGAAAATAGCTAATACAATCCTTTGATTGCTTATTATGATGGTAAAATCAATTCTAGAATTTCTGCTTTATCCTTGGAATTTTCAAAACGCTGAATGCAGATGATTTCTTGAAAATTTTGTTAGTTATGCAAAACTGATTTCTTACTTTTTGGCTTATACCAGCAGAAACTGGCAATAATTAGAAAAATTACAACAAATCACACTACAGTAACAGGATCTGATTCTGTCCACCTTTACCGTGTAAAAGATGTCCATCCTGGAAATGCAGTGTTTCAAACACAGAGTTTTCCACCAGCACTAATGGACTTCTACACCAAGGCAAAGAAGTACCAAATCAGATTATTCACTGAAACAACACCATTAAAATACTGAAGAGCCATGGTGACAAGAAAAGCCTTCCCCTTCAGCTGGGTTTTGGTTTCGGGGGTTTTTTTTTGCCTTCTGATTAGAGCAAAATAGATGCTTCATGCTTGGTATATTCTGGAAATAAACTTGCAACAACTTGAGAGAAGCACTGCAGTTCTTGCTACAGCTGAGAAAAGCTGATCTATAGCAACCCTCTATTTCAGCACATCTGGACTTCCTCAGCCCCTGCCTCTGCTCAGCAATTCCTTCCCCCCAGCTCACATTATCCACCTGGGAAGCTGAAGGCAGCTAAAAGCTGCTTCATTCCCTGACCTGCTCCTTTCAACACCTCACAGGGCTGCAAAACTCTGTTGTAGCGGAGCCTAAACGCTGCAGAAATTTGGATTTCACATGTGAGTACACTCCTAGTGGTAAATGCACACAGGATCCCCAGGTGCTACAAATTCCAATACTCACAGTAGTGGTGCCATCTGCACTGCTCCTTTTGAAGTGTCTGCCCCTGCTGGAACCTCCTGCCTCCCTCCATCCTGCCCTGCTCCTGCTTCCAGGCGTGCCCCAGCTGTCCATCCCTCAGTCTCACAGCTGAGGATTTAATCTGATATCACTCACAGAACAAGAACTCAGTATTGATCTGTTTTCACTGCTCTCAAAATCTGAATTATTATCTTAATGCACCGCCTTGAATGACTTCCACAGGACTGGCTTTTAGTCAAAGGTTAAAAATCTCTGCTGTAAAACAAAAACCTGACCAAATTGATGTAATTGGATATAACTTACAAAGAAATTTTTAATTTAAAGGGTCTGAATAATCAAAAATCTGCTTTGCTACAACACTGTAAATATTCCATGGTACTGTAATTACTCTCTATGTTAACACCTTGACAGTACCATCAACTATTCTCTAGTATGAACAAGAAATGTACTTCAATATTTATTCATCCTGAGATCAATCTCTCTTATTCTAGTAATCTAGTGTAACTCCTCTAGTGTTAAAATCTACTGGAACAGCCTTTCACCCAGCTTTTGGGGGAAAAAAAACCCAAAAACAAACCAGCAAAACCCCTCTAGCAAAACCCAAGCCTTATTTTTAACGTTCAGTGTTGCAGCCTCATCCTCATTCTCCTCATTAAATTAAAAAGGATCATTGTCTTTCCTCTGGGTAGTAGTATGAGGTCTCACCTTCCCCTTCCATGCTCTGAATTTTCCAAAATTCAAATTAGATCATTCACAAAACCAGTACAGACTTCTAATGACATTATACAGTGTTTCTGCTCATACATCAATCACTGTTTAGAGTATTCCAGGCTATTTTTAGGATGAGTGATTAAAAGGTCTTTTTAAAAAACAAAGACAGATTGAGAAGCCTCAGTCATTAAAACTTCTGTAGTAAATAAAAAAGAACTTTACTTTGCTGAGTCACCAGACTTCCAGAAAGTCCTGCAAAATACAGAAAATCTCTGCAGGGTCAGAAAATAAAATGATACTCTGACAAACTCTGACAATTTAGCCCAAATGAAGAAGAATTAATTGACCCAAGAGGCTGAAGCTCGAGATCTGCAGAGTGCCCAGTCTTGTCCACAGAGTCAGAACAGATACTCAGCTCAGGATTGTTTGGAACCAGGCAGGATCCTTGTTTTCCAACAACTGAGTGCCTCACACAGAACACCAAGGTTTTTCAGAGGGCAGAGACTGAGTCCACGAGAAATAATGATAAAGTCAACTGAACTGATGGGAATACAAACGGATGGACAGGAACTGTAGCCTGCAGGAAAACTAAAACGCAGGATTTGCTGCAAAGATGAAAGAAATGTGTGAAAAATTCATCTGCTAGACACAGACACTGAAGGGAAAGTGAACCAGTGTGTTCCCACACAGATATTTTGACAAAGCATCTATGCCACAGTACCAGACCACGTGTTTTATCAAAGGGAGATTCAGCGGTTTGCTTTTTAGTCTGATGAAATGGAACTACAGAAACAAGTCTCAATATTGAGGAAAATGTCTCCCAGTGATAGTTTATGAAGTCAGAGAAGTAAAATCACAAATTCCACAAACATTATTTTTCAGGAAGACATAGTTCAATCTTGACCATCTACCATGGCAAAACAATTAGTACGTTTTTGAAAGTGACTTAGAACTGGCTTGTGCTACTTTTTGTAGCCTCAGGGCTATTTCTTTGGAGGAGTGAAATGATGCATTTTCACTTTTACACATCACAGGGACTATTACCAAAGTAACAAGATTTACAAGCTGAAAGCCTGTAGGATTTTATTCTATACAACAGCAATGCACCACACTTACTAATAATCTCTGTCTTAGTTTCTCTTTCTCTCCATCTGGTGTTATTTCTGTACATCCTTCAGTAACTTCAAATTTGAAACCATTTTTCATTTTCTCGTGTCATTTTATTTGAAGCATATGCTTCAGTTATCATCTTTGTCTGCATGTGTGATATCAATAATGATTCTATACAGAGTCAGATTCTGAAGTCTTTATTAGGTAACAGCTTGCCTCAGCAACATGGGCAGTCTACAAACTATTTAAATCAATTAGACTAATTTCCATATTACTCAACCTGACACAGACACTGTACATCAGAATCTAAGTAAACACACATAGACAAGTAAAAGAAAAGCTATTTGCAAACACTCTGAAAGACAACAAACAGATTAAATGAAGATTACAGCCAATGCCGCATCAAATCCCAGCCAATGATCCACCTCACACGGTGTCCCGACCAGCAGGAAACACCACAAACATTTTACAGAAAGGTGCAAGGAATTCCTGCAACACAAAGCTGAGAAGTAAATGGTAAAAAAAAGGGATCACTTCTACCTAAATATCACCTATTTCTGGCAGATGAACGCCCTCGAGAATCCGTGTTCTGCTTCACCGACGAAGTAATCCCCGGGAGATTTCCTCACTTCATTATACTCCGGTTTTGTCCACTACACACCCCTCTCTTCTAATTTCTAGTAAAACCAACTATCTTAATTAACACATTACTATATGGCACCCATTCAAGACAAAATTTTCCAGTACCAAATCAGTTAATAGGAAAAGGTAAACAATTAGTTCCTTAATATCACGGTCTGTGTGTCCTCCTAGTGATAACTATCTGAAACTGCACTGATCTGCTCCTGTCCTCGCTTTAACTCTTCATTTCCTTCATTTCACTTCGATTTTGGGAAATTCCAGCTGCCAAGCCACATATTGCTCACTGTTACTCACCCAAATAAAGCCCCCGCAAAGTCTGCACTAAGTATTCACTGGGGATGAAATCAAGATGCAAAGATAACGAGTAACTACTGCACAGCAAATGTAAAACCAATAAAACAATGTAATGTTTCAGAAGAACACACAAAGCAAAAAGTACTTCAAGGTTTAGGTTTTTAAGCAACACAGAAAACTAAGTGACTCCAACACAATTTTCAGCTAAGTCTATGGGCCAGCTTCACCCAAAGATAAAACTTTTAAAATGTGAATAAACACAAATTTTCCTCCAATGTGATCATTACTGAAGATTCATGAACTTCACTTCTACAGCACAGCTGGACTACAGCTCTGCAGGCCAAAGGCTTTAGGTCACTTTATCTGAACCCTTTTCTATCGCAGGTTATTGCATTTTTTCCAAAACAGAACAAAGAAGAACTTTGTCTGAGTTTTTTTCCCACCTGTCAGGTGACCATGCACTCACCCAAGAACTGACAAAAAAAAAATTAAAGAGATATTCACATATTATTTCAGATGACTGACAACACCAATCTACAGAAGAATGCAAAAATCATCAAGGGCTCTACCAGACTGAACTGAAATTTCACCTGGACTTCAAGCCAGTACAACTTTTTGGGATAGCCTGCAATTCTTATGACCAGACTCCAACCTCCCCAAGACCAAGGATAAAAGAAAATACACACCAGAAGATTAAGATGTTGGTGCCACACCTACAAGTTTAAAAACCACACAGTAAGAGGAAAAAAAAATACAGTATCAACAGAACAGTAAACATGGGCACACTGAGGGAGTTTAAACCCCTAATTCTTCCTACAGGGGTGACAAAAGCCACAAAGCTGAACTTTAGGAATCTCACTGTTATACAGGCAGATGAGGTTTGAGACATGTAAGGGTTATGACAGACGCGCTATTGACAAATGCTGATCACTGATAAAATTACCATGGAAATTCACAGGAATGTTGCCAACTTTAGGTTGACAGGCAGAGTGTCTTTCTGGAAACAGAGTTTATAGCTGTTATAAAACAGCATGATGACTGGCTAAAACCACAGTATTGTTAAAAGTGCTTGTAAATTTAAGAGCTATTTGTATTTAAGAATTTCCCATTGTTATTATTTCTGTCAAGCCTGGCAAGTCACAGTATATTGTGCATGGTCATCAAACAAAATAACCTGATCAGAAATGAATGAGTGCATTACTAACCCCAGAAATTCACATTTATCTTCAACCTTCAAACTGACACATGGTGTTCAAACACTCATTTTCACAGCAGAACGTCCGTATTTTTATATGCTGCAACACTTAGATCATTTATAAATCAAAGCACTCCTTTAAAGGTGTTCTAGCTAGTCTTTGCTCTGCTAGGTTAGGTATTAGCCTTAAATAGTATTTTAGATAATTAATATGAAGGAAAAAATCCTCACAAAATAAAAAATATATTCAACTCAAATATGTCGTCCAGGAATTTTAGGACTATACTGTTATTTAAAAAAACACACACGTTTGAATTATTTCAGTTCATCTAATCTGGCTAAAAAAAACTAAAAAACAGACTCTTAACTCTATTGAAACTACTTTAGCACTCTAATTTTTCCTTCAGACACGCTTTTCATCTTTCCTGGTTCCCACACACAGTGACCTGCCACAGTTTATTTAATTTATATTGCTCTATGAGTACCATGTTCCACTTCAAAGAATACATTTTGGTTGGAATCATCTCTTTCACATTATAAATGTCATACAATCCAAAACTGTGCTCTACGAGATGAGTAATAAAGCTTGGCTGCCTGTCTACTCTATCACATACACATATATATGCTTGGGATTTTTTTACTATTGCCAAATCCTTCGTGTCTTACAGAAATGTGATGGCTACTTCCATCTCCTGAGCAACAAGAAGCAGGACAAGAAGAAACTTCTGCAAGTTGCACCAGGGGAGGTTTAGGTTGGATATCATGGAAAATTTGTTCACCAAAAGGGTTGTTAAGGATTAGAACAGGCTGCCCAGAACAGTATTAGAGTGGCCATCCATGCAGGGATTTAAAGGACATGAAGATGTGGCATTTGGGAACGTGTTTTTTGCCAGTGCTGAGGGAATGGTTGGGTTTCATGATCTCAGAGGTCTTTTCCAAGCCTAATTATTGCAGGATTCCCAAACATACAAGTTTAGAAGCCACCGACAGCATGAGAACTTTGCATTAAAAAAAAAAAAAAAATTTAACTTCAACAGGTTTTGCAAGTAACTAATTGCACACCTGAACACACTTGAAACTCAACAGGAAAAGAGGAACATGGAGCAATTTTGCTGGTGCTGGTTTTACCTCATTATTTCAAACCTGACTGCATCACTTGTCAATGTACGACTCACAGTTTGCTAAAGCCTGAGACTATCATTATTTTCTACGTGTCAGACTATGTGTTTAAATTGTTTCCATGCTCCCACTGCCTGCTTTGGATTTTGTGAACCCAATTTCTGTGTGGTACCTTCTCCAGTACATCCTGTGCCCCCTGCAGCATCACCCTCCATTCCAAGGGATCACTATCCTGCAGTGCTACACAAGCTCTGGAGTAGAAACAAAAGTCAGGTGGTCAGGCAGCAGCACAAGAAGGAAAAACAAAAATCAGCTGAGTTTTTCTAAGAAGTACATTTTTAGATGTACCATGTAGAAGGTTTTCAGGAAGCGGCTCGTACCGGAAGCCGGTGACCTCACAGCTTCATGTAAACACCACACAATTACAACATGAAAAAGAGCAATATTTCCTCACTGCCACTTTCTTTTAGCATGTTCACTATTCACTCAATGCTTCCCAATTATGAAAACTGCAGATCAAAGGAATTGGGTTTTTACAGGTCTAAAAACACAGATCAATGAAACATTCGTGCCATATCCAAGCAGTGAAACATCATTAAATCTCTGTAGTATCACAACCTTTCAATGATTTTCTTACATTTTGAATATTAACTCCATTGTGCCAAGCCCCAACAGGCAGATGATGTGACCCCTCACAGCCACACCATCAAAAATTCATTTATTTTCTACCAACCCACTCTTTCCCTTCCCTGCCAAAACTACCTGTCCCTACCTCTTACCCACCTTCTAAACCATCACGTCCATTAATTATCCTGCCTTTCCTCATCCTTGCAAAGGATGGAACCAACTGCTAAATGCCAGCACCTGCAATGAGAGCTGTGCTTCCCCATTCTATTTCTGATTTGAACTGACTGAAGACTCTTTGATATTTATTCATCATTGCCTGACAAATGTTAAGAGTGGCTTTCAGGTTCTATTCTCACCTTTTAAAACAGGTTTAATCTTTTCTCCATTCTTTATGTTGTTTCTTTATTAATGAACTTAGCCAAGTATTAGGATTTGAAGCCTTCATTATTTCTACCCAAGTAACACAAAAATGCAACCACTCTCTGTGAGCTGTTGTATCATTGATTGGAAGAACATCCCACATTTCTCCATTCTAAAATCTGCTGGATCTCTGTCTGTTTTACCTAACTGAGCAGAGTATTTCCACATGAGCTGCAACACCTCCAAGAAGAACTGGACCTCATCATCTCCTTTTTAAATCCATTCATATATCCTGGGACATGTTTTAAATCTTGCTAGAAGACAACATGCAAAAATCCAATTTTTTTCAGCACATGGGGTGCACTACGTTCTTCACACGTGGTCTTGGTTGGTGGATACACGTAGATGCTGAGAATTATAAACTTGTCAGGTTGGGATAAGTTTTGGGAGTTTTTTCCCCCAGTAGTAATCCTGGCTTTTGTTTATGGCTTTTGATAAAACTGAGTTAGGAAAGGAGAACCAGGGGAATGTACAAGAAGAACTTAAAAAACAGAAAAATAATAAAAGTGGAATGATATGCAGTCATACATCTGGGTAAAACACATATTCCCACCAGGTGAATAGCTCCTTAATTTGGAAACTATGAAGGAGGAAAAATCCTAGCCCACTACTACATGACTGTGGGTCATCAGAGTGACACACGTGCTAAATAAAGCAAGCATGACCCCCAATTTATGGCTGCCTGGAAAATTCACCTAATTACTGTGTGTGCCCTGCCTAAGGGAACTGGATTCACACTGGAGCACAGAAACAAAGGTGGTTTTAGGTAGCAGGAATGGCAGCAGATGGTTAAGCTCTGCCTTGCAACTCCGAGTTCTGTGCTTGGTAGATTGACCTGGCCCATTTCATTGCAAGTTTAAAAACAAAAAAAAAACAAAGAAAAAAGGGCATTTTCTGACCACTGGCCATAGCCTTAAACCTGGAACTCTAATTTCTCAGCCAAGATCAGTGTCAGGAGCCACAGGACAGTGGTTGCTGATTCTTGCTGCCTCCCAGAACCGATGAATCCCTGCCTGGATAAGCTCCTGCTCTGCCATCCTCTGCTCCATCCGTGCTCTGTGCTCAAGCATTCATTGCAGGAATCAACTGATTGCAGAGAGGAAAAGCAGCACCTGCAGCCTCCACACTGGGAAATAACACAGGAGCCCCAGCTCCAAAATGAAAGGCAGGACCATGAGGTTTGAGAGGCAGGAAATGGAGGGCGAGCCGAGCACTCATTTCGTGCAGCCTCAGCTGCAGCAAACAACAGCAACACGATTAAGAATAGTTCCTTAAATCATGTTTGTGCTTTGATGAACGATTCCAGCTGCACATCAGAGCCCAGCACAGCTCACCACAGACGTTCTGGAGGAATACAGAGATCCTCAGGGACACTGTGTCCCATGCTGGTTTAACTGTGCTGGCTGCAGGCAAACCAAGGTGCAACGCCAGCTCTGAGCTGAGCCAAGAATGCAGAGCAGGCACAGTTTGGGGCACTCAGGAGAATGGAAAATTCAATACTGAACACAGACTAGAGGCTTTGTTTGCTTACCTGACTGAAGAGGTAGTAACTGATATAACTCCTGGTCATAAAAGCGTTAGAGTAATAAATACCAGCGAAGAGGCATAAGACAAACTCTGCAATTATCATTAAAAAGTGAGCATGAAATGGCTCTTCAAAATGTTAGGCTGGCAATTTGAAGACTTTCAAGATGGTGGATGCTCTGAAAATTTGGATCTTTCTTCTAATTCCAATAATGGAAGTTAAAAAAAAACTCTTTGAGATGGAGTTTGATTATTTTAAAGTACAAATTACACAGCAATTATACAACATCAGGCTTCCTATATCAAGTGACAAGACTTAGAATCCTAGGAAACCATTTCTAGTTCAATATTCTTACTAGCAGTTAGCATTAATTCCACAGGTATATCACAAACACCATCAGCAATAAGTATCTTAGACAGAAACCAAGGCAAGGAGAGACAATTATCCAATACTGAAGAAATAAAGAACAAAACTGACCCAATCAAAAGTTCTGCTATCTAAAATAACCCCTTCAGTAATAAAAAAAAAAAAATACAGGAACTGCAAGATCATCCTTCAGAAAGCAAACAAAAACAGATACTCTAATTCTCTAACTACAAAAACAAAGGGTCTTAGAAAAACCAGAAGAACATACATAATAATGCAAGGAGAAAGAGAAATGGTCACTAGCTATTAATGGAACACCTTAGTGAGAACAGAATATATGGACAACGTTTCTTCATGTTTTTTCAGGTCCAAATGATCAGTAGTAAAATGTGCCACAATAGTTCACTTGTTATTTCTTCAGTACAAACACACACCACTGCTACTGAGCAAGTGAGAGCACCTCCAGCAGCTGAGCTCCCCGAAACACATCAAATGCAACACTTTTGACACCTTAAATAAGTTGTAAGATTCACACGTGCACTAGGGCAACATAACCTCACTGAAGCTCTAATTTAACAGAGAAGTAATAAGAGGACTGTTAATTTTATGGGCAAGTAACCTAAAACATTTATTTGGAAACTCGCAGTCCCTGGAGGAACTTCTACATTGGTAATAAGTCAAACCTGAATGCCCCAAAACATGATAATTAAAGGGCAGAACAAATCCTTTAAGAGAAAATAACCATAGTTACAAATGCATGGTAATGAGTCATGTTAAAAGAAAAACAAAATATTTCCAGTATGTGAGCCAGATGACTGCTGGACCACATCAGTTTATGGTAAAACACAAGAACAGATTTTTAAACATTTGAAGATAAGCTCTTCAAAAGCCAGCATTATCCTGGGCCAACACATTAATCTAGTGGTAACACAGACATATCTTTGCATTAAATCTAAATTTATGATCCATGCATTATTCCTGAACTAACTTCTGCACCACAGCTCCAGGCACTTGACATCCCTAAAATTAATTCCTCCATCAATTCCAAGTTTCTTTCAATAAAAGGCATCAAACCCTTCTGTGTTTACACAACCAGGTCAAACACTAGCACTCATTAGGAAGAGCAATCAGCACATACACAGGAAGCACAGCTAGCTGGAAGATTATGGAAGATCCCAGCAGAAATCCAACATGTAGGAAGATGACACACCAAAGGTGGGAGCCTCAGAACTGCTGCCTTGTCTTGGAGTGAGCACAGGATGACATCTTCCCAGATGGATACAGTTATCTTGCTCACCAAGAGTTAGATTTTATAATATTACAGTTATATAATAATATAATACAGAGTTTATAAAAGTCAATTGATAGGCCCCTAAAGTTAGCAAAAATGCCTAATAATAATATGTACTAGGAACATGAATTAGTAATAAGCAGATTAATATAGAGAAGTTCAATGAACTTTTCCAATTTGATTTTTGTGTACAGAGGAAACAGTTCTGTTTGACTTTTTTTATTAAGCTGTGGGCTTGGCAGTGCTGGGTTAATGGCTGGACTCAGTCATAAAGGTCTTTTCCAATCTGAATGATTTTATGATTCTACTCTGGTCTCCCTAGGTTAGCCACTTGTCTCTTCTTCACAGTCTCTGATGTTTAAATCTTTCCCAGCTAGGGTTTCTGTGCTTCTACACTTTCAGAACTGATTCTCACAGACATGAGAGATTCTCAAAGAGAATCCCTTCCCTACCTCCTCTGCTGTGCCCTGTGCTGGTTTTACATCACAAGGGGCAATGTAAAAAAATAAATCACAGCAAAAAAGAAATATACTGAAACTAGCAAATCTAAACCACTGCAGTGCCCTCAGTGCTGGTAACACAGATCCATACACACCAAATTCCCCAGGAGCCAAGGTGGGAAAGGTGGCTGTGGATGCATCTCCTTTCCTTGCAGGGCTGGGCAATCCCAGCCTCTGCCACCCAGGCCTCCTTCTCTACAGGTCCAAATCTGATTTACAACACTCACAGGAGATGAGGGACTTAGCAGCAAAACTGCAAATACAAACAGCTTGAATTTGGAGCTACCAGTGAAGCTAGTTAACATAATGTAATACTTAAATATGCTCTTAGAAACCACAGGAGGGATTCAGCAGTAGATGATACTATTAATATAAATACTATTTAACAGAACCCTTGGGAGACAAAAAATATAGAAGTAGAGGGGTCAGCTGAGTAAGATTAGCTGAAAAAACATGCATTTATGATCTTCATCGACTTTGAACTAAATGCTAGCAGAGAAATTCATTCTGAAGTCAGTTCTGCAAGAAAGGCTGCTACAAAATCATTCTTAAAATCAAGTATTTGAAAACCTTCATCCATCTGGCATATATGTAGTGGAAATGCCAGGAAAACATACCTTGCAACCAGAGAATGGGAAGTCCCTTACTTACAGACCCTGGTCTAGAGAAAAAAAACTGGAATGATTATTTTATAAGAAGAAATTCTTCCCTAGGAGAGTGGGAAGGCCCCTGGCTGCCCCTGGATCCCTGGAAGTGTCCAAGGCCAGGTTGGATGGGGCTTGGAGCAACCCTGGGACGGTGGAAGGTGTCCCTGCCCATGGCAGGGAGTGGAACTGAGTGATCTTTTAAGGTCTCTTCTGACCAAACGCATTCTGTGACTCCACAATCCCATTCCTCACTCCAGAACCATGAACCACACTGCTGCAATCCATGAGAATATTGACTTAAGCAGTGCTGAGAGCCTAGGATGGACTTGCCCATCCCTGTGCTTTGGATACTTGGTGGCAGTGATGGGCAGAAGGGAACGACACACATCAGGATGGAACGCTGGTCTTTGGACTCTGACTGCAACTGGATGAAGAAGAGAACCTCCCTACTGCTCTCCACCTTCCCGGCTGGAATTTCTGCTCTTGCAGATTCTTTCTTTGCATATCCAGAATCAACAAACCACAAAGATAACCCGGCAGTCAGGAATGAGGCAAAGTCTCCTTTTGCTGCAGGAAAAGCAGAAAAACAACTGAAGAAAACAGACGAATCATGAATGCCACTCGCAGGGAAAGGACAGACTTAGTCACCTCATTTCTGTTTCCTGCAGCAGCCTGAAAACAAAACCTAGGATGGACACTGACTGCAGGCAAAACCATGTAGGAACATTTCAAGGGAAAGGTCACCAACTGGGAAAGAGTCACTGCAATCTCTTTCAAAAACATGATGCATATCTGTCCACATTACCAGAAAGAACAATGAACAGCTGAACAACACTGTTTAACATCTTTGCAAAGAGTTTTGTATCAAATATGAAAACTAAATAAGCCAAGCATAGTTTGCCCAGGAGAAACGTTGCAGGCCAGAAGAGGTGTCACTTTATACGTAACATTAGAGCTATACAATAATTAATGTTGACACAGCTACCAAAGAGACTGCATCTGAAAGTCTCAGAGCTGACTTACAGTTTTCATCTCGTCAGGGAGAATTTTCTAAAGTAGCAGAATTAGAAAAAAATAAATTACAATCCTCCTCTGCCAGGAACTGTACGCACATCACAAACCTATGCTCCAAAGCAGACTTTACTTTGGGTAAATACAATTTTTTCAAGGAAACTGATCTCACAAGAAACTGCCAGAAGACCCATTAGCACTTTATCAGCCCACGGCATCTGGAACAGAATTAAATCCGTTCATGATATAGGAGTACTCTGTAATTGCAAAAGAGAACATCAACAAAACAGATAAATACAACCAGATATATCCTACAGAGAACTTGACCAGGAGAACACTAGACATAACAAATTATGTTTATAGTATTTACCTGATCCAAGCAGCCAGGAGAATAATCTTCTCTAAACCTTCTCAGAGTAACTTTACCCACAGGAACACAAAATTTGCTTCACAGGAAAAGGCTACAAGGGCTTGTTTTTGAAATCAGTGGTCTTTAAATGACCAGGGATATTGGATCCAATATATCCTGGAAAAGGGGAAGGGCACAAGAAAGCTGAAAATCAGAGCATTGAGAGCTCCAATTCGGAGGCTGAAATCTGCTGCAGGAATCATACTGCACATCTGCTTGCAGAAGTGAAGGGCTGGATCCTGCCATCCAAGCTGCACAATGAGGACCTATTTTCCATGCTTCTGTAATTGAAAGAGTGCTCTGACAGATGCTGCTCTCCCATCACAATGCTGGAGGCCTGGGTTAACCTATCAAATGTCCCTACCAGCATTTTTCCCCCACTGTATTACACAATTTTTGGTCTCCAGTACAAATTATTGCTGCTTATAGATGTGACTCATTCACTACTAAAGTAATATTGCTTTTGAGGAATTCAGTTTTATTCAATAAATAGCATTTCAGCTCACAGTTCCTGGTTACTTCTCCACAGCCACAATCTCTGACCTTTTTTCTCTCCAATATTCAGCAAGGACTTCCCTGTGAATGTCAGCACTTCCATTAACAAGGACTGGGAGAACAGAGGTCCCCACTCAACTCACACTGAAACAGAACAGCTGAGCTCTGCTCTGCTTAACTCCTTTTAACATCAGAACCAGCAATACATGAAACCTGCAGTTTCTTGAAAAAGGCCTTTCCCCAAGTCAAAAAACCACAAAGGAAAGTAACATTTCACCACTCCAAAAAGACCCAATAATAATTATCTTATTAATGAAATAATAATAATCCAAATTTTAAAGACCACAAAAAAATCCAAGAACAAAAAAAAAAAACACCAAAAGAGACAAATAACAAAAATGAAACAAAAACAACAACAAAAACACCAAACCCCCCTCCCAAAAAAAAAAAAATACAAAAAAAAAATAAAAATAAAAAACACCAAAGAAAACCTACTACATAGAGTTGTGCTATGCCACAGGCTGATCAGAACAGCAGACACAGTCACCATTAGTGAAATTTTGTACATTTAATTCCTCCAATCTTATTGTTTCATATTGTGTCAACACCAAACAAATTTAAACCAAATTTAAGTGCATTTATAATCAAAATACTGATTTTTAGATCAATATTGTTTAAAAAGCATCTGGATTACCAAAGCCAGACAGGGCTAACAATCCGAAGTTGTTTTATGGGAAAGGTGCACAACCCCCTGCCACAATTATTCGTGGCTCCAGGACAATAACCTTTGGAGAAGCAGCTGATCCCATAATGCTGGATCCACTGCTTGGCTTTCAGTTTATCCAAACAAGCCCCGGCATCCCTGAGCAGATGCCCATGGACAGAGATGGGCAGGGAGGAGCAGGACCAGACGCTCTGGCTGGAACAGAGACGCAGGAGGAAGGTGGGCTCTTGGAACCGGAGCTGCCAAGCAAGTGCCAGGGACCGCATCCAGGGAAGCCCACACAGCAATCCTGGCGCTGCGGGTCTCCTCCGGCAGAGGGCAACGCTGGAAAAATCGCCAGGGAAGGAAGGAGCCGAGTATTCCATGGAAGCGAGACACCGCCGGCATCTGCCGGCAGCTCCGCACGCCGCGGGGCTCCAACGCCGCTGCTCCTCGCAGACGTGCTCCGCGTCCTTGTGCTTTACACAGCGGAAAAATACACCTGCTGCTTCCCAGATTTGGAATCATGCTCTCTTATCAATGGGATAAGCGTAATCCCGATTGCTCCGGGGTCCTGGAGCATTGCCACGAAGCCAGAGAAATTAGCATCTCGCAAGAGCTACAGATGATCCATCAATACCCAGACGAACACTGAAGTTATGCTAAATTTTTTTTTTAAAGGGGGTGGAGAACGGCACTGCAGAATGATACAGCAATTACATCCTGCTCGGGAGCATTAACAGCGCTTTTCAGTTTACAAAACACACCCAGATAATAGCCAGAAATGTCCTTTTCCTCCTCCTGCTGGAAGTAAACACGGTGGCTGGAGGCTCGGTCTCCCTCCCAGGAGACCTGACAGCTGCTCACATGAGCTGCTGCGTAGCAAGAAATCTCCCAAGTTCCAATAATCCAAAATAAGGATCCCTCCTGCTTCAGACACGTCTCACCAGCACCTGATCACCGGCAAACACCTCCCTGTGCTGATGTAAATAATCATCATGAGAAAATGCTTGTTTTCTTTCTGAACCTCAGTTTGATTTTCCCTTGTTTCCTCAGCACGCTGGAATTTATTCAAGGCCAGTACCTGCCGTCATTTTACAACTCTGTTTTTGCAGAAGCTCCTGGAGAAGCTACTACAGTTGTGTTAAAATTCAGCAACCTGAGCGTAATGCAGGTGTTATTCAAAACAGCACATTTCAGGGGCATTCCACACACAATGCTATTAAATGAACACAAAAATCTTCTTGGTTTTCTGAAAATATGAGAGCTACCAAAAAATATACCCAGTGACAACACAGATGAAAAAGAATTAGCCCAGATTCAAAGTATATTTTCCAGAGAGATCCAAACTTGCTGCACCTGTACCAGGAGTTCTATGGATGATGTTCAGCCCAAGCTGATAATTATGACAAAAACAAGGATTACTTCAGGCTCTGCACTGAAATTGGTACATCTTGGTGTAGCTCATAGGTAAATTGGGGCAGAAATAGCTAAATTTTGGAACAGCAGAAAACGATGCTTACCAGGTTTCCCTCTCCCCATCCTATTCACCTCACTTTCCCCCTCTGCCAATAATTAACTGCTGCTTCTGATAACTGGCAAGATGACACAAATGAGAAATAAAATAAATATAAATGAAAATAAATAATAATATCACATTACTATTACTGGCAGGCTGACTTCACAGGTTTTTTGCTTAGATGAGACTACTGTTCTCACTCTGCACATATAAGCACACCACGGGTTTAGCTGCAAGAGAGCAAGGATTTGAAATATAGGACAAGAAAAACAGGATGACTGCTTCAGAACTTACCAACTCTGCTGATTTTCTACACAATTGCACAATTTATGTTCCCTAATAGGACCTGCTCCGTACACAAGACACATTCAGAGGACTGTTTGTAAAATCAGGGCTTGTAAGTGGTGTTATAAATGCCCTCTAAACCATTTGTTTCTCAATTTCCTTTGCTTATATTTTAGTAAGAAATTTCTATCATAGTAAGAATTGAAAAAAAAAAAACCCATAACCAAAAACATTTACCATGGGCTCACTAATACTTCATAATTATGAAAAACTAATTCTCAGGTAACAGTACACTGAAATTCAGTTCACTGTGATACAGAGTAGGACCATCTCTCCTCATCCAAATTTCTTCCCACAAGTCATAAACCACTGTCAAAAGGAAACTTCAATACCCATATTAACCAAAATTATTTTAAAAATTAATATTATTGCAATTATCACCTTTTTTTGTCCTGCCAACTACACCAGTTTTATGTAAGAAACTTGGATTTTCAGCTTGACTGCTTTATTACCATCATGAATATTTCTGCCACACAGACGTCACTATTTCAGGCATTTCCAAACTTACGTCTGGGAAGAAGCACAACACGGGGACATTTAAATTCCTGTAAGAACTCAAAGAAGTTCATGAAAATTCCTAAATCAGGACCCACTGCAAGTGTTAAATTCCCAGATCAGGAATCTACAGAAGGATGAGATCTCTGACCTTGGTAAGGGTAAAACTCAGCACAAACAACTCCCATTTCCAGCCTCGCTGTTAGACAACAACACTACGTCTGCTGGCTGAGGTGCAGCATCCTGAGGGACTGGAAAAGGACCGGGGATTTTTCACAGCATTTGCATGAAATCCACAGCCGAAAGAAAAATATTGTTTATGGTGAAATTCATGACAAAGAGTGGCACCCCCATTAATTCCATCTCCAGCCATTTAGAAAACCACGAGTCGGGATCCAAAATTATAATCAAACTGACTTGAAAGAACTGCTGGGGAGAGGTTGCGCTTTTTTTTTTAAGTTTGAATTTCAGCATTCCTGTACACAAGTGCTCTAACCCTTTATGTGACAGTCTTTTCAAGCTCATATTCTGGTGCTACCAATAATTCCAGGAGCAGGATGTTTATGAAAAAACAACATGCAAATATGGAATGAACTGCAGCCAGTCATGCTATACATGAGGTCAAGAAAACATGACTATGTGTTTTAATTTATAAATACAAAAGAAATATAGTAAGCGTGTGATTACAGCAATTAAAATCTAGCTTGGATTAAAGAAATCCTCTTAATTTTAACAATATAACAGACTAATACAGCGTAAATAAACACATTCTTAAAGGAAGTTCACAATTTCCCTTTTTATTAAAACTGAAGAAAGGTTTTACTACTTCCTACTGCAAAACCAATACCAACACTAATTTAAATATTTCCTTTTCAGCTGCATTTTGAATACTTATGAAGACTAAACCAGCCACCTTTCTGCCACTGAAATTAACAAGGCATAAGACCCTTAAATGGCAGTTTTTTAGTACTTTAGAGGAAAATGAGGATTGTTTATATAAAAAGTGGAGAGCACTGGCACAATACCTATTTTTCATAGCCCATTTTTTCATATATGTTGTATTTGTCACCAAAACAGCTCAGTGGAACAGAGTGTGCAGCACACATTGTGCCTTGTCATGAGCTGACAGCAAATAAAGAGAAGGTGAACCAAGTTACAAAACAGACGTGGGGTTTTTTTTATCCCCTTCTCACCGCCTGAGAAGATTAATGATCTTAGTTATATTAAAGAGAAATGGGATAGAGGATCCAAAGGGCTCATTTTACGTTAACTGCATCTCACCAACAAAAATAGAGAAAGCAATTTCCTGGTGCATCAATTCCACACCAGCACTTCCATGCACACTGTGAATTCGGAGGCGCTGGCACATCTCCGGGTATCCTCACATCTCCAGCACGTCAACTGCTCCCCAGCAATTTCCTCTATTATGGCAGGGCTCTTTTCTCCCCCACCTTCCCTCCCCAAAAATACAAAGATAACATAGATATGCCACCACAAACCACGCTGGCTGAATAAACATCTTTCTGTAGGTAACACCGTGTCAAATTACTCCTGTAACCAACACGAAGCACCAGCCCTCTCTCAGGACGTGTCACCACCCCAGTTCTTTCACCACTACAGCAGCCCCTCACTCCTTTCTGTAATTCCTTGTTATTTTAAGGTCAGATTCCCTTCCTCACCCACAGCAGTCAATATCTGGAAGTTCTCATCATTTCAGATTGCAAAAAAAATTGTACTGAAAAAGTCAAGATGGAAGAGAATCTGAAGAATGTGAAATATCATAAACTATTCCTGATCCATTTACCGGACTAGATCAGCATAGAACTGCAAACCTCATCTTTCCATCCTCCTTCTCATATTCTGTATTTATAGGGTATTAAAATCCTCCTCCTCCTAAGCAAAGACTTGTTTCTAGTGCAACACCAAAGCAGTTTTAAATATCTGTGAACAGTCCTCACCATTACAAAAGCCTCTCCTCTCAACCCAGCTTCGTTGATCTGTTGTTACTTAACTCTTGAAGGCTATTCGAGACTCACCACGCTACTAAAGGTTATGTAACTCTTAAAAATACACTGAATTTTACATTTTTAAGCTGTACAATAGAAACATACACAATAAAACACACAGTTGAGCGATTTTTTCCCACCCCTCCTCCACTTACTCTAAACCATCTCGGGAATCTAGAATAGTGGATTTCCATATTCTGTTTTCAGCTTGTCGGCCACAAAATTATTTAGCAGTGCAGAAAACAGTATAATAAGCATAAGCCTACAGAAAACACAATGTCCTTTCCTCTGTGGCTTCCCACTGACCCTGAGTTGTCCACTGCCTGCAAAGCCGAAAGCTGCTGATCTAGAACCGAGTATCCTCTTACTGTTTGCTCTGCCACCCGAGAAGTCACATTAAAATGGCATCACGTTCCTTAACTCTGAACTGACTCGCCTTTCTCCACATAACCTAATAACAACCCGTGCTCCAGAGCGTTTCGTAAAACCCTATTCCCAGGAACATGCATCCAAAACAAAACACCATGGCTCAAGACGCCTCATTTTGCCACGGATTCGAATGTGGAACAAGTCCCTCACACGGAACACTGCCCAACCCACCTATAAATAGGCTCAAAGCTCCAGGCTCAGGAGACTGAGAGCTCCACATGATCCTCACAGCATTTCCCAGCTTCACCTACATAAGAGCCGTGCCGTAACACTGCCGGGCTGGGCAGACACCGAGCTGCTGCTGTGGCTTACGCAGGAGAGCACGGAGGGAGGGGAAAGAAATAAAAAAATAAAAAAAGAAAAAAAAAAAAAAAAAAAAAAGAAAAAAAAAATAATTTGGTAAAAACAGCTCTCCTCGGGAGAGAAACACCTCCCTCTCCGGAGGCCAGAGCCAGCCACGGACACGCTGTCACGGCCCGGCCATGACAGGAACAACAGCCAGGGACAGGCCCTTCATATGTTTAATGGGGCCAGGGCCAAATGGACGCTCATTGTCAGCAAGGGCCTGGGGCTAATGGCAAGAGGGTCCTGCCACATTCCCTGACCAGGGGGGATTCAGGCCAGAGCCAGGCCTGATCAGACTCCTCTGGGCAGGGGGGGCTTCAGGCTCCTCCCAAGCTGGCAGCCAGTTCTGTTCCCCATCAGACCCCACAGACAAGGCAGCTCCAGACCCCCCTGCTCCCCATCAGAACCCATAGACAGGACACGGATTCCCCTGTTCCCAGTCTGACTCCCCCCTGGACAGGAGGGCTCCAGGCCCCTCAGTGTCATCCTGCCAGATCCCACAGGCAGGACATCTCCAGATTCCCATCAGACCCCCCTCCTCAGACAGGAGAGCTCCAGACCCCTGTGGTCCCCATCAGATCCCCAACGATAGGGAAGCTCCAGACCCCCATGGTCCCCATCAGATCCTCAAAAACAAGAAAGCTCCAGACCACCACGGTCCCCTTCAGACCTCCTCAGACAGGGAAGCTCCAGACCTCCATGGTCCCCTTCAGACCCCCAAAGACAGGAAAGCTCCAGACCCTCATGGTCCCCTTCAGATCCCCAAGGACAGGAACTCTCCAGATCCCCAGGGTCCCCACCAGACCCCTTAGACAGGGAAGCTCCGGACCCCCGGCCCCGAGCGCCACGTGACCAGCCCGAGGCGCCGGCACGTGGCCCCGACCGTAACAAACAGGCGGGTGGGCGAGGGGGGCGAAAGGGGGGGCCCCGAGCTCCGCTGCGATTGGTTAGGAGGGCGCGGCGCGCGCCGAGGGGGGCGTGTCCCCGCCGCGCAGCCCCGGCGATTGGCCGGCGGGGGGGCGCGGTGGGCGTGGCCGTCACCTCCCCGCTGCGCCCCCCCCCTCCCGCCCCGCCGCCTTGGTGCAGTGCTGAGGAGGCGCCAGGCGGGGGCCGCGCGCGCTTTTCCCGCCCTCGGCGGAGCCGCCGGGACCCCCCTGAGGGCGCCGCTCCCTCACACCCGCCATGGCGGCACCGCCGTCACCCCCGCACCGCTCGCGGCACCCAGAGCTGCGCCACTCAGCAACCCGCGACTGCCAGATCTTGTCCCCGCACCCCACTTCCCTCTCAGCCCCGGCAGCACCTCCCGCCGCCAGTCCGCGGAGTGCGGGACCGCTCTGGCGCTCCGCACACGAACAGCACTTCGGCCCCTCTCCCCGCACGCACCCACCTGTGGGGCGCCCTCGGCCGCCTCCATCATCGCCCCGCGGGGAAGCGCTTAAATATCCCCGCGGCGACACCGCCTGTGTCACGGACCGGGCTGCGAACGACAGTGCGGCCCTCCCCGCCTCCCCCCCCCCCGGCCCGCCCCGCTCCGCATCTTGTTTTCTCCATACGCACTTGGAAATGCGTATGGAGAAAAGCGGGATCGGGGGGGGCACCGCCGTTATTCCCGCTCTATTCGGGATACCCACGCAGCACCGAGGAAAACAACGCGGCGCTGCCCAG
>JAOTQP010000870.1:2868168-2931714 GCA_026413545.1 Cichladusa arquata | reverse complement strand
AAATTAAACACAGATGGAAAAATAATCCCATGGAGTAAGGTTCCGCCTGCCCTCCCTCCGCTACCTCCCTTCCCTCCCCGGGGGGCTGCGCTCCCTGGTCCGACCGCCCTCTGCTTAAAGCAAGTTGCTGCGCTTGCTTCTTCTATTATTATTTATTAGGGGTTGGTTTGGTGTTTGGGTTTTAGGTTTAGGTTTTTGTTGTTGTTTTTTTTTTTTTTTCCCCCTTCTCTTTTCGCAGAAAGGAATAACCGGGGAATAACCGGCCGGGCAGGCACCGTGCAGAAGGATGGACCCCACTCCTGGAGGCTGCGGGATCCGGTGCTCGTCTGCGGCCGCGGCGGGTCTCGGGTGCTGGAAGCGGCAGAAAAAAAAAATCCACGGCCAACAGAAAAAAAAAAAAAAATAGAAATAAGGCGGAAAAAAAATTTTGGTTTGTGTCGGACTGAGGAGGAGCAGATGTGAGCGGTTCTGCCCGTGCGGGGGTCGGTGCGGTGGTCGCTACCGCCGCGTTTAACTCCGCGAGTCGGTAGCGAAGCGATTTCACCGTCCCGACCCGTCGCACCGCCGGCTCCCGGCAGCCGGCTCTGTGCCGAGCTGCTGGAAGGAGCCGCTCCTAGGGATGTGCGCTGGCCACTGCAACACTACCAGCAGGCAGCCAGCCCTCACAGAAAGGAAAAGGGAAGATGCCGACAATTCTCCGTGCTTCGGGCAGCCCCCGGTTCCCCGCGCATCCCGCTGCCCGGCCGCAGCCGCCGCGGGTGCGGGGCCGGCCGGCGGCAGCGCCGCGCTCCTCCGGCTGCTGTTCCGCCTGCGGTGCTGAAGTGGGTTTTATTCCCTGCTCTCCACCAGCCCCCAGGATTTGGGATCAGGGAGCTGAAGCCCACCCGCTCCACGGTCCCACTGCCGGGCTGACGACACTCGGGGGGCTTTTGGGGATTTCCCCTTGGAAGGTTCCTGTGGGAGGCCCCCAGATTCTGCTCTCGAACTGGTGGCATCACGTCAGTGTTGGTGATGAAGTGCAAGGCTTTAGGGGCTGGACTGAGAAGGGGGAGATAGAGTTGTTGTTAAAAACTGAAGGAGGAAAAGCAATCCCGCATTCTCTCCTTCTTTTCAGCTTCCAGCAGCCCCTCAGCAGATTTAAAAAAACATAATCCACAAATGCAGTAAATTTCGAGTTGGGGATTTAATTTCTTTGTCTCACCACGTTTTCTTAAGGGGAGTCATATAAACGACTTTTTTCTAACTGCTAGGTTGGTGCTGTCAGCCACGGGAGGGGACCAGAGCCACTGGCCACCCGGCACAGGCCCAATCCTGCAGTGACAGTGGATCATTTCTCTGCTCTTCCATTTGTGCTTTGGACTTGAAATACCTCTTCTCTGCCCCACTAATTTCCAGGTGCCCGTGCAATCAGCTGTATATCTAACAGAACAGTCTTTCAGATATCTCTACTATTATTTTTTATTTTTTAAGTTTTTTTTTAGTTTTGTAAAAATTACAATTGATGTTAGCTGAAAAGAGTTAACGAAGTGAGGAGCAGCTCATCCTCCTTTCTTTACTCCTTCTCAGAGTCTTCCCTCCATCCACCCTACACACTATTTATGTTTATCTCTCCTTCCCATCCAATTTCGGGGGAATTTCCTCTCTGGGCTCCTTTCTGCCATTTATCCAGGCTAGCCCACTGTTGTGCAGCCTAACTACAATTTGTCTTGCTTCCCGGCTTCTGTTTCCCTGCCTCGCTAAGCCTCTTTTTATTCCGTTTTCGCTTCTTCAGATCATCCTTAAAGGAGGAAGAGGCTGGAGCTGGGATTTAAAGGAGTCTTTTAGGAGTACTGCCAGAACCGATCTGTTTTACTCTGCTGCTGCTGCTGATGTTCTGCTGTGTCATGGGAAGAGTTTCCTCTCCACACCAACCCTTGGAAGCGGCACCTCGGGCAGAGCTGCTTGCTGCGAACCCCGGCCGTGTTTTACAAAGCCCCGGGTAAGTTTGTCTGGTGCACGATTGAGCCTGGAAGGAGATGGCACTGCTGCCTTCCCAAGCTCTGCCCTGGAGAGCTGTGCACGATTTTGGGAGATTTGCAGGAGGCAGAGTGGCGGCAGCAGCAGTGACAGCGCATCATCGCTCAGCTTTATTTCATTTTCTCGAGCCAAGACGCTTTAGGTTACAGCCCAGCAGAAAAGGAAAATGAAGCATTTCTGTCAAAAGGGAGCTATTTCCCAAATTTGCTTTAAATTATTGGAAGATCTTGCACTAAAAATGAGCAGAGATTCTGTCTCCTCTTAAAAAATGTTGTTAGTTATAAAATCTTTACGATCTTGGCTCTCTCCCCCTCAGCCTGTCTCCTTCAAAAACTTACTTTCAAAAATGTGAGGTTTAAAGCTGACTCTTCTCTCTCTCTCTGTCCCCCCTCCCAAATTTGTGTTCCTTGGAAAGGCCTGAAGAAGCCTGAGGCTGTGTCTGCCCATGAATAAACACTGGCATGCACATACACGTGCGAATCCATGCGCACACACAGGATTTAAAGCATCCCGTTGAAGTCCACATATAGGAAAATCCTTCATCATGTGATAGGCTTTAATATCTGCCTTAAAATTAATCCCTAACTGATGGACTCTGTCTTCGTGTGGAGCAGATCACAGGAAGCTAAGTAGCTGGGGCTCCTGTGCAGGTTTTAAAAAACTGCCAGATAAAATCCCCTGTTTGCTGTTGGATTAATTTGTTTTTTCACAGCAGCTACCTGGGAAATGCTCACCTAGTGAAACCAAGTAAGAAAAGGGCTCTGATCTTGTTTTTCCACAGTTAAAAAGAAAGACCTTGTCATGAGGTCAGTACAAGATCTGATGTTATTACACAAGAAAATGGCTAAAGGGCCCTGCGGAGTTCTTCAGGTGCTCTGTTGGAGATAACACTCCTGAATTTTATTAGGGCTTGAGTTTTGAAGATGGTCCTGCTTAATTGTCAGAGTTGTCTTTGCTTCTTTTTGATTCATTTCTGTTGTTGTCACTGAATTTTCTTGTTTCACTTCTCTTTCGAATTCATTTCAGTCTTTAGTTCCCACGTGTTAGAAAGTGCAGTTTCATTTAGACTCTCGAGAGAAGAAAGTCTGATTCCAGAGAGCAATTTGCAGCGATATATTTTCCTTGCCACTCACACAAAAACATCACTACTCCAACAGATCTGGATATAAACAATGCTGACAGGCCCTCAGAACCAAAATCAAATTGTGAAATTGAGGCAAATAGCCCAGAGAACCCAAAATGTTCTGGTTTCTAAAATGCTGGCTGCTGTCAGAAATAGGGTAAAATAAAGCTTTGTTTACGTGTAGAGCAGAGTGTTTGTTGATCGAGTTTCTAAGGTGATGTAGCAGGAAATACTGTTCTTGGGGAAAATGACATGAACAAAGCATGAAACTATAATTCAGCAGCTATTTGTCAACTGATAGCAGAAGAAAAAAAGCGTATTTATAAAGCAGTGAGAGGTTTTCACTGAACTTTTTCTCTCATTTGCTGGCATATATGAAGGCAGCTTCTCACCTGCTCTGCTCCTGGATATAACTACTTGCAAGAGCAGAGCTAAATCATTTATCAGAAGGAATGTTTCTGTCAAATCCAAATATCTACACTGGCTGCTGTTTCTATGTCACGTCACGGATGAGATTGATGCTCAAGCAAGGTTATAATGTACCTGCATTTTCTCCAGATTGGTGCCAAGCTTGCTGAGTCATTTTCCCTGTTCCCATTCTGCAGCCTGCTGCTCGCTCGCTATTCCCTGTTATTTGTGTGGGTCGTAAGCTGAGCAACAGATGAGAATAAATGCTAATATTTCTTTAGGCTGCCTCCCTAAGGAAATAAAGGTTCTGCTGCACTGCTCTTCTGTGCAGGTACATGTCCATCCCCCTCTCCCAAAAGCTTCTGAACCCATTAATGAATTCCAGATGAATTTGGGAGGAAGCAGATACTTCAAACTCAGTTATATTCCTGCGAGGTGCACACGGGCAGGAGGGAGAGACTCAGATCAGGAATTGAAGCAGAACTCAGCCCTAATGCCTCTGAGTTGGCATCCACCTTCAAGCCACCAACCCACCCGTGGCAGGCAATTAATCTCTGTGTAGTGACTCTGAACCACAGCACTGCCCTGTCCTGCCTAGTACAGTTTTCTCTGTCTGGCAAGGGATATGGAGAAGCAAAGGAGCTGGGCTAACTCAGGGAATGAGCTGTTTTCAAGGCAAAATAATTGAGGAATTTAAGGAATATCACTATAAGCAACTGAAAAGTTAATACCTGGGAATGGCTGTACATTGTCTGGGAGAATGGTTTAGCTTTTGTGTCAGTTCCAAAACAAACTGTGGCAGAGGAGCAGGTCAGGCTGTTCCTAGAGCCAGCACAGCTGTCAGTCTGGTGCCTTGTTGCTCTGGGCACTAAAGCTAAAGGCCAAGATCCTCCACCCATACCTGTTCCAGACATGGATGTGTTTCCTTTGCAATGCCAACATCAGGTGAGGAGCAGCCTCAAACACAGGCTTCAGGCTACTTCATCTGACATCCCCAGTCTCCCATCCTCCTTTCTGGCATCACCAGAAATTGGTTTATGTTTGAGAAGAGCCAAGGCTGGAATGTCTCCTCATGGATAGTGCTGGGTCTCTACCTTGGCTGGAGCCCTCCCGGCTTTCTAATGGAGATGGGAGAGCTCCAGCCCTGCATCTCCACCTCAGGGAATGCTGATCAGGTCAGGACTGCAGACAGGATCAGATCCATTCTCACCTGAGAGCAAAGGATTAATTTATGTGTCCTTTCTCCACTAGCTGCACCTCGCTGGGAGCAGCCACAGGAGGGGGGACACCCTGATGCTGCACGTACCATACACACTCATCTCCATTGCAATTAGTTTGATGCAACAGCTCCAGCGTGACAAACTCCAGGCTAAAAAAAGCCAGGACTTCATCTGCATAAATTGGATGCACAAAGTATGTATTGTGTGTCACCTCCCTTATGTCCCACATTTGTTCCTGCAGCAAATGGCATATGCTCCAGCAATACCACATGGTCTGAATGGACTCCTGGAAATACAGCAGGGATCTGATGCTGGTAGTTTTTGAAATTAAGACATTAGTTGTGATCCTGCTTATGGACCTCTTCTGGAAGGAAGAGTTTTGCATATAAATTAAGATTCATTATCCTCAGATGAATAATCTATAAAATTGGAGCCGGCCTCTCCATCCATGAGCAAGTTATTATTTCTGGTTTAGCTGTTAGACACCAACTGAGACCAGGGGCCTCGTTCTCCTGGCCACTGTGTAGTCACACCCAAGGAGATAACCTCTGCCTTGAAGAGCTTACAAAGCAGAACAACAAAAGAGTGAGCAATATAACACTCAGGCAGAGCAAACACGGTGACCTTTTGCAAATGTCAAGTTAATACCATGATCTGGAAGTGGAAGGGGTTTATCAGAGGGTGGGTAGGTCAATGAGGATGGACACGCTTCAGGGTGGGGGGATGAGATGAAGGAAAAGCTGCAGCAGAAGCTGTGTGGTGTGAGATGCAGAGGAAGCGCATGCAGAGCATTCTGTGGTCAATTGGTGCATCCAGGGTAAAAAAAGGGAAAGAGCCTGATGACCCTGGCCACAGCTCACAGAATAACCAGCTCCCCAAAGTCTCAGAGCCTGGAGAGGGGAGGTGGAGAGGGCAGGGGTGGACAGAGCAGTTCCTCCTACGCGCTGGTTCCGCACAGGCGGCTCGAGGTGTGATAACCCTGTTTTGGGGCTGTTTCTCTCCGTGGCTCAGCCTCCTGCAGCTGTGTTTGCTGCAGCTGAGCCTCGGGGCTGGAGTGAGACGTAGTTCAGCTCTAAGCTGCTCTAAGTCCAGGGCAGTACATAATTGAATATTAACAGGAACAGCTCTAGGAGCTGCTGGGACTCAGGAAGTCACAATTCCTTCTCTGCCGCTCCTTCGCCTTCATGGGAGGTGATTGCTGGAGGCCTTAATGGATGTGAGACATAATATGCTTCTCTCACATTAGCCCCAGTTAGCAAACTGAGGCTTTAACCACATCCTACCCTCTCTGATCATTTCCTCATCCACCTCTTCAGCAACATGAGAAGTGCAGTATCTGCAGCCACTCCAGCGACCAAGCAGAGAGGTGCAGAGACCTTATGCTCTCTGAACACTGATTTCACACCTCATTTCCCCAGTGAACAAAGGGGTCCCACCTTAAAGGGGCATCAAAATTTGTCAAATACATATTACTGAATTCTTGGTCTCTGTATCATCCTCCTGGAAACAAGAATTATTTAGTTGCTGGGCGGGGATGCCATGAGCATCATACAAGATCTATAAAGTGATATTTAAGTTGAAAACCTTTGGTACCATGCCTTTGTTAAATATTCAAGGTAAAATACAGTAGCAAATACATAGTAACTAGTGTCTGCCCGTGCTGCCTGCCCAGCTGAACTGACTAGTTGCCCTCTAAAAATGTGGATAGATATCTTTCCTCAAATTCATGGTGTACATCTACAGTGAGAGGTTCAGTCTTCCATCATGCTACTTTTATGGAGGAAGCAAAGTGCTTTACAGGAAAAAAGATGCCCACAGAAACCCATCCCTGCCATCTGATCATTCAGAACTTGGTATTAGTCTAAGAAGGAAGAAGGCAATGTGTTCAGAGTACCAGAAAATTCCTGAAGACCCTGAGGGCTGTGCAGAACAGCAGTCAAAATCTAAAGTTCCTCCTCTTGTCTTTTTAGTCTCTTTTCCTTTTTTTCCCCCCCTCTATTTTCTCACTTTAAAATTCACAATATCCTTGATGTATCATTTTCCTTCAGGTCCACCAGCACTTGTTCATTACATAATTGCCTTCTTTTTCAAAAAACATGCTCCTCTATCTCCTTTTTTTTTCATTAGTTGAAGTACAATGGACTCTACCATGAGACTGCTCCTGGTTTTGTTTGATTTCTCTTTTCCTTTATCACTACCCAGAGACATCCAGCAGATTGTTTCATAATCTTCCTAGAGTTCAGAGAAAATACATTTCTTCCAGATAGGAATATAGCCTGTGAACGTCCTCCTCCTTCTTCCTCACCACCTGCTCCTCTTGAACAACACTTCTGGCAAACTTTATCCATGTATTATTCCTTTATTCACAAATTAGATGTTCCTTTGTAGGGAAGAGTGAGGAACACACTGTTTCCCTGGCATGCAATGTTTGTTTTTGCATGGCTGCTTTGCCCTCCAGCACGCTCTTGAATTTTTGGAGCCCTCAGGGGCAAGGACCTCAGCACCACATTCATCCCCAGCAGCCACACGCTGTCTGTGGGAGGTCTGCAGAAAAGGAGGCTCTTAACTCTGCTTGTGGTGCATTGGGGAAGAGAATTGGTGGAGCTCTGCAATGCACAGGAGGAAGGATTGCTTTTGTTATTGGTCAGGGAAGCCCTGTGCTGCGTTTGGTATCACTGGCTTCCTGCTGTTGGTGGATAATTAATTAACACCAACAGAGTGTTTGAAGCTCTGCTAAAGTGCAAACACAGGATTTGCATCGATATTTCACATTCTGGCCAGGCGTGGGGAAGATGGGAGCACTGTCACACCTTGAGAAAACAGTCATGGAACAGGGGGGATGGAGAAAAACCACAGATTCCCCTCGGTGCCCTGAGCAGGAGCCAAACATCCCTGAGAGAAGCTAATCAACTTCCAGAGAGGAACACTTACAAATTGATTTAAAATTTTAATTCAAAGAAATTTGCTTTGAATTAGAAAGCTTTTGGGTTTAATTTGTGGAGTTTTCTTCTTTCCTAGATATCCAGTAACAGCAATCTCTACCACTTTATTTCAGTGGGACCAAGAATAATTGTCAAAAACCTTTCTATGAGTCTCCTCAGCCTTAAAAGGCAGTTTTCATCTTCTCACGTGTTTTTTCCTGTCTGGAAAAAGCAAAGAAAATGCTCCCTGTTTTTTTAACCACTCATAGTTCTCACTGCCTTCCTTCAGTCCCTATATGATTTGTGTATGTCATTCTTCTTCCTTCTAGCACAGCATCCAAACCCACACCTGGTATTTCCTCGTTAGAGTGGAATCATTGCTTCGGATGTTTCATTCTTGCTCATACACCCCAGAATAAGATTTGCCTTATTTTGCAACAGCTGTGTCCTCTCCAGTGCCTCTTTCACAGCTCTTTCACCATTGAACACCTACTTGACCAGCGTTTTGCCACTTTGCATTGATATATTTTGTTGCTTTTTACCTTACTGAACCAAATCTGGTTGATTTGATACTGTTCCTCTGATTTCCCAGCCACAGTTTGGAACAGATCCTCTGGAGTATTTATATAGTCTTTATTTCATCATCCAAAGAACTAATGAAAATATTAGAATCAGGTCGAGGAGCAAACCCTGAGGGAGCCCTTTTGGAAAACCTTCTAAATCCAAAGGAAAGGAATTAGTAATTCTTATGTGAATACATTTATTTTCTGTCAAGTATGTCTTAAGATGATTTCACAGAGATCATAGTTCCTGGTCAGCTTATGGAAATGTCATGTGAAATGGTGTTAAAAAGCCTGCTTCTTTCAAAATACGTGACATATGCTCCCTCTTCCTTTTTCTACAACACAGTTGCTGGGTTCAGAGATGGAAACAGGATGGTTTTAACATCACTCCTCTATGACAAATCCAGTCTGACTGACTGTATGTTTTTCTATTGTCAGTCAAATGCTCACAAAGAGATCATTGCACAGTTTATTGTATTAGAGTTTTGGCACTACATGCTGAACTGGCTGCTGTGTAATTCACCGTCCTGCTTCCCCTTCTTTAAAGACAGGCACTGTGTTTGCCCTTCTCCCCTCCTCTGGGATCTCCTCCCTTCTCCACGAGCTCTCCTGGATAATTACTAATGAGTCAGATTGCTCTGGCCAGTGCCTGAAGTGCTCTGGGGGGAACTTCATCCAGTCCTGCTGACTTGAATTTGCCCAACTTCTCTGAATGATTTTAGCAGTGATTATTTGCTAGTTTGGATTGTCTTACCCTCTGCAGTAAAAGTGGTCCTGATAAATACCAGTTCAAAATCTTTTTTTAAAATATTTTATTTCCTTCCATAGCTAAAGCATAAAACTTAATGAACACTTCAGTGTTTTCTCTGTTGTTATTTCTGTTCTCTCATTTTCCATTAATTCAGTTATGTATAATTTCCATTGCCTTCCTCCTGTTTCAATACCTTTGCAGAGCATCCTTTTATCGCCCTCTATATCCCTTCCTAATTGAAACTCATTTTGCCCCTGGTCTTTCTCATTTTAGTCCTCCACAGTCACACTATTCTTTTAGAGACATAATTTTCCTAGTCCTGTTTCCCACCTTTGTACAGCTTGATGTTCACCTTCCTTTTTCTGCTTCCCTCAGTCCTTCCTTTCCTTGAAGGAAGTTGTTCCATCATTTTCTTCTCTCTTTCAATTTAATTAACCCCCACCTTCCTGTCCTCAGCAATCTCCTCCCTATTAGCCAGAATCCCAGAGAGCTCCAATGTCCTCGTCCCATAAGAACTTTTCTCCATCATTTGCATTTCTCTTGTCTCCAAGCACAGTTTCACACCCTGCTGCTGGTCTTGCAAGGCAGTTTTGTACAGTGCCTCTGCAGAGCAACCTTGGCTCGTTTGCCAGATAGGAAATCATTATTAATTTTACTCCATTATTGCAGATATAATTAATAATGAGTTTGTCTCTTAAACTCATGCGCACCTCTGCAATATGCCAGTCCTTGCCCTGTCTTTCTTCTCCATCCAGAATGATTGGAAGAGGACATTTCCCACTCCCTCATCTCTTTCCCTCTTCTTCTCAGGGCCTGTATTTAGAGCTAGGAGGCTTCATTAAAATCCTTTTTAGGGTGGTAGATGAGGATGATGCTCCTGCAAGAACTACAGAGATCAGTTGCCTGCTGAGGCTCCCCTCTCCAGCTCAGTGTGAAACCAAGCAGGCTTTTAGGAAAGGCAATTATGGGGTCTGAGTGTACCATGCACTGAAGCATCCCTTTACCCTTTCAGATTTATAGTGTCCAGCACAAAGGTAGCTTCTTTTTTTTTCCCCCACCAAAAATCATGCTGCTATCTTTTAATAAATCAGACAACAAACCCAGGCCTATATGAGATGTATTAAATTAAGTCCCCAGCTCTCTGGGTCACTGTTCCTCATGAAATGATTACATCTCTAAACAAGGAAGAACACAAACCTGCAAGGTCACAGAGACCTGCAGCTCCATGTGGATCCACCTGCCTCTTCTTTCTCATTAACTACACACAGCTGACTCTTGCTCAGGGCTTTCCTTAGGCTCTCCAGGCTCATGGGCACTCTCCACTGAGCAGGTCCAAGGACTGAGGTGGCATTTCAGCTGGGGGAATACATCTGCCCACTTCTATTTTGACAGAGAGCGTTAAACAAGCAGCTCTCAGTATCTGAGCAGTCTGTCCCCCATCAGAGGGGCTACTGCTGAAGCTGAACATTCCTCCACACTGGAGGCAGCCCTGAGCCCAAGAGAACACTTGGTGGGACCCAGAAAAGTAGAGGTTATTAAGTTAACAAGGCTTATTGTTGTGATTAACTGCCTATAGGAGATTATTGAAAAGACAACAGCAGATTTTGCTTGAAGATGCACAGTGATGGGATGAGAGAAAATCAACCCAAGGGGAAGAAAAGGATGTTAAAACTAGATATTAGTGGGGGGGGGAAATACAACTAAAGTAATTAACTACTGGAACAGGAGTCTAGAGAGCTTTTGGGATCTCTATCCTTGCAAAACTCCCCTGGGAAAGGTTCTGGGAAATCTGATGGAAGGGTATGAGAGAGGAGCCTGGAGATCCCTGAAGTTTTTTCCCTCCCCAAATCTCTGTGATGCTGAAATCCTGTATGGATGGGTCTGAGGCAGTCCTATTGCTGTCCTGCTCATTCCAGCTGATTGCCAACAAAATTACAAAGCTGCCCAAGCGTGTTGGTTCTTTTTTGCATAAATTTGTAAGGATACTCTGTGCAGACTCCAAAGACTGTATAATAGGAAAATCCCAGGTAATTACAAATTCATTGGTTTAAACCTGATCCCAAACAGCATCAAAGAGAATCTGATATAGGCTGTGATTAGTAATGAATTAAAGGATGCTAACCTGATTGATATGCCTGAGCAGTTTTATGGAAAGTCTGTCATGTCAAACAAATGAATGTTTTTTTAATGAGAATGTAAGTTTGGTTAATAAAGATAAGCCTGTTATAAATTACTTAGATTTCTGCAAGTTATTGAACAGTTCCTGAACACAGTCCCAATTAAAGGAAAACGGTACAAAACCTAATCTGGGATACTAAATGGATTAAAAACTATTTCAGCAAAAGATCTTATAATGCAATTTGAAATTCAATTAGACTAGAGATATTGAAGTCTTCCATTTATTTATTTTGGACCCTGGGTTGTTCAGTGTCTTTGGGACTGACCCAGAGGAAATGATAATAATCATCACTGATAAACTTGAAAATGACGTGGAAGTTCCAGATTCGTGGCAGGAGAAAGCCAAGGAAATAAGGTGAATTTAAATACAACAAAGTGCAGTGTCACTGTTGTTAAATATATGGATTGTGTTGGCAAGAAGGAAGACAACAGCCCAGAGTGTGGGAACAATGAAACCGCCCAAACAATCCATTAAATTGGAACATGCTGAGAAAATTTTGCAGTACCCCAACTCAACTAACAGCAACCAAAGTTGTTTTTTTTTTCCCCCCAAGAAAAATTCAGGATGTTCTTGAAGATGAAGAAGAGATTGATTTGCCACCCAGGATGACATTCAAAGAGCTGTTGCCTGGAGGTACATTCACCACCATGCAGGGATTTATATCAAGATAGGAGGAGGATATTGCTGCTACCCACCTGCTCTGCACCTTGCAGGCTCTTGGGACACCACGGCCAGGATCCAGGGTCCAGCCAGCAGCTGCAGAAGGGAGCAAACCTCCACAGCAGGCTCCAGATTTCTCTTCATCCTCTCCCTTCCTCACTCACCAGCACTGGGCACCAACTGGTTTGTTGGTACAAGAGAGGCTGCAGCCTCCTTCAGCTGTCACATCCTGAATCCCTGCCAGGTTTTTGTTGCAAGAACTGATGCCAGTGTTTTTAACCCAGAGTGTATTTGGCCCCTAGTGTTCTCCATGACATAGAATAAACATTAGGGAGGAGATTCAGGCTTCAATGAGAAATGCTTTCCCATGATACGTTTTCATTTTGGCATGCACACTGTTTATGATGAAAGGATCCTAAAATAATTGTATTAGATGAACCGTCTGTTCTTCTTGCTTTGAGGCCAGTACAGCATGACATTTCAGAGATAAAATGTTGTGGAACAGCCTCTGACTTACAGCCCAATGGAACTTTTCTGAAGCCATCCTTCTCTCTCTTTTTATTTGCTTGAGGTTTATAACCTGAAAACGTCAAGCTTGCATCACACCGTTGCCAAAAGATCGTCCTGTGCATTAGCTAAATCTTAAATTATCACCAAATTAAATTTCTCTGCAGAAGCCTGGTTCACAAGCAGTCAGCTCCCCTGTGGAAAAAGGTCCACCCTTCCAATTCAAAGGAATTCCAGGATCACAAGAAGTACTAGGTTTCCAAGAGGAGACTATCTGTCCTTAGAAGAACTTATCTCTGCCTGCAAGTTCAAGTGAGTCTACGGGACCTTAAATCAAAGGAGCCCAGTGCCAGGTCAGTTGCTGAGTAACTGATCCTGACCGTCACATTTTGACCAGCTGGATGAATGACAGCAACAATTTCTTGGGATTGCAGCTGCATTTTCTTTCCTGCATTTAACTCATGACTGCAACCTTAACGAGGGAAAATGATTCTGAGTTGCAGATAGGTGGGTTTGTGCCACGTCCTTCGCACAAAGGTATGTAATGATAAAACCTCTGAATCATTATGTGCATTGCTGAGATTATTGCAATTACAGGAAAGTGAGGGGAGGCCCTTGCCAAATGCTTTGAGAGCCACAGGTAAAAAGCACTAGCCGAAAGCCACGTCATTCATGCTGGGCCAGATCCTGCCTGGCTCCTTGGGGAAGTGCTCTGTAGCTGGAAACCAAAGGGGGAAAGGTTTAGCAGGTTCTTGCTGCTCTTTTATAGAATAGCTTGAATTGGAAGGAATTATAAAGATCACCCAGTTCCAACCCCCTGCCGTGGGCAGAGACACCTTCCACTATCCCAGATTGCTCCAAGCCCTATCCAACCTGACCATGAACATTTCCAGGGATGAGACAGCCCCAAACCTGTTACAAATTCTACTTTGTGGAGAGAGGTGGGATCCCATCATGCTGTTCTTGATGGACGGACATGGTGCTCCTTGAAGGAATTCAAGGCCACCTCTCTACCCTCACCAGGCCACTCAACAGCAGCCCTGAGGGACACAAGCTGTCCCCAACATGTGCTGTGGCCTTTGGTGCACCTGGGAGAAGTCTCCCTTGTTTGTCTGCAGCTCTTTGGCTGTAGACAGAGACCATGCAGGGCACAAGCTGAGCCTTTACCAGCACAACTATTTCTGTCACCTTCACTTGGGAGAGTTGCTTCATAGCTGAGATTTTTGAGAACTACTGAGGACAGTGATAAATGGAGGATGTTGGAAGTCTCAGCCTAAAACATGACAACTCCTGGCTCTAGGAGCTTGGGATTGGCACTCCTGCCTGCACCTTAGTGAGGAAACGGGACAGGCCGAGCAAGGCATTTTTGTTGGATCATTTATTTATTGTTCTGTGCAAAGCACAGGGTGTAACTATCACCAGTCATTTTTGGCTATTGAGCTAGTACCAGACATCACTATTAGAGCAAAACATATTAGCTCATCATGAATTTACTTTTAGCCACGGTGATTGCACGGCTTTCCTGTTTTTGCGCAATGCTGCAGGACGTGAGACAGATCCCACAGTCACAAATTCCTCCTGGGTGGAGACTTGCATATTGCAAACAGCCCTGTGGGTGTGGGGGCATCACAGGAGGGTGGCTGTTGGACTGCTTGGAGAATGGTCTGATCCAACAGTGACACCTACACCAGGATCAGGGCACAAGGACAAGAGTTGCCCATGTTGTTAAATTTTTCTTGTGGTCCCTGGTCTAGTTTTGGCCAAGGCTAATGAATGCTCTCCCAGATCATGTCAAGGCATGAGTGTGAGCTCTTCTGCTGAGTGGTTGGGCTATGAGGTCCCTGTTCTGGAGGGTAAAAGAGTTTATCCTGGTGGCCAGGTGCTGCCAGCTGGACTCAGAGCCAGAGAAGACAGCCAGTATTGCTGATACTCCTCTGCTCTTTCATAGCAGAGTACACCAATACCCAGGTGTGCTCCAGGCCTTTGGTTTGTCACAGGCTTTTAATGCAATTAACACATGTATTTCCCAATGGCTTTAATACTTCATAGCTAATTTTCTCCAAAATGTGTAGAAGTGCATGAAATAGTCCTAAAATCCTCTTGCTCTTCAGCTCATCCTATTTTTCCAGCATCCCTTTCTGCCCTAATCTGACTTCTCTAGATAAACACCTTGGAGAGAGGTGCTAGGAAATACTCAATAGTTGGGGATGTCCCAAAGCAGAGCACTTGGCAGCACAGCCAGCACGTACAAACCGTGGCTGGGACACAGCCTTGGGCACTTGCCTGCTCATTCTTGGGGATTGTTGATGTGGTTTGCATGAGAACATCCAAAAATGTCCTCTAAGGACTAGGAATAGACATTACAGGTGTATATTCTGAACTGATCACTGTATCTCTCAATCCACCCTATGGGATGAGGCTCAGCCTGGGATGTTCCAAACTGTGGGACATTAGTTGTGCCCATATTGAGAAAAGAGCTCCCTGGTTCCTGGGCCTTCTTTGTGTGTCCAGAGCTGGGCAACTGAGCTGGGCAAGGGTCTGGAGCTCCAGAAGAGGCTGAGGGAGCTGGAAGGGGGTCAGCCTGGAGAAAAGGAGGCTCAGGGGGGCCCTTGTGGCTCTGCACAACTCCTGACAGGAGGGGACAGCTGGGGAGGTTCCCTGCTCCCAGGGAACAGGGACAGGAGGAGAGCAAAGGGCCTCAAGTTGAACCAGGGGAAGTTTAGGTTGAATATTAGGAAAAATTTGTTCATGGAAAAGGTGGTCAAGCATTGGAACAACCTGCTCAGTGAAGTGTGAAGTCACCATCCCTGAGGGATTTAAAAGAGGTGTGGGTGTGGCAGCTGGGGACATGGATTAGTGATGGGTTTGGCAGTGTTGGGTTAATGGTTGGACTGGATGACCTTAAAGGTGTTTTCCAGCCTTAATGATTCTGTGATTCTGTGTTCATGTCCTAAATCTCTGTCCAAGAAAGACCAACGTGCACCAGCCTGTCCTCTGTCCCAAGGATATCCGAGCCCCCAGGAGAGCACCAGGTCCATACCACAAGCCCTGGAACAAGAGGACCTCAGGGCTACCCTGAGGCAGCACCCATGGGACCCTAGCCTGGCTCTTCCTGTGACCCCCGGGCTGGCTCCTTGCTCTTTGGGCCACCAGTCACAGAATCCCAGAATGGTGTGGGTGGGAAGGGACCTGCAAGATCATCCAGTTCCACCCCTGCCATGGGCAGGGACACCTCCCACTATCCCAGGTTGCTCCAAACCCCATCCAACCTGGCCTTGGACACTTCCATGGGGAAGGAGCTACTCAACCCTGGTTCTTTCCTGACCCATCCTGGAAGTCATGGGGCTGTGCAGCCTCAACCACGATATTACACACACTTATCTTCTGTTGACACTTCAGTTTTTGTTCATTTTGGGTAAACAGGCTCCCTCCAGCAGAATAAGCTGTCTTTTGCATTATGCTGACTTCTTGCTGCTCTAATATAAAAAGCACATGGGCTTCTGCTGACGCAGTTATTCCAGCAAAATGTTTAAGTACGGGTTTAGCCTAATTCTTTGACAATATTCCCAGATTTATTACATGCAATGAGCAAGCACAGAACAAGTATTTCACTGACAACCTCTAGATTGGAAACAGACACAAAGAAATCATTTCTCTTCTCTGCAACATCCTAATTGGCCCTTTTACTCTCTGATGGACTGAAAGATTGCCAGTTTCCTTCCAGGTTTCCTTACTCTGTCTCATGCATTAAAAAAATCCGATTTTTTCTAATGCCCTTTCTTGTTTGCAGTTTGATTCTCCCTCAGTCTTTTCAATATCCAGATGATACCAGACCTTCCAAGGTTAAAAGCCCACCATTTCAATATCTTTTAAGTGATTTTAACATCACCTTTATTTCCATATGTATCTGTGGATATTTAATATGATTTTTCTGCCACGCTACTGATTTTTTAGTACTATCAAGTTGTACATTTTAATACATACTAAAATAGCTGAAAGACAGTCCACTTGGAAATGAAAATCAACTGTAATTTGAATGTTACGTAATATAGCTTTATGGGGAAAAAATCTCGTAGAACTGGGTAAGGAAAGAAAGCAGTGGGAGTCAATAGAAATATAATTCAGTTTTATGGAAGTTATTTTAAAATCTGCAGAGTTAAACAGAGAATAATTTAATTTTTACGGAGTTTTTAATAACATCTAAGATTCTATCGTACTGATTTAATATCAGCTAAGGGCTCAACAGAAAGGTATCATTTCCTGCTAAATTCTATAGGATCGTAACGTAGGTTTGTAACCTAAAAACAATTTTATGCCCAAGAGAGCATCATTTCTAGCAGGAGATTGCCTCCCCCCAGCTGCATCTCTCTGTAAGATGTTTTAGCTCCAGAACCCTTTGCTTGCATTTTGTTTCTAATATTTCATCTCTACGCTGTTGGGAGGAAAAGAAGAAAGAGGCTGTCTATTTCTTGTCTTCTTAATAAACTCAACATCTTCCCCTGTTTGCCCAAATCTCTGCTTTTGGAAGCTCCATATCATGTCATAAATGCTACTTGTTTGAACAAACAGGGATTTATTTACAGCGCTGAAAGAACTTTTTGTGCTCCCTGCCTCATTTGCAACATTATTCCCAATTGATTTCTGCCGTACCTATTATTGACTTGCCAGCAATATTCCAAAGTAAGGTTGGGTCTATGTCAGAAAAATTTGTTGCCTCACACTGAGCCTTTTTCAGCACTGTCTACTCAATATTGTTCCTCTACCCAGCTACTGCTCCAATAAACCAAAACAGCTCGCTGTTGTCTGAAATGAAGAATAATTGGAAACACCATGCCTGCTTCTTTCAGCACAAGTAACAATTCGGCCATTTAGGGCTCCTCTAACACTCCTGAGTGCTGAACAACTCAAACCTTGGCCTCCTGCTAGCCAGGAATATTCAAACTCACGAGCTCCTGGCAGCGTTTGCCTCCACACTGCACAAGGACGGAGCGGTCGGGATAAAGCCTCACAAGGGATCTGAGTCACCACGTGAAAAAGCTGATGGGCAGAGCTGCAGCAACTTACCTGAGCACTCCCCAGCTCACCCCAGGGCTTGCCTGGCATGTGGGAAGTAAGGAAGCCTTGAAACTGTTCTCCAGGAAAAAGCTGCAGTGGGTCTGCTGGCGAGTTCTTTGAGGGTTCTCTTTGGTTCTCTGGGTTCGTGCAGATCCCTTGAGAGACTCCTGGGCTTGCAGTGTAAGAATGGAGAAAACCACCCATGTTTCACCTGGGATGCTGAAGGTCTCAGAGGATTGGATGTGGGACCCTGGAGGACACACAGGATACCAGAGGTAAGGCTGGGACAGATCCCACCGGGGCTGGAGCTTCCTGTTCCAGGTGCTCGAGTCCATCCCCCAGAGGGAATGTGCCAGCACTGGGCTGGAATGGTGATTTCAGTGAGCTATAAAGCCAAGCAAGGCAATTCTCTGCCTGAGACAGCCAAGGGGATGTAGACCCAGCACTAAGCACACCAGTGGTGTTGTCTCCTTCCCAGCAGCTGGCTCTGACTCATCCCTTGGTTTCCCATCCTAGCCATGACTTGTATCTGCAGGGTGAGGTACCTGTGATGTCACCTTCTTCCTGGCTTTGACCCCCCCTATGACACATCCAGCAGCAAAAGTGCCTCCCCCACTTCTGCCTCTTTTGACTTCAAGCCCTCTCCCATTGTCTTGGGATCACAGGGATGCTGTGTCAGGAGATCTCTTTTGCTAAGGAAAAGAAAATTCAGTCTTTTAGCACAAATATCTCCTGGCTTTTCAGGAAGACACGGGCATGACACACTGAGAGGGAGCTGGCTCACCCTTGTTCATCCAATGGAGAAGATGTAGGACACCCCACCATCCTTTGATCTTTTCAGTCAAAGGTTGGACTCGATCCTGGAGGTCTTTTCCAACCTTATGATCCTATGATTCTGTGCCTTGAAGGGATTTTCAACCACCACGAGTTTCACTGGGGAGCCAAACCATCTGGGAATGGTTCTTTCCAACAGAGTCCATCTTAGCCCGTTGGCAATGAAAATCTGTGAATCTTTCCCAGAGGAAACCACCCCCAGCACAGTCTGTGCCCTGGTTTTGTTGCTTTTTTTTTAAGGATATACACCCAAGGTCCGGGATGAACATAGGGCAATAAGGACTTGCATGATGAATGTATCTAAAAAAATACATGAAGATTGTATTTTACTTTTGAACCAGAAAATGTAGAGCAGAAGAATCCATGAGTTGTCCAGAGGAGTGGAAGGATGGACAGATGGATCCCTATGTGACAATGGCATAATGTTGGTCCAGCTTCCAGCCCTGGCATCCCACTGGGCTTGATTTCACCTGTGCCCCAGGCAGGAAAGAGGAAACACCAGGAAAACCCACCTCTGATTAATTTTTCATATTAATTGGCCACAGTTTAAAGCCTGCAATGAGAGAGGATGGGGAGAGGGATCAGAACTCCATCAACATACCTCACATCTGAAGGCACAGCATGGCCTGGGAGCATGAATCTGCTCCTACCCTTCAGCACGGGCAGAAATTCAGGCAATAAAGAGAATAATGAAGTCATTTTGACCCTTCAGAGAGGTATTTCCCACCCACCATGCAAAAATGGATGAGTTAAATTGCCCAACAATCCTATGAGTAAAACGGGCTCCTGTGTCCTTTGTATTGGTAGCAGCAAAAAAAAAAAAAATTGGAGATGGACACACAGTCCAGCAGAGCCAGCAGGAATTCTCAAGGGAGATGTCCTGGCTCTACTGAAATGGATGGAAATCCTGCCACCAGATTTTCTGGGATTTCAGCCCAGGACTTTTGGATACTTTCTGCACACTTCTCTTGCTGTCTCTGCATGAAATAGTGAAGCTGCAAGAAGCATTAGATTGCATCATTGCTTGGGCATCCCATGAAAAAAGCCTTGGCAGTGCATTTTTTGGGCTACTGGAGTAATTTTTGCCATCTCATGTGGCACATCTCTGACTGTTTTAAAAGTATAATTTGCTGGCACAAAGGCATCCTATATTATATCATATCATATTTATTTATTAGTCCCTGGAAGTCCAGAGTGGTATGAGGAGAGGAGTAGGGCCCATCTGGAAAATGTGTTACAGTCCATAAAACACTGTCCTTTGAGTGTGAAAGGTTAGACTGAATTATTCAGCAATCTTTTCATGATTTACAGGGGTTAATTGTGGGATTAAATTGGTGCATCCTCCACAGTGCTGGGTGGTGCCTCCAATGGAACAACAAAAAACCTGTCTGAACAGGGCAGGGGGAAAATCCCCTTACCTTCACTGTGGAGGATGAGGAGAAATTCCACCTGGGTGGCTAAGTATCCAAAGGATGCCTGAAGAATTTTCAGAATAGTTTGGGCTGTAAGGGACCTTAGAGCTCATCCAATTCCAACCCCCTGCCATGGGCAGGGACACCTCCCACTATCCCAGGGTGCTCCCAGCCCCATCCAACCTGGCCTTGGGCACTTCCAGGGATCCAGGGGCAGCCACAGCTTCCCTGGGCACCCTGTGCCAGGGCCTCCCCACCCTCACAGGGAACATTTTTAAAGTAAAATGAGCAGGTTCAGCCAACAAGAAGATTTGGAAGAACAAGATTTTCTGTGGTCCACAGCCAGGACATTTCTTTCCCACTTCATACATAGGATGCAGCTGGGGATCATTGTATTGCTCAGGTTATGGAATTGGGTTTTATAAACAGGGAAGCTGAGGCATGTGCAGGGGAATGAGTGCCCAGATTTGCTATCACCCAACAGGTTGGACATAGAATGGAGATTTTTCCTCCACATGGCCAGGGCACCTCACACCATCTCCATCCTCTGCTCCATAAGATCCCCCTCACAACAGGCAAGGAGCATCACCTGCTTGTTCATACACAGCATCTCCTGGAGCATCTGCCTTGCCCTTCCCAAGCTGTGAGGAGGCCAAATCCTACTTTGTAAGGTGCACCTGGTGAAGCTACCATCTTCTAGCTGTCTGGCTCTCCACGTGGTGGGAGACTTGTGGGAGAGAATGTGTTTTTTGAGGCAGATCCCTGTGTGGAACATCTCCCTCCCCAGCCTGTGCTCAGGCCGTGGGTGGCACGGCTCATCCCTGCTGAGCTGAGCAGGCACAGGGAATCGCCTGGCTGGCAATGAGACCAGTGCCAGCAGCACCCCAGCCACAGGCTGCAAACCCCAAAATTCACTGCTGATATAGCCATTGTCCTCCATCCCACCTGCAGCAGCACAAAATGCTGCCAAGCAGCCGCCGGCGCTGAAGTGTCTGCAGCAAAAGCAGCCGTGGGCATTCGGGGAAATATGTGGCTGAAGTCATCAGAGCTGGTGCAAGGAAAGTGTCCAAAGGCTGAAATGCCAGGCAGTGGGTCAGGGAGGCACATGGAGTCATGCACACACAGCCCGTGTGAGTCAGGGCCTTGTCACCGCCGTGTGACCGGCAGGGACGTGATCAAAACCCAAAGTGCTGGAGCAAATCCCAGCAGTGAGTGGTGCCCAGCTGGCTCAGAGGAGGCACTGCTGGCTCTGCATGGCTCCTTCTTCTGGCACAGAGCTCCCCTTCCAGGGGAGATGGGCTTGGCCAGTGCCCCAGCCCATCTCCCAGCCCACTTGGGGAGTTTGAATCAGAGTCATGAGTGGTGCTGAGATCACCTGGTTGGGCCTTCCTGAGGTGATGAGCTGATGCATTTCCCTGGTTTGCCCAGCCTGGGGGTCCCTGCACATGCCCACGTGCCCCAGCCCAGAAAAGCATCACACAGGGAAGGAGCCACCACTCACCTCACCACTCATTCCAGTGGTACATCAGGTTTCCTGTTGTGGTCTTGAAGCTTTTCTCTTCTTTGAGCTTGTCTGGCTTCCACTTGGAGTCATTGGGTCTTGCTGTGACTGTTTGATGTTTAAAGAGCCCGTGAGAGCCTACTCTCACATCCTGTGGAAGGGCAAACTTCTGCCCAGCTTTGATAAGCTAAAAGCCAGAACTTCCTGACTACTCCCTCCAAGGCTTTGCCTCCAGCCCCCAAGGCACTGATCACAGAATCCTGGAATTGTGACAGCTGGAAAAGCCCTCTAAGATCATCAAACACAACCATTAACCCAGCACTGCCTAATTCCTCGCTAAACCACATCCCCAGCTGATATATCCACACGCCTTTTGAACACTTCCAGGGATGGGGACTCCAGCACTTCCCTGGGAAGCCTGTGCCAGTGCTTGACAATATTTTCAGTGAAGAAGTTTTCCCTAATATCCAATGTAAACATCCTCTGGTGCAACTTGAGGTTCTTTCCTCTCCTCCTATTGCTGGTTCCCTGGGAGCAGAGCCTGACCCCCCTGGCTGACCCCTCCTGTCAGAGGGGACAGAAGGTTCCCCCTGAGCCTCCTTTTCTCCAGGCTGAGCCCTTCCCAGCTCCCTCAGCTGCTCCTGGAGCTCCAGACCCTTCCCCAGCTCCATTCCTTACTCTGGATATGATATTTCACTCCTGATCCTTTTACCCCTTTTCCAACATCCTCTCAACCATGAGCAGGACAGACCTCCCCACCACACACAGAAAGGAGGATGTGCTTCTTACAGAGGATTTGCATCAAACATTTCAACCAGTCTCACACTGGGAGACCTTACTGATTTCTTTGTCTCCTGAGTGATTCCATCTTTAAGAGTATAATCCTTCATCAGACAGGGGTGACCAGCCATCCTTCTCCCTTGGTGGGGAATTTACCATTAGCAAGTATTTAAATGAGGAGAGCTTGCTTGGGGAGCTCAAGTCAATCTGTTCATCCCACCGTGTGTGATCAGAAAGAGACACTTCAGCAGCAGTGACTCTGTGTTTACCACCAGACTCCTCATCCCTGTGACACCTCACCTTCCAAATTGCATTTGGTGCTAATTCCCAGCCAAAGCTGGAATTCAAGGTCTGCCAGGCAGACACTTTTTAATCCATTTTGCAAATAATAATTTGGGATAATTTTCAGTGCCAGTTTTTTAATGGAAATATATCCCCAATGAGTGAATATGGAGTATGGGGTGCAAGGACAAAGGTCTGAGCATTTTGTACTGTCATCATTGCCTCTATCAAACAAACCTGTAATTTCACTCAAGAATGCTAAGCCAAACTCAGTTTAGAATGATGGTTTTCTATCAAAACCAACTTGATTGATGCTGATTATATTCTTGTCATTTTATACCACATGGACTGAATTGTATGTCCACTGTTTTGCATGGGAATGTCGTCATGCCTATAATTATTTGTGATGTCCTGCTTGCCTTGTCATCAATCAGCACTGGATGGGGCTTGGAGCAACCTGGTCCAGTGGAAGGTGTCCCTGCCCATGGCAGAGGGGTTGGAATAGATGATCTCTAAGGTCCCTTCCAACCCAAACCATTCTAGGATTTGATGATCTATGATTACCCATCTCCTGGCCTTCAGGAGCTCCTCCATATGCCAAGGCTTGCAGAATTATTAACACAAGCATCCAGAGGCCTGTGGAGGCAGCTCCTGAGGACCACTTGATGCAAATTTCCTCGATGGCTAATCTAAAAATATTTGTCTGTAGTAGCTATCCAATATCCTGCTTGGTTCTACCAACAGATGAGACTCATCTCACCTAATTTTAGCTGCCAAAACGTCAGGTGTTCGGTGTGAGCCAAGTCTGGCCTCCCCCTCTCTAGTCAATGGAGGAAGCAGTTTTAGAAAGCAGCTCATCCCACCCATCTCTGGAGCAGCTGAATCACTCTCCAGGAGAGGTGTCTCTCTCCATCAGCTGCTTACAAAGGCAAGGCAGGCTCTGCATCAGGCACTGAGGTTTGGTAGCCCTCTTCCCTTCTGGCAGTGATTTAACATCCCCATTGCAAGCACTCCCTTTGCTCCTCATCTACCTGAAGTACTTCTGCTTATCTTCTTTGTGCCCCTCAGCCCAACCATTCCTGTGTTGCCTCTCTCATTTACAGTTCCCTTAATTAATTAGTGCTTGACACTTTCTATCCAATGTATATATCCCCTTCTTCCCCTGCTTTCTGCCAATTATATTCTGCTTTTTATTTCTTCTTGCTATTTTCATTTTGCTATCTACCCAAGATGAGCACCACATTGAACACTTGAGTTTTTTGGACATCCTAAAAAAACTCTTCCTCTCAACCTTGTATTTTCCGCTCGGGGAGCTCTCAGTGTTTTATCCCATTTCCCTCCACAGCTTTGGGAAACCTACTGTGCCACCAGCTGCTGTTTCTCTCTTTGGGTCTGTTCTCTCTTAGTTCATACCAAATACTGTTGCAGGTGATGTTCACGAGGCTGTGAACAGCCACCAGCTTACAGCCCAGTGATAAATATAATTTTATCTGTCATAATGAGGCTTGAACCAGTTGGCTCACATTTGGTGCAAGATCATTTGTGTCAGAAATGATCTCCTTTAATTTTGAGAAAGCTTGGTGATGGTTTTTTTTGTGCTGGCTGCAGGAAACTTGTCTTATACCTGACTCATGCTGACGTTCCTTTTAACATCAGTTGCATTTTCTGTAGTGTGTTATGAAGATGAACTCGTTGAAAAGTTCATTTGAGTTTGTTCTTCAACTCTGTGACCCATGTTGATTCTCAGATGGTACAAATCACCTGCTCTTGAGCTTGACTACAATCAGCCTGACTTATAAATTTTAAAACTGAGAGGGTGGAGAAAGTATATGAGCCAACAAGACCAAGCTTCTAATAACGTTTTACCAATGAATCAGAAAGAAACATTGAGACAAGCCCCTTTTTCTCTCCGTTTCTCTGTCACTGCAAGGGAAACAACATCAACTCTGCTTTATGAAGGGTCCTGAATTTGTTGGATATGAGAGGCTGCAGAAGTACAGGCAGTTACTACTGCAGACTCATGCTCGTAAAAGGTGTTCTGGGTTCGGAGAACATTCAGATCTAGTTTCCCTTTTAAATAAAGTGGCTCACATGATTACCTCTGTAATGAGCTGGGACCTACAAAAAACAGGCTGTAACTACCAGAGTTCAGAAGAAGCATTAGTACAAAAGAGCTCCTTTAAATGCCCCGGAGCCAGATTTACAAAGACAGATAAGACACGGCCTGTGAAAAATCAGACACCGAGTTCAAATCTCAATTCTCCCAGGACTCATATGTATTCATTTCTCCTCCCTCCCTCCCTTTCCTCCTTCCCCGCTGCCTTTGCCAAAGGAGATGAGCTGGTTACTGTTAATGGCATCATCCCGAGCGTTTCTCGTGTTTCAGCACTGAGACTTGTTAAGGAAAATCCCCGTGTAATGGCATTACTTGGCACTTTTGTACAGGACTGCAGCTGGGAGCTCCACAAGACTCCCTCCACAAGCACAAACTGGTTAAACCCCACCGTGCATCACCCCCTGCCAAACACCCCCAGGGCTTGGTGGGCTTTGCTGGTCCCATGGTGGAGTAGGAGAAGAAAGCAGGGGCTGGTTTTCCTGCCTTTCTGCCTCCCTTCATCCACATCCTGGCTGGGGGTGGCCAGTGAAGCTTTTTTTGCTGCCTGGGCTGGTGGGGCACAGCTGCAAAAAGGGGGGTTTGTATGATCCCTTCTTGATTTGGCATATTCCCTCCTCCTTTCTCCTCCCAGTTCAGTGCTCTGAGAGGAAAAAAAAAAAAAAGGTGATGATCCATTGGTAAGGAGAGAGGTTTTCTGCCTGTGCATCCCAGTGGTGGGAATTCAACTGTGCAACAGGTTAAGGGCTGGACAGCTCCAGTCAAGGCAAAGGTCGCCAGACTGCCCTGGTCCCACCTCTGCAACTCGGTCTGAGGTCCCTCCCACCACGAGGGTGAAGCATTTCCCAAAATCCTGACCCTGAGGTCCTTCTCAGCTACCAAGATCCTCCCCTTCCACCAAGCAGCAGAGGAAATGCTCATACCTCGTGCAGGAAATGGTGCAGCTGAGCAAATCCTCCCTGTCCCTCCCTTAAATTATTTAATGTCCTACAGGAGCAGATGACCCCTGCTAAGCAGACTGTCAGGAGAGCAGCAGCCTTTGATGCAGTAATTGGAAATTTCCATTCTTTGCTTGCAGCTCTGAAAAACAAAAGAGTCTAATATACTGGGAAATCTCCATGCTGAGCTAGGAAATTTCCATGATGGAAATTTTTAATATATTCTCCAGCTTTAAACTACACAGGTTGATGAGGCTTGGGGTGTTTGCTTTGTGTTTTGGTATTGTATTTGGGGGTTGTGGTTTGGTTTGTTTCTCTTTCTTTGTTTGCTTTGCAATCTGCTTGAAAGAATCAATGAGTGGCTGTGGGGAAGGGTTGGAAAAATCAGCCTGACCAGAGGAAAGTGATGCATTTGCAGGAGAAACACGTGCAGGACTAGCAAGGCACCTGTAACACTCCTGGCCGAGTCAGAGATAATGGGAACCTGTATTTTAACGAGAGGGTCACTGCCAGAGGACAGAGATGACTCTGCAAGAAGCTCTGCAGCACAGCTTGGAAAGGTTGGAGCTTTTGATGCTCTTTCCACAAAAAGCCCAGGAGCCCAGAGGGTGAATATGTCTTTGCCCCCTGAATACTTTGCAGACTGCCCAAGGAAAAAGCAGGTAAAGAGTGGAGAAAAAGCTCTTAAGGGGAACCTGTGCGAGCCCTGGGTCTAAATACCTGGCAGTTCTTGCTGGTGCTTTGAACAGAGAGTTCTCAGGGACAGAAAACAGGGGAGGGAATTGTCAGCTGTGCTGTAAAAATGATGATGAGGAGCTCGTAGGAGCAAGGGTGGGAGGACAGCAGAGGAAACACATTGGAAGCAGAGCTGCTGCCTTTCCTGACTGTAGCACTGGGACTGCACAGGCTCCACTGGCTTCTGCAAATCTGTCCCAGGCTGAGCCCTGCCAGGGCTGGACCCAGCTCCCTGTTCCCTGTCCTGTCCCATGTGGGTGCTGGGGTGGCTCCTGTTGATGCTAAGCAGCAAAATGCAAAGTGGCCCTGACATTTCAAAGTAACAACGAGACAACAAAACCCTACCAAGCCCCAAGATCCCTCAGCATGCCAAACCCCCTCCATCCAGAGGGACAAACCAGCAGAAGTGGTTGGTTTATCACCCACTGGACTATTTATTAAGCAGAAATTATGAATTCATGGAGGTGGAGACACTGCAGCTTCATTTTGTCCGGCAGGTCCTTGTGAGCAGCAGGGGTGGGCAGGAAGGGAGGGAGGCAGCCCCACACCAGGGGCTCTGGGTTTGGTCCACAGGGGCCTTGTGGGGCCAATGCAGACACAAAAACCTGCACAAAGCCAGCCTAATCCAAAGACAATGGGAGTTCTTGGCTGGCTTCTTTCTAGTGCCCCAAAAGGTGTTTACTCCCTTCAGCCCCGTGCTCCCAAGTGCGTTCAAGGTGTTCCTGCCAGTTCCCAGTGTGCAGGATCTCAAAGGAAACACTGAACTGGGATGAATGGCTGGGTGAGCAGTCAGTTCTTCATGTCCAAGCACACAAAACCAAAAAGCAAACTTGTGGCACAGCAGGGAACTTCACCTCTCTTCCAGCTGGAACAGATCGTTGCACCAAAATCTCAAAGGTTTTATTTAACTGTGCTCCTGCAGGGCCCTTTGAGTACAGAATCACAGAATCATTGAATTTGGAAAAGACCTCTAAGACCATCAAGCCCAACCATTAACCCAGCACTGCCAAGGCCAACACTAAACCATTTAGCCAAGTGTCATATCTACATGTCATTTAAATTCCTTCAGGGATTATGACTCTCACTGCCCTGAGCAGCCTTTTCCAGTGCTTGACAGCCCTTTTGGTGAGGAAATTATCCCTGAATTTTTCCTAGTCTGGGAGAAGATGTGTTCAGGTGTCAGGGAGTGAGATGAGGTAGGACTGGTCTTTTTGAGCACAAACCCTGTTGCCATTGGGTCAAGTCATGAGAGTATCCTGAAGTTCCCCTTTGCTTGTCCATCACTTCAGCCCTAAATACCAAGACACTAAAACAAGTTATCTCTAACGGGGCAAGAGCTGAACTGTGGAGTGTCTGCCTGGGATGTGTTGACTACAGATGACAAAACAACAACTAAATCCTGTTCTGAGTTTGCAGTAAATGCAGAGAAGTACAAACCCTTAGGGTACAATCCGTCTCCCCGTAAAAGAGACATCACACTCCACCACAAGCAGAATCACTGAGCTCAGAGTCTGGCTCCACAACACAAGTGGGTGGATCCAAGCCTCACAGACTACAAAAGTGGGTGACTTTGGCTAGACAGATGGCTTTGTCACTGAGATCTCGTATTCATTTATGTGTCCTTCAATCTGAGTCCACCTGCTGTCTCCTGTGCCAAGCACAGGAGGTGGAAGCCATCACTGGGGTCAGGTGAGTCCTTTGCTCTGGGTTTGTACTCCTTGCACAGCCCATCCTGCTCCATATGGACTGTCCCAGGTACAGGAAGAATCTGAGCCATGTGCTGCTTCCCTCGGAGTTTGGTTGTTCACCTGGGAAAAAAAAATACACAATAACTCTGATAGATTTTAACTTTCCTTTGCTAATGATGGTATATTTTTATTTTCAAGGATTTCTTTATTATTTCCTCTTCACCACTGCTGCCAAAGAGTCACTTGAGTCATTTCCTCCATCCTGGAGCTGAGCCAAGCTCAGGATCAGGTCTCCACAATCAGGACCACATCTTTGAGTGGGAGATGAGCCAGAGCCCAGGACCTGGTGTTCTGAGCCTGGCATGCACTGGGCCACAGCTCCAGGATCGTGGCACTTGGGGTGTGATTTCAGGCTGCTGCTTGCTGGGTTTTTCCACTTTGCAAACTCAGCTTGACCTCAGAGCTCAATTCACCGCTGGCTGCCTGAACCAAAGCCACCAAACAGGGTCACACCTGAACTTTTTGGGCTCAGGGAATCATCCAGCCTCTGCAGGGAACACACCCACAAGCTGGCTAATTGCTGCTTCTGGCTCCTGCAGAGGGAGAGGGCAGCAGGAGGGTGGGTTGCTGCTGTCTGTGATGACATAGCAAGCAGAATGACTTTTGGACCTCTCCCTCAGGGGCTTTACTCCTGAGAGTGATGTATTGGGATGGTCTGTTTGATTTAATGTGATACGGACGTGCTTTATGGGTCACAAACCTGAAATCTAGTGACAAATCTTCAACAAATGCAGCCAATTGTATTTTGCCTCCCAGAACCTTCAGCAAATGTTGCCAATAGTGTTTTGCCTCTGTTCCCTCCCATATTCCAGGAGATTTGCTAGATTTGTGTTTGACTGGGTGGGGTCTTTTAGCTCAATAACAGTTTGGCCAGTCTAGGTGAAGTTTTACCAGCTCATGGAAACTGTACATCAAATTTACAACTGAATATTCACAGCTGGGAGATTTCCATTGAGGCTGAAGCTGTTGAAATAAGTCAGTCAGGAGCAGCCATGCTTTCTGGCCAGCCAGAATGATCCCATCCAAGAGGAACCAGCTCCAGAGCAGCACTGGTGCCTGGTCCGTGCAGAGTCACACTTGAACCCAGCGACTGCGAGCACCAAACACCGTCAGGAATTGTGATTCCTCCATGGATAATTCATGAGCATAATAAGGAGCCACATTTGTTAAAGAAGCTGGTGCTTATGAATGATGCACTTCCCGCTCTGCTCTGATTCTCTTAGCACTTCTCCCAGACGCTGGAACATTATCCACATTATACATTCAAAAGGATTTGTTCCAGCCGTTTTCCAATGAGAATTTTTACTGTTCCCTCTTAGCTTGGGTTCCCAAGGAAGCAAGGCTGATGCATTTGAGCACTATTTATTTGGAGCCCCACTTCCATACCTGCCTCTCCAGCACCTCTCAGAGCTGTTGAACTTGGTGGGTGTCTTCATCTGAATTTAACAGATGGAGAAGTGAAAATTGTCCAGAGAAGCTGTTGGCTGCCCCATCCCTGGAAGTGTCCAAGGCCAGGCTGGCTGGAGCTCTGAGCAATCTGGTCTAGTGGGAGGTGTCCCTGCCCATGGCAGGAGGTTGGAATTACATGATCTTTAAGGTCCCTTTCAACCCAAACCATTCTGTGATTCTATGAGCCTTTTTGGAAGTTTAATGAAAGCAAGCAAAGGGGAGCAGCAAGGAAAAGAAAGATTACAGGCTGACTGCAACTCCCCTGGGAATCCAGAGAGAAATGAACTCTTGTAGAACCTTTGCCTTCAAGCAAGGTGAGCCTCAACCTCACCAGGCACAAGAGAATCCTCACTCAAAATGAATCCTTATCAGGAACCTTATCTGTTGCTTCCATATATACTTTAGGGAGCTTTAAAATTTATTTAAAAGTTGTTATTTTAAAGGAATAAGTACCTTGTGGTGCAGCATCAGAAGAAAAACACAGTGAGAGGCACCATTAGCAGGTGGAGCCGAGCAGAAAGCGCTGCCTCCCATTGTGATGCTGCGTGGGGCTGAGCAGTGGAGAAAGAAAATATTAAACAGAAACAGGCTGTGATATTGGCTGACAGCCTCAGCACAGGCCCAGGGCTTTGGAAATCCAGGATCAAATCATGTCTGCGATAACAACCCCTTTTATTGCCCACACGGACTTGGGGGTTTGGCTACCTTAGTTAAAAGGAGTGGGGATGATGGGAGCTGTCTCACAGGATCGTTCCTGTCCAGCAATATGAAATCACTTGATGTGCTCAGAGGTTGAAAGCACCCTGCAGTGAAATAAAAGGCACCAGCCATCACTCCTGTAGGCATTCAACGCTTCTCCCTACCTTTGACAGCTGCCACGCTACGGCAGAGATTGTTCTGCTCAGCCCCAGCTTCAGAATCCAAATTTAGAACGTGTCCTATGACAGGAATCATTTACATGACAAAATCTGCCTTTCTCCAGATTCCTCTAATTAAGTCCTGCCTCCCTCGCAGCTCTCCCGCTGGTGGAGCGTTGCAGGGAAGCGCCGTGGGCACAGCAGCGTGTCTGTCTGCAGGATGCTCTCCTGAGCCCACCAGGGTGGAGCTGCTGCTGCACATCCCTCTGTGGGATGCCCTCCTGAGCCCAACAGCATCTAGTCCAGTGCTCAGTATCTCAGGGTCAGCCCACACAGCCAGAAAAGGGGTGAGGGCTCCTCATCCTCCACCACCAAGCTGCAGATGTGACAGGAGAAGACTTCCCTTGGAACAATTTTTACTTGGATTTGGATGTTTTTGAAAAGCCTGCTGTGGGTGCCTGATTAAGAGTGGCTGTTGGCAAATTTTTGGCATCACCTGAGTCTCCACTGAGTACCTGTGGTGGAAAGATCCACCATGGTCAACAGCAGTTTCTGTCCTCCAAAGGATGTGCTGAGCTGCTAACGTGCCTGGCAGCTTGGAATCAAAGCTACATGGCCACACAAATAGGAGAATTTTAGGAAATCCCTCATATCCTTCAACCTATTCTAGAAAAAAAAAGGTCCTTTCTTACTCATCCTGGGGTCACTGAGGATGTCTGAGTTACTTGCAGCAGAGTGCAGTTTCAAAGACTTCCTCCTTGAATAACTGCTGTCTTCCCTGCTGGGAAGATCTTACGTGCACCTGGCAGAGGAGCGTCTTCCTCCCACGGGAGGGATGTGCGTGGAGCCTTCGTGGCACTCCCCACCTCTGCAGCCCCCAGGAGGGTCAAACCTCCCTTCAGATCTGCCAGAGATCCCTCAGCTGAGGCGCCCAGCGCTCCCCAAAGCTGTCTGGGCACTGCCCGAGTTCGTGGCACAGATCAGAGGGTTCAAGGTGCCACCCAGGCTCGGGGCGCAGGGACAGGGTGGCCACAGCCAGTGAAACACAAAGGAAGGAAGGGTGGTGCTGGCAGCTCCAAGTGCTGCAGCTCATCTGGCTCCCAAAAGCCTCCCTGGGATGGGTCAGTGTTTGTTCTCCACTGGTGGCACTCGGCCATCCCTGCAGGGTCTGGGCAGGATTTGGTGCTGCCGGTATCTCTCCAGACAAGGGCACGTAAGCAGCTGGAGCACGAGCAGCAGGAAGCTCCAGGAACCACCAGACCATCTGCCAGTGATGCCAATGGAGATGCTCTTCCCGTGGAACAGCCCTTCCTCCTGCCTCCACACGTCAGGATGGATCATTTCAGAGGAGTCACAGGCTCCATGCCCTCCAACCCAGCTCCAGGAGTGATTCCTCAGGCTCCTCATGAGGACAGTGTCACTCCTTGTCACCCATCCATGGGGTGACCTGAGTCCTTTGCCCACCCCTTCATCCATCCCTCCATCAAATTCCTGCTGAGAGCCATGCAGTGCTGCCATGGGAGAGAGCACACAGGATGTGAGCACCTGGGACTCAGCCATTACTGGGAAAAGCCCTTGAACCTCCTTGCTGTGAACCTGCAAACGCCCAGCAGCACTTTTTGATGCTGCCAGCAGGTCCTCCCTGCCTTTCCTCCACAGTTCAGCACTTGGAGCAGGTGCCTGAGCTTCCATGGACACAAAATTCCTGCTACAGGCAACCTGTTATCCCAAACAGAAGCACATCAGTTCCACACTGTCACCCTCTGTGAAGGGAAGGGATCATTTCACTCAGTTATTCCACCAAAGTGATCACAATTCAGGGTCTGTTTCTGTGCCCAATGCCAGCCACATAATGCTCTTAATCTTGGTGATTGTAGTTTATTAAGGATCTTGAAAACTGCAAAAATGGCTTTTAGAGGAATTAAAAAAAAAAAAAATTCCCAAATTCCAAATCAGGGAGGAAATTCCCTCAGAGGATCATGGCTGAAAACAAACATGTTTTTGTGCTTCCAGAAAATCAGCAAGACTAACAGTGCCATTGTTTGTGTAAGGGGGATTTCCACATTTCAGGGAACAGCTTGGAAGCCAGCACAGCAGCTGCTCTTGGGGGAGCAGAAATTGTGAACCAGCACCAGGAAAAATCACAGCAGGTTAAAAATCATGGGATTTTTAAAATTATCATCCAGATAAAGGCTGTGTTTTGGTTTTTCTTTCCTTTCTGTGCCTGCTTTCCAGACCTTTAGGGGGCATATTTTCCTGCTTCCCTCATAGCATGAGGAGCTCAAATACTCCAGACTATTTTTGCCCCTCATAAAAGCTCCTTGTCACAGAACCATGTGACTCCAGCCACCATTGCATCACCAATGGCATGAAATATCACAAGATTTATAATGAAATTACATGAGTCAGCAACACTGAAACCTACCATGAGAAACAAGAATGCCATCCAGAGGGGGAAAATAGTGGATTTTTAAAATCCATGCTGGGCTGTGCATTAGGGCAACCCACACTTGGTATCTAGGAGATGAAGCACCCCATGGAGACCCCCTGGAAGGGCCAGGAGGCAGCACCAGGATGATTCCATTTGCAGTGGTGAGACCAAAAAGGGACAGAGCCTGGTGGGAAAGGAGAGAGCCATGAGAGGGGCAGGAAGGGAATGACAGCAGGTGAGGGAGAGAGCCTGAGGGAGCCAGAAATTTCTGTCTTGTCTTGATGGCCCTGATGATGAGAAAGCCACTGAGGGGCTGGAGCGTGTCCAGAGAAGGGAATGGAGCTGTGGAAGGGTCTGGAGCGCTAGGAGTGCCTGAGGGGTTTGGGAGAGGGGCTCAGCCTGGAGAAAAGGAGGCTCAGGGGGAACCTTGTGGCTCTGCACAACTCCCTGACAGGAGGGGACAGCCGGAGGGGTTGTTGCTCCCAGAGAACAAAGTGACAGGATTGGAGGAAACAGCCTCAAATTGCACCAGGAGAGGTGTAGGTTGGATATTATGAAAAATTTCTTCAGTGGAACAGCTGTCCAGCACTGGAGCAGGGATGTGGTGGAATCAGCATTTCTGGAAGTGCTCAAAAGACTGCTGCACTTGAGGACATGGTTTAGTGGTAAACACAGCAGTGCTGGGTTCATGGTTGGGTTTCATTATCCAAGAGGACTTTGCAACCTTAGTGATTGCTTGATTCGATGATGTTGAGGACATCTTCCAGCCCGAACAACTCTCTGATTCCATGGGGATGGATGCTATCACCACCAACGCTGCAGGGAGACATCCCAGCCTCAGCTGATGGCCCTGCCTGATAGCGTTTGGAGATTACCACAGCCCTTGGCTGGGCTGCCTGCCAGGAAAACATGACTGAGAAGGAGATAAGCAGGGCGCTTTAGGGGAGGGATGGCGTGGCTGCTGACAGGGGTGTTACCTCATCCCCTCTGAGTAAGCACCCTGTGACCACCCTGAAACTGGAGCAGCCAGGCTGGGTCACCTTACCCCTGCCACCACGGATGGACCTGTGACAAATATTTGGAGGGATGGGACAGGCACTTGGGATGTGCTTCTGGAACATTTGTTCTGCCTTGGTGCCCACTGGGAACAAGGAGAGTGCTTGTTCTGTGGGTAAAGGAGTGTGGCTCTTCTTGGGGATGCAAGGTCCTTTTGGGGCATGGGAATGAAGAAATCACTGCTCAATTTTAGTACTTTCTGTCATGAATGAGATGAAAATCTCATCAGAAAAGGCTCCAGGCATGTTTGTGGTGGGACACCCTCAGCAAGCAAAGATGAGCAAATACAGTCTGGGAAGACCCTGGCTTAAAAATATCCCTGAAACCTTCAATGATCCCCCTTGTGTGGGTGAGTCCCGATGGCCCTTAATTGAGCTATTTTTTGCACTGAGCTGCTGCTTCATTTAGTGCTCAGGATGTGCTGTGCTCAGTTAATGAGCAGCTAATCAGTGTTGTTCTTTGGCTGCTGGAGGCTGAACCCCGCAGAGCCATGGCCTGGCAGCCCTGGTGGAGCAGGGACACTCCTGCCCTTTCCCCAGGTGCAGGGAATCACCTGGGGGGCTTTGAGTGCACTGGGATTTCATTGCTGCCACTGAGGATGTCTCATCTGAACGCTGGCCAATGGCCACTTTTGAAGATGATGGCATTCACAGAAATCTAAAGAACAATCAATCCCACTCCACAGCTGAAATCCACCAATATTTTCTTAAAAGGGAGAAACATCTTACCCTTCCCTACCCGTGTTCTTAGAAATGGCTGCTTGGTTTTGGCTGAAGGTTGAGCATTAGTACAAAGCACTCAGCACAGAAAACTTCTGCCCAAATGTTCCAGAGTTCACAGTGTTAAAAGCAAGGTAATACATCTTGTAGTGGGAAGCTCTGGGTGATTTACTAACCCATCCTGGTGTGCTACCTAGAAGTTAAAAATCATATGTCTCCATCACTCAGTGGAATTAACTGCTCCAGAGAGCAGATTAGTTCAGCTGAGTGCCAGGCAGGAAGGGGAACACTTTGAAAGATCCAATTTCCAGATTAGACTCAGCCATGTTTTGCTTGTTCTTCCCCAGAAAATCTTTTAAACAAACAAGCCATCAAAGATACCAGAAAATCATGGCATGGTGTTTCCTTAGGGTTTCTGAAGAGTTCAGGAGACAAAAAATAATTATGGAACTCTAATAAATTATAATCTCAGCCTGATGAGATGAAGGACAATGAGGAAATTCTGAAATTAGAATTACCCATGATAAGCACAGAAACAAACACCTTGTGTCTTTCCACATCTCTTGCAATCCCACCAGTGCAGGGTCTCTGTTTGGAGGGAGAAACTTTCATCAGTGTATTAACTAAAGAAAACAAAACTGAACAAAAAGGGCACCTGATGTGTTCTAGATTGCCTGAAAAAAGCCATTTTGGAGGGTACCACAGCTCTAAAACTTGATAATAAAAGCCATCATCTTTGTGTACTTCCCAGTATGTCAGATGTGGCCCCTGAGAGTCCTGCAAGGTCCACAATCCCCTTCCTCCCCATATGATGTGGAAATGCAGGACCAACATCACTGGGACAGAGAAGATGCCAAATTGAGAGATGGCAGCAGAACATCTGCCAACAAACCCATCTTCTGGGTGACTCCCCACTGCCCAGGGCTCCACTGTGCCAGAGGCAACAAACAAAGCCCTGAAGGACATTCAAGATCTGTAAGAAGTATTTGGAGCAAAATACTGAGAATGGTTCCTTGAGATCTGACTTGCACAGAGCTCTCTGGTGAGCCAGGGCAGGTGTGGCTCATGGACTTCCTGATCTGTGCTCCATATCCACAGATTTTGAGCTGACCATTGTCAGAATAAATGAGAGAAGGTATTTCCCCAAGGAATTAAAAGCTTTTGTGAAGATTAACTTTGTGCTATCCTGTGAACTCAACAGGCATGTGGTACCCCTTAAATGGATGTCAGTCTTTGACATGTTAAAAGACATGGACATGTTTATAGGACAAACAGAACCATTTATGTGAAACACCAGATTTCCTGAGTGGGCTGTGGAGTGTCTCACTGAAGCACCTTTATAACTCACAGGAAACAAAGATCAAAACATTACAAATGCCAATTGTAGCAGCAGGGGCTGATTTGCTTAATTTCCAGGTTGGCATCAAAAATGACAGGCCAACATCCAGGTGCAGCTGCAGGTGACTGAAGGGAGCCAAGAGTGATGAGAGTAGCAGGAGGCTCCTGTTTATCCCCAAAGTCAGGGAAGATGAGTGTGTCCCTTTCCCTGGAGTCTGGCACAGTCCTGCTGGGATGAGGAAGGACAATCCTTCCTCACTGTGCAGAGGAAAAGTCCAGCCCTCAGGATGCTGTGTCACCACCACCAGCTCCTGCACCAGGCTTGGTCCCCTCTGCCTCTGCCAAAACCCAGCCACTGCTGACTTGCAAAGACTGCCCAGAACAATCCTGTTTGTTGCCAGTCACTCGTGTCTAGACACTGAACCTTGTCCTGGACTAGCTGCAAAGACAGGGCAGGAGTGAAGTCCTCCCCTGCTCAGTGGGATTCCATCACTTTGGGATCTCACTGAGGAATCCCCTTCATGTGACCCCAGGGGAAGAGGCCACGAGGGACAAAGGGCAGAGGCTCGAGGAGAGCAGGAGCCTGGACAGCTGGGATCCCCCTCTGGCTGCAGAGGAGCTGGCTCATCACTCCAGAGTCACTGCTGGTGATGGAGTGACCTTGGGCCACCCTTGGGTCCTGATGGTTCATCAGCTCAACACTGGAACCTGCTCCTGGACACTTTGAGGCAAAAGCTGATGAATTTGGTCTCTGCTTCTCCTGGATGAAGACCAAAGCTGAAAGCCTGGCAGCGGGTCAAGTCATGCAGAACATCCAAGTGAAGAGCTGCTCCATTGGGGGAAGGAGGAAGGATGTCTTTATCTCTGGGCAGGTGTTTGCTGGAGATGCTGGAGAGCAGTGCCCTTGATGGCCTTGCTGAGGAGGGCTCACACAAGCTCTAAATTTGCATCAAATCCAGCAGTTGTAGACCTGCTATACATCACTGAGAGGGAGATGCCTCCCAAGTGACTCACAGGAGCTCCAGGTATTTCATATAAGTTGCCAGCAGTATTTTTTTGCTGTGTTAGAGTGTGGTTGGTTCATTATGTGGAGTGGAGCACATTTCAGGATTTGGAAGATGGCAGCATTGTGCAGGTGCTGGAGGGAGAATTCACACTCTAGCTCATGTGGCATCTGTGGGTGAGCCCACACTGCAGACAACACCTCAAAATTCTCCACTGAAATCCAGCCAGGACAGACCCAGCTTAGTCAAGAAATGGTACTCACACAGTGGTCCAGAATCTCTCCCAAGCTGGCCACAGTCAGTGCCATTCTCTGCATCTTAAGGGATGTGCCATGCTTTTGGCCATTTCTTGGGAAAAGACACTCTATCCCACACAATGGAGAAGCCATCCCACCCTGCAAGCTGTGGTTAAGGCTCTTGGTCTCTCTTTGCCTCAGTTTTCCACGTACAAAACAGGTCTGGCTATTTTCCTATCCCTGCAGAGCTGCATGAGGATGAGTATATTAAAAACTTGGCTGTTGTTCAGGTTCTGGAGTACTGGGAGTGACTTAGATAGATGGTTTAAAGCCAATTAAAGCAAAATCTTTGCTCTGGCCATAGAGAGAGGGAAGAGATGTCAGGTCACCCAGCCCTCATCCCTGCCAGTGTAGAGTTGCTCTATTTATTTCCTGATCTTCAGCCTTGTCCAAGTGTACATGCTGGAGGCAACTCACTGTATTTCCACCAGGAGAAAATTCAGCATTTAACCTAAACACTCCCTCTCTTCATTTCACCCCTGCATTCCCATTTATCCCCTGGCAATCCATTGTGAAGCTTGTTTCCAGGCTAATAACAGGAGTCACAGCAGCAACGAGATAATGTCACGGTAAAGGGATGAGTCTGTTTGGCCTGGGAGCATCATCTGGATGAATTAAATGCTCCTGGTGCTCGAGATGACGCAGAATGGATTCCCTGCATCAAGTCCCCTCCTTGTTCACGCCTCTCTGGCACAAATGTAGGGTTTTCCTCCATTATCAGAAAGGCCAGTCTCCTCCAGGTTGTGCTTGAAGGTGGAGAAAGTGTGATAAACACATGCAAAGGGGAAATGTTTGTTGAACACTCACTGCCCTGAAGTCCATGGCAAAAACACGGTGCTGAGTTCTCAAAGTCCAGCCCTCACCTCATCCCTTGGGCATAAATCCCTCTCAAACCTGATCTGTTTATTTTCATTTGCCTCCTTGTCTCATTTTTACTCCGGCTGTACAGACACAAACCCATTTGTATTTCACGTCCTTACAAGTGGGGTTTTATTCAAAGCTTTCAGAAGGTGTTTTTTGTTTGTGGTGTCCCCAGGGACAGCTGGGATGATGCTGTTCCAGCACCACGAGCTGCTGAGGGCTTGGCTGTGTCACTTTTGTGCAGAAGATCCTTCACTTCCACTTTAATTATGGGCATTTCAGACCAAAGGTTGAAAACAAATAGGGGGATTTGGTAGGTTTTTACTCTTGTAAAATTAAAAAGCTCCTCAGAACCACCCTGGGAAAGGATTGGCTCAAGATGCACAAGAAAATATGCACAGGCAAAACTTTTTGTTGCAAGGAAACTTTTCTCCAAGCCCACTGTGCATGTTCATGGAATCCTTGAATCCCAGAATGGTTTGGGCTGGAAGGGACCTTAAAGATCCTCTAGTTCCAACCCCTGCCATGGGCAGGGACACTTTCCAGTATCCCAGGATGCTCCAAACCCCATCCAACCTGGCCTGAGACACTTCCAGGGATGGGGCATCCACAGCTTCTCTGGACAATTACTCAGTTACTCAGTTATTTAAGCCCTGGGTAGGACTGTCACCAAAATAAGTAAATCATTGCAGTCTACAGCTGTTGTAGGTCTTTGGTCACAGAACAGGGGCACAGGAGCAGAGGTGAGGGCAGGATTTGAGCCTGTGGGATGTGGCTGCTCCATGCTGCAGGCTGGATTCCCCTGTGTGCCACTGGTGATGTTGAGGAGGTGGATGTTCTCTGAGGATTCTTGGTCTGAGAAGCCTTATTCTGTCCACACAGATGCCTTTTAACCATGTTTTTATTTTGTAAACAGCAATCAGTCATGGGATTATTTTATTTTAATCAAAATCTTTTCATGCCCTCTTTATGCAACCTTAGGAGTGCCAACTCTCTGATTACCAAAAGGCATTATTTTGAGTCACTGTCCATTGGTAGGATCATCATCTTTTGAAGGAAATTTGTGGCAGCCTTCAACCACTAGAGTGGAAATAATTTTTAAAAACAGTTTGACTTGTCACCATTTTCTTTGAACTCCCTGATGACTCCATCCATTTGTCTCTATCCAGCCCACTCAATTCTTCACATCTTGCGAGGTGCTTCCATCAGCTCTGGTGACAGCAGCAGGTCCAGCTCCTGGCAGTGACAGCATCTGGGGCTGCAGGACCTCTCTGAGTTAGCTTTTCTAACTCTGCCAATGCAGGTGATGCATCTGGGACAGCCCAGCTCAGACATTCATTCCTAGGTTGCACATTTTGTTCTGAAATCAAAGAGGGTGGTAAAACACTGGTACAAGCTGCCCAGAGAGGTGACTCCACCTCTGGAAATACTCTGGCCAGCCTGAGTGGGGCTCTGAGCTCTGATCTAGTTGAAGATGTCCCTGCTCATTCAACCTGACCTTGGATGTTTCCAGGGATGGCACATCCATGAACTCTCTGGGCAACCTGTGCCAATATTTCACCACCTTCATTGGAAAAAAATTCTTGCTTACGACTTACCTGAATCAATCCTTCTCCAGTTTAAAACCATCAGCCCTTGTGCCAGGAATTTTTATGTGCATTCCACTGCTTCCAGCCTGTCCTACAGGTCTTGGTGGGCAGAGGGTGGTCTGGTAAAGCAGAGCCAGTGTGAGTGTGCAAAACTAGTACATGACTAATAAAGGCTTCCAAAGCATGGTAAGGATCATAAAAAAATCTCCAAATGCAGTCAATTTAATACTTGCATGACATCCTTCCCCATTTCTGTTTCTCTCGCTTTCTCAGGAGGAGGGGAATGTTTTTTCAGTGAAGCAGTTCAGGGGGCAACTCAGCTGGCCCAGGATGAACCTGGCAGTGAAGGAAATAAACGTCCATCCAAAAATGAAGTCCTGAGATCTCTCCTCAGCACTGCACCTGCCCCATGCCACACATACCCTTTCTGTGCTGTCTACAAGCTGCAGCTTTTTGGTTTCTGGACTGTTAAAGACCATAGGGAAAGAAGTTTTCTCTCCTCTGTTTTGCTCAGCCTTGACACAGGGGTGCTCTAACAGGGATTTTGGGTACCCTCGAGCCAGCATCCTCAAGGAGCAGGAAGGTGATGGTTTTCCTGTCCTCATTTTTGGGATGGTTTGGAGCAGGACCCACATTTACCACAGTATTTCTCTTCTTGGGGCACAGTGGTAACAATGAGAGCATTGGAAGTAGGCTGATGCTTCCTGGTGATTAATTAGTGTTCTTTGAGGTCTGAGCATCCCCTGTCCCCTCTCATCAGCGCTGGGTGGTGAAGCATCCCCTTGGGCCCCCAAAAAACTGTGCTTCACCCCAGAGAGGGGCTGGAGGGGCTGCAGAAGGGCTGCTGAGTGCTGCAGGGAGCTGCGATGTGCCTGAATATCCACGGCCACCGTCCCAGCTTCCCTGCACTCATCCTGGGCCAAATCTGGGGCAAACTCGAGCTCACAACCAAGCCACAGCCACTGCTTTGCCCCTCCGCCCCTGTCAGCACTCACTGCTTTTAGCTACGCCCCATCCTCTGCCTTCTGCATCCCCACCAACCCCGCTCCTTGCAGCGAGGGCTTTTATTTTCCAGCCTAACCTTTGTCTCGTTGAGCCAGTGACTCATCTCACTCATTAGCTGAACTTTGAATATCTCTTTATCCGCTGGATCCCTTTCAAGCTCGTTCCCTGGCAGCGGAAGCGCCTGCTCGCCCTCGCCGTGCTCGGGATTGCGGGGGATCCGCCTGCCTCGCTCTTTGCGGCGGCATCTGCTCCCCGGGCAGGCAGGAGAATAAACCCCGGGTGCAGCAGGGATGGGCTCCAGCCCTGCCCGTGCGCTGGGGGTTGGTGGCAAGGACACAGCCCTCAGCGTTTAGGAAGGCAGCGCGGTTTTTGGCTGCCCCCTCCGAGCGGCGTTGCTGCTGCAGTCGGTGCTCGCAGAGCCAGGGATGCTCCGAGCCCAGCTGTGCTCGGAGCTGCTGCCAGCACAGCCCAGAGGAGCTGCCTCGGGGGCTGCTCCCCTCCAGAAGGTCCAAATCCTTCCTCAGTGACCCCCACACCTTGCTCCGTGGAAGGGTGGCCACGGGGCGAGCAGAGGAGATTCCGGCTCTTGAGACTGAGCAACGTCCCGGGAAGAGCAGGGGATGGATGGATCAGGTGTGATAGGGCGTGGGTGATTTAAGGGGTTTAGAGCAGGTTGGAGAGATGGAGGTGACCTCAAATCACGGCTCCCGACGTGCTCCCGCTGCTTCAGGCTTGAGGAGCCTCTCATCCGATTAAATGAGAGCACTGAGGGTGCTTGATCAAAGGGAGAAGCCCCATCCCCGCTGCTCCCCGGGAAGTGAACAGGACTTTCTCTGGTGGAGAAGACCAGAGCCTCCTCTGCGTGCCTGCTACCGTTCACCCAGCTCATTTTCCCACTGAAAATTCAATTTTTTTTTTTTTTTTCCTGGTTAGCAGCTCTAATCGCCGTCCCAAATTGCCGGGCACACGACCGAGGGCATCTCCGTCGGCATCTCCGCTCTCCCGCTCCTGTTTACGCGCTGCTCCCTGGTGATTTGTGCTCTCCGAGCCGGGGAGCTGGAGAGCCCTTCCCGCGAGGAGCGGATGATTCACAGAAAAGGGAATCAATAAAGGATGACTAAGGCAGCCCTACATCAGGATAGTGATTAGAGGCTGCCTCCGCAGCTTTGTCCAGAGTGGCAATTTGCAGATTGTCTCTACAATTTTTGTCTTGCGGGGTCTCCACCAGGCTCCCAGCAGCACTTTTTACTTATTTGTTTATTTTCGACTCTGGTGTTTCACAGGGATTTGCTGCCTTGAGCTTTCTGGGGGTGAGAAGTTCTGCCAACCTACAAATTTCTCAGCAAGAACAGTAATTCAGGCTGCCCTAAACCAGCCCAAACAGAGAGGTGGGTGCTATTAATCACTGCTCTGGGGTCTCCTGGGCATTGCTTGCCCAAGAAAGCACTTTGGGACAGAAGAGTTCTTGAGAGCTTTTGATTTATGAACTCTCTTCCCAATACAGAGAACACACAGACACAATAAGTGCACACTGGACAGCAAAATAATTATGTACTATCACTGCTCAACACGCATGAGAGGGTAAAATAATGCTCAGCCATGAGACAGAGGATATTTTACACCTTGTGCAGCCCAGCTCCCAAGAGTACACACAGGTATTCCAGGGTCTGGAGGTCAGCTCCTGCTCCACATTATTCCTCCAATTCGCTGCGTGCTGAAGCCTTCTAAGAGTAACACAGGGCTTCTTCTTGTGGAAGGTGTCCCTTCCCATGGCAGGGGGGTTGGAATTAGATGATCTTTAAGGTGCTTTCAAACTCAAACCATTCTGTGATTCTGTGGAGGCAGGGATGTGCCAGCCTCACTCTTAATGTACCCTGGAACATTTCACTGGCAGCTGTGCTGTCCAGGCAGGGCCTGGGGAGGGTTTTATTTGCAAGGTTATTCTGTGCTGGATCAATTCTCGAGTTGAGATTGTTGTACAGCCCCATGGCAAAGAGGAGGGCTGTGGGGCTGTTAAATAGGGAATGGCAGCCTTAGTGACAGGTAATGTGAGGATGGTGCTAGGGACAACTGGCTGGTGCAGGAGACAACAGAAAAAAGTCTTCTTGTGAGGAGGGGCTGCCTAGTTCACCAAAGGGTGAACTCCTGGAAAGGGGGGTGGTGAGATGGCACTCATTGCCTGATGGCAGTTCCTTGGCATCCTGGCTCCAGCAAAGACACAGGGAGCAGAGACCCTGTGTTGGAGCAGCCCTCAAAGCCTGCTGAGGTGATGACAGGGAAGAGGAAAGCCAGGAAGGAGGAGGCACTTCCCTGTGCCCATGCCAGGAGGATGCAGCACATAATTCCTGGCACAGGGATGGCAGTTTCCACAGCAGTCCTCCCTCACCATAGGGAGTTAAAATACCTCTCTGATCTTCCTGCTCGAAATTCCCATTAACTTTGAGGTGCCTAATGGGAGAAAGTGCTCTGGGATGGATGAGCATCCATCCTGGGACATGCCTTGGCTTAGGCACTGGATTTAAGATCTGGCTTATCCCATCCCCAGTGCAGCATGGTCCCATCTATCCAAAAAAGCTGCTCCAGCATCCCAAAAGTACATATTTCTCCCTACAGCCCTTCAAAGGTGCTCGAACTTCTCCATCAGCTCATACTCATACTTGTTGCTGCCAGCATCGTTTTCATTTCATCCAAGTGCTTGGGGCTGCCTCCAGGGGGCAAGCCAGGATGCCCAAATTGGCTACAGGGAATCCATGGAGGTGACTTCGGTCTGTCCTGGAGCAATGAGGTGTCCACCTGACAGAACCTGGGTCTCCCTGCTCTGCTCAGCCCTCTGGAGCTCCTGGCTCTTTGGGATGCCCTGGTTGAAAGCATCTCTCTACCTGGACAGCTCCCACTGGGTGAATAAGGAAGCAGAGGAGGTACCAGCAGTGCTCAAGCACATGGCTGATGGAGATCTGTTTATTCCATGGCCTCAATCCCTCCACTCCCTCCTGTCCTTCTAGTTTCATGGATGATGTTCCAAGAAAAGGAAAATAAAAGCCAAATCACTGCCAGGTGTCACAGGTGTGGGAGCACAGCTGCCCCCAGTGTTCCCCTTCCTGATGGGGAAACACTTTGGGTTAGAACCCCTGGTCCTGGCTCTGCATTCTGCTGGGGGTGCCATGGATCCACCAGGAATAGTGGTGCCATGGGTGAGGGTCTCACTGGGGATGGTGATGCTGCAGATGGTGGAGGGGACAGTGATGCCACAACTGAGGGTCCTGCTGGGGACCCCCAGCTCTGGCAGTGCTGCTTGGGTGCAGGTCCTTCCCTCAGCCCGCCAGCCAGGCTCCTGCTCCCGGCCGGTTCCCAAAAGCCAGTCAGATGACAGGGTTATTTACTAAGGCTGGCAGGAAGGAAAAGCCATAAATTCCCCAGATATAAGGGCTGAGTCAGAGAACGAGGTGCTGGCAGCCAATTCCAGCACGGCCCAGGAGAGCAGCGTGAAGGGAGGGACAGGGTCAGCTGTGGTTTGTGCTGTCCCTGCTGAGCCAGGAGGTCCCTTGGAGGCTGGGAGGGACAAGGAGGTACCAGACAGCAGATCCTGGTGATCCCAGAGCTGCCTTCCCTGGGAAGGCCACCCTGCTTCCCATGCTTGGAGGCAGCAGTTTTCTTTGGTCCTCTGCCTGCTCAAGGATCATGGCTTGGTTGGAAGGCCTTGCTGACATCCTGCCCTCCCACCCTAGGGATTGCTGCTTCTCTGGCAGGAAAGCCAAAGGGGTTTTCAGCTTTTGGGGCTGAAGACCATGTATTATCTTCTGCAGGGTTTTTGCACCCCTCCCCCCTCCGCTTTTTTTTTTTTTTGAAAGAAAATAATTCCTAAAATTAGCTCTGATGTGCTGCAAACGTAAAATCCACATATTCCATTAAGAAAAAAATAAGAAGGGAAAAAACCCACACCATAAGGAGACATTTGGATCCATTCACATGCATTTCTTTTTCCTCTACTTGTTTAGTTGTTTGGGAGCAAATTATCCAGCGGCTTCAAACAGTCTCAAACCAAACTGGATAAATATTGTCTCTCCAGAAGGTTTTACCCCACACTGTTGCTCCTGCCCTGTGCAGGCTACAGCCTCCACAGCTGACCCAGCCAGACCCCATCCCTGGTAATTTTGCTCATGGTCTCCTCATCAGTCACTGTATCCATTATTTCTGCTCTCTTCCTCCTCCATCTCAGTGGCACTCAAGAACTCCAGTGGGTGATGACAGAGTTTGCAACCCCTACCTCCTATTTAAAGTTTTATTAAAGCTCTGGAATTGCAAAATGCACCTCCTGAGGACAAAATCCCACCATACTTGCAGATCTGGGGGTGTCAATGTTTTGTGTCCCTCCCCTCTTCAGGCCTTCTGCTCCTGGTGTCTGAGACCACGGTGCTGCAGCTCCAAGGAAAACTGGTCATGCTCTGACCGGGACATCTGTCACAGCAGACACAGCCAGAAGAGAAAATGAGGTTTTGGGACCATAGAAAATGTAGGTGAAAACCACTTCTCCCTCAATCCTCACCTCTTCCCTCTCTCCCTTCATTCCCAGCAGGTCCTGAGAAGACTGACAGATGAAGGAGTCCCCTTCCCATAGTGACTCCTGGTTCCATTACTAAAGGTAACGCTTTCTCTGATTCCCTTCCACCACTGAGCTTGTTCTGTGAGAAAAGACTAAAAGTGGAATCCTCCCCAGAAACACCCTGCATCCTTCTAGAGAGGACACAGATTCTCCCAGTCCTTGTCCCCTGCTACTCCCTGTCTCCTGATGGCCCAGAGAGCTCAGTGCTCCAGGGACCTGGATCAGGCCACTCCAGCCACTCACGGCTGTTGCTCAAGCCCTCACGGATGGAAAGGTCTTGAGCAACAGCCGTGAATCACCCAAATAGTGCAAAGGGGAGGCAGCCAGAGGAACATGAGGCCAGCACAGACCTCAGAGGCTGCTGGAGGGACCAGTTTAAGCCATGCAGAGTTGGAACACTGGAGGAGATACACATTTGAAGGCACAGTGCTCATCATCATCCTTTCCAGCAGCATTCATTGCAGGTGGGGAAGGGAGAATGAACCTGGAGAAGGTGACTGCGTGTGCTGGGCTGCTCTGTTTGCTCCAGAAATGTCTCTGAAATATCAACCCAGGGCTGGGTCTGCAGCAAGACTGGAAGGGTTAAAAAGAGACACTGAGTGGGCTAAGTGGTGAGTAATGGAGATGTCACTCAGCGAGAGATGTTTCAGTGCGTTCAACAATGCTTGATATTGGATGGAAATTTCCAGGTGTTCACAAGAAAACCAGAGACAACTCCTTATTATTTACCAAAGTGCTTCAAATTTACCATCCTCTGTGTATCTCATTTTATGCATTGCCCTTCCAGATAATTAGCAAAGATGTTAATGAAACTTGATCTTTAGCCCTGACTCCTGTTCTGCCCTGGTAACTGTGCCTTGCTCCATGTAGACCATTCCATTCCAGGATTACTGACTGCATCCCAATGTGTTTTCAATTTGTATAAACCACATTTCAGACCAAGGCTTTTTTTCCTCTAATTTTTGTATTTCCTAAGACAAAGGAGCAAAATACATTAGTCAAAACAAAAACACATGTTCATAAAAGGCTGCGCTGCTTTCATCCTCTGGCCATGCTGTTCTCTAACAACATTTCTCTTTGCACCAAAAAAAGTTGGAAAAGAAGAAAACTGGCAGTTTTCTGTGCCCATCATCCCTTGAGTCTGACTGTTGTCTCATGGTAATTTTATTCAGCATTTGGCTTCTGCAATTTTCTCCCCATTGACACTATTGTGTGGACAGAACCAAGCTCTAAATATTTCACCATGATTTTTTAGAGCATATTTGTTCTGCTACTTTTATAGGCTGGTGATTGCCAGAATTATATTCTCCCCTTCTTTGTTTTAAATCACCACCTCGTTTCCTTTCTTCTGCCTCTCAGAATCATATTGTCCAAGGATTTTAAAATGCAACCACCCAAGTATCAATATGTTCATTAAAGAAACCTGTTGTTAGCAACTGAGAATGAATACTGGATGTCTGCAACCCACACAGATTGGTTTCTTAAATATAAAGTTTCCCAAGGATGCTTTTTCCTTCTTTCTCCCTGCACTTGGAGAACAGAATATTGGAACTTTTTGGATTGTCAATAGTGTCTTTTTCTTCCTCAGTTATCTTCCTACTTCCTTTTTGGTTGTAAATCCCCTCTTAATCCTTCAATGAAGACCAACCTGTTTTCCTGCCTGGCTCACTGTCCTCCTCCCAGCAATTCTCAGCTGTCTCAAAAGGCTCCCATGTGGTTACCTCCCTGTATTTTCCAACCCTGCAGAGGGCCGTGCCAGATGGAAATGTTACTGTGCCCTGGCTAGTTGTTACCATCCCCAGCAGCACAGGACAGCCTGCATCACTGTGTCTGTGGAAATATCATTCTGACCCCAAATCTGCTGCTCTGTGTTGAAAAGGCTGGAGCAGCTAGGGGGTGGGGAGGAGAGGCTGGAGGAGGAGCATGTCCAGAGGCACAGCTGGATCCAGGAGTGCACATCTGTCCAGGGCTCCCCATCCCTGAGGAGCCTCTCGAGACTCAGCCTTGGACAACTTTTATGTTGGACAAACTCTTGGACTTCAGCCCTAGGTAGAGCCTTCCTTGGGATTTTCCAGCCTTTCTCCCTCACCTCTGGCTTTTACTGCTCCTTCAAGCAGAGATTTAAACCCCCCCAGATCCCTGTTTTATTCTGTTTTATCTTCTTTCTCTCTCTACGCAATCCTCACTGTGGCCCAGATGAGCTCCTTCCACAAGCTGCATGTCCAAAGTTTCCTATCCATTTCCAGCCTGGAAGAAGCAGGGTTAGGAAGGTTTTCCAAAGTATAACTCATTACATGAGTGCATGCTTTGGACCCTTGCATTGGATCCTTACTTTGGGCTGAGCAGCTGAGCTGGAGAGATGCAGGGATTGGGTGGAGAATCAGCTGGAAAAATGTAAAAGCTAAGTGCAGCCTCGAAGCAGCAAGACAGAGCAACCCAGTAGTTTTTGCGAGGTTGGGGTGGTCCTTCAGCCTTACAACAGGAGCCAATGAGCCATGGGCTCCTTTTCAAAGCATCCTAGGAAAATTCAAAGCAGCTCAAGCTCAGGGCAGGCAGCCCTCAGCTGTGACAGCTCTGGTTTCTCCTGCACCTGTCGTGCTGCCCCCAGGCTCTGGCCCATCACTGGCAGCTTCCTCACCTTGGGCTGCCAGGAGCATGGGGCCCTGAGGAGAGACACTGGCAAGGGCTGCTCCCAAAATAGCAGGGAGGCTCCTGCTTTTGGGTCAAACGTTCCCTGTGCTGGCCTTGGTGGGGGGACAAGTTTGGCACCAGTGTTTCTACACTCACCACCCAAACCTTCTGTGGAAGGGGAAAGCATGAGAGTTTCAAATGCAGAAGCATTTTGGGGGATGTCCATCTCTGCCTGAAATACCACCCCTGCTACATAGAAAGCACCAAACATGGGGGGAAATATCCCACTGCAATCACTATGATGATTAAACTGAGATTTCAGTATCAGATTTCAGCCCTGCCATGAGGAATAATTGCTAAATCATACGGACTCGGTGGTCATCGCCTCACTGGGCAAACATGAGCAGTGATGTCAGCCTGAAAACTACATTTCCCTATGGAATGGCTCTCTCCAGGTTGTTCTGCTTCCCCAGAGCCCTGCTGTTAATGGATTTCTCTGAAAGTGACTCAGTACCTGGGTGTGATTCTGGCTGTGTGCACCCAGCAGATTCCAGCCTGTGGTGTCCACGAGCTAATGCAAAGCCCTTGAAGGTTTTGCTATTTTATCTGCTTATTGTGTGGCTGGGGGAGACCGAGCAGTGAGGGGAGGTCACAGGTTTATGGGATCCTGGGGCTGGCAGGGACAAGCCTGGAGGTTCACTCACCAGAAGCCACCCCCATGAGGAATTGCCCAAGGAAGGGTCTCAACAGTCTTTTTCTCCTGTCTGGAAATACCCCAGACAACCCCCAAATATACAGCCCCTCATCCCTTCTCCTTACACACTGAGCCATAGCAGAGATGCTCTATTATCTTTCAAATCACAGGGATTTGTCTTTTCTCTCCCAACTTCTTAACAATGGTTGGTCTTTACAGGGCATTTTCCCTACATTAACCCCATGCCAAGGAGTGCTGTTTGTAGAAGGAAACTGAAGGAGAGAGATAAAGAAAATGCATTTTTCAGAGCTAGAGCTCTCAGGAGCTGAAGTACCTCTTGACCTTCTCCCTTGCCAGCCTGCCAGGGCTGAAATCACTGGGAAAAAGGGAATTTTGGGCAGAATTTAAGATGGAGGAGGGTAAATTTAGATTACAAATTAGGAAGAAATTCTTTACTGTAAGGGTGGTAAGTCCCTGGCACAAATTGCCCAGAGAAGGCACAGATGCCCCATTTCTGGAAGTGTTCAAGGCCAGGTTGGACAGGGTTTGGAGCAACGTAGGATAATGGGAGGTGTCCCTGCCCATGGCAGGGGTATGGAACAAGATTTTCTTCCCCGTCCCTTCTAACCCAGGCCATTCTATGGTTCTATGACAACTTTCCCCAAAAACATGTTAAATCCTCCAAAGGCTTTCCTGCTGCCCTGTGCAAGCCTGAGTCTCTTTGTGAGTCAGAAATGCTGACACCTCATCACTGAGCAGCGTGAGGGTGCAGGAAGGAGAATATTGCTTAGCAGCACTAAATCCAACCCCGCTCCTATTATTGCTGGATTTCTGAACCTGCTTCTCCTTTGCTCGCTTTGTCAACTTATTCACAGTTGCTGTTTATGCGGCAATTATTTAGCAGCAAAAGCTTTCCGTGTGCTGTTTTGACATCCACCTCTTCTCCAAAAGGTTTGCATCTGAGATGCAGATGTGCTGGCTCCAAGCAGCTGCCTGCTGTCCTGGATTTGTTGGAGGAGGTTCAGATGGAGCAGCGTGGAGCCCTAGGGCCCAGTGTACCCCACCTGTATTACCCAGGCTGGAACAACACAGTTATTTGTACTGAAATCAGCAGTAAGGTTTTCATCCACTCTCACTACACCGAATCAAGACCCTTGGATGGCGCCGAGCCGAAACATGATTAATGGTTTTCCAAGCACAAGCCAAAGGTGGGTGGAAAATACATCTTGGAAACCAGCTTGGTAGCACTTTGATGCCTTCTGAAACCTTAGCAGGATGTGAAAATGTACCTGGCATTTTGCAGCTGTAAATATGGGCTTCACAGCCACATACAGCACTTCCAGCTGCACAGATGCTACTTATTTTTGTGTTCTCCTGGAACAAAACCTTGCTTTATTTTTCTCACTTCCAAAATAAACTTCCTTTTCTGCAGTCCCACAGAGAATCGCCACTGGGAAGAAAAGCTGTGCAGAGTTCTCTATCCAGCAGATTGCCTCTATGTTCCCTCCACCCCAAGAACCTGAAAGCAGAGCTGGGCTACTGTTTACAGAAATCTGAAGCAAATTTAAAGATGTCTTGTTTCTAAATCCATCCATTTCTGATTGAAAGAAGCTGAGCTAGTCACATTCGAGGAGCTCATTAAAATGTAAACAGCGTCGCTTTTAATTGCCAGCGCTAAAAATTGTCATTATTTATTTTAAATGTCGAGGTGCATAAGAATATGTGTTTAATTGCAAAAAGAAGGAGGAGGTGAATTTTAAATGCACTTTGGAGATGACGCAGCTTGAGCTCTGGCTGGGTGTTTCCACAAGGAATTGCAGTCGGCCCTTTCACCCTGCAATTCCTTCCATGCAGACACACTTTTTATACAATTTTTTTTCTCTCTTTTAATGTATCTGCTTGTTTGGCCTTTCTCTTTCAAAACTCTATTTCCCACCTTCTGCAAATTCTCACTCTTGAAGAAATCTGGAAATCAGTCCAACGCTTCCAGATCAGTCACTATTGAATGTTTTTCTGTTCACGCTGGTAAATGGTTGGAAAGTGTGTAATTAGTTAAAGATGTGAAGTGCCGACTGAGTGCTAAGAAATGTTACATAAGTGCAATGTATGGCAGACACAGTGTGCCATGAAAGCCATGGCACTGCTCTGCACTGAACCAGCACCTTTCCCCCAGGCTGGCAGAGCTCCTCGCTGTCACTGCTGGAGGTTGTCAGCACCCGACAAATTAGCAAATTGTTTTAATACGCGTTTACAGCTGAGAAAACTGAGGCACAGAACAGTGAAGTGCCTCGTCCCCTTTTCCCTGGGACTCAGCAGCAAAGCCAGGCATCCCAAATTCCACTGCTAGCTCCAGTTAGGGGTGCCACTCCATCAGCCCTAGCTGCATGGATGCTGCTACACACTGTCAGCAAAACCCTGGGGGCACAGCCCAGGGATCAGCTGGGAGCAGAGGAGAAGAATGTTTTGGATGGCATCTGGAGATGCTGCAGCCCACCAGGTTGTGGGGAAAGGCCCACAGAGTTGGTGCACGGCGACAGGAACTGGTTGTAGGTGTGCTGACATGAATGGTTTGTGTCCACGGAAAGGCTCCCATCTAGTGAAGGATGGAGACCCCATCTCTTCCCTTTCCACAGTCAAGCTCTTCTGAGAAAGATCAATTTCCTTGGAAAGTGGCACAGTTTTGCTTCCCACAATGTATTTTTGTAGGGCTTGCTACACTGAGGAGGGAGAGGAAGAGCAGCTTTATCTCCTGCTGCCCAGCTCATGTAATTTCCCATCTCCTGCCCATCCCATGGATACGTGCTGGACATTGACTCAAGGGCTTTCCCTGTGAAACCCAAGCAGCTCTGTGGTGAGTATGGACAGTTGGGACATAGTTGAGCCACAGCAGGTCACTGCTCTGTGCCTAAATCACCAGCCAGGAGCTGGGATATGCCACATCCATGGGATGTAGAGCCAGACAGATTGTCCCTGGAGGGCTTTGGACAGGATATGCATCATCCTTGCTGCCTGGCACCTCAGCCCTGTCCTTCTTCAGCAGCATCACTATGTTCCCCCCACTTCCTCCTCCTTGCAGCCTCTCCCTCCCTCTCCAAAGCATTTTTCTTCAATTGCTTTTATAACAGTGCTCTCTTTGGATTTGCAATGTCCTCTGGAAAATTTGATTTCACACCATATTTGTATGTTTAACAAAAATAATTCCAAACACCAAAAACAAGCCGTGCCCTGACTGGCGTTACGTAGCATTTGTGATAATTGGATTCTCAGAAAGCCAAGCACTTTCTGGGTTTTAATGAGATTCAGACTTTAATTACTGCGGCCCTTTCCCAGGCATGCAGTGGAAGCAGGGAGGAAAATGACCATAATCAGGACTTGGGCATGTTGCAAGAGACAGCCTTGATGGATCGTGTTTTGGTTCCTTAATGAGGGGCCATTCTTGCCACACAGTTGGAAAGCCACTTTCTCTTGCAGTGTGGCCTATATTTACACCCCGTAGGATTTTGGCCACAAACCACTGCTGCAGCCTCTCAGAAGAGCCTTCTTCCCGGATGGAAAACCAGCAGAGATGGCTTCTGGTCCTGCAGGAGAAGAGAGGGAGACAAGGGCATGGTGGTGACTGGCACATGGTTTTGCTGAGTTCTGTGTGCAGCACAGGAAGGACATGGGCTTGTTGGAACAAGTCCAGAGGAGGGACACTAAGCTGATTAGAGGGATGAACGTCTTCTCCTGTGAGGGAAGGCTGAAAGGGTTGGTATTGTTCAGCCTGGAAAAGAGAAGGCTTTGGGGTCACTTCATGTTGTCCTTCCAGTACCTGAAGGAGCCAACAAAAAAAGATGGAGAGAGACTATTTACAAGGGCCTAGAGTGACAGGACAAGAGGGAGTGGATTCAAATTATCAGGGAGTGGGTTTAAATTGGATAATAGGAATAAATTCTTCCCTGTGAGGGTGGAGAGGCTCCAGCACAGCCCAGAGAAGCTGTGGCTGCCCCATCCCTGGAAGTGTTCAAGGCCAGGCTGGATGGAGCTGTGAGCAACCTAGTCTAGTAGAAGGTGTCCCTGTCCACGGCAGCAGGGTTGGAACTAGATATCTTTAAGGTCCCTTCCAACCCAGGTGATTCTATGATTCTATGATTAAGGTTTTGATGATGATGATGATGATGATGATGATGATGTTGATAGCACAGGGTGATCCTTGAGAAGAGTCCAGGATTACTGCAGGATCAGCACCAGCTTCCTGCAAGCCCTTAGCACAGCTCTTTGCCTCCTGCACAGTGCAGATCCCAGGCAACTCCTGCCCGTAAGGCTGGGATGAGTCACTCGCTGGCTTTCTCGCTTCCCGCCTCCATCCTGCAGGATGCGGTGTTTTGTCGAGTCTTATCTGCACTGAGGTTGGAGGAAGCAGATGAATGCAGTGGTTTCATGTCTGCAGAGCGCCAGCCTCAGCAGAGGGTGGGGTCATTAACAGAAACACGCAAACTTTATCTGGGAGGAATCAAGATTCCGCGTGGCCATCCGAGAGGACCTTTAGATTGCCATGTTCAGCCTGCGTGACGATATTCGGATCCAAGCCAAGAGAAATTATTTTAAAAAATAATAAAAAGGCTTTGTTAGACAGTACGTCAGGCTCTTCACTGATGAGTTGATGTATTGCCTTACGGTGTTCCCACATTTTACAAAATGATAAGAAATCTCTCAATTTCTGCATTCTCAATAGCCCTACTCCTTTTGTTATTCATCATCTTCTCACAGGTCAGAGATTGATGTCACTCCCTGCCTTCCCCCTTGCTGTGTTCAGGACCTAAATCAGAATTGCCAGGTAAAAATTTCCAAGATTGCTCTTTCCATTTCCTTTTCCAAGTTCCCAGCTATCTGCCTGGTTTTTCATCGCTTCTAAAAGGTCACTCTCTCAGCAGTCTGGAGTACACACTGTCCTTGCTTACCACACACAAGCATATTTTTGGAATTACCTTCCTTTTAACCTCTCACTGCTTCCCCATTCAGCCACACACTCTGGATGCCCACACAGCTGTGACTGATGCTTGCTGGCAGCAGAGGAAGCCGAGGTCTAAGCAGGCAGCAGCAGTGGGTGGCTTGAATGGCTCCTGACATGAGGTACCTCAGCACCCACCGTGGGCAGGTTTGGCACCTCCATTCTGCCCAGTGCTCTGATCTTTACCATTTCATGGGATGAGGCAGCACTGAAGGACACATGTAGGAGCTGGGGAGGAGCTCGGTGGGGCTGATGCTGTGAGGGCAAAGTGTTGCACAGGGCTCAGAGCATGCCTGGGATGTGGTTTCTGTGGCCATCCCCTCCAGCACTGCCCAGGCAATGTGATAGAGCAGGGACACATCTGTCAGCCCTTGTCCTCCAGAGGCAGACCTGGGTCTCCATGTCTCTGGTACTTCTTGATCCTCAATGCCCCCTAACTGCTCTGTAGGATCAACCTCCAGCTCAGAATCGGGTTGTTACTCATCCCTCCACCTTTCCTTTTCTCAAGAAAACCTGCTTGCTTTGCCCTTTTCCATTTCCAGACCTGTTATTTTTACCCCTGGAGCTGTACAGGGTAAGCCATGTCTGCTGCTGCTGTCCTGCTGGAGGAGGCAGGGCCGTTCTGCCTCCCCAGGGCTCATTTTTAGGGCTCTGTAGCTCTCATGGATGGTAGGAGCTCCCCAGACATCCTGGACAAACAGGGAGCTGGGAATCAGGAGCAAATCTGTAGCTCTGGGGTATGTGTAGGGACATGCTCCATGAGGTTACAACACACTCTTAAGCTTTCTTCAGTTTTTCATGGAGTCAAATTTCTCATCCTTGACAAAGATGACTGGATTCAAGGCCAAGGACGGAACTAAGGGTCTCGGGGAAGATAAAGAGGGTGAACTGGAGGGCTCCCATGGGATCAGGGCCTCACCTTGCAGAAGGACACAGCCAGACTTAGGTCCCATTGAGACAAATCCCAGGAACAAGGTGTCTGCACAAAGGCTCTTAACCTGGGGCTTATGCAGAGCAAACTCCTTCACCTCCTGCAGTGACCAAGGAGCTTGAATTTCCACACCTAAGTCTGAGCAAACAGGAACACACCAGCAGGTAATGTGGGATGACCTGTGCAGGAAGAGAAGTCTCTTGCTAAGTGCCAAGACTGGAGAAGGGAAAGCTGCCTTTTGGTGTCCCTCCTGTTGCACCAAAACCAGGAGAACGGGGATCTGCCTGGCTTGCAACGTGCAGCACCATTTCAGGACACAACTCAGACGTTGTTCTGTGTCCCAGTCTAAACCAGCAAGGGAAAACCTGTGCTGGATGGGGTTAGGAGAGAGCTTGTTTTATTCCAGCACATGTTGGGCTGATACTCTCTGGACTGTGCTCTTCCAGGTGCTCATGTTGAAGGATGTGGTGATTTAGGTCATACTTTGATCTCTCTTCTCTGACTTTGTTCTCAGCAATGTGGGGAGGCCCCTGAGCCCCACAATCAACCCATGGATATGGGGACAGGTCAGGAAAGTAGGAGGGAGATAGCACTCCTACATCCCACAAACCTCTGAGCTCTGCCTGCCAAGCCCACAGAGATGAGTGCCTGTAAGCGAGTCCATCCCAAGCCTCCAGCAGTTACACCATGTTCTCCCTCCTTTTCCCAGGAAGCAAATTGCAAACCCATGTAACCACAGGGACCAGCAGAGCGTGGAGGGCTCAGGCATCAGTCCACACCCTTCTGTGGCTCCTGGGAAATTGCTTCTGATGAGGCAGGAGAAGCTGAGCCTGGGTAGAAACCTCCCACTGGGTATATAGCTCTCCTTTCTTCCTGAAAAAATGGGAGCTCTGTTCTACAATGGACTGAGAACTTCTGGATCTGTAGATAAAAACAATCCTGGATCATGTGTCACCCCAGCCCCCAAAAAGCCTTTTGGTGGGGTTAGGGTTGGGCTCTGGACAGAACAGAGGAGTCTGTTTGGGTGGATTTGCTGCTGGGGCAATAGTAAAATGCAGCTTGAGATCCCTGTATGACTTGCAATGTGGGAAAATGTTTATTCCTCCATAGAATATTATTTCTCTCTTAAGTGGAAGAAAAATTCATCTCTCTTCATGGGAGCAGCGTGTTCCCCCTATTTCCCATTTGTGCCTGAGTGTGAAGAAGGTCTTAAGTGGAGCATCTACAGCCATGGAAGGAGACCTTGGTGAACAGGCATATCCTTCCCCAAGCCCTGCCCTTCCCAGAACTGCTGCCAGTATTTCCACCTACAAAACCAGGAACAGACACAACAGGAAGCAACACACTGGAATAAAGCAGCTTTTCAGAGACTTTGGAGACTAGGCACAACCTCTCCCCAGGAAGTGCTGGGATGGGCTGGTGAGTCTGGCATGTGCATGGCCATATAGTTGCATTTTGTCAGGCCTGGGAAATGAAATGATGCTTTCCTTTTCCAGAGGTCAGGCAGTACTGCTCTTTATGGATCTCTGTGCAAAAGATCAGAGAACACTCATGGTGGAGAGGATCAGTTCCAGGTTATCCATGGTTTTTCCTCTCCCTATTCCTGGCTGTGGAGATCCCGAGTGAGATGTCTGTACAGGATGCAGAGCAGTTGGCAGAAGCTGCTGAGATGGCCTGCAGATGGCTAAGCAACTTCAGGGAAAAGGGATGGGAGCTGGCATCATCTCCATGTGGCCTGTGGCTGGACACTCCACAGGAAACAGGGAGAGCCCAACAGCCTCACTGGAAAAGTCATCATCTGCATAGATCAAAGCATGAGACTGTCCTCAAGAGGAGAAAGTAACTAAAGAGAGTGAGAAACCTTGGTCTGTTTAGAAGAGAGGCAGAGGGAGAATGTGCCTCCCTGGACTGGCCTGGCAAGAATCAGGCTTGCAGAGGTGAGACCTAACATCCTAGGAGGGCACTGTGAGAGCACTGAATTTTATAATTTTCATATGAAATCAGAACAGGTTAAAAACCTTTGTTTGCAAATCCAGAGCATAATTAGCAGTGAGTCATGGAAAGTGCTGTTCCAGCTACTGTAAAAAACAAGCTGGCACTGAAGGGTCTGCTGGTCATTTGAAAGCAGCGAGAGCTTCAGCCCAAGATTCCTCCTTCCTTAATTGCACCACTCTTGGCCACTCGCTCTAAATTAAGCAGACAGGAGTACAAGAGAACTAATGCACTGCTCTGAAAGGCAAACCATTAACCAGTGTCTCTCAGATGTTTAACTTCAAGGAGGTGCGATTGAAATCTCATCAATTATGATCAGTGGACATGAGGAGGGCTTGAAGTTCATCCATAACGTAATTTGCAGGGTAATAAAAATTGAAGATGTGAAATCCCTGCTGGGCTGATTCTGCTTCAGTCCCCAGGGTGAGTTAGATGGGTCCCTGTACCGTAAGTACCAGAAGTGTAATAGGTACTCTGTGCAATAAGTGCAGTGCAAGAAAAGTTTCTCGGATGCACTTTTGTTACTTAGAGGATGTTGCTGTTGAGTATTTACACCACACTTACAAATCTAAGGATTTTCTGTGTAGTCTTATTTCCTGCTTTTGGCTTCATTGGCAGTTTTCTCTTTCACCCAGTTTTTCTGACAGTTCTTCTGGACCACAAACAGCTCTCCGCTGTCCTCTCACATCCTCTTCCTTTAAACACTTTGCTCAAGTTCTCTGCCCTCAGCAAACCAATCAACAGGAACAATGGACTTAGGGGAGACCGTGGCATTCCCAGCTGAAAAACAAGATTGAGTCCCTCACTTTCCCACTGTGCTGCTGACAGAACATTACTTAACACTCCTACCCTATGACACATTACCGAAACATTAATTATCCTGCCTGACTCCTTAGAAAGTAGGCAATTAAGTATTTAGCTTCGTTCTCCTGGTGAAGAAAACCAGGCACAAAAAGAGGTTAATAGGGGAAAGACCAATCCTGTCCTGTAGGGTGGAGAACATCCCTGTGCCTTGTGTCAGAGAATGGTTTGGGTTGGAAGAGACCTTGAAGATCATCTCATTCCAGCCCCCTGCCATGGGCAGGGACACCTTCCCTGGGTTGCTCCAAGCCCCATCCAGCCTCTTCTTGAGCACTTCTAGGGATGGGGCAGCCACAGCTTCTCTGAGCAATCTGCACCAGAGCCTCCCCACCCTCATAAGGAAGAATTTATTCCTAATATCCCATCTAACCCTGCCCTCTGGCAGTGGGAATCCATTCCCCCTTGTCCTGTCACCCCATGCTTTTGTCCCAAGTCCCTCTCCAGCTCTCCTGGAGCCCCTTTAGGCACTGCCAGGAGCTCTAGTGTCTCCCCAGAGCCTTGTTTTCTCCAGGTGAACACGGCCAGCTCTCCCAGCTGGTGTCCAGAGCAGAGTTGTTCCAGCCCTTGGAGCATCTTTATGGCCTCCTCTGGACTTGCTCCAACAGCTCCATGTTCTTCTTTTACTGGGGGCTCCAGAGATGAACACAGGGTGGGTGTGGGTGTGACCTTCCAGTCAATTCCAATTGAATTCCTCAAGTTCAGAGGATGAATGCAGAGCATGGGGCTTGTCTTACCCATCTCAGCCACCTGCAATAAAGCTGAGCCCTTCTAGAATGTACTAAGGCAGACCAGCACCTCAGGAGAGCAATTCAGCTTCATGCAAGACATGTCCCACTATGGTGGGCTGAATCATCCTCTGGGAAGAGCACCCAAGGAATCCACCTTCTCCATACTGCCCAGGCGAAGGTGTGGGTGCCCTGAGCAGACTGTGTGACTCCAAACCACAGACAGCATTGTTGCCAGGACCAATGCTCAAGAGTTCCTGGATCCTGGGAAATGTTTTGCCGCTGTCATCTGAGCTGACTTTGATGAGCATTGTGGAGCACCATGACAGAAAGAGGGCTGCAAGCTTGCTATTATCAATTTGATGACCAGTGCTCCATGAATTTGGGATATTTTTGGAGGGAGAAAATGCTGCAATACACTATTTCTAATGCAGAGAGAAAACGTTTAGCAAAAAGAGGAGCCTTTTAGCAACAGAAGGAGCACAAGTCTAGTAACAAGAGCTCTAGCCATTGTGACTAAGTATGCCATAAAATGTGTAATTAGGCACTATAGCAACTATTGAATTCCAAGGCATATTTTGCATCTGAAACACAGGACAGAGCTCTCTTTGGGTGATTCAGAGGAATCATCACAACACCCCAGCGCTCCACAGTGTACAATGAGCAGTGAGTGCTTGCCGTGCAAGAGCATCCCTGTGGGAGCAGTCCTGCCTGGGATGAACACACCTGCCTGGGGGGGAAGAAATGAGTAAATATTTTTAGGCTGAGGCACAGCTGGGAGTGTCTAGTCTGCTTCCTACGAGTGCTGAATTGTGGAGTGGAGCTGAGCGTGGTGGAGCGTCACACAGGTGGGCAGAGAGAGAGTGGCATGGGGGTGACGTCGGAAAACTGCATTTTCCAAAGAAGAAGGACATGGTATTGTTGGAGCAATGTTCAGAGGAGGGCCACAGATTTGGCAAGGGGACTGGAACATCTCCCTTCTGAAGACAGGCTGAGGAAGTTGGGGCTATTCATCCTGGAGAAGAGAAGGTGGTGTGGAGATCTCATAGCAACCTTTCAGCATCCAAACGGGAACTACAGGGAAGTTGGAGGGGGATTCTTCATCAGGAACTGTAGTGATAGGACAAGGAGTAATGGGTACAAAGTGAAAGAGGGGAAATTTAGGTTAGATGTTAGGAAAAAATTCTTTAGTGTGAGGATGGTGAGGCACTGGAACACCAGTGGAGGATGTGGATGACCCAACCCTGGCAATGTCCAAGGCCAGGCTGGAAAAGGCCCTGAGCAATGTGATCTAGTGGAAGGTATCCCTGTTCATGGCAGGTGAGGTTAGGACTAGATGATCTTTAAGGTCCCTTCCAACCCCAACCATTCTGTGATTTTACCAAAGGATGGGGAGTGTGAGTCTGATTTGTGCCACCATTCCCATCTCACTGTCTTTCCCTGCCCTCGGGTGCCCAATTTCAGTTCAGACAGGGCAAGGGTACCAAGGAGATCTTCTTTCCCCAGTGTGGCTCAGTGCCACTTGCATCCCTTAAAAGGCATCTTCTGACTCAGATACACTCTCCTCCATTGTCTGGGGCATGTTGTTTTGCAGCTGGAGACTGGTGAATGAAGCTGAGTTACTGACCTTGATTCGAAAAAACTGCACACTTGTGTTTTGCAAAACAAGCCTTTTAAAGCTGGCTTTTATGCAGAGAATTATGCCAATGTGTGTATGGAGGAGCTGGCATTTTGGGCCCCTTTCAATCTTCTGGATTGTCAGTGAGGTCTTTCACTGATTTAAAGCTTCAACCAAAAGACAGATGCTGCAAGAGGCAATGAAGAGGACTTAAGCAGGTATTGGAGTGTTTAGCCCAGGAGCAGATGCTTGGATCAGGGCCTAGATCAGAAGAGGTATTTTATTACGCTGAAGGAGGTATTGTTTTACTGCATTGTAAGGAGGCACAGATGATCCCTCTCTCTAAGGGGAGAAATAAAACATCATCTGTTTTTGAGGCTTGTTCTCATCCCTTCTCGGTGTGGATGTGCATGGCAGCCCCACAGGAAATGGGTCTCAATAAGCTTTGCCATTTTTTTTCATCATGTCATCAAAATGAGAGATGAAGATGAGTGAGGCCAGTTTGAGGAGATTTTGGAATTCCCTCTGGTCCTGCTGCAGCCTTGCACATAGGTTAGAAGTGTTTTTCTTTGAAGGTGCTACAGGAGGCAGCAGGCATTTGGCTTAGGAGGAAGTTCTTAGCCTGGGTCTGGTGCAGGCAGGAGGTTTGATTCCCTTTGTACCATGTCTGAGTTAAACCAGGCCCTTGCCTTGCAGGAGGAGCTTGGTTAGGTGAGCACCGCCAAAATCTGGTAGGACAATACCCCGCTGGGCCAGCACTCTGCTTCCGCTCCCTAAACAATGGGAGTTTACACAACTGCAGCCCACTTGAGGTTTCTGCCTTGCTTCATGGCTGAGCAACGAGACCCCAAACGTTACAGCTCTGCCTAATGTCCTTGGCTCTGTCCTGCTTTGGAAGGAAACATGCAGCGGCCTGTGCTGCCAATGCTATTTCCTCTCTCGCTTGTCTTTAAAGGTCTCTTTTTCCAACAGCTGATCGGCTCCGCAGCTCCGGGGAGGACGTGAGATCCGGCTGGCCCACGAGCTGGCTGGTATGGCTGCGTGCCATGTTGTTGTTTGTATTGCTTTCATTTTTCTGGCGTTACTTGGCTCTTCCACGAAACTTGTTTTCACCCTGAACTATGTGCTCATTACATATCCAAACGCCCACGCGAGGTTTTGCATGAGGAAACTCGAAACACACGCGCAGTAGAGGAGCGGGTTTCTGATGCAGGGGGATGATATTCATCTTGAGGCTGACACAAACAATTGTCAAATCCCTGACTTTCCTGCAGTTGGGGTTCCAGCTCGCTTTGCTGATGACAAGCACGTGAATGCTGTCTGTGCATCCTCCTGGCAAAGAGATGTGGGGAACATCTCTTGTGGTCACCTTGGCCTTTCCCAGAAACTCCAGCTACTGTCCAAGGCACACGTCCAGGGACGGCCAAGCTCTCTGGCAGCCTGGTCCCTGAACGCCAAAGGGACCTTCTGCTGCTAGGGAAGCTCTCACTTCCCCTCTGCGGCCCCATCCTCAGAAAGCAGCCAGCCACAGACAGCACAGATCCACCCAGCCAGCTCGAGGCTGGGAGGCACCAAAACGTGCTGGAGGGTTTCAGTGAGGTCCCAAGTGAGGGAGGCAGAAGCAGGAAAACTCTGGACAGGGTTTGCTTCATAAGGACAGGGAAGCTTGTGGAGGGTCTGGAGCACAAGTCCGACAAGGAGCAGCTGAGGGAGCTCAGCCTGGAGAAAAGGAGGCTCAGGGAGAGACTTCTCACTCTCTACAACTCTGTGTCAGGAGGGGGCAGCCAGGTGAGGTGTTTGCTCCAGCAAATGGCCACAAGTTCTCCCAGGGGAGCTTTAGATTGGGCATTACGGAAAATTTCTTCACTGAAAGTGTTGTCAAGCACTGAAACAGGCTGCTCTGGGTAGTGGTGGAATCACCATCCCTATAAGTGTTCAAAAAATCATGTAGATGTGGTACTTGGGGACATAGTTTAGTGGTGGGTTTGGCATTGCTTGATTTAGAGGTCTTTTCCAACCTTAATGATTTTGTGATTCTATGTGTAAGTGCCCTCCTTGTGGAACTTCCCTGGAGCAACAGGTCTCAGTCACTGCCGGAGGCAGGATGAGGCATGTTGGTGCCATTGGGCTCCCCGCATTCCTCAGATCCAGTGTTACATTGGCAGAGCAAGCACAGCACAGGCCTGGACCAGCACAGTGGGGTTCAGTTACTTGTGTTTTCTGAGTTTTCTCCCCCTTTTCCATGGCTCCGCCACCAGCTGGGCTCCAGCAGCTGCCCTGGTTGGATACAGAGAGCTCATCATACAGAGAGCTCATGAGGCTGCAGGCTGTCCAAATCTGCAGCACAACACTGCCCTGCACATCATGCTCCTCCCCACCATGCTCTGTCCACTCAGAGTGTGGAAAAAACCTCTTCTTCAGCAGCCACTGGTAACTGCACAGGACTGGGCAGGCTGAGCTGGAGGGACCAGAGGGCTCGGTTTGCAGCTTTGGATTGCTCTGCTTCCTCACAGCCTTCCTGCTGCCTCTGCTGCAGATGAATAAAGATTTTCCAGGGCTGTCAGTACTGCGTATTTCACCAGCATTCCCTTCACTTTAAGTCCAAAATGTGCTAAAAATACGCTGGCTTGGCATCCAGGTCTTGATTCAAGTGCTAACAGGATATTGGGCAGAGAAATCCTGGGGTGGTTTCACTGTGCAGCAGCAAGCTGCTGCTTCTTCCTCCTTTTCCTCCTCCTCCTGGCTGCTGCAGGGCTCTTACCCCCACTCTCAATCCCCTAAATTTCATATTCAGAGGTCACAGGTTTCACAAGGCATCGCTCCCCTTGGGCTGGTTTTTAGCAAGGTTCCGAACACTGAGGTGGCATCGCTCCCTCTGGAATTTGGAGTATATTATCAGCAAAGTATTTGTTGTATTGCTCCTGTGGTAATTTTGGGAGGGGGATTCCTGTAGGCTGGAGCTGGGATAAATGAAGTCTGAAATGCCACAGGAAGGCCACAAACTTCAAAAGGCCTCGTTAGTGAAGCAGCAGAAGGAGATGTGGATGTTTGTGCCTCATCCATGGATTTTGTTGTGCTGTTGCTGAGCCATGTGGCTTTGATAGCAGTGAAAACACAGCCAACCCCCTCTGGGAAGGGGTCTTGAGATGAAGTGCTTTCTGCTCCCCCTCACTTTTGAAACACCCAGTTGATGTTCAGCCTTCAAGGCTGCTGAGCGAGTTTTTCATCTGCAGGCAGATTTTTCTGCCACATTCTCACTCACTTTCCTAAAATAAAGGGGAAAAAAAAAAAGAATCCTTGTGCTAATTTAATCTAGCCAGGCATCCTGCTGTCCTGCCTCATAATATCTCTCCAATCTGTCATTTCCAACAGACAGTGGTTTACCGGTTTGGCTTTTATTTTTTTCCTCCCCCTGGTCTTGAAATATCTTTCTTTCTCAAGTAGCCCAGAGCTCCCCCAGGGGTGTCCCAATTTCCCCCCTTGCTTTGGTGGGAGCTCTGGATGAAACCATCTCCCTTCCTCAGGAAAAACCTTACAACAGCTTCAGACAGAGAGAAGCTTGTCAAAGAATCTCCAGCTTATGTGCTGGTCCTGTCGGTGCTGCATAGATGGTTGGACTTGATGGTCTTAAAGGTCTTTTCCAACCTTAACAATTTTATGATTCCAGGACCCAGTGTAGGATCGAACCTAAATGGGTTTCTCTTGATCCCTTTCTCAATCCCACCTGCATGGAGTCAGGGAATGAGCATTTCTTTTGGTAATTAACACTCTCAGCCCACCGGAGCCCCTCAGGGCATCCCTCTGGAGCCTCATGGCGCACGCCCTGAGCCCCTCATCCCCACAGTGCATTCCCCAAACTTCTCAGCTCACCTCAAACCCTCGAGGCATCCCTTGAGCCCCTCAGGGTATCCCTTCAGACCCACAACCCCTCCGAGCCCCTCAGGCCACCTCAGCTCCATAGAGCATTCTCTGAGACCCTCAGGGTGTCCCCCTCAGATCCACAGCCCTCCGAGCCCCTCAGGCCACCTCAGCTCCATGGAGCATTCTCTGAGACCCTCAGGGTGTCCCCCTCAGATCCACAGCCCTCCGAGCCCCTCAGGGTGTCCCCCTCAGGGCACTCCCCCATTCCCTCAGTCCTGTCGTGTCACCCCAG
>JAOTQP010000870.1:2815289-2867998 GCA_026413545.1 Cichladusa arquata | reverse complement strand
CGGCGCGCCCCCTCAGCCGCCCCCCGAACCCCACGGAGCGCCCCCCCCGCCGGCGCGGCCCCTTTAAGAGCGCGGCCCCTTTAAGAGCGCGGCCCCGCCCCCCGCGGTCGCTGCCGGGGCCGCTGCTGACAACAAGATGGCGGCGGCGGCGGGTCCGGCGGGCGCTGAGAGTCGCGTGTTGGGCTACAGCCTGCACCGCTGGAGCAGCTTCTCCTCCACTTACTTGCCCGAGTGAGTGCCGGGCTCGGCGCCGAGCGTGGAACGCGCTCCGGGCTCGGGTTTGGGGGTGGCCGGGCGGCTGGGCCTGTGTGGGGCCTGCGCGGGCCCCGCGCTGAGGCCTGCGCAGAGAGGCCGCAGCAGGGGGAGCGGGACAGGAGCTGTGTGTGAGCGGCGTTCTGTGTGTCACAGGGCTCTGTGCAGCAGATTTTGGGGTGCCGTGTGTGAGCAGGGTCTCTACAGGAGAGTTTGGGGCGGCTGTGTGTGAGAGGGTTCTCCACAGCAGGGCTGCGTTTGACAGAGGTCTGTGCTGCAGGACTTGGGGGTGTTAGTGGGGCAGGAGCCCCTCAGCAGGGCTGGAGGTTCAGGGGCAGGGCACCATCACTTGGGGCTGTGTTTGGGGAAGTGGTTCATGATGATATTTGGGGGGAGTTGCGTGGGGCAGAGGGTCTGGGCTTGAAGTTTTGAGGTGATGAGTTAGATGGGGAGAGCCTGGAGAGTCAGGTTTGGGGGTAGGTTTAGCACGAGGTATAGGCAAAGGAAAGTTACAGCTAAAGAGGAGAAGCTGAGCCCAGATTTGGGTGAAACACAGGTGCTGGTGTGGGAGAGGCTGGTCAGTTACTGGGTGAAACGAGGAGAAGGGTCAGTGCCCCTCCTGCCCCGCCCTGCCTCTGTCAGGTGCCTGTGGGCTCTGTGTTTTTTGGCAGCTGAGCATCCTCTCCTGCCCCTGACCTCTGGAATGCTGGGCTGTGTCACTTTCTGTTTTAGGGGAAGGGTGTCACTGCTGCCCTAATCGCCTGCCTTTAGGAATGTGGGGGTTGGCAGGAGCTGTTACAGCCATCGGTTTGTGCTGCTGTACCAACTCATCCCGTCCTCTGTTGACCATAGGGCATCCAGCTGCAGTCTGTGGAATTCCTCTAGTTGCTGAGTCAAGTTTGGAGTGATCACAGCGTGGTTTAGGTGTGATGTTTTTGATACACCTTCTGGATAAGCCATCCTTGGTGCTGGAATTCGGGAGGACTGCTGGGGTCACAGCACAACGAGGTCATTATGGGCTGTTGAGACTCATCTGGTCATCGATTGTCCTGAATTTACTGACCTTTGATTGATGTATCCTGAACTTACCCGCTGTCAACAAGTGACAGAGTTGCCTTAGTTGTTAATTATTAATATCCTCAATTATCTCCACTTTCCAAAATGAGGCAAACCTCTAAAAACAGGTTTTTAACTGAACTCCAGATTGTTTTGTTTTCCTGTATATTTTCTGTGTTAGATACGAAAAAGAACTGGTTTCTTTTCTAATTGGTAATCTTTGGTGATAATTAAGCCATCTCTTTACCTTTCCTGTTAAAACAGCTTGCCCTTAGGATGCCTCTTCCAAGTCTCTGATGGTCTTGCAGTTATTTCTACTGGCATTTCTGGCTTTTAAAATCTTATTAAGGTGTTGGTCCCTGAGGAGAGGGGTGACAGTCCATTATTGATCTCAGTGATGCTACATAAACACAGAGTATTGTCTTTCTCCTTGGTGTTCCTTTCCAAGGCTCCCATTAGTCCCTTTTGCTACAGACTCGTGTCAGGAATTAATGTTCACGTGCCATCTGCAGTGCTGCCCAAAGTCCTTAATGCCTTCCCTGATACAAATTCCCATTCCTGTTGCTGGGCTGGTATTTAACAATTGTGTGACCTTGCATTTGGATGTTTTTAAGATGTTTTTTAAAAGTGCTTGTCATCAGTGAAAACAATTTTATCTGCTTTTAAGCACTATGATCCCAGCAACGGGGCTGTTCTCTGGTGTGCTGACCTTGGTCTGAGGGATTCTGGTCCTAATGTGCTGTCTTGCTGTGGAAGTTTTGGTTTTTGCCTGCTAACTTTTTATTCCCATGGTCTGGGAGAGAGCTGGAATATGGTCTGAATTGGAAAGGAGAGGCTTTGACCTGTGATTTAAGATCAGCCTCTCAAAAAGAGGAAGTTTAACAAGGAATATATGGGAGAGTGGGTTTTTGGGGATGGACTGAAGATGAAAATCTTGAAAATTGCTGGGACAAGACCATAACACCCTGTGGGATGAACATGCACGTAGAACTAAAGGTTGTCCTAGTGTTTAATATGTAGAACAAAATTATGCTTGTCTGGAAGAACTTGATCTTAGAGGATGTTTTCCAACTTACATGATTCTATGACATTGGGAATTCTGGTTATACTGTAGTTTAAATGGGTTTGCTGGCATAGCTAGAAAGAAACCACTTTAACCTTGAAGGAGAGGCTCTGCCCTCATGTAGGTAGGAATGAATATACAGCTTATTAAATATTATTGCTTCTTGTTGGGAGTTGTGGTCTTGCAGGCCAAGTGCTCAGGGAGGAGCAGCAGAGGAATTAAGCATGATTTAAACACATGCCTTAAGCAGTTGTATGGTTTTAAATGTAAAACAAAGTTATGGAATGTAAAACTTTCATCACTGCTGACCAGGGAAGAAATTAGATGTCTAGTGATATCTCACCTGCTTATGTGATGCTGAACTGACATTGAAACTTTTCAGAACACTGAGATCATCTGATAACCTCACTTTTAATTTAAAAAAAGCCTAAACAGAGCAAAACAAAAAGTGTTTTTCAAAGGCCTTTCTGGTCATGCTCTAGTTGAGGATCAGTAGTCTGTTGAAAAACATTAATTTTCTTTCAGTGACAGAGAAACTTCCTCTGCTGAATGCCAGTGTCATTCCTCTTGCATTTGGTGATGGTACTGGAGGATTACTTAGTGCTGGATCCAGTTTCTGGCAGTTTTACCAGTGCTGCAGCTACTTGCATGTTTGCAAGGAGCTGTCCAGACATTAAGTGAGGATTGTCTTAATGAAAAGAAGTAGTTCTCCTGTTTTTCAAGTCACTGGACTTGTTGTCTATTGGTTTGTACCAGCAAGAAGACTGACTTGGATATTTATTTTAGAAACTGTGGGTAGAAATCAAAGAATTAGTCTGGTAATAGTGGCTGGCTCAGTCTGTGTTGTAGGGTAGGTTGTGCCTTTAGGAAGAGAATTGATCCAAGAGGAAATTTGTTGTTGAAACATCTGTTGTTTCCAGAGATGCTCTGCCTGTGCAGAGGCACCGGTGCATTGAGAGGCTTCAGCTTCATTGGAAAATGATCAGCCCAGCCCGTTGCCTGAGCTCTGTCAGATCCATTCCTTGCCTCTCCAAGGTTCCTCCCCAAAGGAATGGAGCCTCAGGGGAGGCTGCTCCCTGCCTCACATGGGACTGGCCTAGGGATTGCCCCACCACTGGCAGTGACTTCACTCCAGTGGCACAAATGAGTGCTGGTGTCTTGAGACATGAACAGAGACAGGGAGATGGACTTTATTCTTCTCCCTTCTCTGCCCTCCTGATGGAAGTGATGAGCTCAATCACTTTGTTTCTTTCTGGACAAGGAGGGAATAAAGTTATAGAAGGTAATGCATGCCTTGCTCCAACTTGGTTTTGTTTTGTTTTTTTTTTTTTTGTAGGGAACAGAACCAGAAGCTCTTGCTCTCCACTGAGAGAAGCACTTCATATCTGACTTTTTTAGTGGCCTGTTTCTGTTGCTCAAATTTTCAGTCCTTCAGGTTTCCCTGTATAAAATCTCTGTAGAGGAAGATCAGTATGTTTCCTGTGTTTGACTTCAGGATTTTTAATTAGTGTTTTGTTTATTTCTTGTGCTGAGATTGTTATTAAGAATATAAATTAAGATTGGTTTCTTAGCTGATAATTAAATACCATTAACAGTCTCTTAGTTGGTGTCACTTTTTCACTGCAACTCACTTTTATCTATTTCACAGTCAACTTCAGTTTTTCAGAGAATTCCAGTCTTCTCCAGTTTGATGCCTTGAGTGGTGTCATATGGTGAAGGCTGAATAACTCTGTTGTTCCTTTCTAGGCAGTGTCCTGGAGCAAGGAAAAATCCAGTTGATTTGTTAAAATACACTCAAAATAATTTTATTCATTGGTTTTCTGTTTTTCCATCAAACTAGGGGAAGAAAACTTAGTGGAAGATACTTTGATAGTAAAATATAAGTGACTCATAGGCTTTTAAAATGTGATTGCAATATTTTTTGCTTTCTAGTTATGAGGATGTAACAGCAAGTTCCTGGCCAGACTAAAATGCACTGCTGTAGTGATCTGCTCTGAAAGAAGTTTACTCTGATGTTTCAAATCTTGCAAAACCTTAGCAGGAAGGTAGAGAGAACACATATAGCAAACTTTTTGGGGTAAAGTCCAGAAGGATTAAAAACAACAGGCCTAAACAAACAAACAAAAAACCCCAGGTGGAAGATAACCTGAATTCCAGCTCCTGTGATCACTGAGATTTTTGTAATAGGAAAAAACCATGTGTTTGTGGCCAGTGAATTGTGGTTCTCTGTTTCTCCTCTGACCACATGAAACTGATGACTCAGATCTGTACCTTAGAGGTTCATAAATGTCTTTGTAGATGCATCCAGCTCTTGAAGAATCTCATGTTCAAGCTGAGATCAGTCATGACTAATGAAAAGGTTTATTTTTAATAGTATGTTCCCTGAGCCCAAGCTCTGTTTCCTTTACAAGGTGAAGATACCTTCTGCTGAGGTCTGAGCAGGTTCAAGCCATGTAAACCAGACCTCAGTGGTGGAAGAGTTGTAGACCTGTGACTTTGGAGGTTTTTTGCACCAATAATAAGCATTAATGTACTTTTTTCAGCTTAAATTGTCAGCATTTCTAGCTTTACTTCAGTATTTTGACATCGCCAATCACTTTGCTTGTTGTAATTGCTTTGCCTTTAGGTATGGGAAGGCAAGCAGGCACAGGGCCTGGCTCTGTAACTGCTGATTATTTTCAGTATTGATCAATACTTCCCACAGTTACTAAAATGAGCAGGGAATGCAAACCCTGCCTAACCAGTGAGCTGACCCACTCCTTTATTCTCAGCTGAGCCCTGTGTGTAGAAGTGCTCTCAGTTTTGCTTTTTGTCCTTTCCGGTGGCCAGTGGAAAATATTTTTTCCCCTCTGCTTGTTTGTGTGGACTTTCTGGATGTTTCTAGACAATCTCATGAACCTTCTGACAGGCATTTTCCCTCTTGTTTACGTCACTTCTGTAGTCTAGGATTTTTCTATGAGTGCTGAAATTCAGTATTTACAGAGTAAAATATTTCTGTAGGAAATAAAACTGCCTACAGACTGAATACATAACTATAAAATGCTTCTTTGGTGTCTGATAAAGTTAACTAGTGAGAAAGAAAAATGTCAGAGGTGGGGGGATTAAAAAAAAAATCACAAAATTATGATGTTATGAGGAATTATGAGTTGTGATATCTCTTGCTCCCCAGGTAACAGCACAAGTGCTGTAGTATCAGGAGAAATCTCTTTAGGCTCCAGTTAAAATATAGACATTATTTAAGAGACTAGACAGGTTTATTCACTGGCAGAAAGAGGAAGGTGAAATGCTAATTGCTCAGGTTCCCTGGTGTGCCCAACCTGGCAGAACCTGTAGTGCTCTGATGTACAGCCTATTCTGGGATGGCATTTTATAGGAGCATTAAGGATGTAAAATTTTCATAGGAGGTGTTAACATCATCAGATTGTGAATCATTTGCTGTGTATGTGGCTGTATAGCCTGTGAGTTTAATAAAAGTTTTCCAGCCTTTAATTGCCAATTACTGGTTTAAAGACTAACTAGTTATTGGGGTAGAGTTTTCCTTGGGAGAAATGTTGCTCAGGAATCATGTACAGTCTGCTTGATTTTTTTTTTTTTTTATGGCAAAGAATATGGTTTTTACTTCTGTACATTCATTTATCAGATTGCTGGTGGAATGGTCAGGTTTATCACCACCATCAGTTTTGTGATCTGATCCTGATTTTTTGCTGAGATTAAGTGGTCTGGGTAGCACTGATTATGTCACGTACATAGATGGTGACTTGTTCCAAAGCAAGCCAGTGCTTGACTTGAATTACACTTTAATACAAACCTGTAAACCCAGATGTAATTTTGCTTTTTTTACCTGTTGAATTTTGTGAGAGGAGTGAGCTGTAAGTTCACTGGGTCTGAATTCCTTAATACACCAGTTACTGGAAGGGAGGAGGAGCACTGAAGATGTAGAGTGGCTTGTTGCTTTAGGTAGTTGCTATTTCAGTCATTACTTGCAACTCAGTGTGCATAATCCTTGAGAAATTATTTCCTGGATCAATTTAAATCAAGGAGCACAACCATCTATTTAAGTTGAGGACAGCAGCCTGCACGTCTGAATTTAAACTGCAGGAGCAGACTGGCTAATAGCACTTGCTCTTCCTCTGCTGGCACCTTGTGCTGTTCCTGGAAAAGGACAGGATCTTCATCATGGATAAAAATTGGGCTCTGGTTAGTTTGAATTTGGTGGTGTTTTCCTTGGTCTTCCCTGCCTTTCCTCCTGAGACTGGCTGGGTTCATAATGTCATGCTCAAGCTCTGGGAAGGTGCCTGAAAAAACATTGTAACTCCATTTAGGACATGAGCTGTATTTTTCTGGAATCCTTTTCTGTGGTACATAGTTTAAACAGCATTTGGCTGTTATGGTAATTATATTTAAAGAGCAATTTCCTAGCCTGTTCTGCAATTGAAAGTTTTGTTAGTAAAGAGATGCTCTTAACACAGTGTTAAATTGGAGGTAAAAATTTGGGTTAGGTAAATTGACCCGTGAATAAGGAATTGATGAATGAGTTCCCACTCCACTCTTATGTGACAGTGTACTACTGCTAACTTTCAGTTTTGTCTTCTAAAAATCCTGATTTCTGCTACAGGGTTTGGAAGCTGCCAAATATGGAAGTAATTTTGGGAACTGCTGTATCCTTTAGCATGAATTATGTATATTGATCCAAAATAAGGAATTATTCCCTAATGTAATCCAGGGTCAAATGTTTGACCTGTACTGTGTTTTTCCTCATAACCAGCACTTAACAATCTGATACTTCCTTGTTTTCCCAGATCAGTATTTTGTCTTCTATATTCCTTGAGTTGCACTGTCAGTGAGAGAAACTTAATTCCGAAAGGAAAGCTGTGAAAGTTTTCCCACCTGGAACCAGGAGGCATTTTCCATAGAGTTTTGTTGGTAAAATCTCCAAACCTGACATCAATTTGGGCATGAGGGAGATTCAGTCTGTTTTTTTTGAACATAGTCTGCTTTAAATTCTTTTACAGGCATCAGTTTTTTGGGTGAACTTTTACTGGGTGTGAGGTTACAGTGCAGATGAGTACTAAAGATGTGTTTATGGCTTGCATTAGCAATGTATATCTTTACATGTAGTCACTGAGTCTGGTTTTATGGCTTCCCCTGAGTGGAATTATTACAGATATTGTGGAATAGAAGAGCATCCTTGCAAGGTTGCGAAATTGTGGAAGACCTTGATCTGTTTTCTGGCCTTCGTTAAGTTTTTCCATATGTGCATTAGTCAAACAGAAATACTCTACTGAGGTTGTGATGCTTCCAAAATACAGCACAAGGAATTTACATAGATGAGCTGCTTTCCTCTAATCTACTTAAAAAGGATCTGTCCCATCCCAAGAAAATGCTTTTGGAAATGAGAAGGGAGCAGTGCTGAAGTGGGCTGCTCCAGCAGGACTGTGGTACATTTGGAAAGTTAAAGTTCAGTAACTTTTCTGTGATTGCTGGCAGTAGAAATCCCTATGTTCACACACAATCCAAACTATTTTCAAGCTAGATATGAGATTTTCTCAAAATGAAAACTGAACGTTGTTATCCAGTGTTTGTCGGTGGTGATGTTTTAAAGTCTGGGAGATTTCATTCCAGTGTTTTATCTTTTGGCTACAAATTCAGTCAACTGAAGAGTGTAATCTCTTCATCTTTTTCCTTGAGTCTTGAAGGGCAGAATTCATGCTATTCTTGGTCTCTTTATTAAGCCAGGGATTTATTTCTACTCAGGGAGTCTTCTGGTATCTTACCTAGGCTTGGTTAAAAGGCTGGAATTCAGATATCCTTGTATGCTCAAATATCCTTATTAAGGATAATAATATGTACAGGTGAACACAGAGTATGAAATGAGTAAAAGAAGCTGCATCAGATGATCTTGCAATCACTGAGTTCACTAATATCACTGGCATTTTAAGTTTTTTTCTTTTAAAAGCAGATAGACATTAATTAAACTACATAGAAAAGATTTGTTTTAGTGATCTAACAGTTCTTAAATTTAAACCTAAAGTCAGTGCAGGGAGAGAATGAACCTTGGTAATTTTTCAAGCTTAGAAGATTCTCAGCATCACTTAGCAGTGAAATTGCATCTAAACTATAATCCCTAAATGTTGGGACAATTAGGCTGGTAATCATCTGTGATGCATGAAGTTACTGTGGGTACCAACATGAGTAAATAAGCCTGACTTTATTTTTTCTCCTGTTTGTTTTTCCTCTGTGCTAACACTGATATTCCCAGGCTGGAGCTGGGAGCTTTTGCCACCAAGGATTTGAATCTCTCAGTGATACAGTCAAAAGTTTAATCCGCGATTTAGGGTTGAGTGTCACTGGAATAGAAGTTATTTACTGGGCTGTGATAACTTGGAAGTGACCTCAGGAGTTGCCAGGGGAAGGTTTAGATTGGATATCGGGAAGGGATTCTTCACCAAAAGAAGCCAGCCTGTCCAGCCCTGGCACAGCTGCCCAGAGCAGTGGTGGAGTCACCATTCCTGGAGGGATTTTAAAGACATGCAGATGTGGCACTTGGGGACATGGTTTAGTAGTGGCCTTGACAGTTCTGGTTTAATGGTTGGACTTGGTGATCTTAGGGCTTTACCAACCCCAAGTGATTCTGTAACTTCCTGCCTACACTGCTGCAGTTTTAGTCACTATTGATACTACTCAATTCCTGTATGTCTCGAGGAAGAACTGATGAATGAAAAGAAGTCTTTAAAAGTCTTAACTAGGTGGGGGGAGTAAAAACAAAAAGTATTTCCTAACTTACCTTACTGGAAATGTCTGTGACAGGGTCATTTAGCATTTAAGAAGCAGTTTGGTTGGTCTGGCAGTGATGGTAGGCAGCTTAAAAAACAAAAGTAAACTTTTCATTCAAAAAATTGAGAACCTGATTTTAATTGGGCTGTTTCTAGGCCAGAGCTAAGTAATGTCAGGTTTGTTGTCCAGTATAGTCAGCTGTGATCTGATGAATATATTTCTGTAAGATTTCTAAATTCTTCAGTTTATTTCTGTAATGCTGTATTTATTAAGCTATTTTATTTTTGATAGAAATAGGTTTATAATATACTGGGTGATAGTGTGAGACTGCTGAGGAAGTTAAACAAAATTGAGCAGCAAGTTGGCCAATCTCATGACATTATTATATTTAAAACTGTGCTCTCCTGTACATGTTCTACTGAAACTTTCTTTTGCTATGCAAGAGGTTAAGAAATGCTGTGTTGTAAAAAAGCAACCCCAAAATCCCCACTTTTTTTCTTGAATAGACCTGCATAATATCTTCCCATTTTTACTGTGTTTTAATCTAGATATCTTCATGTCTTGACATTCTTCTGCCACTCTGAGCAGAGAACTTTTCCAGTGAGAGGGAGAGAAGCTGTAGCAGAACCTAAAAAGTGTTTTTTGACTTGACTTTAGGTGACAGCCATAGGTACCTGCAGGTTTTCAAATTGCAGCCAAGTGGTTCAAAACCAGCATGGCATGTAGTGAGTTATGGGAGTTGCAGGAGAAAAAAAAATCCGTATTTTTTTGCAGATCCATTGGGTTTTTAGGTGATAAGTAATTTTTTTCCCCCTGTTTTTCTTGGTTAAGGCTGTGTGTACATTCCAATGTCTGGGCTGGGCAGGATTATCTCTGGATGCTTTCTGCTGGCTGCTGTTAGGGCTCTGCATGTTTGGAATAGTTAGCCCCACCATGTCTTACAGTGGACTTGATGGAAAGTCTAGTCTGTGTATTCCAGTTGCTGTGTTCTTCTTTTGGGATGGTTGTAGGAAAAACTGAAAGAATCATCACATGGACAACCCTGGAGCAAGTATTTAGTCCATTTCCAGCCAGTCTGTGTTTTCCTAGCACTCCAAGTGCCTTTTTGCAGTGTAATGGCATGGTAGCTCTGTGGTTTTGAAGAAGAGAGTCTGAGTTCCAAGTCCTCTTAGTAGAGCCTGTGCCCTTTCCTGCACAGCTGCTCTCTGAAGAGCTATGTGAATGTGCCAAGCCAAGAGTGTTTAGGATTTGTTTATTCTTAAAGACTCGTTCCTGAAGTCATGGATTTCCCTACTAGCAGCTCCATGGAAATATTTAGGTTAGATGCAAATTTTAGCTGCCTTAAACCTAATTTGCAACGTATTCTGCAAAGTCATCTTATTTCTCCCTTTTCCACTGGAGCAAAGGAAAACTCTCCCTTAGTGATTGTCTTGCCTGAACCCACAGAGCTCTTTGTACAGAGAAGTCCCCAGGCATGGGGACATCTCTGTCATTCCAGCAGAGATCAGCCAACAGTTGGCACAAAGGATATGACGATTTCTGGGTTGCTAAAAGGAAAAAATATCTCCTTCCAGCAGTTGTGAGACCAGTGTCTGCCTGGGTAATAAAATGAAACTTACACTGTGCTCTGCCAAGAGCTTTCTGCATGGAACCATCCACTTTTTAGCTATGAATGCTTACAATAAGGCTTAGCTGCTGATAGCTGTGCAGGCAGCCAGGTTAGAAAATGAGGCACACCAGGGCTGCCTCTGGAATTGCTTGTGGTGTTAATAATAATAAAATGGCCCCTCCTATGCTTCTCGTAGCAGAGGTGTCACGTCATCTCATTTTTTTAGTACTTTCTTTCCAGTGGGAAGGGGGGATTGGGAGTTCACTCCAGTGGGACCCCCTTTTCCCAATGCAACTGCTCATCTTTCAGGCTCAGTTTGTGCTGGTGCTGGTATGAGCTGATCTGACGAAATAAGTTATTTATGCAAATCTTTATTATAGCTGCTGCTGTAGGGAGGGGGAGGATCCTTTGCGAGTGGGTGGGATGGTCCCTTTGGCAGTGTTGCAGTTTTGTGCCAGACTTGATCTTGTATCCACAGCTGATGATGATAAGTTATCTCAAACCACGTTTAATGGGATGCCTTTTTCGCAGGAAAAGCTTGCGTAAACCCATCGGTACTTGTGGTAGCTCAAGGGCTTACAAATAGTTCTTTTTTTTTTTTTTTTTAAAATGTCTTGTGAAAATAGCATGGAAAGTCGTTGTGTTAATGGAATTTTCACTTCTCAGATTCAATCTAGGTGTCATATCTGCAGAGCCTCCCTCTGGGTGCTGTGTAGGAGTTTTGTGATGTCCAGAAAAAGGGCTTTACATGGAAAAAGACATCTGCTGTTAGGACATGCTTTTATTTGCTTCTTATTGCCTCATGGCTGGTGCAGTGTTTGCATTCCTCCAAGTCCATAAATTTTCCTCAACTGTTATGGCAAATCTGCTTTGTACACATGGACTTCTGTCTTCACTGTTTGTTTAATCTTAATAAATTAATAACCCATGTATTTTAACATTTCTAACTCCATTGATACTGCTGTCTTTATCTTTCATGTCTCTTTTTAGCCTTTATTTTGTGTGAGCTGCCTGTTCCTTTTCTCTCTCTGTGGAATAATTTTTATCTGGTCTAGCTGTACTGATTGAGATCTTCCTTGGTTGTGGCAAATCTTTGACCTGGAGAAGCAAACAAATCTACTTCTAAAAATATGGTATTTGGGATCTGTCCCAGGTACAAAATGCCTCTTTCCAGCTGGGCATTATCTGACCATGCACCAATGCCAATTCCTGCAAGTGTTGCTCAATGTATGAAGAGTTTATTGTCTAATGTTTAAACAAATGTAATGAAATCATAAATAAAATTTATTCCGTAGAGTAACTTGTCTTGTGTTCCAGGATTAGGATAAAGTTCCATAAAGGAGAAAAGCCATACAGCATTATCTAATTTTATCTGCCTTATATATCTTATATTAAATACTTTAGGGATACAATCTTTAAGTTTAGCGTTTTTTTTCTCTCCAGATACTAAGAGGTATTAAGAATTTATTAAATACCATGTCTTGCTTGTGGCATGGTACAGGAGACTGCAGGTGATTCTTCTCAAAAGCAAGTGTCTTGTGGTTTCTACTGGTGACTTAGCTTTCAGACTGGCAGCTTTTATTAGAAATTTGTGTCTCAGTTCCCAAATTCTTCCCTTTGCTTAAAGCGATTTGTTTTGTCCCAGTTGTAATTAAAGACGGGGCCAGGTTTTCTCTTGGAACTGAGCCTCTTTGCACTGCAGATGATGTTCTTAGCTGGATGTTGAGTTATGTAGAGCCATGTTTTTTGTGTTTGATGGGATTGGAGCAGAGGGCAGTGCTGTTCCATTGCATTTTCCCAAGTGGGGATGGGTGAATAACGCAGCCACAGACCTGGGTTGGTGCTGGCATCACTGTGTTAATAAATACCGTGCTATGATGGGAATCAGCTAAAAGGAGAGGGAACTTGACTTTTATTCCTGCACTGTGTGAAAATCCGGAGGTGTTCTCCAAGCCTATGGATAGACACAGCCTCTTGGCCAGCTCTCAAAAGTGTTCACATTTCAGAGGCCACCCTGGTGTGGCTGCTGGCCCTGTCCCGTGTCTCATCCTGGGACTGCCTGGATACTGTTGCCACTGTGGTGATTTTGGGCTGCCCAGTGTGGAAAAAGCCAGCTAATTTTTGTGTGGTAATGCTCAACCTCTGACTTAACCTCTTTCCCTTTGGAGCTTTCGTTGGAGCTCTTTTTCCTCCAGCCCTTTGTAGTAATCCAGATGCTCGTGTTCTTTTCCTCCTACACAGCAGATGGAGATGGCAGAAGCCTTTTGATGACTGTTTCCTTCTTTTTACATAAGTTTTATGAGCTGACGAGTTCGTTAGTTGGAAGTGGTGGAGCTCACAGGCCCTGTCCAGCAGGTGGTGCATTGTCACCTTGCCAATAATTATATATATTTTAGGGATTTTTAGTTTTTTTGTTTTTTAGTTTAATCTGGGATGTGAGCTTTACTGCATGGTTATAGAAGAGAAAGCAGATGTGTCATGTAACTGTCATGATGGATCGGTTTCATTTTAGCCAAAAAACAGCTAGTTTGAATTTATTAAATACCAGAGTGTTGTGCTATTTCAAAGTGAAGCTGGTTGAAGAGTTGAACTTCTGCTTGTTTATGTGTTGTTCTAGGCTTGTAGCTCATGAAAAATACTTGTTAAAATTTGGCATGACTCGGGTGGTCATCTTTCTGTGGTCCAGGAAAGCCTAAAGTGGGTTAGCAGCCCTCTGTCTCCCTTCCAGCATTGCCTGTCTACCAAAGAAGAGTTTTTGCCTGACTAACCCTCCAGCTGCTCATCATTTCAACCTTATTGAAAAGTTCTTACCCTACTGAGGTGTATAAACTCTTTTTTTCCACTTCATTACGGACTTAGGCCTAAGTAAATTCATCTGTTTTACATTTATTTCACAATTTGAAGTTTTTTTTATTTCACAACTTGGAGCTCTGTTTCACAACCACAAAGCTTGAAGGCGTATTTTGATGTTCCTGTGAAATAGTAATGTAGAAAATCTTTAATAAAGAAGGGGTAGAACCTGAATCTGTACCTAATGATTTAGGCAGTTGCATGAGAATGTTACTGATCTGAGTGTACAGTGCATTTATTGGAGATGTAAAATATGTAGCTGTTACTTAAATTACTTTTGGCTTCTTGTTTCTTAGGAATATCTTGGTGGATAGGCCAAATGATCAGTCCTCAAGATGGTCTTCAGAAAGCAATTATCCTCCCCAGGTAAGCTCCTGAATCTGTGCTGCTCTGTAGCTCTCTTGTACAATTTAATGTATACTGGGGTTTTTATTTTAAATGTGGACTGCTGCTGTTCACATTAACATATTTATAGGCTTCTTTCTCTGAGTAAAATGCAAGTTGTTGATATATGAGATATTTACATTTCTAGCAATTTGTGATCCTTCTAGAAGTGCTTCATTGTGGGGGAAGTTTCAGGTTTCCTCCTTGGCAGTCATGGTTGTGCTGGAAATAATCAAACCTTATGGTGAGATTAAGCTGCTAATGAGGCGTGCAGGTCCCCCTTTGTCAGCACTACTGGAGGCTGTTGTAGGTTCTTGGCCTTGAATCCCAGATCTAAGGAGCTGCTGTTTGTTTCTCCTTACAGCACGTTCAGAAATGTGGCCTCTAGTTAGAAGCACCCATGTTACCTCTTCTGCTGGTTAAGCACCTTATTAAAATAAGATTTGTATTGATTTTAGCATCTAATTTGCTTCTCACTATTATTAAGGCTGTTAGACTATCCAGAATATGCTTTTTCACTTTTTTTTTCTCCAATGCATGTTAGCCTTTTCTCTGTGTTAGAGCTGTACCTTATTATTCTTAAATGGTTTGATCAGCTTCTATGTCTCTTATGCTGCTTGTTTTCAATCCTTTGTTTAAAGCACTGATACACAGAACAGTGTCTTGCACAGTGCAAAGTTCTGCTTATCTACTTATTTAATCCAAGTATTCCTCATCAGTGAAATCTCACAGGATTTTTCTCTAGGTAAATCTTGCTGCTTTGTCTTGGACTTGTGCTAAAAATCCAGAGTCTGCACTGGTGGCTCCCTAGAGTAGCAGGTCATCTGCTGCAGCTGAAGAGCTTTCACCTGGATTTTCTGATCAATCCTTCTGTGTCATTGTGTTTGTAAAATTAGATTTTTGGATTTTTTAGAAGAGAAGGAAAGGTATCCTCTGTATTCCACTAACATGTTCCTTAAACCTGATTGTGAGGACTGATATTGATGCCTCTATGCATCTACTGCTCTTTGAATTTGATTATTTTACTTATTTATAAATATTTTGATAAACAACGTGGAATTTTAATCCATGGTCCGAAGCAGTTTAATCTGTCTAGGAACTATGGATTGCAGATTAATGGGTATTGAGCATGGATTATATCCTAGCCTGCATGCCATCGTTTACTTTCTTTCATGCAGGAGGCACATGTTTTTCTTGGTTTTTCTTGAGCCAACCCAAGGCAGGATTGGACTGGGTTTTTTATCTGACATGTGCTCTTAGTTGTTGCTTAAATTCATTCTTTAATTTTCTGAGCCGTCCTGAACATTCAGTCCTTTTCAAAATCTGATTCTGGCATGGGAGCACACTTCTTGTAAGTGGATGCTTTAGAATATTCCCAGTTTATACTTAAGTCTGACAAGGAGTGATGCAGGTTATACTCAGACATGTAGATTAAGCAGGAATTAATTAGAGTGGCAGACTTCTGTACAAACCACACGAGCTTGTTAAAGAGATGTCTTCTAAAAATTTCATGTGTATGAGTTGTGACCTGAATGGAGATCCTGTTGCAGAATGACTTGACTCCAACCCTGGAGAGTTGGGCACTGCTCTGCATGCTAAGCAAGGCATTTAACTCAAACTTCTTGGTAGGAGAGAGATGAAATAGCACTGGCATTATCTCCCTGTGTGTCATGTATCAAGACTTATATTAGGTATCCAGAATTAAGGCCTGGGACGCAAAAAAAAAAAAAAAAAGAAAAAAAAAAGTCCTCATGTGGCAACTGAGATTGGCAAGGCAGTATTTGAGTTGTATTCTATTACTTAAAGACAAAACTAACAGAAAATGTGACTGGAAAAGACCATGTTGCTGCATCCTCTTCCTTGAATCTTTGTATCTAATAATGAGAATATAAAGTACTGTGTAGTTGCTCATGTGTTCAGCAAGCCCAATCCTGAGCACTAACAGAGACAATGTATTTGCAGTGCTTTTATACTATATAAAGTACTGTATATATACTATATACTGCAGCTAATTCTCATGTTTCTAATCTGAGTATTTAATTATTCATGTAAAGCATTTTTTACAGTTTAATTTCCTGTTGAAAAATTAGCTGGAAAGAGGAAGTGGGGAATTAAAATCTTCAGAAGTCTCGTGTGTGCAAAGAATGCAGTTTTTGTTATTTCTGTGTATGCAGAAGCAGTTCCTATTTGTGTTGTCTCATACTTGACAGATGAAAGAACTCCAGATTTGGTTGCATTTTGATCAAAATAGTTCTTGTACCTTGTCCATTGAAAGACTGCCAAATTAAATGCAGGAAAAACATTTATATAGGTGTTCTGCTTCCTTGGTTTTTTTCCCAGTGGCTGAAATTCTTACAGCAGAATCTTAGCTTGGAAAACTTCAGTTGAAACACTGAATGACTGAATTATAAATGTGGTGAGGAGAGAATTTGGGGGAAAATCAAGTTGAATAATGCATATTCCTAAAAATACTGATTTATGCACATGACTTCTAATCTCTGGAATAAATATCATAGATCCTATAGAAAATGAAGCTGGAAATAATTTTATAGGTGTTGTGTTGGCAGCTCTTCAGTTAAAAACTGGTCACTCGTGCAGTGACGCACTTGCTGAAGTGTGTGGGTGGCCATAATGGTCGGGACAGGAAGTGAAGTAAAACTCAGGGAAATAAAGCTCTCCTTGTTCCCAGCTCTATTAGCTGAAACCAGGGTTAAGGCACAAAGCAAGGACTGATGTCCAGCGTGCTCAATGTGAGATGTTTTAATAAACTCTGCATTCCTGATCGCTGGTGTTTGTCTCCTCAGTGCCTCACCTTAATGCCAGGGTTTAGCAATTCCCTGCTGAGGTGATAAAGCTGTGCTGGCTTAGAGGTAAAAATATGAGTGAGTCCCTAAACACTGGTTTATTCCCTTCCCTCATTGACTGAAATAAAACCTTTCCTGACACCTTTTCTTTCAGAGCACATACTAGAAGAGCATAGGTAAAAATGTGTCCAGAAGCTCAATGAAAATGCAGTAAATGTGCTAAGTCCATACCAAGCCTTTTTGAAAAGGGCAAGAAAATGAAAGTGGAAGTTGAAATGCTGCCACGTGACTATATTTAGTAAAGGGGTTTCCTGGCTTTGTGGGTATGGTAGAGTTAAATTATTCTCGTGGCCATGAAAGCTGCCAGTTGGTTATGAATGAGTGCCAGTGAAAGGAAATACATCTGACAGCTGTTTTTCTGTTTATTAAACTAGATATCTTTCTTGAGTCTTGAAATAGATGACCCAGAAATTATATATTTAATAACAAACCTGTTATGTAGTAACCTATTCAGGCAGGAGAGGGCTGATGGTTCTATTTTTAATTCTGTTCTCAGCTTACATTGAAAGTGTGAAGCAATGAGGCTGGTGATGCTGAAGACCATGGCTCTGTCAGAAAGGCTCATCCTGATGATTCTAGTGATGGTCTGATGTGGAAGACTTTGCAGAGCATTTAATTCCCCTGAGTAGCTTGATTAATAGCATGTAGAACAAAAGCATAGATTTTTATTTAGCCACCAACTTAATTGCAAGAGAAGTCGAGATGTTTGTGTTGTGGACAAAGGCAGCCCGTGTTATTTTGTGGGTTTTATTTTTACATGCAATACAAGTTTCACTGTTCCCTAATTAAAAAAAAAAAAAAAAAAAGCTTGAGCAGAACTTGTTAAAGAAATTGATAAAAGACAATGTGAATCTAATTGTACAGGCAGCTTGTGTAGTGCAGTTTGGAATCTGGTTCAGCATATTTGATCACAGAATCAATTAGGTTGGAACAGACCTCTGAGATCAGAGTCCACCCTTTGACCAATCACCACCTTCTCAGTGCCAGGGTCCAGTTAAATGCCACATCCAGCTGTTTCTTGGACACCTTCAGGGATGGTGACTTCTCCACCTGCTCCCTGGGCAGCTCGTTCCAGTGTTGTGGAGGTGTGAATTTTGAACAGTTGAAGATCATATGTGTATAAAGTTAGTGGTGTTGTCCAAATGATTGGTTTCAGGTTTGCATCTGAAGGCCAGTTTTCCTCTGATTTCCATCCTGCTGTGTAGATTGTATCAGGAATTCATTTAAAGTACATTAATAAAATTTACACTCCATTGTGTGATGCAGCAGCCTGCTTATGGTTGTCAGCATATGGTAGCACGTACCAGAGCTTCAAAAAAGTTTGGAATTTGCTGCAGCTCCCAGTGTAAGGCTGGAGTTGCTTATTTTTCAGGGGGTGCACTTTAAGCAGCTGTTGGGGTGCTGAAGTGCCGTATGTGGCTTAGTCTGCTCTTTGTGTATATTTACTTGTTAAATGTGTTGAATCAGAAACCAGAAATTTTCCTTTTCTAGTGTTTTGTAGCATCTTTTTTGTTAGTGTTGTGATTTGAGGCCTAACAACTGGGCTGAGGTTTTTGCTCAGTCTTGTCAATTATGTGTGCTATGTTCTAATGGACAAAGACTTCAGTTATAATTTGGATTTTTGGAATACCGCATGAATACATGGCCATTGAATGTGCTGGTGTTGCTCACAGCAATAAAATGGAAAAGTGTCAAATATCTTCGTGTATTTGCTGAAATCTCATAGAATTGTTCTCTCCAGGTTGAATAAATCAATTAATCCTACAGACACTTCTGTCACATCTTTTAGAGCTACAGAAAATAGTCTGTCACAGCTAAAATCCTGGTAGCAGTCCAAAAATATCCATGCAACCAGCTGTTAGCTGCTCATGAGGCAGTGTGTTTTTTCAACATCAGTAAGATTCATGGCTGGTACCACACAGTGGCAGTGATGTGTTTGTATAGAAACCCAAAAAGTACATCTCTGTATTTTTACATTTATCATTGAATTACAGAATAGTTTGCATTAGAAGGGTCCTTAAACATCTCATTCCAAGCCCCCTGCCATGGGCAGGGGCACCTTCCACTAGACCAGGTTGTTCCAAGTCCTATCCAACCTGGCCTTGGGATAGGAAATCCACAGGATCTCACCAACCTCACAGTAAAGAATTTATTCCTAATAGCTAATCTAAATATTTTTAAGTCTTTCTCTGTGTCTATGCATTATAAACTAGGAAAACACATATCTAGGTGCAAGGTTTTATAGCAAACCTGTCCTTTGTTTCCATATCAGTCAGCAGATAAGTCACAAAAAAAGGTTGAATTTAGCTTTTGTGCTTCTGTTTTCCTAAGGTCTGCATGACTCAGCAGGTGGTGGGATGTGTGGAAGTGGGAAGGAGGGCAGCAGAGTTCCCTCTCTATCTGTGGGGTTAAGAAATCACTGCTGGTCATGTTGAGTAATTGCTGTGCCTTGCTCCCTTCCAGGCATAAAGGATTTAACTGCAGTCCTGGTTTTCTCTCCCTTAATTTAGGGTAAGAATTGAATAATGCAGGATGACATTTGTGCCAAGTTTTTGCAAATCTTGTGTGGTACTTGAGAAAGTATGTGTTCATGGCCCAGGCATTAGGTTTGGGATTCCAGCAGGATTAGGAATTGCAGTTGTTGGTAGTGCTGGCTTCACTTTTCCAGCTTTGGGAGAAATCTGCAGGGAAGATATGATGGTGTAGGAGGAGTTCTTAGACATTGTGTACTGTCTGTTCTGTATGGGAATTTTGGCAGCGGGCTGTGCCATGTATCAAGTGCTGCCTTGCTCATTAAAGGACTGTCTTTTTGCTCATCCTTTCCTTTCTTCTGCTTTAGAAAATTAGTTCTCTCTATAGAATTTTAGTGGGGTTTTTTTGGGAATTTGAGACAACAGCATGGCTTGCTGCTGTGTAAACAGTGAGTTCTGACATTTAGGTGGATGGTATTCTTCACAAAACTAGAACTTTTTCATTAAAAGTATTTGGAAAAGCACCAAAGCATTCTTCTGTTTTACCCTCAAAGTGTTGATACTAGTTTATTTTCTTAATTTTGAAAAGATTTGAGATGCAGGAAACATCTTTGACACTAAATCTTCTATTAGTACCTGTCCAGTCTGCATCCTCATCTGTAACTGCTCTATGTACACATATTTCTCTTAAGCTGAGCTTTTTGTAAATGTAGTAGGAACTAGCCATTGAGATTACACCTTTTTTGATCATAACTTTATCCTGATGCTCTCCAGAACAATATCAGCTTTATAGGGCTAAGACAATAAAAAAAAAGACTAAATGGATGAGCAAGTTTTCTCTGCTGCTCTCCCAAAAGTTACCTTTCTAGGGTAAGATTGCCCTACTAATAGAGTTATATTACTATTAGGATAGTAGATACTATCCTGAGATGTTTAGCATAGGAGATACTACTCAGTCTCTACTCAGGATCTACAGAAAGCAGCCACACACATGCAAATAACTGCTTGATGTTGATGAGAGACCAAAACTCAGGCATCATGTCTGGCTTGGCAGTGCTGCTGCTTGGAGGACAGGGCCACCAGCAGAGCCTGTGGTGGGAGGTGTCCTACAACGTGCTGATCTCCTTGTGCTGGAGTCCTGATGACAGAGTTTTGTAACAAAATCCAGCACGATGAGTAATTGTCATTCTGTGCTGTGCCTCTGTGGTGCACTGCTTGTTTCTGAGAAATCAGGGAAGAGAGTAAAACACATTGTTTTCAGATATAAAACTCGATGTATTCTGCAAAACAGGGTGTCTCCAGACTTACCCCAAGAGCTGTTTGGTAGGGGAAGGTACTCTGTGGTCCCTGATGAATGGTGCAAGTGCTTCCCTGCACCTGCTTTTCCATAGGAGCAGACCTTTTCCTCCAGCAGTGCTGGTGAAGCTGGTAGCTGTGGCCTGAGTATAAATAATCTGACTACTCATATACAGATTGTGTCCAGCCAGTGTGAGTGGGGAGCAAATGTTCACAAGGGAGAACATTTTCATCATTTTCCATGTAAAGCTCCTTTTCTGTCATTAAGTGGCTCTGTTATTTGGGATGGTTAATAAGCAGTTGGTTCCTGTGTTCCACACACACCAAACTTTGTGTTCAGTGGTTAAACAGCGTCAGCCCAGAGAGGAAAAGTAATTTGATGTTCTCTTAGCATGTGGAACATACTGTATTTATCTAATTGTGTATTCAGTTTAGGTTTCGTTTCAGGCTGGAGTGGGCGTTTGAATCTTCACTCTCTGTGGTTTGATCCTATTTGCCAAATTTCAGCAAGCCTTGCATCCAACTTAAAGGAATGTATGTAAGCTCTGAATAGAATTGCTAGGCATAAGTAGTTCAACCAAATCTTTTTCCTAGATAAGCTGATTTTAGAATAATGTTTTTTAAAAACCTTTCCTTCGTTCCAGGACCAAGTGAAAAAAAACATAACAGGGACGTTTCATCTTCACTTTCATTCTCTGGCTTTGTAAACTGAATGTTTGGAGCCTGTAATGTTTCTCCCTTAGCATGTTTTGCAGCCTTGGCTTTAATATTCAAACTCACTGTTTTCTCTTCCACAGTATTTGATTCTGAAGCTTGAAAGACCTGCCATAGTCCAAAGCATCACATTTGGCAAATATGAGAAAACACACGTCTGCAATTTAAAGAAGTTCAAAGTCTTTGGTGGGATGAATGAGGAGAATATGACAGATCTCTTGTCCAGGTAAGACATGATTCCATCACCTCTGAGAATCATAAAGGCTGGACCAAAATGCTCATCCCCCTTGTCTGGTCAGCAGTGGGGCAGAGCTGTGGGTGTGACCCTGCCATTGGCTGCCCTTGTGTTTGTGGTCAGGTCAGAGAGCAGCAATCCCAACACTCGCTCCAGGAGCCTTCCTTATCCTGCTCTAACCACAGAGGATTTGTGGAAAGTGAGCTCTTGGGGATTTGGAAGAGCTGAGTGCTGGGTGCAGCGTTGCTGGATTGCAATTCCTTCCTTCCATGTGCTTGAGGCACAGGAGAAATGATTTCCCGGGTGTAGGGGACTTTAAAGTAACTTTCTAAAGCCCAAGTAACCTCCCCATGTCAAAACCCTCATTGCAGCCTTAGAGATCTGAACTAGTTAGCTGCTCTGCCTTTTTCAGATGGGTTAATAAATCAAACAGGCAAATGGAAACCTGCATTTTCCTTTGTTTAGTTGGATTTGGTAGAGTTGTAGTGATAGGGACTAAAAATAGAGCCTTTTGGCTGTTCAGGTTATCCAGAACTTCAAAATAGTTGCTAATGTAAATTTGCAAGGGCCTCTTAAGGAGTGTGCTGTTTCAGAAAGGGAAATGAGAGGTAAAATCCAGGCATACAAGAGAAAAGAGTGGCAAGAGCTGGTGTATTTTGGGAGGCCTACAGAAGAGAAGTCCATCTCCAGGGTATGTATGGGGTACATCATCTGTAGTCAAGCAGAGTAGCCATGGACAAACATGGGAAATTCCATGTTGCAGGTATCATTCAAGACCATATAGAATCTATCCACAACCCTTCCCACACTTTTACCCTCTTTAGATAGATCAGTCTTGAAATTTGTCTTTATTGCTCTTGCAATTGTGGGGGAAGAGGTCCTTTTGGTATCATAGTAATTATTGGCATTTAATATAATTTCCCTTCTGCTGAAGTTTAATCAAAATCCTCATTTTGGGACCTGTACTTGTATTTTCAGTAAAAATGGACTTAAGATTTTTGATAAATTATACTAAACATACGATATTTTTAGAAAACAATGCCCATAAATGAATCACAGAGCACTTTGTCAGGGTGATAATTTTGAGATCTGATCCATCTCTCTCTTGAGAGTGGAACAGTGCAGTTCAGCACATCAGGAGCTGAAGTCTCAGGGTTCCAGGTGCAGAGGAGCAGCACTGATCCAAAGCCAATTCCCTCCCCAAATCCCAGTGTTGCCTCCCAGGGAGGCACAGGTAGGTGGAGAGCAGCCCAGGCCTCGGTCCAGCACGTGTACTGATGATTCAGAGTGGTGTGGAAACAAGCTGCGTGTTTCAGGCATGACCTAGATTGCATTTATTAGCTAGTTCTAAAATACAAGGTAAGATTTAGTAACCTTATTTATTTTTTCCCACAGTGGCTTAAAGAATGATTATAACAAAGAAACATTCACCTTGAAGCATAAAATTGATGAACAGATGTTCCCCTGTCGATTCATTAAGATAGGTAAATGCATTTTTTCAGCATTCTGAGTAGAAAATAATCTCTTCTGATACTTGTGCCTGTCTTGGCACTTGTGACTTCATTGTACTCAGGCAAAGTATCCACAGTAGCTGTTCCATTTCATCATCTTCTAGGCTGGTTAGATTGGAACACAGTGAAGTCCTGTTAATAAGAAATAGTAGCTGCATAATTTAGATCCTGGGGAGTGAAAGCAAAATAGAGCAAGTTTCAGAAATACAGCTGTTGAGTCAACTAATTGTGGGAGAAGCTGCTTACTGTCCTATGAATTGCTGTATAGAGCTTTAAATAAATAACTAAGCTAAATACCAGTGAAAGTTTCAGCATTGACGGCCCTCCAGTCTGAAAAAGCTTGACAAGTTTCATTCTCAGACACGCTCGCAACACATAAAGCAACAGCAGAAGCCTCCCTTGTTTTCTCCCTGCTGCTCTTACCACAATGTCTCACTCACTGCTGGCTAAGGATGACACCCAGGGGCAGGGAAGGGTTGTACCCCCTGATGTCTGGTTTAGCTGGGGCAGGGGGTGAGAGGGTGCTCCCAAAGGCCAGGTACTGGGAGGTGTGATGGGAGCAGGTGAGGATATCTTTTCCTTGCTTTCTGCAGGCCAGAGAGAACAAGAGCCTTGCAGTTGTTGGATTTAGTCCAAGGATTTGGAGCCTTTCAGCTTGCTCAGTAAATTTATCTTTCCCTTCCTACCTACTGAGATAGTACAAGAATGACTGGGTTTAAACTAGCTGTTTAAGGTTAAAAATAGAGCAAGGAGGTAGTTGCTGAGAAATGAGATAAGATCCTGTTGGCTAATTTAGATGAATTTAGGAGTGTTTTGATGTGTTGGGTAATTCCTTTGCCAAGACTGTGATGATAGTGGCTGTGTAGGAGCTCCCCTCAGAGCCCTTTGCTCCAGTGTGTTCTTTCTGAATCTCCTTATGTTTGTAAGGAATTGAAAGTTTCAGGCTGGGAATCCAGTAATCGTTTGTGGGGTTTCCTGTTCCTAGAGAAGCAGAGGATTTGGTTGTTCACTGGGCTGGTTTCTGGCTGCTACTTTTGGAAGCAACTGTAGTGCTTGGCTTTAGGAAACCTCAAGAGTAGCAGAGGAATCAAGTTAAAAGTTGACTGCATCAGGGAAGTTAAATGAATTTTTAAAAAGTTTATTTATTATTTTTTTTATTCTGAAGCTTCCAGCATTAAGTTTTTGGAAAATTATTTTTCAGTGGCTAAAAACCAGCAAGTAGTTCCTGGAGGGCTAAAGGGGCCAATGGAAAGATTTCTGGCTGCTTCTTTGAATGTGTAAATTGTATTCCAGGAAAGTGTGTTCTGATGAAATAAAGTGTAGCTGTGAGTTGAAACTTGTTATGAATGTGAAATGCTGATTAATTGCTATTACCAGGATGTTTTCCTCTGAAATTACATGAGTACCTTGTTTTCTTGGGATGCAATCTTCATGTAGCACTTTTCACAAGGGCATGTGGTGATAGGACAAGAGGAAATGGCCTTATCCAAAGGAGGGTAGATTTAGATTAGGTATCAGGAGGAAATTCCTGATTGTGAAAGTGGGGAGGCCGTGGCACAGGTTGCCCAGAGAAGCTGTGACTGCCCCTGGATCCCTGGAAGACCAGATTGGACAGGACTTGGAGCAACCTGGGATAGTGGAAGATGTCCCTGCCCACCTCAGGAGGATAAGTTGGATGCTCTTTTAGGTCCCTTCCAACCCAAACCATTCCATGAATAAACATTATTATCTACGTTAATATTAGGTTTGCATTGAGCTGTCACTTGCTCACTGGTTATGGTTTGAGATGAGTTTTCCTTTATCTGTAGCCTTTCATTTCCTGAAGCTGTCTTCAGGACAGAAATTTCATGAAGAAATTCCTATAGTAAGACAGAACTGGAAATGATCTTTTCACCCAAACCTATGAAAGCCTCTGGTTGATGGCTGGTGTCATTTTGTTGATGAAATTGTGAGAGTATTTTTTGCCATGAAACAACTGCAAAACACTGTTACGAAATTCTGTTATTTTTCAGATTCACAGCTTGAAAATGTTTTGAGTTTGTTAAAATTTCCAAGCTGCTAGCCAAAGTAACTCAAAATTTCAAGCACCGTGCTGTGTTCCTTGTAACAGTGCCAGGAAAGGAGGCCAAGATCTGCCCTTTGGACTCTTGGGGACTGACACGGCAAAATCCCGCTATCAGTGAGGTTTGGGTTTGGGGGTTTTCACCACTTGCACTGGGAATTGGCTTCATGATTCCACAGATCAGCACAGGATCTCCAACAGCACTGTCAACAGCACGACAGTGGGGTTTATATGGGTTTGTGTGGGGGCACAGGGCAGGAGGAACCGTGGGGAGAGGGGAAAGTTCCTGCTCCAGCCTCCATTGCTCACGTATCAGAGGAATTTTCAGGCTGATAAAATGCAGAAAGAATAACCTCTCTCCTTCTGTCAAGAAAAGCCTTGCACTTCTATTAGTTTAATAACTTCAGCTTTAGTTCCTGAGCACTGAAATGCCCAGTTGTACAGGCTTTTGACCTACTTGACAGATAATTTTTACATTTCATGTAGCACCTCATTAAAGAACTGGAGAGAGAGAAGGTATTTATCCGGACAAAATATCGAAGAATAATCTTTGTCATGTCTGTGAGCTTTGTTTCTGGCTCTGCTCTCATGATTCCTCCAAGCAGATATTTTTCTGTGCTGTGTCCTTGAAAGCAGAAGGTGTAAAAACTGATTGCCATGAAAGAGCTTGAAAAATGCCAGGTGTGATTCTTATTGCAGTTTGTTACTAGCATGGAATTTGGTAACTAGGCTTCAAGATTTTTAGGCTTTGATGGAACAAAAACGAGGGATACTTTTTAAATTGATATTTTCTTCATTTTTGCAAGCATACCTGTTTGTATGTCTGCCTATAGATGAGGAACACAGAAATTAGCTTGAGAGAGGTATTTAAAATTACTGTGTGTAATGCCTTTGCTATTATCTTCTCTTCTATATAGTTGCAGTCCTTGTCTAGGCATAGTTATTATTGAGAAGTATCCCTTAAAATCATCCTTGTGTGGATTAAGAAATGTTTAAGTGACTCAAATACCTTCTGTTTCTCAGAAGAATATTGATTTTTTTATTAAAAAAATGATTTTTCCTTTGCTGAGCTCCTTTTACTGTGGAGTGACAATTCAACTGTTCTGAGCAGTTACACCTTTTAGGATGGGTTGCTGTGGTACTTGCAGGAAAAAAACCATGGTGAGGTGGCTTTATGATAAAAAGTGAAGGAATTATTTATCTTCAAGCTTTCAACATCTTTGATTGTAGTGATTTTCCATCTCAAAGGTGTGCAGAAAAAAGTGCTTCCATGCTGCACTTAGTGCCTCCTCTTTCCAAGTATGTCAGATTGTGGGTGCTCTAAAAGGAGATTTTTCTGAAGATCTGAGCACTCCTGTGGAGGACCTCAAAAAAGAGAGGGCAGAAGAAAGGGTGAGGGGTGTCTCCTGGGAGTCAGGAAAGAAGTTCAAAAATGGGGAGATGATCCATCAGAACACTTCAGCTTGCCTAACTGGAATAGAAATCACATTTCAGTCTCAACCTTCAGCTTTGTTTCTTTTCCTGCTCCTGTGGAGTCATTTACAGTGATCAGGTGCAGTTTTCTCTGCCTGTGCAGTGCTGGGGAAGTGGTTGCCTTCCCTTCCTTCCCTGTACAGCTTAATGTGCTTTCCTTAGAAAAGATTGTTGCACCATGAAAATCTTGCTGGTGAAATCACCACTTTTGGTGTTTTGTGTTTTCCTTTTGGTAAAAAAGGCTGTTGGAAGCTCTGAGTTAACTGTGGGGAAGACAAGCATCACTAAGTTGATGGCTTTGCATTTTCTTGTGGTGAGAGCTGCCCCAGATTCTTGTGGACATCCCAATAACTTCTTAAGGGTTGTAGTTGGCATCATAGAGGAAGGAGAATTGTTAATTTTTTTCTGGGAGAAGTTCATGTAAGTTCTGAGGAGAATTGCTGAAAAGAAATGGTGTATAGAGAAGATGGTAATACTTGAGTTTGGAATTTGGCCTCAGGTTTACCATCAGGAAATATATGGTCTTGGCCCACTTGAGGTGGTCTGTGGTTTAGTTGAGTGTTTCAGTTCAGTGGGCTGCTGGATAGACTTTGATGTTTATAGCTGACCAAATGCCAAATTCAACCTCTGTTTGATCTGGTCTTTGTGTTCAGGTTTGAGGACAGACCAAAGGTGTTGCCCTTAGATGTGGTATTTTGTCAGACTGCTGCAGTAATGGGTAGGATATCCGGGACCCAACCTGAATTTAGCAGCAGTCATGGTTTATGGTGTTAAGTTACCATATTGGCAGCACTCAGCTTGTGCAGGGGATGAAAGTCAGCAAGAGGGAAATTTCCTGGGCAGAGTGTGGCATGTGGGTGGGAGACAGGTGACTCTTGGCTTTTCTGACCACTTAATTTCTCTCTTCCCTTCACAAACATGCACCTACAAGGAACTGCTCTGAAAGCATCACACTGTGTGCTTAATAATCAAGTTTAAAAAAAAAAAGTTTGAAAAGATGGTTTGAGAGCACAGAAATTAATATCTCTGTTCTTAGGGATATTAAAATTGGTTAAGAGTAGCATATACAAAGTCTCTTTGGATCTTGACTGTTCTCAGAAGTTATTATGAGTCTTTAGCAGTAGGTTTGTAAATACACTCTCTAAAACTTAGGAAATCATGTGTTTGAGCATGTGCCATGTGCCCAAACACATTGCAGACAACCATAGATGTAGTTTGTTTGAAGTATAAATACTTAAGAACCTGTAAGAGCTCAAGAACAACTTTGTGATGAGTTTGGGGTTTTTATTTCCACAAGGAGTAGGTCAGAAAAACATGAGTTCAACAGGTTAATCTCAGTGGTATTTCATGGTGGTTTGAAAGACAACAAGGAATTTCTTAGTGGCAAAAATAGTGCAAGGGAGGAGGTAGTGGGCTCCTTGCTGTTGCTGGTAACTGCTCATTCAACTTTAATACTGTCTTTTCCTGTTTATCAGTTGCAGTCAAATAAAAAGGAAACAAAAGTATTTGAAATGAAACCACTTGATTTCAGTGCAGTTTTAAGGAGTCAGAGTTCACACACAAGTTTTCTGGGAGTAGGAGTTGCTTCAGAAAGCAGAACCAGGTCTTAACCTGCAGATTAACCACAAAATCACTGCAAGGCCACAGATGTTAACCCAGAGTGGTAGAGAAGCCATAGGTGAGAGGCCATAGTGTGTTTCATGGTCTTTTAGTATTTCAAGTCCATTTGTTCCAATATTTAGTTAAAATAGTATCAGCAAGAAAACTGCACAGATTAAAGCTTCAAAAAAATAGTTTTTAAATTAGAAACTGACAGTTATCCCTTCCTCGCTCCTCTACAACTTGCAGATGTTACTAATTTTGTAAAATTTAAAATACCCAAGCTTCTTGTCTTCACCATTAGGGAAAATAATTGTTGCTGACAAATGGGGAAATAAATGTACTATGAGGAGCAAATACTGTCGCTAGTATGCTCGTGATTCCCATCCTTGTCAAAGCTTGTTGCCTCTTGGAGCTGTTTTTAATGATAGTGTTTTTGCTCTTCTGCTTAAAGCAAGCTTCTGCTTTGTAATGATCTACTGTGTTAATGTTGCTCAGCGCAGGTTGCTTTAAATTACAAACTTGAACATGATGTATTTGGTAATTTTCCTAAGCTGAGTTAAATGAGCTAGAGCTTAAGTCAGAAGCACTGAATTTTGTGTAAACTTTAAAAGCATTCTGTTGCAATAGTGATTGCTTGATGTTTATGCATCCTTTTTCTCCTTTTCATTTCTTCTCCAGTTCCACTCTTATCCTGGGGACCTAGCTTCAATTTTAGTATCTGGTATGTTGAACTAAATGGCATTGATGATCCAGATGTGGTCCAGCCGTGCCTCAACTGGTACAGCAAGGTAGGCCTGCATTTTAGATGCCTGTTTGTTTGAAGATTCCCAGTCTCAGAGTCTTGTGAAACTTCTCTTACTGGAGTGATGTGACCTTTTCATTCCTTGAACATCAGCTATTAAAACAGCAAACACGCATAGTTGAAACCACATGGCTGACTTTGACCCTAAGGGAAACTTTCTGAATTTTATCAGTTTGTTCTCTTTGAACAACCAACAAAACAGCCCCAAGAAACCCCAAAACCACCAGCATCACCCAAAAAACCTGCCACGTAGACATCAGAAGAACATAAAAGAAAGGAACACTGAGCCAAAGGGGACAATATTAGTAAACTAGTATTTGTATTGGAAGGGAAGTGAATCTTAACAAAACCGGATTCTGTTTTTCCCTCTTCTTGCCTTCTGATTCTTTTAACTTCGGTCTGTGGAGTCCAGTGCCTTTTGGGTTACAGGATATAAAAATGACCTTTTTTTAAAGAGAATTCATGTTGGTGTCTTGCACTTCAGATGTTTCCCTCTTACTGTCTTTTTGCTGAATACCCTGGAACAGAGTGGGGCTGGTGCCACTGGACTGTGAGATGAGATGATTTATGGCATTTGTCATTTGATGGACAGAAAGTTCAAAGGGTTCCAAATTTTATTTTTGTTTCTAACCTGTATTTAATTGAGTATAAGAGATGCCTCTCCTGTGGGAGGGAAATGCACACTGACAACCAGAACTCAATTTTATTGGTACATTTTGTGCATTGGATTTCCTGGAACAATTAATGAAAGTCATATTGTGTTGCAGAGAAGATATCCTTCCCAGCTGAGTAGGACTGAGTAGTGGAGCAGTGTATCTCTGCTTCCAGAAGGAAGAACTTAGAAGGGGATAGAGGTTGTGTATGATTAGTACTGAGACTCCCTCACCAGTTCGTGGTGCTGCCAGAGTGGTGAAGAAGCTGTGTGTGACTGGTGCCTGGCTTGTGTCAATTTACACCGACATCATGAGCTGCTTTGTGGAGGATTTAAATAACCAGCACAGTGGAAGTTGTCTGCAGCTGTTTTATGGTCCAAGTGGTGTTGTGGTCATGAGTCAGCTGATGATGAATGTCCAGTTCTGAAAAGTCCAGTTGACAGAAGCTGCTGATGGTTTTCCATTTGCTGGCTCTGCACGTGGTAGTGTGTCTGGAGGTTTGGACCAGTTGCTGCAAGCAGGAAGCTCTGATTTTTATTTATTTTTTTGGTCAGGAGTCATGCAGTGACGATGTCTGCATCTGTTTTGTTCCATCTTGTGCCGTAGAATCGGCACTTTTCCTGGTCAGCATTGTGTGTAGGGACAGCTTCTTCAAGGGATGCCAGCATTGTTCTCCTAGAGCTTGGAGCCCCAAACAGCAGTGCAGAGACTGAGTCATGATGGTATGGGCTCTGCTGGGATCCACTGCCAAGTTTTTGGTGATGAGTGCATGTGTCACTGATGTTCTCTCACAGAGGAGAGGCCACTGTTGCTGGATCCATGGAGAGGGATGTGCTGTCCCATGTTTAGGGAAAGGTAGAAAGATTGACCTGCTTCTTCCAGTTCTTTGAGATGGTGGGAGTATTTTCACATGTGTTTCTGGAAATCTCAGAGTCTTTGAAGTGTAATAATTCTTCACTGCCTGTGACATCAGATGAGAGGAAGGTTCTACACGACGTTGCCCTTTCTTTTTGTTTTGTGCCAACAAAAACCTCCCTCTCCTGTGGGGAGTGGAGCTGGGATAATGGATAAAGACTGAAACATTCCTCCATGCTTTCTCCTTGCTGTCCAGCTCAGCCTACTGCCTCCAAAAAGCCTTACTCCTATTTCCTGAGGAGTGGACATACTTCAGCACCTAAGAAGGGCTAGTTTATCACTGGGTGCCACTTCAGATAATGAGCACAAACGTATTTTTAATTCTATGAATGTATTTGACAGTGTTGATGTCTCAGTCTCATCCTCTTGTTACGTTTTTAACCATAGGAATTATTTACAGCTTCAGATCAAAGCTATTATTTGGGTTGTCATCTCTTTAAAGCTGTATGACAGCATTTAAAAAGGAGCCTTTTACATACTTTTTATACACTTTCTTTGTTTAAAGCAAGTTTTTGCATTTAACTTCTGAAGTACTACTATGGTGTCACTTGAACATAAACTTTTATATTGCATCAAGTGGCCAAACTCCATCAAAGTCATTCCTGGCTATCTAAGCCAAGTCTGTCAGTCATGAGAGGCTCAGTGGAAGGGAGGAGGTACCCTCTGTCCCAAGTCTGCACTTTGTCTGATTTCTAAACTGGAGGAACTAAAAATGCAGGAGCTGGTAGTTACTGGTGTGCAGCTCTCCTTTTGCTTGCTATCCCTTTGAAGAAAAAAGTCTAATTTGGTTTTGGCCTTGACTCCTGCAAGTGAAGATTTGCTTGAAGAGAATGTCTTAGGCATCTCTTGAAAAGAAAGAAAAGGAGTTGTTTTTTGCCAGTTGTGCTGTAAAACTATTTTAGCTTTAATATTCCTTTGCTGCAGCCTTGCATTCTTATCACTACATGTCCTTGGCCTTTATGTGGGCTGGGAACTGGTTTTCTAAAAATGCATAGTTCTGGCTATTTGCAGCTGTGAAATACTGATGGATTAAGAACTAAAAATACAGCACATGGCCGTGTTTCTTTTTGGCTGCTTCAGTTTATGAGATTATTGCTATCGAGCCTTTCTTTCAAGAGCACTAATTTTTGTTGAATGTGTTAGTTCCAAGTTTTCAGAAAGATTCTATTCATTTAAATACTATAAACTTCACTTCTAGCAGTAGTGTCCATTTAGGAGTAGAATCTTTTGTCTGCAATTTGATCAGTCTTATAGATGCTTAAAGTTACATTTGCTTTTTGCCACAGTCGTGTGTTGAAGATGGAAATTGAGATTTTTGTTTTCTTTAATGCCTTAGAATTTAGACTTGAGAAGTTTATTTAAAATAAGTGATTCTGCTACTTACCAACTTAAAAATCTGTGTTTCTTATGTCTTGTTAGCAGCTTTGAAAATTGTAGCTCTTACTCAGAGTTTACTACTCCCTCATGTGTCTGTGCCAGGATGTTTGACCCAGCGTGGGCTTTCTGTCACCTTTCTCACCCCTTCCCACAGCTGAGTGGGAGATGGGCAGCTGTGGCTCCATCCGTGGTGTGAAAGCAGTGGTTCTGCTTCAAGATGCAGGAGAATATTTAGAAGTTAAAACTTTGACATGCACATAAATCCTCGATGCTGCTGATCACAAACTCTCACGAACCCGCAGGATTTGGGGTCAGCCTTCTGCCTTTCCGTGGCAGGAGTGCTGGTCATTGCAAGTATTCCCATTCTCACAGCTTTTTTTTTTCCTTCTGCTTCTAGAAAAGCTGTGACCTACTTACTCCTCTAAATTATTTTGTTATGTAAGAGTCATACAATCAAATTATGTAACACTGATAGCAAAGGCTTTTTCCCGCTCTGTGCTTCATGTAGGCCTCGAACAGCAGGGCCAAGCAGATGGGGGGGGGAGTAATGGTCACCCCAGAGATCTGGGACACCATGCACTCCCTTCTTGTATGCTTATTAAATTGGATGGTACCAAATTGTATAATTTCTATACTGTTGGAAAGTAAATACCTGGACAGCTTGTAATGTCTCTCACACAGCATCCCTCCATGAGCTCGCGAGTCTCGTGGATAAGAGATCCTGTCTCTGGGCAGGTTCCCAGGTAGTTGCCAGCAGTGCTGGTCAAAGGAAGAATCTCCATGTCTCAGAGGTTTTCTTGTGTTCCAGTAGTACCGTGAACAGGAAGCCATTCGCCTTTGCCTAAAGCATTTTCGGCAGCACAACTACACCGAGGCCTTCGAGTCGCTGCAGAAGAAAACCAAGATTGCTCTGGAGCACCCCATGCTGACAGACCTGCACGACAAACTGGTGTTGAAGGGGGACTTCGATGCTTGTGAAGAACTGATAGAAAAAGCTGTGAATGGTAAGAGAATCAGAGGAATCTGATTAATTATTTTTAAAAGCAGCACATTGAAATATTACCTTCTTTTGAATGTTAGTTTGCTTAGTAGTAGAATTGGCAGGTCTGTGTGTTGTTGCATTTCTGCTGTGCTGTCAGCTTTTGGACTTGAATGTGTGTGTGATGAAGGATAAAAATTCATGAAATCTCTTGTCACTGCTACTTTTGAAGTCTCTTTCCCCCAGAGATGACAGAAGGTGCACTTGAGTGGGTAAAGAAGCTCTTCATGTAAGTGTTGGCAAGCTGAGGGTGGGCTTAAACTTTCAGGAAAGTCACTGGAATGGTGAGCAGGGAAGCAGAAGACTGGAGTTCTCAGTGGTGATCTGGATCATGGTTTCTGGTTGGAGCTCACCACTGAGTTGGTGTTCAGGCAGAAGTTTTCAGCTGTGTTTGGATGAGGATGCTCTCTTTGCTTATGGGGAAAATAATCCTTGGAGAATTGTGTGGAAGTCAGTGACTGGAGGCAGAGCCTGTTTTCGTTTGCAGAGTGGGACCTTGGCAGGGCAATCAGTTTCGTTGGAACTGCTATTAATTTTTTCCTTGGAAGCTTTCTACTTAAAAACATGGTGCATAAACAGCTCTCAACTCCTAAAGGGAGGGTGATGTACTCTCTCTTGATCAAATAGGATACAGAAAGAGTGAGGCTGTTGCACTGAAGTGACTCTCAAGAGCTGTGCAGCAGTTTTGGATTGCAGTCTGATAAAACAGAGGTGCTCTTGGCTGTGGGTGTAGAGCTCTTTGACTCTGTGCAGTCATTCAGTATGGGAGACTTGTGCTGGTGTAAGAGGAAAACTTTGTGTCTAATGCCAGTAGAGTTAGGGACTTAGTGAACCAATTTCATGGATAGCTGGCACCAGAGATGTTATTCTCCAATTCTGGGCTAATCAGTCATTTTGTAATACCTTTGGAAAGATGCCAGTGTACCTGCTTGACTCCCATCAGTGTGGTTTGTACCACCGAAGCTGGAAGTGGTTCTCAGAATGTGATAGAATGATAGCTTGAAAATGAAGGGTTGTCTTCCATGAAAACCCACCATCTTTTTGTGACTAAGCTGTTCAACTGAGCACAGTTTTAAAGAGCTTATTACAACAGGTCCTCCAAAACTGCAGTAAATAGCTTTCTATGGGTTTGGCTCAAGGTTTCTCTTCAGACAGAACAGTGCCCTGTGCTGAGCTCCATGAGCAGCTACAAGTATTGAAGCCGTGTTCATCCTCACCCTCCCGAGACAGCAGAGTGTTGGCTGGGCTGGGAGTGTGAGCAGCTTCCTGCAATGCAGGGGCACTTTGCAACTGGCAACTTCCTCCTGAATCATAAGGGCAAGGGAGGATTGCAAGTTGGAAAAGCAGCAGGGTGCTGTTTCTGTCTGTATCTCACAGAGTGCCTGGAGGGAGCTGATGAGCCCACCACGATGCTGCAGCAGCCAGAGGAGTGCTGTGTGCTGATGGTGATGATTTTATCATTGCCTCGCTCTGCTGCTTTGGCCATGGCTTAATCTCAGTGCCTGGAGGCTGTCCTCTTTCCACTTCATTGCAGGCTGGAGTGGAAATGATTTCTTGAATAGAATTTCACTCAAAAGTCTTAGAATGTGCTGAAAAAGTACTCTCAAAAATGGCATTTTTTCTTGGGCACTTGTGAAGTGAATGTTTGTAGCCTCATTTTTTGAGCTGTTATATCTTAATATCTTTTGCTACTTAATGTATGCTGAGAGTGGTGCTGCTGTCAGCAGTGCTCTGCTTTTCCAGGTGTGGAAGTACTGGCAAAGGACTGGCCTGGTAAGAAACTGTAGGTCTTGTATTGTTCTGTCTGACAGACACTTGTTTCTTGTCAGATTTGATGCGGATAATCCTCCTTCCCTCATTTTTGTAATCATGTCCCTTTTTGGAGGCTGAGAAGCTCAGCATCACTTAGGTGAGCTGGAGGAATATGCTGTAGCTTGTTTCATAGCCTTTTTTTTGTTCCAGCAAGTATAAGAAGCAAGCCTTGGTAGTAGCAGACCATGGATAATTTAGCAGGAGAGTCTTCAAGAGCATCATTAGGTTTTGTCACTGCTTCTGAAGGACAGAAAAATATGCATGGGGATGTTTATTTTGCTTCATTTTAGTCCGGCACCTGGCTAGCTGAAGTTAAATGTCAGTGTGTACATCTCCCATCGCTCTGTTGGTCATCCTTAATGATTTTGCTTGTCTTGGAATACATTAACCTTCCTTCCCCCATCCTCCTGCCATTCTTTATGCTGTCTTCAGCTTTAAATGTACCCATTTAAAGCTGTCTCCTCCCAGCACCCTTTGGAGAGAAGTGCTATCTATCCCGAGACACTGAGGCTGCATCCCATATTTGCTTTAAGCTGACACAACTGCGGGTTTTCACTAACTGGGTCAATCCTGCCCTTGCTCAGGACAGTGTGTCCCTGGCACTGGTGCTCGTGCTGCCACATGGCCAACCCAGACAGGGAGCTGATCAGACTGGGGTGGGGGAGAGGACAGAGCAGACCTCTTCTGATAGCCACAACCTCGCCCCCCCAAAACTGCTGCTGGAACAATTGCCTGAAATCGAGGCAGTTAAGGTGCTGGATATTAATGGTGCTTAACAGCTGGATTCTTCTTGATAGGATGGGAATAGAGGTTTCCAGCCTTCAGCACATTCTCCTGCAGTGTTCCTACTACCTGTTCCCTGTTACCTTCCACAGTTACCTGTTCTTACTCTGTTCTGCATCTGTCGAACTCCCCAGCATTTTCTGAGCAGCTTGATCTGGTGAAAGGTGTCCCTGTCCACGGCATGGGGGTTAGAACTAGATGATCTTTGAGGTCCCTTCCAACCCAGGCTATTCTGTGATGATTTTTTAATCATTTTACTTTCCTAGCAGCTCTGTTGTGAAGTCTCAGTAGCTTGCTGCTTAGTCTCTAAGGTGTGGGTGTTCTTTCTGCTGAACTCCTGTCTGATGTGTTGTTTTTCCAAATAAAAGAGGATTAACTTTAGTCCTGTGTCTGTGTAGTGTAGCTGAAGTGTAGAGTTAATTGAGACATACAGATCCTTAAATTATCCCTGAAATCGTTCAAAGAGCGACTGTTCTGTTGCAGACTGGGCATGAATATGTGAACTCCTGACCGCTTGCTGATCTGGGAGTTCATTGCCTTAAAGGCACAAACAGAAGTGCAGGGAGGTTGACAGAGATACTGCACACTCAGTTCAGCCTAAAATGTCTTCTGGAGAGGCTGATATTTGCAGTGGTGGGTATTGACAAAGTGCAACGCTCTGCATCTCTCGCAGGCTATTTCCATAGGCTTAGTCATGTAGAAAAAGAGTAGGTGGTCAAGAATTAGTGCTGGCAGAGCTAACTCTTGTTCTTTTGCATTGCTAATGATGAACGCTGTCTTCCACCTCACATCACCAGATGATTTCTTTTGAGAGCTCTGTGGCAGGCAGCCACACTTTTCCCACTGATTCTTTTGACTTGTGCGTTACACTTAGAAAATGGGCAAATGGAAACTCTGGCAGCTGCCTGACTTCGTCTCAGAAAGAAAAGGTTCCCTAAATCTCAGCTGGTTCACAGACTCGGTTCAAATGCTTCACTTTTGGATCCATTCCTATAGCTCTCGGGCCTATATTATTGAAGGAAAAAATCTGCTTAATATTCCTACAGAGAGTATGTGGAGTGCAAATTGCTTGGTTGAACTGCTCGCAGCTCCTGTAGACATGGAAAGCTGCTTGGAATGGGTGGAAGAACTGCTTGTTTCCTATTAGTATTCCAGGGACTGAGGTGTTCCTTCTGGCACCGCTGGTGTCAGTATGTGACATGTGTTTATCTGGTGACAAGTCAGTCCTGTGCGACAAACAAGAAATTGTGATGTGCAGCCTGCAGGCTCCAATGTCTCCCAGAAACTCATGATTCACAGGAACAGGATGCACAGGAACAATTGTATTCCCCTGCAAGCTCTAGACAGACACGTATACCTGAATTTTGCCATCTAATATTGTTTGGATTTGGTTCTGAGAAAGCTGCTCTGTGTACTGGGATATATGGAGGGGAGAGGCTGGCTAGGAATCCAAAGCCTCTGGGAAGTAAATGGTAGGGTTTGTGTAGAACAAGGATAACTTAACATGAATTTGAGAGCAAACCTTGTTTCATTTTTATGAAGAACAAAGTGGGAGAAAATATTACAGCTCTGAGGCTGGAAAAAAAATTGTGTTTCCTTGTTTCTCCCAAGTCTTGAGGAAATTGTCAAATAATGACAGGTTCTACCAGATAAAAACCCATTCTCTCCTTCAGGTTTTCTTTAGAAGGTAGTTCATGACTCAAAAAGCCTCAAACTGTTAAGGTATTTTTGCTACTTTTGTTTGGTTTGAGAAAAATCTTAAAACCTCAAACCCCAGCTCTTAGAAGTTATGGGCTAAATGTCGTTCTCAATGTTTTTGAGCCATTGGCAATGAAGTGAATAGATGTCAGCAACCCTACCTGGAGATGTGTGTTGTCTAAAAACCCCCAAACTTTGTACAACTTGCTTCTGATTGGCTTCAACAAGTTAAATATTTTTGTCCACAATGTTTATCCTAATCCTTTCTGGGTAACCTGCAATTGGCTGGCAAAATAAAGGCTTGGATTATCAGGGAGGCAGAATTTACAGCGCTTTAATCATGGTGAACGTCGTGTTGTTACATCCAAAATGCGTCATGACTTGCTGCAAAGGGCTTGAAAATAGTACAAAGTTGTTTTTTTGGCTGTAATTTTAGTAAACATGGACATTGAAGTGAGAGGTCTCCGGAGTGAAAGAAAACACTTCATCTAAAAACTTCCACTCAGCGCTTTTTTTTTTCTTTTTTTTTTTTTTTTTGACAAGAGCCTTGAAATTTATTTTAAACTCCTGATTCATTGGGAACAGCTGACAGACCTGAGCAGGCCTAGATCTGATCCTCAGTGTCTCACAGGAGCTTTGGAGACCTTTTGGTCAGCAGTGCTCTCCTGACAAGGAACATAAGGAGTGCGCTGGCGTAGGTCTGGTGTCGGGTACAGAATCCACCTAGAAATCCTCCTTTTTTCCCGTGATGGTGTCAGACAGGTGGTGATTCAGCTTCCAAAACAAGCTGCTGCTGGTTTGCAATGCAAGTAGAGTGAATGTGGAACTGCTTCCAGCAGAAGGAAACATTTCTGGGAAGCAAGCTGGAGTATTTCCAAACCAATGTCCCATGGAAGACAAGAAGCATTATTAAAAGAGGCTGAAGGCACAGTAGGGGAGAAGTGTCATATCTTGACAAGTGCAGCCTGTGGGTGTAGAGCATGGGAGAGAGGTTAAATCACCCTTTCAAATCCTATGTGGTGTAATTCATCCTTTTGAGCTATTTATGTCCCATTATCTATTGGCTGCCATCAGGATAAATACGGTTTTGGTTTCTCTCTTGCAGACCCAAGGCTGTAACGATAACCAAAAAGCTGCATTTCTGTCTGGGTTTGTGGCTGAGTCACTGTGGGATTTCTTACAGCACATTAGGCCTGGCTTTTCTGAATCAGAATTTATGAGATCTCAAGCTTCAAGCCTCTAGTGTGTTGTCCCAACTTCATAAATGCTGAAGAAGTGGGAGTTAAGAACCCTGCTATTAAACCCAAAATAAACCACTTTTCTTTCTACATACGTTGAGCAAACTTCTGGCTTTCCTCGATTACCTAATGGGAGGGAGAGCTGCTGCTTTTGGCGCTGAGGTGAAAGTAAAATCTGCCCTGTTTTCAGAGTATTTATTTGGAAAAACTTGCACAGCTGAGTTTATGGAAGTTTTATATTTTCAGACCAAACTCATCACCTTTCAGGAGCTCTTGAGTGCCCTTGTTTTTCTGTTAGATGGTCTCTAAATAGAGCATTCATCTTCTCCCAGGAAATACTTGCTGGCTTGGGTTTTAATTAAAACCTGGATTTCAGTCACGACAAACTACAGGATGCCAGGAAACACTTTAAAATTTTCTCTGAACGTTGTGTCATGCTTAACAAAGATTTTTGCCTTTTTTTAAATAAAAAGGGATGTGTTCAGAAAGGATCATTCTTTTTTGCCTATATACCTACAAAGGGCTTTTGTATAAATAAGCAGAGACGTTCATCATCTATTAAATTCCTATTTTTTTTTCCCCAGGTAATGCATTAATAAATTAACACAGCAGAAACATTTTTCAGGAGGAGTTTGTGTGTTGAGGTGGTGGGTGATGGGTGGGATGTAGCCAGGCAAACAGTGCTCAGGTGCTCTGATAGTTTGTTGTGGTACAGAAGGTGAAGTAGGTGTTTTTGAGTAGACATTTGAAGAACAACAGCACCAAGTTCCCCACGTGCCAAACCCTTCCCAGTCTGGAGAGCAGTCCCAGGGAGTGTGGGTGTTACAAATCTCCTTTACAGAAAATTGGCCTTTATGTGGTAGACTGATAACATCTGAACTGGATTAGGAGCTGGCCTCTGGGTGCTGAAGAGGTGGAAGGCACCAGGGGAGTGTGGATGAAGTGCTGGAGCTGGTGCTGCTCACAGAAATGCTGCACTTGGCACATCTGGCCCGGGATCTAATGCCTTTTCTATTGCTCTCCTTGCTTAACTCTCTGAAGAGAATGTAAACTATTGTTTTGTTTTTCATCCAGTGCTTGGTTGTCCTATATCACAGCATTTAAGCAATCTCCTCTGCTTCCCTTCTCTTCTCAGATGAAGCTCCTGAGATGGTCTGACCTAGTTCTAACTTAACGTGCACTAAAATGGTTGAATTTTATATGCACTGGCAACTTTCCTCTTGCTTAAATAAGGGGGAGGGATTCTATTCTTAATTAAATACACCACACTGGAGATTTATAGACACTTGGCACAACCTGGCAGGCAAACTGGATAATTCCTGATTGATCCAGTAGCCAGTATTCTTTTTATTTTAGTGCTTGCACATTTAGTTCATTAACAAACTAACAAAAGTTTAACAAACTAACAAAAGTTTAACAAACTAACTGACACATAATGGAGAACTCCCTGAAAATGGAGGCTTTGGAGTGGCATACTGGATTGAGTTAGACTGAAGTTACCCACATTAAAAGTAGTTTTGCTATAATGGAAGGATAAATGTTTTATCCAATAAAATTTTTGTTTTGCAGATGGCTTGTTCAATCAATATATCAGTCAGCAAGAGTACAAACCTCGCTGGGGGCAGATTATCCCCAAAAGCACCAAAGGTAAGGACATTGCTTAAGATAAAACTCATGTACTGCCAGTTCTGTCTTGTTTCTTTGAGAATATGGAGCAAGAAAATGAAGCAAGAAAGTCTCCTTGGAGAGTTGTAGGGAATGATTTCTTTGAAAAAGTTGCATTTGTCTGCAAATTTAGTGAAATTCAGCCTGCTCTCTGGTTGAGTAAAGAACACTGAAGGAATACAAGTGGTAACTTTGAAGATAGATCCTCAGTTTAGTAACAAATCCCAGAATATTGGTTAAGCACAAGAACAGTTTTCTGTGTTACTTGATTTAGGACATGGAACTGATGTGACTTCAAGTTAAAGTGAAGAGTTGCCAGGTAAATAAATTTATCTTAACAGGGAGTATTTTAAATGAGGTTGATGTTTTGAAGTCTTGATCTGTTACACAGTAAATCCAAACTGCAGAATCTTTTCCATTCCTGTCTGCCTTGAGAGGAGACTTGCAGCAGCATCCTTAACTGCAGAGTACAAAAATCACTGTCATAGAGCAAATGTAGGATCCAAGGTGACAATTGCCAAATGTGGAGCACTGTCCCCAAGCCCCTTGGGTGTGGGTATCTGTGTCACCTGTCCTGAATGCTTAAGATACGTAAAGTGGTTGGAAAGCTGCTTTAGTTGGATAGTTGGAATTCCCTTACACGTGAGAATAGCTGGTGCAAAGCTGGCTGTGCTCTACCTGCATCACCTCCTGCTCCCATCCCAGGGGTTCATTTCCCTGTCATTTGATTATCTGTTCTCACAGCTCAGCCCTCAGGCAGCTCTCAGGTGGGGAGAGATGGAAGGGGAGCCAAAGGTTGGCTGTGTTGTCCCTGCTGGAGAGCTGCAAGGACAGCTCAGAGCTCTTTTGTGTGCAGTCAGGAACGTTGGAGCTCCTTTCCAAGGCACTGGGAGTTGCAGTATTCACTTCTTCTCTCTGTACTGTCAGTCACCAGATAATTCAGTATAAAACTTTGTACAGTTTTATAATGCACAAAAAAATACTACCTGGAAAAAGTGATGTGCTAGTGGTTAAAGAAAGGTGAGTCACTCAGTCCCTCTGCTTCCATGTTGAGGCTGTATCTTTCTTTGATTTCAAAATCTTAAAATGGAAAACTCTCCCTTCCCTCTTTTTCTGAAGGTGATGGGGAAGACAGTCGGCCAGGGATGAGAGGCGGCCATCAGATGGTTATAGATGTGCAGACAGGTGAGTAGTTGTTATATTTCTTAACTAAATTATCTAATCAGTTATTTTCCAGATTAATAGGCAAATCTGTTTTTCTTTGGACACTGTGTTAGCTTCAGGTTTTGAGGAAAAGAAACTGCACTTTCTACTAGTTGGATTAAATGTTCTGCTTCCTCTCTGGATCTATGTTCCAGCTGCCTTTCCCCTTCTTCCCTTATAATTCTGTGTTATGCCGTAGCTGTTGTCTTGTCTTAACTAAGAAATCAGAAAAATTGGTTTTAATTTTTTGTTCCTCCTACCATCTTAGAGCAGGAGTTCAAACAAGAGAAGAGAAATTAGGGATAATAATTTCCCTTATCTGCTGCAGGCTGTGCTCAAGCAATAGATCTGACGTGTTGAAACATTTCTTGTATTTTGGTTGGAGTGGCTCCTAATTCCCATAGTGTGCAAGAAAATCCTGCTAAATATAATTCTTTAGACATCTTTTGCAAAAATGTTTCCTGTAGCAGTTTAAAGAATGGCTCAGCCTCTGTTTCAGAGAACCTGCAGAGAAAAGAAAGTGGGGTGATGTATCAGGAACAGTTCCAGTGATTGTTGTTCTGCATAATTTTCTCAATCTTTGTCTGTTATTTAATCAGATTTCTGTGCTACGTCAGTCCTTACTAAAATAAGGAAAGCATCTGCCCGAGTCTTTGGTGTGTGAGTGAAAGGATTGTTCTTGGGAAGGGAGAAACAAGATCAGGGTGTGGGTATTGGACAGGAATACAGGGTGGCATTGAAGGAGTTGGCAAAAAAATGCCCATGGCCGTATCTGTTGTGGTCACAGGACGGGGACAGAGCATGTGACAGGATAGGACCTTCCAGAGTAATTTGCTAAGTCATAGTGAACAAGCAAAAATCCAGCAGTAGCTGCAGCCTCTGGCTTTCACTCAGAGCAGTTACTGCTCTGGAGGAAGCACTCGAGTTATTTGGTGTAGGAGAGTAAACTTCTTTCATTTGGTGGGAGAGGTTTGAGATTGATTAGAGCAAAACGCTGCTGGAGGATTTGCTGGTGTTTGCCTATGCAGAGGCTGGGAACGCTCCCTAGTGGCCTCAGGAATTAGTAGTGAGTGTTTCACAAGAGCACGGAAGAAACATGATCCTTGTCAGCTTGGAAATGTTAGTCCTGCACACCTCCTGAAAATAAAATCCGTGGTAGTGTGAGCCTTCCTTTCCATTCCTCTTGCTTGTCTTAAGTCCCAGTAAGATTGTCAGCTCTGCCTTTGATTTCAGTTTCACTCTGCTTTAACAAGGCAGTGGAACTTAGCCTTGTATTTTTTAATATTTCTTGATATATTTCACATGCATTGTATGTACTTTGGATGTATAGGTGTATTTCATATATATTAGTATCTATATTATTTATGGAGATATACATAAATAACGTATCAAATTTATTTATATTATTATTTTTACTTGCACAAAAGTGGCTGGACAGTACTCACAGAGATGGAGTCCTGGATCTCCCTCTCTCATGGTGATCCTTTCTTGCTGTAGCACTATTTACAGGGTGGTGGGATAGCTTCCAAAGTTTCCCTGTGGCCTCTTTGGGAAGTTGCTCTCAGTTTTGCATCCAGGTCCACTGAGGCTTGTAAAAGCTGAAATGTTTTTGAGATGATCAGTTTTGCCATTTAATTTGGTTCATGACAGGCCAGGGGAAGTTCTTGAGGCTGTTTCCCATTGCTAGTTGCTGGAGTTTTCCTTTTGAATATAGGTGGAGTTTAATGAGCTGGTGGGAATTCAGCCAGTTATGTCAGGATGCATTTTACAGACTGGAGCTGGAAAGCTCCCTGGCTAACCTTGGACAGATCCAGTGTTAATGGAAAAGGGAGCAGTGGTGTACTCTTCCCTTCAAACATATCCTCCCTCTTTACTCACACACTTGCTGAGTGGGTTTTTTTCAGAAGACTTTGGCAACTGAAGAAAAATCATCTCAGTTTGCATTCCTTCTCAAAAATCAGTATTTAACTTGAATCTTTTGGAAGTGAAGTGAAACAGCAAAATCATACTCACAAGGAGATTCTGAAGTTTCATATCACATAGAATTATGTGTTGGAAGCAAATTTTCATTTCTGATGGCCCAACCTGCTGTAGCTATAAATGAGCTATCAGTGGTTTGATGTTTTGATTAGTCTCAAGGAGATTTTAGCCACTTATTACTGACTAGAAAAATAATTCTAATTTTTAATAGTACTGGGCCTGCTGGATGCATGTGCTGATGTTAAGATAGAGGATATGGGTTGGTGAGTAGCTGAACTAGACCTTAAGTTGCTGCTAGTGCGTGGAGTCACTGAGACTTTTTAAATCAGTTTTGGATAGAACATGGATTAACTTGGTCTAATGTACCTTTTAGCATGGTTTATCTTTCATTTAGAGTAGGCTGAAAGTAACTGAAAGAGAATTTAGCATCTGGCAGCCAGTAACTTGCTGGAGCTCATTTCCATCTGATATTCCCATTCTTAATACCTGCCACAGCTGAGTGTAGTGTTGGTGTTGCTTTGGAAAACTCTTAAAGCAGTTTGAAATGGAACTGTAGGCATTGTGGGATGCAGACCTGAGAGTACAGCCTGATGTCTTCCTATGTAAAAAAGAAGAGTAATTAAAAATGGGAAGTTAGTGATTCCTACAATATCCTCCATCATTATAATCACATTAACACTCAGACTGGAATGACTCTGGATGGTAGAATTAGGATTTGGTATATATGTGCAGAAACATAAACTAAGAGAAATTCACAGTTATAGCTGAAACCACTGTTAGGTACTTTAAAGCTTTAGACTGCAAATGAAAACAGAGAGCTCCTGTTATTCCTGCTTTTCCCTGCAAGGTGCATTTCTCATGCAGCTCTCTGTGTGGGAGGCCTGGAGTTCTCTCTACTGTTTTACAAGGAGGGGGAAGTATTTGAGTAGTTGCAACCAGGTACATGGATTAAAACAAAATTATCCCCCATACAACCCCAGAACTACATAAGAACACGGTGTTGTGTGCTGCATGTCAGACATGAGAAGCTGTTTGTGTGGGCCCTGGGAGAATACTGGGGCAGTAACACACAGGCTCATCTGCAGAACTGTGTTCCCAGGGAATTGAACCCTAATGCAGTTTTGGATGAGGGTGTCAGCATCTGGCACTGGTTCCTTATTAACAGCTCTTTGAGTCTGCTCTCCCTGGCCTCCTTATGGGTCAGATATGCCACATATTTCAAAATTCCAGTGCTTATTCTCGAAGAAAGAGGGAATGGGTTAGTGAATTGCCAAAAGCAAGTTTTAAGGAGCAGTGTTGGTACTTATAAACAGTATGTGTGTTGTGTTTTGGAGATGTGATTTATAATTCCATAAGCAAGGTGGAATTATCTCTTCTACTCTTATAGGGCAGACACAGTGAATGACAGTGCAGTCCATAAAGCCATGTAATTGTTTTGATAACAATAAAAATATGGACCATGTAGAAATCATTCTGTTAAAAAAAATATATTTGTTATTAAATCAAGATTTCTTAAATGTTGAAGTTTTCCCATGAGCCTGCTTCAGAAATAACAGCAAGGCAACCAGGATGATTTTTCTTCTGTCTCCATTTCTCTTTTCTTTGGCAAGTGAAACATTTTTTTGAGGGAAAGCATTAGTGAAATGGTCTTTATTGATGTGATACCTCTGTTCTCTCACTGAAGTGCAACTGCTGTGTAGTTTTGGTTGTACATCATCTTGCTTTTCCTTTCGTCCGAAGGAATTCTGTTTGCTTCCCTCCATTAGATAAATGAGGACAAATCTGCAGGTTGGGAACAGAGGGAGATTCAGAGCACTGGGCCCGGCGTGCCCGTTGTGTACGTGGGCAGCACAGCAGAAATGACAAGGCTGGTTCAAAAGCAGCATGGAAAGATGAAAAAGATGAAGAGAAAGCAGCAGACATGAAGGATGCTGTTTTGCCTGAGGAAAACACTGCTATCCATAAGATATTTAAAGACAAGACTTGTGTACAGGATGAAGGGATCTCAGAAACAAAACACAGATGGCTTCTAAGCTCTGAAACACAAACAGCTGCTGAATCCTGGAGGTTACTCAACTTCATGGGGCTTTCACATTTGAGACTGTATGCCTATCCTTAAAAAAAAAAACCCTTGTATTCAGCCAACTTGCATCCAGCTGAACTGTGGCTCAGAAACCAAGGGATGGGATATTGCAGGAAGGTTTAAAGCTGGTTTTATGTTTGTGCTCTTAAATGCTCCTTGCAAAGTGGGCAGCGTTGCTGGCATGTAACTAAAGGTGTGGGTGCTACTTGGGGAAGTGACATTCTTTTGTAGAAGGCTTTTGAGAGATCTTACACCTTGGTTGGTTTTTTATTTCTGAGAGGAATCCTTCATAGTTTTAGGGACAGTGGTGCTCCAGTGCAGTCCCAGCAAGTGTACTGGGAGGGCAGTGGCTGATGAACTGGGAAATAGGGCCATGAGTCCAGGGGACTCTGAGGTGCTGAAGGAGAGCGTTGCAAGGTTCTGATCCTGCCCCTGGGATGTGACATCTGTGCAGGAGGGCAGGCTGGGCACTGACTGCATGGAAGGATTTGCAAGGCCCTGGAATGTGTGTCAGCAACATCCTTGTGGCATTGATGGCCAGCCTCTCCTGCTGGGCTGTACCAGCACAAGCACAGCCAGCAGGGAGAGGGCAGGGTAATGTTCCTCTTTTGGGTACTCAGGGACACTTCTGGAGTGCTGTGCTAGTTTGGGCTTTCTGGGACAATAAGAATTGTGTCAAACTGAACTGATCAAGGTAGTCAGGGCTGGAGCATGTGGTGTGTGAGGAGATGCTCAGGGAGCTGGTTTTGTTCATCTGGTAGGAAAAAGGTTCATGGGAGGATCCTAGAGCTGTCTTCAGCTACTGGTGAGAGCATGGAGATAGCCAGGCTCATTTTGAGGAGAGCAGAGGAGCAGGATAAAGGACAGGAAGGGAAAATCCTGTTAGATAATAGGGGGAAGAAATTGTAATGAAGTTCATCAGTCATTGAAGCAGGGATCCAGTCTGAGTCTCTCCGTCCTTGGAGATGCTCAAGCATATGACAGAATAATTCCCTGGTGGCAACGTGGGCTCTGCTGAAGTTAGCCCTCCTGTGAGGGGTTTGGGGGATGACTGATGGACCTTGCAGAAGTGCTGTAGATCCACAATTGTGTTATATTCTGTGGAGAGCTGTTCTAGTAGAGACATGGAAATACTACTTGACCAAAGAATGTAGTTAAATATGTCACCAGGACTGGAATGTATTCACTGAGGAGGACCTCCAGAATTGCACCAAGGATTTCACCACATGGAGAAAATGGAGTTAACTGGAGTTAAGAGAACTGTCCTTAAGAATGTGTGTGGACCTGGACTGAAAACATCCCAGGAATTTTGATATTTAATGCATTGGAAAAGGCTGCTTTGCTACTCTTCTGAGAAGGAGAAATTAGGAAGAGGTAGACAGGAAATATGTTGATTGTTGGGAATGTATGTCCTCTAATTTGAGGACTTCTCTGGCACCTTTTAATCATCTAGAGAGTAAGGAAAGAAAAGAACTCAGACATTACAGAAAAATTTTTGACTGAGCAAGCAGTTTAGAAATACTCACAGAACATATTTAATTCAAAGTGTTGAATTTGTATTCAGAAATAAATGTAGAGGAAATAAGCTGAGGATGCTGGAGGAGAAATTTGACTTCCTAAACGTAGCTGGTAAAAGCTTTGGGTAAATATAATTGCTTTCATGTTTTTTTTTTTCCTTGTTGCCTTGCAGCTAGGTTTGAAAAATTCTCCTGCTCTGCCCCTAAAGCTGAATAGAGACTTGCTTTAATAAAGCAGCATCAATTTTGCTGTGTTCCATATTGCTTGGATGCAGAGGGAGGATCCTTTCCTCCCTGAGTTCCCCAGTGCTACCAGAGTTACATTGGTGTGGGACTGCTGGGCTCCCCTCGAGCTGCCCCACTGCTGCTGCCTGGGGTTTGTGGCCTGTGTCCTCTCCTTTGAATATTGGCCTTTGTTATCTGTCCTGGTTGGGTCTCTGCATGCAGGGTGAAAAAATAAAAACCTTCCCATAAAATCTGAACTAACAGCTAGAATACAGGCCGTGATGCTGGTTGGGAAACAGAGTGAAGCTTGACTTCAAAAAAAAAAACTTAAAATCCCCAGAAAACTCAAACCCAACCAAACAAAAACAATCAAATCCAACCCCAACCAAAGAGGAGCAATCCCACAAACCACCAGACAACTGTTTTTTTGCTTTATACCATGGGAAAAGTTACAAATTTTAGGAGAACTATAAAAAAAATATTTACTTGACATTACCAGCAACAGATGCATGAATACATTAAGAAATACTCCTTTTAAAACATGGAACCTTTCTATAAAATGTGCATATGCTTTTGCAATAAGGCATGGAACTAAAAAATTATTTTCATTGGGTCTGGATAGCAGTGATGGAGCCTTTCTTTCCTGTGAGCTACAGTTTTTCTTCATGATGAAAAATGGGTCTGGCACAGAGTTCATGTCCACTTGTGTTCGGGGTGTCGCTCTGGGGATGCTCAGCACCAGCTGGGTGCTCGTGCTTCTCCCTCAGTGCTCACATTTAATTCTGTCAGCCTGGCTTAGGTAACTTCCAAAATCTGAGTTTTCATCAGAGTCATTCAGGTTTGCTATTAAATTTCATGTGAGCCAACAAAGCCTTTCCAGGCAGGCCTGACATTTTGGCAAGGCCCCAGTAGGATTTTTAGCTGGTGCCAAATCTTTTATTTTTCTCGGCTATCAATGAAGCTGTTGTGGTAATGTGGGTTTTGTGAGCTGTGAGAATTTATGTGCACAAAGGGACCTGCTCTTTGCAGGGAACACTGGGAGCCCTGAGTCCAGGAGGAAGGGTAATTAAAGTTAATGAACCAGGGTAACCTTTCCATGGTGATGACCACTATCCTGATGGTAGGTAAGGGTCAGGGACTAGTCCTGTTTATAATCATGCTCTAACTCCATGCTTTAATTGGTGTTGGATTAAAAATTTGCCATTACCTCCATAATAGAAGTGGTTGGTGGATTTTAAAGGAATTTTTCAAAGCTCTGCAAGTCTTGAGGAGCTTGTTCTTCTTGGACTTGGCTTGGTGTTGTGTTTTAATGCAGTCTAAAAATGAAGTATTTTTAGAATTTGAGACCAGATAGTGTTGTTTCTATAATGGGAGCAGTTTGGTTATCTCCCCATGGCAGAACAGAAACTCCTTTCTTAAATGCTTCCCCTCTTCAAAGGTTTCATCTGGTTTTATCAGTGAGTCTGGGAAGCCTTAGGACTTGCTGTACACAGGGCAATTGTGGGTTTGAGGTGACAGCCCTGAAACACTGACTTAAATTTGTGAGTCTTCTCCTCACTGACTTTTGTGGCATCAGGTAAGTTATTTTATGCAAGACATTTCACTTGAAGAGGGTTTTGTAGTTGATTTTTCTATCTAAGGAATGGGCTGAACAGAAAAACTTTGCTGCTCGTATCTCTGAAATCTTGTTGATGTGTAAATCCTGCACCAAATAGGGCACAGGCTGAGATGTCATTGATAGACTACATGCACAGGATCCAAAATGTTAAATATTGTTCATTTGTCTGTCTGGAATTTTAATCAGAAGGCTGTGGGTTTGATTGCCTCTTATGTAAATGTAGAAATAGAAAATGACTCTGAGAATTGGCTGTCTATCAATCCTAAAATCTTCCATTACTAAACCAAACCACATTTTTGTCTTGATGACTAGTTCCATTCAAAGAGGAGTGGTGTTTTAAGTAAAAAAAGAGTTTGAATTTCTTTTCTGGTAGTTTGTCACTGTCACAGATGTTTAAACACATTCTCTTTTAAAAATAAAATTAACTTTTTTTTTTTTATTTTTTAATAGAAACTGTTTATTTGTTTGGTGGCTGGGATGGAACTCAGGATCTGGCTGACTTCTGGGCATACAGTGTGAAGGAAAACCAGTGGACCTGTATATCCAGGGATACTGAGAAAGAGGTGAGTTCTGCAAACATCCATATTTTTAAAAATACATCAATGGTTGTCCTCAAAAATGCCTCTACTAAAGTACTTGTGTTGAAGTGCAGTATAAGGTGAGAGCCACAGAGTTCAGACCTTCAAGTTCTGAAGACTTTTGAAATGCTTACATGGGAAAAATATGAGCTGGAGGTGGCTTTGAAGTGTTAAGATTCCTGGAGGGGAAAGGTTTGTTTCTCAAAAGCAGAAATGATTGGCCAAAAAATCAGCTCAGCAAGTAGAGCACGAGTTAAAGAATTCTGTGTGGCTGAACAACCAGACTTACAACAGAATCACAGAATGTTTTGGGTTGGAAGGGACCTTAAAGATCATCCAGTTCCAGCCCTGCTGCCATGGGCAGGGACACCTCCCACTGAAAGGTTCCAAGAACTTGCTAATGAACATTTCAGACCTGATCCTGGTGTTTGAGCTTCAGAAACAAATTGTTTGGTTTTTTTAGCTTCTGTCAAAAATGAATAGAAATGGACAACTACCAGATGGAAATCTAGAGGACAGGGGTTACTGCCAAAGGCTACACAACCCTGAGAGCTTTCGTGGAATTCATTTGAACCATTTTCCTTGGCCTGTTTTGCTCAGTATTTGACATATTAACCCAAGCTTCATTCATTTCAGGTTTATAGGACCAGACAAAAAAAGTCCAAGACCTTTGGCTTGTGTAATTCATTTCACTGTACAGTGATTTCTTCTAGTTCTGTGTGGTTGTTGTGTTTTAAGTTCATTACTTGTTTGTCAGAGGAAAATTCTTGCCACTTCTTCTTGGAGGTGTGAAAAGTTTGAGATCCCACCGCTGTTTGACAAATTCAGGAGTTGATTTCTTCAGCTATTTGAAAACAGTACAAAAACATCTTCTTTCTCATTTGTATTTCTCAGTTTCTTGTCACGGCTAATTTTGTGAGCTTCCTTACCAGATTAAATAACAATTTAATATTCTCATTTTTTTCATGGCAAAGGTTTTTTAGAGGTTGTAATCAAGTAGGACAAATAGCCTGAGCTAAAAAAAAACAAAAAGAATAAAATTTCACAGGCATTTCCTGTAGCCCTCAAATCTCTATGTCGTGTACTTACTGATTGGAACATCCTTTACAAAATGGACAATAACAAAACTGAGCGTGATACTCTGGTTTCTGTCATAACAGAGCTGTGGAGAGGTAAAATTGTTATATTTATGTACTGTTTAGGCAAAAAGGGGCTGCTGTGTTTTCTTCCTGCACAAACGAGTGTGGGTCAGTCTGGTGTTTAAGGGATCCATTTCCTTCTTGCTTAGGTCATGCCACATCCAGCTGAGTTTCTCTAAAGCTTAGGAGTCCTGGCTGGGGTGTTTTCTCTCCAGGTTCCTCATGCCTGATTCCAGCAGGGCAATACTAGGATGGGAGGGAGAAGGGATGCACAAAAGGAGAGCTGTGGAGGAGACACAGTTGAAGAGTTACGAGTTGATGTGATGAAATGATTATAAAGGGATTTTAGAGGGAAAAATGTTAGCAGTGTGTTATGGAAGGTCAGGAAATTCAGATGGAAGATGGGAAAGGTCTAGTGGGGAGAAGAAGAAAGAGGAATTTTTAAAAAGTAGAGACTTGCTGAACCTGTGAGGAATTTTGAAGAAGGGATGTACTTGATAGAGACAAATGTGGAGAAACATGGTTGGCTTTGGAAGGGGGATTCTGGAAGGACTCTCCATGACAAACTTGTGAGGTGGGGCCGCTGTGAGCCTCGTGGAGTTCAGCAAGGCCAAGTGCAAGGTCACTTGGATTGGGGCAATTCCAAGGACAGATAGAGGCCAAGCAGAGAATGGATCCAGGAGCAGCCCTGAGGAGGAGGAGGGCTTGGGGTGTTGGTGGATGAGAAGCTCAGCAGGTCTCAATGTTGACTTGAGCACTTCTGCTCTGGAGCCAGGCTGGCAGAGATGGGGTGCTCACCTGCTGAAGAGAAGGCTCCAGGGAGAGCTCAGAGCCCCTGCCAGGGCCTGAGGGGCTCCAGGAGAGCTGGAGAGAGAAGCATGGTGTACCAGGACAAAGGGGAATTGCCTCCCAGTGCGAGATGGCAGGGTTAGACGGGATATTGGGAATGAATTCTTGGCTCTGAGGGTGGGGAGGCCCTGGCACAGACTACCCAGAGAAGCTGTGGCTGCCCCTGGATTCCTGGAAGTGTCCAAGGCCAGGTTGGATGGGGCTTGGGAGCAGTGGAAGGTGTCCCTGCCCATGGCAGGGGGTAGCAACAGATGGGTTTTAAGGTCCCTTCCAGCCCAAACCATTCCATGACTGTGATACACTCAGCAGTGTTCAGGAGGCCTCCTGAAGTGCAGTTCAGGGTTTTAGTGACTTCAGGTACGGTGAGCTGGCAGCTGCTGTACATGGAAACCAGCAGTGGGTTGTGGGGTTGTTTTTTTTTTTTCCCAAAGAGATCTGGATGAAACCTGATTTAGAAATGAAAAGGTCAGTCTCAAATGTTGAGAAGTAAATTCAAAAACAAAGACTCCAGATGTTTCTCTAATAGGGACATCAACTGTTCACAAACAGTTTGCAAAAAGGAAATGTCTGTTGGCATGGAATTTTAAAAAATACTCAAGAGCAGATTCCAGTAGAGCCTAATCTTGTTTTGTTGTATTGTGGTAGTTCTGCTTCTGACTTTTTTATTCTAATTAATCAGTGACAGTGGTTAAATTAGCCACTCAATAATTAAACTTGGATAAGAGCAAAATATGGTGAAAGTTGCATCCTGTTCAGTGTTATTTAGGGATAATGCAGAGTAATGTTTTTGGGAGCTTCTGTTGCAGTGCATTAGGAAAACATTGTGTGACCATTTTAAAAAACATTTTTACCGCTGTTTTTCAGCGTTTTCCAGTGAGGTGTCTCTTTGTCAGCTGAAGTTGCATTTGTCTTTTTTAACAATTAGGCCACCAAAGCTGATTTTCCATAGCTTGTTTCCATAGAATCATTTAGTAGTTACGTTGGAAAAGCCCTCTAAAATCAACTCCAACATGTCCCCAAGTCTCACATCCACATGGCTTTTAAATCCCTCCAGAGATGGGGACTCCACCTCTGCCTTGGGCAGCCTGTTCCAAGGATGGACAACGCTTTCAGTGAAGAAATTTTTCCAAATATCCAAGCTCAACCTCCCGGGTGTAACTTGAGGCTGTTCCCTCTCCTGTTCCCTGGGAGCAGAGCCCGACCCCCCCGGCTGTCCCCTCCTGTCAGGGACTTGTGCAGAGCCACAAGGTCCCCCCTGAGCCTCCTTTTCTCCAGGCTGAGCCCCTTCCCAGCTCCCTCAGCCTCTCCTGGGGCTCCAG
>JAOTQP010000870.1:2758240-2815189 GCA_026413545.1 Cichladusa arquata | reverse complement strand
GTTGTGCAGAGCCACAAGGTCCCCCCTGAGCCTCCTTTTCTCCAGGCTGAGCCCCTTTCCAGCTCCCTCAGCTGCTCCTGGGGCTCCAGACCCTTCCCAGCTCCGTTTTCTTTCCTGGATATGCCCCAGCTCCTTATGTCTGTTCTGTATGTCTGGACAAAATGCTCAGGACCCTGCTGGAGCAGCTGCTCATTACAGCATGAAAAACAGGGTCTGGAGGAGCTGCTGGTGAGCACACCACCACTGCTGATGGACAAACAGAGCCCACCATCCCTTCAGAGTGTGGATCCAGCAGGACTCCTGCTGTGCTTGTCAAATCCTCCTCCTCAAGCCTGAATGCTTCCAGCGAGATGCTCCATGGAGCAGCTCAGGACCTCCCAGCTTAGCCACAGCTTCTGTCTCTGGGGTGTGGGACAGCCCTGTGAATCAGCAGGCACAAGGCACAGCCAAAATGAATTTCATTTAAGAGCCTTTAAGAGTTTCTACCCTGAATCAAGTGGAATGTTCTGACAAATGCTGTTGTCTTCAGGGTTTTTTAGTGGCTGTAGATCAACAGACCTCTTTAGGATTAGGGAATAGTTTTAAAAAAACAGACCTTGTCATTCCTTGGACGTTTTTATTCTAGGCCAGTGTCAGTTAATAGAGAAATTTAATGTGTATGTTTTGATGTCTATTTCTAGTTTCCATGCAGCAACTTCCTCTTTTGAAGGGTAATTTAGTGAAATTCAGTGCAGGAGGACAGTTTTAAGTATAGGAAAGATTTTGTTTGGTGTAAATTGATAGTCAAGGGATTTTGAAATAGCATCAGAAAGCTGATGGATGTTGATGCCTCTGGAGATCAGATAAATGAGACTAAAACAAGTGTGATAGTTGGCATATTTTGTGTGTTCCTGTACCTTGTTTTAGCATTTCCTAGAGACAAGAGATGGGGGGGATCTCCCTTCAAGCAATGTGACTGCACTGATTGATACCTTCTGTGCTGCTTCTTGGAAAATACATTGACTCATCCTCATTCTGGCTTCTTCAGAGGAAAAGCCTGCTCACAAATCAGCTCTGTGAAGGACGTGGAAATTGTGTAAATGGGTTAGGTTTAGATGACACTGTGTTTCTCTCAAAAATTGTTAAAGTGTTTCCTTGCCAAAGGTAGAAGTGAAGGTCTTGTCATGGTTGAACTGCTTGAGAGGATAAATCTTTGCTTACAATGAAGGAAAGTGTAGGTCAACAAGTGCCTCCTGTTCTGTAGGTTCACAATGGTGTAGAAAATGGGTATATTGTGAGATGACAGTTTGCTGTGAACACCAAATGCTTTTCCAGGATGCTGAAAGTAAAAGCTGACAAGTGTAGAAAGATCTCCTAATGGTGAGAGCCAGGGGGAATTTCAGCTGCTATTGTTATTTCCAGTTAAATTTTCTCCAGTCTCTGCATGCATTTCTTTGCATTTGTTGACATGGATGAATTTACCTAAAGCTTTCAGTGTCATATTACCACAGAAGCATTTTTGTAGGAGTCTGTGACACCTTTGACTTTTTTGGTGTGATGCAGCAGTGAGCTTATCAATGTAAAGCTTTTACCCTGTGCTGTTTGAAGTGTAGGAATTGAACTAGTCACAAATATTGACTTCTTCCCACAGATGGTGATACAGTTTGGAAGACACCTCAAGTGACTTGAGGGGCTTTTTGTTGCAAATATTGTGAAGTTTATGGACTTGAGATCTAATCCAGTGAATGTGCCATGTCCCACTGCTGAGCAGTTCCAGTGGTACAGATGCTCAGTTGTACAAGATGACTGGTGCTGCAAAAGCATATAGGGAGAAGGCAGCTGTCCCTGAAAGAAACTTGGATCCTGCAGATGTACCTCAGAGCCAACTTCCTAAATAGTGCAAATGCCTACAAAAGTAGGGACAAAGACAGCAGATGCTGGAGTGAGCCAAATGAAAAGTCTCCTAGGCTGATCCTAAATATCACAGGCTAATGGTTTCTTTTCCTCCCTATTTAGTAGCATAATGGTTTAAAATGTTCGAAGCCAGTATTCTTTCACCAGAGTGTTAGAGAGAGACTTTCACATATGCCTGACTGACATCCCCAGTGATTTCCACTTAGGCAGCCTAAAGCAAAAAGAAAGACCCTGTTGAGGGAGTAGCACCTCAGCTTTTCAAAATAATTTATTTTTAAATAAACTTTCTGGAAAATATTTTCAGCTTTTAAAGCTAACTTACAGGCTTATGCTACCTCATGTGCCTCAAGAGTTCTGTCCTCTTAACCCTGGTTTATTTGTCTTTTTTTTAACTTTGATATTTTTTTAAGGAAAAGATCATCCATATTTGAAAACAGCTTCAGGTCTTAAGCTATTCAGTTCTCTCTCTAGGTGCCTATATTTCTTGCTTTCAGCATGAAAGAAAGCCTGGAAAACCAGCCAAACTTCAGTTATTCCTCACACCAGATGTTTGACTGCATGGAGGTCCCTTTCCTCCACACTCTGCTGTTCAAGTCAGTCTCGTGGAGAGAGGAGCATTAAATAAATGCCTCGTGCCCAGTGTTCTGGAGGCTGCACAACTCTGGCAGGCCTGGAGCTTGTGCGTGCCAGTCTTCAGGTTATGCTGAATTTCCAAGTCATCATAAAGCTTTCAGTTGCAAAGTAAAACTACTTTTAGTCCTTGAAGTAATGCATCAGGCAGAGTTGATTTGTGGCATTTATGTTCCGATAAAAATCACCGCTTCAGCTACAGCTTATGGTGAGTTTAATGCTCTGATCTCTGGTCTGGAATGGAACTTTATTTTACTTACGTGGCTTTATTAGGACATTATTGCATCATCCTAATGCATTTTGCAATTCCCTGTAAATTGTAGATGAGGCAGTGTGGAGTCATTCTTGGGTGGCTTGGATGCATCCAGGGGGAAAATGATATTGCAGGAATTTCAGGTAAAGATTTAGGGAAGAGGTTGATATTGGTATAAAGAATTCTGATTTATACCCTTTTGGCTTTTAAAGACACAGAAATATGCACCTGTGGGATGAGCCAGTTGGAATGCCAGGACCCCAGCATTTCACACTGAAGGGATTAAAAGAAAAGGATTTTAAAGAAATAGGAGAATATGTAGAGGTGGAAGGAAAACTTACTCTTTTGCTGGGTGAGTGAAAGTAGCTTCACACACCAATCGACTTTGCCTTGGGAGTAATGTCTTATTTCAGCTACACTGAGAGACTTGGTACATTAATGTTACATTAACATTCTTCAATCTGTACAAATACAGAAATCCCCAAAGAAATATCAGTTATCCCAAGGTGGTAACATTGGGGAAGCAGTCTCAGGTAGTATCACAGACAAATCTGTAGCTAAATTGTCTGGATAATTACGAGCTTGAAAATGTAGTAAGTTTTTGTGAACCTTGCTACTGCAGTATTTCAGCAACTGGGTTTTGGAGGTAATTGGGAATTGAGCTTTGTGGAGTGTCTCAAGAGAACTTACTGGTAAAGTAGCTGGTGCAATGATGTGTTGAATTCAGACCTACCTCAAAGTGTTTAATAGCACTTAACCCATGAATTTTCCAGGGCATGCATGTGATGGAGATGTTACTGATACTGGGCTCTAGGAAATTAAACAGCCATTTTTACAACTTCCTAACACCTTCAGGTGCAAACAACTCTTTTGTCACTTGTTCAAAATTGTCTTCATTTTTTCAGAAACATTTGAGAGCCTTTGGCTGTTGAAGGATTTAGACTTAGAATTTCATGTTTGTCTATCACCAGCATCTCAAGGACAATTAATTACATAAGATAATAAGAAAAACCAACTTCCAGAAGTGTAGCCTTGTTTGTAACCTTTGTGGATAAGCAGTTTATAAGCAACCAGTTAAATTTTCTCAGCCTTCTGGTTTGCAAGAGGAGCTGTAGCTCAGCTGAGTAGTTCGTGTCTATGGAAAAATCTCTCTTGGCTGGACCTTTGCTGGCCATTGTTACTGGTAATGAGAGGACAGCATGAACTTGTGATGCATACAAAAATGACCTCATTCAACATCCTGCAATTGTTAATGGGGTTAGTTAAATTCGGCACACAGAGATGTTGTCCTGAGGGCCCATCTCAGAGCTGGTGAAAGCTCTGGTTCTCTGGTGGGTCCTCTGTTCCATTTCATCAGCACTGCTGAAAGCAAAGCTGGGCAGTGGATGTGGAACAAACTGACAATTTACTTGGTAAAATTTAAGAAGTTAGAATTTTTTTTCACATTTCACCAGTGTGAGCAGCGCTTTGGTTGCAGGTGAATTGTGCCTTGTGTTAGAAATAGCACAGAACTGATGTTCTTTTGCTGCAAGGTTGCCCTACAGTACTTCTCTTGTTTGCATTTGTAAGCTGAATCACGAAAGTGGATGATTTTATTTTTTACTATAAACTAAAGCCTGCACAAGACCTTCATACACATTCCTGCAACCTTCTTCACATAAATTAGAGAATTACAGAATGGTTTGGGTTGGAAGGGACCTTAAACCTCACCCAGTTCCAACTCCCTGCCGTGTGCAGGGACACCTTCCACTCTCCCAGGTTGCTCCAAGCCCCATCCAACCTGGCCCTGGGCACTTCAATGGGTGGGGCAGCCACAGCTTCTCTGGGCACCTTATGCCAGGGCCTCACCACCCTCCTGAGCAGAGAATTTCCTTCTAACAGCTGATCCAAACGTGTCCTCTTTCAGTTAAAAACTCCTCCACCGTCTCCTATCTCTATCTGCCTGTGTAAAAGTCCCTCTTCATCTTTTTTATAACCTTCTCTTAAATACTGAGTGGCCACAAATTATTTCCCACTATTTGCATTCTTCAAGATGTGGGAGCTTTTTCCCCTTTCTACTGTCAACTGACTTTTAAGATGTCTTGGTTTGCTGCAACATAAGATCCATGGTGTTATGCATTGCTGAGAAGCCTTGATGATACCTTGGTGTGAGAGCAGAGAGCTCAGGAGATCCAGGAATGTGGCTCCTGCACTGACAATTCCTCTGGCATTGGCTGCCAAAGCTGTTTCTGCACTGTGGGAAAACTCAGGCAGCACAGCTGTCAAAGCACAGTGTTGGTGCTTTGGAAAGTTCAGCTGTGAGGATACACTTGGTCTTCAGAGGTGCCTTGATCAGGGCATGTCAGAAAGCCAGAAGATCATGTATTAATTCATTCCTCTATGAAAATACTCTCAAATCAGTTATTTCTGCAAGCAGGCTGGCTGGGAGGCTAATAAATAATAATTTCATGAGAATAGAGCATTATATCTTTGTTTTCATAGCAGTTCTCATGTGCTGCACTGAGTCTGTGCTGTGGTAAACCTGTGCCAATCCCTGAAGGATGGAGCAAAGACTTGGAGTCAAGTTCGTGTCAGACTGGAAGGGTTGGGCTGTCAAGGGTCATCAAATCCAGCCTGCTGCTGTCATAAGGATTGTGTATTATCATCTCTGAGCCTGATCATTTGACTTATAAGCTCATTGAACTGTCTTTCAAAAATAGAACATCAGGCCATTTATTTTTTTAATTCTAATTTAAGCAGGGAAAGTCTCTTTGTGGCAGGCTCAGCTCAAGGCCACACAGCATCAACAGTGGGAAATTAGGACTGTCCCAAATGTGAGCCTGCTTTTAGGGAGGGGAAAAAGCAAGCTTCATCTTGTTTAATTTTATTATTTTCCCACCTTGAAGAGATGTGCACACAAAACTGCGTGCTAAAAGCTGCCTCTGGCTTTAATCTGCTCCATCATGTCTGAGTCAGATGCCCAGAAAGGACTTTGCTGGTAAATCTATTCCGTGGCATCGCTGCAGGAGGGCACCAGTAAGCAGATTAGCCATAGCTCAAATTCTGTGTCAGCTGCCTGACTGAGGGTACCTTTCCTGTCTTGGCTGTGTCTGCACTTATTAATAGTTAATTATAACTTTTTAATATCCAAACATAATATTTATCATCAGGCATTTAACTCTATAGTATGAAAAATTGTGTGCTGATTCTAAGTAGTTGTCAACATTGTGACTCTTAGATAGATTCTGGTCTATTTCTTGGGCTTCCCAGTATATTTATTGGCAGAAGATATTTAATTTATATGTGACAGTTTTCTAGAGAAGCTGTCCCTGGAAGTGTTCTAGACCAGGCTGGATGGGACTTGGAGCAACCTGGGATAGTGGAAGGCAGGGGAATGGGACTGGATGAGCTTCAAGGTCCCTTCCAACCCAAACCATTCTATGGCTGATGAACTTGCACGTTCTCAGAAATATTCTTTGTAACTGATAAAGCAATTAAACTTATTCCAACTTAAAATTAAGTTGGAATATCTGTTACTTTTATGAATAATGACAAGAACCATGGAATATTAAAAGGTTGGAAAGGACCTTAGAGATGATCTAGTCCCACACCTCTGCCATGGGCAGGACCACCTTCCACTAGGCCAGGTTGCTCCAAGCCCCATCTAACCTGGCCTTGAACGCTTCCAGGATTTATTTGCAGAGTGATTTAAACAATGCCATGTATATTGAGCATCCAAAATATGTTTTTTGGAGCTAAGCTCCCATCTTATGTTCCTAGAAATGTTCAGTCCTTTGCTGCATCTACCCTGTGTGACACCCAATGGATTTTAACACTAGTGCTGGAGCTGTCTAGTCTTGGACATCAAATGACAAGAGTGGCACTGATTTCTGCCATCATACAGAGTAGCAAGTTGGGATGTGCTGTTAGAGGGAGGGTCTTTCATGCTGAAGAAACCCCTACAGAGGGCTCTGAGCCCCTGCCACGTGCATGTGCTGGGCTGCTCTGGCCTTGAGCATGTTTGTGATGCTCCTGTTGTGTGACTGAATGTGCAGGACCCTCCCTCTGGTGGTTTGGTGCTCCTGGCACATCATTAGTGATTTCATGGGTGATAGGAATGATACATCAGCCCCCAGCTCCTTTTGTTTTGTGTTTTTTGTTGGGGGCGATACAAATCCTTCATTTCACCATAAAAAAAAGAATAGGTTAAATTATTTTCTGGTGTTTCTGGCACCTTTAGGTTATGATAAACTTAAAATGCCTTCAGTGAGTAACTTGTATGGGATGAAAGTTTTATTTTGTTGTATTGCTGCAGTTGTTTCCCTTGCTGAATTTAGTGCTCATCTAGAGCAAAGCAAATCTTTGCTGTGGCTCAGATTAAACATTTTGGGAGCGTATTAGCTGCAGACTGGCATTGATAAAGCACTAACAAGCTCTAATCTTAAAGCACATGGACTTGAATTAATGCCAGGAATAATATGCATTTCCTTTCATTTTCAAGTTTGTGGAGAACTTTTCCTCTTTTTTTTTTTTTTTTTTTTTGACCGGTGGGGGGGAGGTGGAGGAGGAAATGAATTATAGTCCGAAACTGGGAAATGAGAGCAATTAATCTCTGCAGTTGTGTGTAGGCAGGGGGGACTATTTGTTGCCTGACAGGCTGCTCTTAGGACTGGAAACAAAGTAAGTTGTTTGTGTCTTTTTATGTCCTCGTCCTAGTTTGCTTTAGGACAAGAGCATTTACCTCATGACGCTTATTTTTGAACTTCATACTGGAGGCAGTGTTCACATTCCACTCAGTCTTTTACAGGACCAAGAACGGAGAATTAGTCAGCTGTTCTTTGTTTTTATTGCCCTGACTCTTGAACAGGATCCAGGCTTGCTCCTGAGGTTTTTCATCTGGATTGCTCTGAATAAAACAGATTTTTCTTGCAACTGAAACCCCTTTATTTGCAAAAGGTTATGATAACCAGAAGAAGCCAAGCTCCCCCAGTTTTTGTTTGGGATGGGCAGTGGAACCGGCTTCCTGCGGTCGTGTTCACATTAAAGGAAGTTCATAGGACATTTATTTAAAAACAAACCAAAAAGTGAAAGCTGTCATGTTTGGGCCTTAGTTTAGCGTCCTAGGACACTCTTGCTAAGATTATGCCTGCTGATTCTGGCATAAATAGTGATTTGAGCAGACCCTACCCTGGGGAGTTGAATCCCATTCCTTTCTCCCCTGTATAGGAACAAATCAATTATTCCAAGGAGGCGGTGTTGTCTCTCGGTGCTGTTGTGTTGCTTTTTGAAAACGTTTTGTAAGTTAGTCCTTAAGTGGGATAATTGCTTTCAGCATTTGCAAGTTAAATGAAGAAAGCTCTAATTAGATTTTATAAAGTGGCTTAGCATGTTGAGAAGGCTTTTCATAAAGTATACTGTGTATTCACTTGGCGTTGCACAATTGAATTTCGTGTAGCACTGACGAAACCTAAAAATCCTATTTGGCCCTGGGTGCTTAAAGGATTGAAAGCCTGTCTTAAGTGCTCCTGGCCATACAGCCTCTCTTCCTTTCCCCACCATCCCACCCTCACCAGGGGGTTTATCTGTGCTGTAGAGACCAGAGGAGTTGTGTCAATACCAACCTGTTTGAGGAAGAGCCTTGGAGCTGGGCATAAAGCTTGATGTTTTGTAGCATTTCCAAACAGGACCCTGCACAAGCTGTTTAATCTGTTTTAGCTGTTATTGTGCTGTGCTGATTGTATGGTAGAGCTGGGTGGCACGGAGCCACTTTGTTCAGGTCACTCCTGGCTCTGTGTGGGCACTTACTGAGTCCCACACAAGCCCAACAGTGCCTGTGCTTAGTAGTTTTTGGTATTGTTTGGTGTCCTGTAGGTTAGAAATGTGATATGCTAATGCTTTCCTCTTGCCATCACAGCCTTGGCAGCAGCTGAGGCACTGGCCAAAGCAGCCTGACACACTGCTTGCCATCTGAATAAGGGCTTAGCCCAGTCACAAGCCCCTTTCACGTGTGGTTTCTGCAGTGTGTGTGCCAGGAGCTTTCTGATGAGAATTGGAAGGAGTCCCCAGAGCCAGTGTTTGTTCAGGTCGTTTGGATGCTGTTGCTGGATGTGACTTTTAGAGTCTTGTGGAAGGTGGGCTTTGTTTGGGAAGTGACACCTCCACTACCTCAGGCAACCAGGTTGTGAAGCTTTTTCTGCAAAAACATGGATTCCACGTGTAACAATTTAGAAGAAACCAGATCTAAAGTAAAGTACTTAATTATAAAATCCCAGAATGATTTGGGTTGGGATGGACCTTAAAGAGCCTCTAGTTTCACTCCCCTGCCATGGACAAGGACATCTGCCACTAGGCCTGGCTGTTGAAGGCCCCATCCAACATGGCCTTGAACACTTCCTGAGGTGAGGAGTTTTGCACAGGTTTGTTATGAGTTCAGACAATCAGAAAAGCAGCTTATCAAAACTGTGACTTGGTGATAAGGCCTGAATTTGAAGAAGGGCATAGAGTTCTCTAGTAAGATCCACTCAGCCTGGGACATTAATTAATGGATCATGCCCAGCCTAGCATCCTGGCAGGGGGACAAAAGGTTGTTCTTTTGCCCTCTAGCCATGCTTGATCTCTTCAGCCTTGGGTTAGAGAGTCATCTCATGGTCAGTTTTTCTCACTCATTGCATTTAAAGGGTCAGATTCTTTGAACACTTGTGGAATCAACAAACTTTCCCATTTGAATTTACTGGATCGCTGTGTCCACGACAAGTTGTGGCAGTGTGTTCCTTGTGTGAACAACAGGCTGCTGTTGTAACCACATGGAGCACACAGCTTTGGATGAACATTCCCAGCCACCCACGGGCACTTGATTCATCACATGTGTCTCAGAGCGTTTTACTCTTTTGTAGTGTCTTTGTAAATGGACTTTGTGTCCCTCTTTGAAGTACGTATGAGCTGCAAGGGCTGCCGTGGTCAAGCTGAACTCAGAAGTGAACACAGATTTAGACCTCTCTCCTTTTCTGCCTTAAATGTCAAACCAGTGTGTATCACTGTTAATGGAGTTATTTACTCATTTTGGTAAACATGTAGGCTAAGGAAGAAACTTTGGCAGGTTCCTTGTGATCTTGTGAGTGGTGTGCAGGCAGAACTCCAGTTTTCTTTGAGAACGGATTTCAAATTGGATGAAGAGTCCTGTAGTATGAGAGATAGTTCATGCTGTGGCAGGCTCTGCAGTTTGGTGGAGCTGAAGTTCTTGGGTGAGCTTGAGGTGATGAAGATTCTGTGTCTGTAGAGATGAAATGTTAACCTTCACAGCTCTTTAAGAAAGCAGATATTACTGTGTGAGATGTGGCCAGGACATAATTAAAGAAAAAAGGTATTTTTCCTGAACTATTTTCTCATTTCAAAATAGTCTTAGGAAATCTGTATGTTGCATATTTAGTGTAGCAACTGTGTTGTTGGTGCAAGTGCCTTGAAATGAGTACTGAGTTGGGAAGTGTCTCAGCCTTGTGTCTACGCTCAGACAAATTTTGGTTGATGATGTGGCTTTTTGTGGCAAGGAAATTGCTAAATTGGAGATTTACTCCTGAAAGTGCCGAAGAGATTCTTTGAACAAGTTTGGGAGGTTTTAATTTAGTCTGCATAGAAGTGAGAGAATGGGGGGATGGTTCTTAAATTGTCCAATTCCATTAAAAGCCTGCAGTGACCTGCCAGAGGGGAGGGTCTGAAAGCACAGGTGGGTCCTCACAGGCAGCTGTGCCAAGGCAAATAGGAGCTCATTGGCAGGGGACTGGTGCCATATCCCTCAATGACCCAGCTCCATGGCTTGGGATGGACTTTGCACACTGGGGTGATTTATTTGTGAGCCAGGGGCTGCCTTTGTGAGTGCACAGATTGGTGCTTCTCATGCAAAGGAACTCCCCCGTGTGTTTGCAAGAAAGTGTTTTACTATTTTCTAGGAGCAAAGTAAATTGTGTTGTTGCCTTCTGTGTTATCTTCCTCCATGTGACCAAAGGCAATCAATGGGTTTTTACTGCATTTCAGGATTTTATGCTAATATTTCACTGCTATCAGTACTTTTTTTTTTTTTTTCTGAAAATAAAATTATCTTAATTACCCTGAAGTAACTAATCCTCAAAGCTGTAATCATTGTTGACATAATGCTTCATTTTTACAAAATACGAACAATTCAGTTCACCTCTTAACATGGTCTTTTGAGTTACTGTAAACAGTTTCCTGGAACCATTGCTTAATCAAGAAATTGAATTCTGTAACATGAATAGTAAAGGCTTTTGACAACAAAGATGTAATGCTTCCTTTCTTGTTTTATCCAATTTAGTGATGTGCATTCCATTAGTGTACTTGAAATTTCAGTAGAATTCAACTGAAAGGGTACAATTATAAAGATTTTATCATGAGGCTATACTTGGACACAGAGCAACTATTGTGCTGGTTATTTGGTGTGATATGGTTGCTCTTCTTTAACTATAAGTCTTCAATAATGATTTTAAAGATTTGCTATATCTGTGTCTACTTTCCTAATCTTTACTTTTCAAGAGTTTTTAATAGATTTTTTGGTATAGAATCCCAGAATGGCTTGGGTTGGAAGGGACCTTAAAGATCACCTCATTGCACCCCCCTGCCATGGGCAGGGACACCTTCCACTATCCCAGGCTGTTCCCAGCCCTGTCCAGCCTGACTTGGACACTTCCAGGAATCCAGGTGCAGCCACAGCTTCTTTGGACAGCCTGTGCCAGGGCCTCACCATCCTCATGGGGAAGAATTTTTTCCCCATATCTAATATAAACCTGCCCTTTGTCAGTGGGAAGCCATTCTCTGTATCCTGTCACCCAACTGTGTCAAAATAAACTACAGAATTGATCTACACTCAAGATGTGATGTTTTTCTGTTGTGTGATATTTTGCACATAAGGCTTTGCAAACCTTGATTTCTAATGTTTTGGTGTACCCTCATGTACTCTCATGCTTCAAGAAAAAGTGTATGAAGGCACTTAAAATGAGATTTGGGAAGCAGAAAGAAAACTACCCAGGACAGTTTAATCATCATCTTAATGTCATTAAATAAATTACTCCATCATTTAACTTGAGCACTCTTGGATGGATTAAGCCCATAATAATTTGACACGGAGCACTCTGTGTGTTTCTCTTGAAGATCATAACTCAGGGCAGTTTTGGATACCGTGGGAAACTTTCTTTCAGCTGGAGGCTGGGAGGGCCATATCTATTTGTGAAGGACAGGGAGTGCTTTTGTTACCTTCCCAGAGCCATTACGGGATATGATTGCTTGGGGGAGTGTCTGCTTATGATCTGTTAGAAAACAACCTATTAATAAAACAGAGGTTCTTGTAATAGAGCACTTCTTAATCTTCTTCCTGTGTAGTTATTTATAGGTTGTGACATCTTAATTTGCCTCTCATGTGCATCGACTTCTGTTATTTTAAAAGATCAAGTAGTTTTCACACGCCTCTGAGAATCACTTCTGGGAGAAACTGTCTGTTTTCTGAGGAATCTGACAAAAAAGGTTCAAATCATAAGTTTGTTGTGACAAGTGCATTAGGGTTTTTGCTGGTGTCTTTCTAAAGGACAGAAGTTGTGGGATGTGCTCTTGTAGTTTTTTATATATTAATCCTGTATTTGATTGCAAGCAGTTATTCCTGAATTCCCCAAGGATTTCTAGTTGCTGCTAATACTTATTTTCCCTTAGCGACCTACCCAGAGCAATATTAATTCCATTATTCTCTTCATTTTTGTGGTCCTTTGCTTTCTCAGAGTGGTCCCAGTGCCAGATCCTGTCACAAGATGTGCATTGACATCCAGAGGCGGCAGATCTACACCCTGGGGCGGTACCTGGATTCCTCTGTGAGGAACAGCAAGTCCCTGAAAAGTGACTTCTACCGCTACGACATCGACACCAACACCTGGATGTTACTGAGCGAGGACACTGCAGCAGATGGAGGTCCCAAGCTGGTGTTTGATCATCAGGTCAGCCACACTCATCCTCCCACTGCAAGTTCTCAGTGTTTAGAAGTCAGTTTTGATCATAGTCTCTGTGATTTCGTGGTGCTGTACCAGGTAACAGAGCAGGGATGAAGAGAGTGTGATCTGCACTCAATTAAATCCTAATAGCATTGCTGCTCAATGCCACTTGCTGCTGGTGCTCTAATCAAACCGAGTCAGAAGAATCATAAAAACCTTTGCAAACAAATGCATTTTATTAAGACACGTTTTATTAAAGCTCAAAGCACAGTTCAACTGGTTTTAATCAGTCTCCCTGAGCTGAGTTAGCAGATCTGCCTTGCCTGGAGAGCCTTGGGGAGCAACTTGCAAAGCTGTGTATGGTACCTTTGGAAGAATACTCCAAGCAAGCTGCTGGAATGAGGCCAGCACAGGAGCAGGATTCTTTCCAAATTGGTTACCTTTAAAAATTGTAGAATGTGCTTTCTTTGTAGAGCTTGAAACATTTTAGAGGAATGGCTACTAATCCTTTAAAAAGTCACATCTGTCCACCTGCTCAATTTGAAAACTTCTTTACTTATGTTGTGTTCACTGGCTTTTGTCTACTTGGAAAAGATATTTTGTTGTCAGTTGATTTTTTTTTTTTTTTTTAATGAAACTTCGCCAAGAAACAGCACATCAGGGCTCATTTTTAAAGCAGCCCAAGATCAGCTTTTATTGGTACTGGCTGTTTTGTAACCAAAGCTGTTGTTTGCCAGCACAATGTGCCTTCCTGCTGACACCGAAAATTAAAGATACGCCATGTCTGCAGAACAAAAGCCAATCAGTCTTTCTGTTCTATTAATAACCAGTGCCAGTGTCCCAGGTGTTGGGGAAGAGGCACAAGGAAATGGTCAGCTGGCAAGGCTACTCTGGGTACCTCCTTGCCACTTGAAATGATTCCTTTTTTCCCTGTTCTGTCTCTCAGGGAAGAAGGACTTCACTGACTTGTGTCAATCTGCAGCTCTCCCTCTTCTCTCCCTCAGCACCTACTGCAATAGCAGTTTTTATTTAACCTTCAGAAATGTGCTGCACCAGAAGTGTTTTGTGTAGGCTTTGCTGAGTACCATCTCTATCTTACTGTAATCCTGTCTATTGGTTTGCTTTTTTTCCCCCCTCTGGTATTCTGTAACCCTCTGCTTTTCACTTTGTCTGGAAGCATCACCTGGAGTCAGGAGGTTTGGTTTGATTTGTGCTGCAGTGCTTCTCACGTGTGCCATAGCCTCAGTTTAGGTTTGGAGATTAAACATATTTCTGCTGCACTCCCATGAGGAATCTTTGGCCAAGTCATGCCCCCACTTGGTGTTCCAGTAATGGGGGTAATGGTAAATGTGTGCTGGGGATGGAGTCTCAGTAACAAATCACAGACTGATTTTTGCATCAGTTGATTGGTGAGCAGTGAATTAGCAATGATTTTGAATTTCTCCCCTTGCACAACCATTGCCAAAGGTGATACTTTGTTAACTCTGGCTATAAGGATGTAGCTTGAAAACATTTCCATGAATCTTCTTCTGTGGAATCTATAGATTTATGGAAAAAGAACCCTGTGAGTCCTTGTGAAAGACTCTCAAGTACTTTTCCCTGAAATCAGGAGTTTTTTTAGGTGATGAAGGGTACATTTAATCTATTCTTTTGCATATTAAATGGAAAATATATAGAAATTAGACTTGTGTTTTAAATTTCTTCAATGAGATTAAGACCTGACCATGAAGATGTGTGTCCTTTTCTGTTTGTTGGAGGCTCAGGAGATGTGCAGAGCACTGTCTCTTGCATTGCTTGCAGGAGAGGGATGTTTAAAGTTAGATCTCAGTGTTCTGGTCTTACCGTGCCAGCTTTAAACTACTGCCCTGCTCCTTGCAGATGTGCATGGATTCTGAAAAACACATGATCTACACTTTTGGAGGCCGAATTCTGACCTGCAATGGCAGTGTGGACGACAGCAGAGCCAGTGAGCCCCAGTTCAGTGGCTTGTTTGCTTTTGACTGCCAGTGCCAGACGTGGAAACTTCTGAGGGAGGATTCCTGCAACGCCGGGCCCGAGGATATCCAGTCCCGGATAGGACACTGCATGTTGTTCCATTCTGTGAGTATCCACACCCTGCTTTGATTTATGATGTCTGACTTTAAGGAGAACATCTGGTTTTGGTTTTTCTAGCAAATTTTGAGCTCTTTAATCTCCTGAGTGATGTGTTGTCTCAGTTAATTCAATGTTTGCTGACATTCTGATGCTGCTTTGGTAAGTGCAGGAGGTGCTATAAGTTTCAGAGCTTTCATGACTCCAGCTGAATAAAATTTCAAGTAAAAATCAAGGTGAATTTAAAAGAATTGATTTTAATGGAATAGTAAACAGTATGGACACTTCATCCAGAGCCTCATGGAGAGGCAGAAGGATGGGGGTGAGGTGTATATAGCATTTTACTCTATGTTGGGTATTAAAAACCACCTTCCATTGCCTTTCCAGTTGTGTTCATCACCCATATATCTATTTAAGAGAAGAGAACTAAAGAGAATTAAAATTAATGTTGTGACATTTAAATATTTACTGATACCATCAACTCAAAACTCACCAATTTGAGGAAATTGCTGATTTTATTTCTCTTGCCCTTTCAAGTGAAAGATCGGAATTTTTGCACTCAATACTGGGCTTTCTGAGCTTTCAATTTTATTTTTATTTTTATTTTGAATGGTTCTTTAAAATCTGGCGGAAAAAAATTGTCACACAAAATTCTGCACAAGAACTTGAGGATCTTTTTAAAAAAAAAAAGGGTTTTTTTTTTAGGATCTGTCAGTGGTAAATGTAAGAATACTGGTTTCTGTAAGCACAGGTCATGGAAGTTTAAGTCCTTTTCTGTTTTCTCAGCCATTTGAAAGAAAAATAATCTGCCTCTTACGGACTTTCCACTTGGCAGACTTGAAAGAAGCAATAAACCTGTTATTCTTGGCTTGCCCCTTGCCATTTGTCTGTACTGAATTTAGTAATGTGCTGGTACCTGGATGGTTTCTCCTACAGTCTATCTTTTGTTTCTGTTGTGTTTTCAGTTGTGATTTTATGATGGATTTTAGAGATGGGGCCTGTTAATTCTTTCATAATCAACTTGAAAGATGAGCTGCTGCTTTAATGTTCTGAAGTTAAAGCTGGATGAGGCAGGGCTGCATCAATTACCTGTGCACAAAGATGTTAAACTTAGAAGAGACATCTTTGTTCCTCTTTGATTCATTAATGGCTGCCCCTGGATTCCTGGAAGTGCTCCAGGCCGGGTTGGATGGGACTTAAGAGTGACCTGGGATAGTGGAAGGGGTGTGGAACTAGCTGGGCTTTAATGTCCCTTCCAACCCAAACCACTTAGGATTCTGTGATAAATATTCCTGTTAATGATCACAGTTGACCAACATACTGTCTCAAACTTGTAAAGACTTTGTTTTCCCCTCCCTATTCCAGAAAAACCGCTGCTTGTACGTGTTTGGTGGCCAGAGATCAAAGACTTACTTGAACGACTTCTTCAGTTATGATGTGGACAGTGACCACGTGGATATTATCTCAGATGGCACAAAGAAAGATTCAGGGATGGGTAAGAGAATAACTACAGAATCATTTCATTCCATTGGTACAAATGAGAAATATGCTGTGAAAGATCAAATACTGTAAAAGGAGAAATATGTAGGTGAAAGGCCAGCTTCAACCTGTGGGATTGGGTTGGCATCTTTAACTAACCCTCCATACCCAGGTAAAATCCACACTGTACAGGTTAAACTTATGCCAGCTCTTCTGTCCTTTCTGTCATTTGACACTCTCCATCTTGAGCACAATACAAATAATTGATGCACGAAAATGCATAGCACCTCAAAAGAAAAAAAAAAAAAAAAACCAACATCAGAATAAGATCCAAAAATAATTTGTCTGGAAACTCTAGCAAAGACAAAAAAAAGCTGAAAAAAAAGTCTTTAAACCCAGAAAGGAGAAAGCAAATTCTTATTTTTCTGGTTTTCTCTAAGTGAAAATTACCATAACACAGAGGTAATCTGCAGAAGGGCAGGTAGGGTGCTCAGAGACAGAGGATTGGAGTAGAAGGAGAGAAGTTATTTTGACCAGAAAGATGAGACCAATCTGTTGTCCTGTTACATTTGTAATAAGTATCAGAAAGGGGCAAAAAAAAGGAAGAGGAGGGAGCAGGGCTTCAGTTCTGTGTGATTCATAACACTGAAGCTACGTATCCTGTGTGTATGACAGAAGTCTTTAAAACACCCAGGAGGCCTGTAACACAATCATAAAGAACTGATTTCATGCCTTTTCTCCTCAAATGACAGAGAAAAATTTTCTTTCTTCCCGAAAAGCATTTCTGCATGTATAGGCACATCACTTTCCTGTTACAAATACCCTGATCTCCATTCTACAAGTCAGAATTGGAAATTTGAGTTGCACTGTGTACCACTATGGGACAGAAGTTGGGAGTATTTCTCATGTGTTGTATATTCAGTCCCTATCTTCTCCCAGTTACTGAAAACCCCAGGAAGGTAATTAATCTTGAATTTAGGCTGCCCTCCTCCTTTTGATCAGGTTTAACTTTTAGCAAGTAATTTTGCTGAACTTTTGAAGTGAATTATTGATGGTAACGAGTTATTGTGTGCTCATGAATTTAGTTGTGCCAATAAGGGAGAAAAGTACCCAAGCTCTGATTCTCTGGAGTAATTTATTTACTCAAGTGCTTCCAGGAGAGAACCAGCACATTGTTGACAGTCTCCTTTTTTCAGGTGCATGTTGCCTGATGCTGCTCTGCACACACCCACGCTCCCTTTGTTGTCCTTACAGCTTTTAAAGAATTGATTTATTTTTTTCCCCCAGGAAGTTAGTAGCATTCTGCCATTTTTGATCTTTTCAAGCTACATGTCTTCATATCCAGAAGCTTGAAAACATGTGGCTTTAAGCTAGACCTTTGTCTACTTCGGATTTAAAGATAATAAGTTTGTCAGGACACTGGACTCTGCTTTTCATACATAAACTGCAACATTTAGTGAAGTAAATGAGAAATGAAGTAAATTTTTAGCCCTTCTCCCCATTCCCACAGGCCTTGAAGTGATGAATAGAATATATTTTTTTAATAAGAAAATGACTCACTGGAAATAATTCTCGAGTAGATTTTTTTGGTTTACTGTTCTCCTGTGTGTGGAAAGTAAACAAACAGATTTGAACGTTTCCATTGCTTTTGAAAGAAAATGCTGGGATAATTTGCATTTTAACAGGAAGAGAACAAAATGCTTATTACATTCAGACAGCAAATGTTGACAGCACTATTTTCACCCCCAAAAAAGCAAGTCTTTATTGTGCTCTTGTTAGGTAGTGATACACCATTTTGAGCTGTCTGAACAAAGTGATTGCCTGCCTGGTCGCTGTGAAGTTTTAAGCTGCTCAGTGTGATGAGTCAAGTTGAGGATGCCTGACCTAAATGTTCCTATAAAGTCCCATGATTACATTTTGTTCCTGGCTCGCATGTGGCATTCAGTTCTATTCTTAGTTGAGCTATTTTGATTTTTACCCTTTCTAAAAGAACTTAATTGTGCATTTGTTTAAATATCTCGTGGAGCAGGGATATTTTTTTAAAAGTAGTGAAATGGATAATAAGGATTATCAGTAACACAGAGTTGTTGCAATGCTGTAAAACCATGGTAATGATATGTTGATTTTGCTGCTCTCATCTTCTGATGTATTTGTGCTGTTCAGCATTTCTTTGCTTTTGTTTGTTCCTCTGATGTTGATCCTGTGACCAGCTCCTTGGATGCCTGATGTGTTTGGGAATGATAGATGATAAATATCACTTAGATTTTCTTAATTTGAAGTAAAAGACGTAATTCTAACAAATTTAGACATGCAACTGTGGTGATGTGTTGGATGTGAAGGAGTACAACAGAGGTGCAAATTAGAGGAATTTTAGTACCATTGAATAGAGTTTGTGTTTGGAGGAGAGGCAGAAATGTTCATGTTTATGGATGCACTTTTAGAGCAGTTTTATATTATAATTGCTTTACAAAGCACATAAACAACACTCAAGCAACAAAACCCCCCCAACAAACAAAAATGGTGTGTATCTGAAGCATACAGGTGGTCTGGAGATGCCTCCAGTCCCAGCTGTCCCCAAGGGCTGGACTGGGAGCTTTCCTGAGTCCCTTAGTGACAATCCATGACTAATTGTGGGCAGTCATTTCAGCTCTGAGGGCAACACTTGTGGTGGAGGTTCCTGTGATAATCCCCTCTGGCCCTGACTCAGGTGATGTGTCAGAGCTCCTGATCAGAGGGAGAATTTCCTTCTGCAAAAGGATGTGCAGAGCATCTTAACATCCCCTGGCTCCAAGTAACTTCCAAAGTCAAATGTGACCAAGCCTGAAAAGTTCTTGTGGCTCATTGTAGTGGTGAAGTGGTTCTTGAGGGCAGCCTACAGATTTTAAAGCTAAGCCTAGTTTTTAAGCTAGCAGTGAAGCTCCCAGGTCTCTTGCTGGGCAGGTGCCCATTTCACATACAGAGCTGTGCACCTGATGGATGGGGAATTTCATGGATAAGTACCACGGACAGAGGCGACACAGCCCAGCCTGGGAAACAAGGCAAAGTCAGGAAAACATGAAGCCAGATAGACAGTACAGCTGGCTTAGCATGGCTGGGATCCAGCTCACACAGGCAGCCTCAATATCCCTTTTTCAACACCTCCTAGTGACACCTGGCATGTTGTGCTTGTGTTCAGGTAAAGTCTTGCCAGTGGCCAGCACATCCCTTGCCATGGAAGCATTTTGTTTTGTGAGGCACCTCATGCTTTTCATCTTGTGAGGTGCTTCTCTGAACTAATCCCCAGACCCTTTCCTCTACCTATGAAGGTGTGGATAGGGGCAGGCAGTCATCAGAGATGCCTTGCAGAGCTGCCATAGCTCAGAATTCCATTCAGATTTACTGACTGATCTTTGTTTTCCAAAATCTCAGAGACAGCTGAGCATTGGACATTGGATTGTTGCTTTGTCAACATGACAACCAAACTGTTCAGATGGTCTCCTTAGCTGCTCCTTGGCAGACTGCCAGATGCAGTCTCATCAGGAAAAATCCAAGAGGATAATCATTATCTTGCTGTGTCAACAGCTGGCCTGGTGCTATCACTCACCACGACTTGCTCCATTAAAGTCTGGGGGAGGTGCTGCTTCTGCTTTATAGGAATTACAAGGAGTGGCATGGAATAATTTCCAGTCCTACCACTCTTTAAAAATTAATCCACTGGGAGGTGCCAGGTTCTGGTGAGCAGCAGTATCCATGTGATGCAGTTTTCTCCCAATTTTGTAGTCACGAGGCATCACAAGGAGGGAAGATACTTGGAAATCTCTTGCAATGAGACTGTCAGTCACATGTTCTGAGGGTTTCATAACTCAGGTGGCACTAATATCCTGTCAGTGAACTTGCTTCCCTTATAAATCCTTCATGAATCCTTCAGGCATGATCTGTAGACTATAAATTTATAGATTTGTTTTGCCATTGTTGTGTTTCAAAGCGTGTTGAGAAATTTATTGTAGTATGCCCTCAAATGTAAGAGATGAGATTTAATTTCCAAAATGGTGTCCAGTACTATAAGAACCAGATCTGTGTAACCATAAACTTGACTTTAGGATGCCCAGAGAAACTGTGGCTACCTCTGGATTCCTGGAAATGTCCAAGGCCAGGTTGGATAGGGCTTGGAGCAACCTGGGATAGTGGAAGGTGTCCCTGCCTGTTGCAGAAGGTGGGGACTGGGTGATCTTTAAGGTCCCTCCCAACTCAAACCACCCTAGAATTCCATGAACTTAAGTTTCCTGCTTTGCAAGCTCTGTCTCTGTGTAAAAGCTGTTTTCTTGCTCTGATACTGGCAGCAGCCAAGGTTGTGCTTGAAACAACTGTCGCTGTTTGCACACACAAGCCAAAAAATATTCAGCTGGCTGAAATGATCACTGTGATCCCATAAACTCCTGTAAGCAGGGACTGTGGTAGTGGGAACATGGCTGTTCCATGATTAGGTGTCACTTTGGGAGAAAAGCTTTTCCCATGTGTTGTATTTAAGTGGAAATGACACTGTACAGAGCTCCACGACATCTCCTCAGAGCTTGCTCAGGAATTACTGCCTGCTTATGGAACTGGCTGCAAACTCCAGGCCTGTGTGGCTGAATGTTGTTTTTAAATATTAAGGCCACGAGCTTTTAATTTTTACTGTGTAAAAGTGAATGAAAATACTAAGTTCCTGAGCAAGGTTTCAGACCTCTTACTTTGAGGTATTTATTGCCTCTCTATCCTGGGCTGGTTAATGAGATTAAGGGAGAAGAAGAGTCAGTAGCACAGGAAAAGCATTCACCATCTTCTAGACTTTTTGGGATTGTGTTGTGTTCAGTGATTTCTCTCTACAGCTTTTCCTCTTCAGTAGGTGATGGGAGCCAAGTTACTACCATGTAGCCACAGGCTAAGGGCTAAGTCCTCAGTCACTGCTTTGTCCTTGGAGCTGACTGCCCACAGCTGACCCAAGAGGTGCCCTGACAGGTGTGGAATTGGTAGGGATTTGCTCCAAAGCTGATCTTACATCTCTGTGAAGAAGCACAAGTGAGGGAACTTGCATGGAGCCTTTCTTCCCACTTGATTCACCCCTTGGATCTGGTACATTGCAAATAACTGATCTGGAAGTGCTCTGGTTCTCACCCCTAGCTATTTGACTTTTTTTTTTCCCACGTCCTAAAATTTAAAAAGATATGTCCTAAGCAATCAATTACTGTCGCTGTTATAGACCCTATTTTTACAGGTTCAGTTTTGCCCATGCAGAATTAGATTTCCATCCCAACATACATTTTGTTACTCAAATGTCAGAAGTATTTTTCTGACGTTTCCAGCCCGTGTCCCTCTCTAATACTCTGACCATTCTCATTTGAATTCTGTCCAAAGTTTCCTGCCTGTCTGCTGCACTTGCAGATGATGAACCTCTCTTACCCCCTAGTGGAGGTATTTCAGTCCTGAGGTTTTTATGGAGCCCTTTTGCTCTGTTAAGGATCAGACTTCCTTAGAAAACATCTTTTTGATGTTTCTGTTGGGTTTAAAACATCACAGCTTCTCCTGCTTGCTGTCTATTTATCAAGTATCTTGTCTCACTGTCTGTTTATTTTCTGGGGACTTGTTTATCAAATTTGTGTTATGGGTTTTTTTTAATGACACTACTTCCAGCTTTCTCATTTTGTCCTCATCTGCAAAAGACCAGATGTCAACTCTTTCTTGCCTAAGGCACTACATTTATACAGTTTCTACACAGTTGCTTACATAGGTCACAGAGTTTATGCAAGTTACTCCTTGTCTTTGGCCCTTGGTAAATGTGGGGATTTATATTTTTGATATTTTTCTAGGCATTCTGCATTTTAAACAGTCTGAAGAAGAGATTGATTTGCAACTGAGGAAAGCCTGAAATTACTTGACTTGAATCTGGGTTTGATTGCAGTTGCTGCAGATGAATTCTATTCTTAATATCAAGAGGAAAGAACCACCAGCACTGAACTTTGGCAGCTTTTCCCTCCTTCATTATTTATATAATAATTTCAGCTTCGGGAAATTGAGCATAAACGAGATACAAAATTAAGTTATTTAACAACATTTCAGGAGGAGGGATGGGACTTTCACAGACAAGTTTCAGATGCTTTGAGTATCAATGTTAATGGAGCAGCTATGTTCCTCATGATTATAATAATTTTCATTTCAATGAGGTATTAGTGCTCTGAAGATTTGCACAGGGTTTTGTTTTTTTTTTGTAATATTCCCGGCGTGGTCTCAAATGTTCAAAGCAGCAGATAGGGTTGCAAAGAAATTTTCCATGTGCATTAGCATTGCTGATCAAATTTAGATGGCTCTCCTGCCAGAAATGTCTCAAACAGGCCTTGGATTTAATCCTTTTGGGTCAGCAACTTAGTCCCTGCCTATGCAAGCAAACACATTGCATGATACTTTTCAAAAATTAACAGTTTTTAGTCTGTGGTCATCTTTTTGTGCTGAATTTCCTTATGGGATGACTTTCTCATTCACCTTGTTTAAAAAATAAGTTCTTTGTGATTTACAGATAAAACAAGTTGTGTAGTCGTTGTTGTGTCAGTGTTATTCCCTTTTTTTTTTCTCTTTTTTACCACCCATTTGCTTGTAAACTGGATTAATTTTTCTCTTAAACTTTGTGGCATAATTGGAGGTCAAACTAGACAGGTTTATGCTGGTGAGGGCTCCAAAGCCTTCTTCCTCCTGTAAAATCATAAGCAAGGATTTTGTCAAAGGGAGTCTGAAAATGAGTTATCCAAATATATTCCAGTTTCTATTTAAATTTACATGAGAATGAAGCATTTAAATTTTTTTAAAGAAATGCTCAGGTTTTGTGCTGTTGCTAAATTCTTCACCAGGGGCTAAAATTGTAGAAAACCAAATTCTACTCAGAATTTTTTAATTCCTTTATTGCTTTGCTGGCCTAACAAATGAAAGGAGTGAAGCATGAGAATGAAACCAGTTACAGAATGGGTTTCCAAAATACCATTTTGTGTATTCCCCAGCGACAATATTAAATGTTTTATTAATGTTGGGCTCGTTTTCTAGGCCATGGGTGCAATTCAGTTAATTGCAAGGAAGAATTTGCAAAATACAAGAGTTCTGAGAATTTTTCGTGCCAAAATCTTGACCGAAGGCCAGGAACCTTTACCAGCCTTTGTAAACTGACCCAGAAAGAGAAAGGAGACAAACAGGATCTGTAAACAAAGATCACGTGCCCTTCACAAATACATTTTGGAAGGATGGTTGCCTAGGGAAACAGGAAACGAGGAATTACACAACAAACAAAAAGGACTGCCAAACAAATTTGCTGACCTTTTTTTCGGGGAATTATGATGAAAAGTATTGGAATCTGCAGGATTTCACCATAGTTCTAAATCCGAAGGTGGGACTGAAGAATAGTTTGGTAATTACTCCACAACTATGCAGAAAATACAAAAAGCTTCTTTGACATCTTTGTCCTGCAGAGTTGTGAGCTGTAGAATTGTGAGGTCATCTTGAATTTTTTTGAGTTTCCCAGCTTTTGCAATTAAGCTTTTTGGAATCAATGCTTCCTTTTACAGATGAGATAATAACAAAATCACTCCATTCATATTTGTAAGGGTCATCTGGTCATTTAGCTCTATGTTAGGCAGCTAATCCTCATTTCTGAGCTGGTAGTCTCCCAAATGGCTCTGTCCATATCTTTTCCTAGGAAACAGCAGCTCTCAGAATGGTTTGTTTTTTCTTCCAAGAGTCAGAGATAGGAAGAGGAGAATTTTCCTTGGACTTGGCTTTAACAGGAAAGAAGTTGGCCTCTGTATGATGATCTGTTGTATTGCAGGGAGAAGGAGACTCATTTGCCTGATGTTTGGATCCCTTCCTGTGTCCTCCATTGTTTCCAGTGTGTAACTTCAATTTTCTTTTCTCAGTTCCAATGACAGGTTTCACTCAAAGGGCCACCATTGATCCTGAACTGAATGAAATCCACGTCTTGTCAGGGCTCAGTAAGGACAAGGAGAAGCGGGAAGAGAACGTAAGGAATTCCTTCTGGATTTATGACATTGTGAGGAACAGCTGGTAAGTCCTAAGTTCTGACTTTATTTAGAAAGCAATATCTAAGGTAACTCTGTAACCTCTATTAACCATGGAATTGTTGAAAGTTGTGGAAGACAGCTGAGTTCCCTTGAGGTACCTCTTCTTCCCATTGTCTTTGCAGGCATCATGGCAGTAATCCAAATGAGGGAGAGAAATCATGTGAACATCTTTATTGGAGCCAGGTGGAGGAGATGAGGGGAAGTGAGCAGTTATAAAAGGCTTTTCCTGTAGGAAGGGTTCAAGGCCAGGATTCAGGATGAGTGCAGCAAATTCAGTTGTTAATAGCAATGTACATGGCTCTGGTTCTTAGAAACTGAGGAAATGTGCAAGTGAATGGTGATGGAGAAGTCTCTGTGCCAGGTGGCATATTTTGAGAAAATATCTCCTGGTTTGCTCACTGAGTTATACTCAGTAGTTCATTGCCACTGTTCCTTAGCAGAGCTGACAGATATTTTGTGTTCAGGACCTCTTCTAAAGTGGGGTCAGTCGCTTCAAAAGGTGTGAGTGTTTTGTAAAAGTGAATTTTCAGTTATAACTGAAGTCTGCTTGGAAATCACTGACTGAAGTACCACCTCTGCTGTAATCTGTGGTCTAAAACTCTGCGGGGTCCAAGATGTTTTTTTCCATAATAGAAAAATACTTCATGCTGACAGTTCTGTAGGCAAATAATGTAATGTCTGAAGAGATCCCCAAAGCTCATGACAAATCATTTTCTAGAATTTTTTCCTGTTTGACTTGTGCTTGAGGACTGTTTTCAGCCAAGGTGACCTCTGATTGCTGGCTGGGTTCTTTGTAGAACTAAGAATGGGATGGGATAATAGAGGACAACATAGAGAGAAGTAAGAAAATCTTTGGTGTTCTACATGATTTGTACCTTCCAGCAACTTTCCATGCTTCCTGTAGATACAACTAATAATTCCTTACTGCTTTGAATTTCAGGTCTTGTGTCTATAAGAATGACCAAGCAGCCAAAGAGAATCCAGGTAAAAGCCTTCAGGAAGAGGAGCCCTGCCCGAGGTTTGCCCATCAGCTGGTGTACGATGAGTTGCACAAGGTATGAAGTGATTTTTTTTTTTTTTTTTTCAGTTTTTTTCCTCTTAAGATGTAGCTGTTTCCTTAGAGATGGTACAATAAATATACTTTTTGAACGTTTGGATTAATATGGTGAGTAACTCTCACTTAACTCCCCATATTTTAAAATAAGGTGCTAAACTGCTTTTTATGTCAATATGAAGTAAATGTGTGTGTTCTCACACTTCAGAACACACAAAACTCCATTCATTATCCTCATTAATCTTACTGTTGGTGACTAAATGAGAACAGATAGTTACCAAAATTTCTAGGAAAAGCTGTGTTTGAATGAGCTAATCACAGTTAAGGACCCTCTGAACCAGAGGTGCCTAACTTTGCCCTGCATGTCAGAAACAACTCATTCTTTAGCACTGTCAGCCTCCAATGGACACGTTCATACTTTAATACACTAAACCAAATTTTAAGTCTATTTGACAGCTCAGTAAACTTAGGGTTGGCTTTGTGCATATTAACCAATAAAGCACAAATCCACAGATTAGGTTCATAAATTCATTAACTCATGAATTTAAATTACTGTGGCACATTTACTGATCCTTTCATGGATTTTTCTAAAAAATCTCCCTAGTCTGAAACAGTCTGAGTTAAAGGAAAACATATTTTAATCTTGCATTCTGTGGGAGGTTAATCAAATTTGGGAAACCCAGCTAGCCCAAAACTTGACAATAAGGGGGATTTTAAGGAGGAATGCGTGTAGATTCTGTATGGAGAAATTGCATTGCTTGTTGTCTTCACTGTAATGATACAGTAAATAAATAAATACTATTCTGCCTTTACTTCTAAGTGTAAGGCACCACGAGACAGAGTAGTATTTTCTGAGTTACTCTGAAGGTTGCTAAATCATTGCAGTTGCCCAGCTTTATCTGAGGAGCTGTTTGATGTGCTTGTTTTGAAGAGTCATATTTTTAGAAACCTCTGTTCCAATGACCTTTCTAAACTCCTCTGATATAAATAAAGAGAGCCTACAGCAGTGGGATGCAGAATATATTGTTTTGAGTGATTATTTTTAAAGCTGTGGGGAAAGGTAGCCTGTTGGACTTGTTAAACTTCAGTATTTGAAGGTCCTTTGTAGCATGTTTAATATCAACAGTTCAGAGTCTGAAATTACTCCACGATGGGAAGAAAAATGTAGCAAAGAAATAAACAGTCCTTTTGTGACACTTCCACTCTTCTGGAAATGTGCCTCTCTCTGTAAGTCTACATTATGCTGGCCTGGCTTGCTGTCACTTTACTTTGGATGTCTTTAGGACTTCCAACTCATTTTGTCAGTGCTTAAGGATTTATCATTTTCATGGGTTTTACCTAAAGAAAGAGTTTGCATGAATTTTGGATGTTTATTTATAAATGTCTCAAGTATTTGCTAGAGAGATGTTCCAAAAGTACAACTATTTTCTTATCTTAAAATGTAAATGATTTAAGAGAACTTTCTTCATCTCCAAGGGGACAAAGTGAGGCTAATAATAAGTTGGAGCAACTTGTCTAAATGGCAGTTTCTCCCACCAGAATAAACCTCTGCAAAGCTGCTGACATAGTAAATGGTCTTTGTTCAGTGGATTTACACAGACAATCAATTTTTTTATCTGCCTCTCATTTCCTTAGGTTCATTACTTATTTGGAGGGAATCCTGGTAAATCCTGCTCTCCAAAGATGAGATTAGATGATTTCTGGTCTCTCAAGCTCTGTCGACCTTCAAAGGAATACCTGCTAAGACACTGCAAATACCTCATCAGAAAGCACAGGTAAAGAAACAAAGGTGCTTTGCAATTTTCTTTTCCAGGTGTCTCTTTTTTTTCAAGTTGCTAAGACTCAAATCTCTCATAAACCATTTTGTGAAATGTCATTTTGTTGGTTGTATGGAACTAGATGATCTTCAAGGTCCCTTCTAAACCTTCTGCAGGTTTCTTGATTATTTTTTTAAATTATTTCAATAAAAACACTGAGCCAGGGCTAAACTACAAAATTACTTGATTCATTTTGCCTATGCTATTCTAAAACTAGAAAAATCTGGTTATTGAGTGGGGAGTCATGGGGAATTTTTAGATTCCCTTTTCACTCTGCTGCTCATCAACATGTGTTTTGGTGCTGTCACCTCCCAAGGAAATGGAGTATGTTGTGGAAACACTGTGCTTGGAGATAGTAACAGCCTGCAAGGATGCTAATGAAGTCTGGGGGCTGGATGCCTTTGCACATCTGAGACTCAACTGTGGTGAGGTCATCAGAGTTCCTCATTCAGAAACTCCTGAAAGAGCTCACTTAGGCAGAATTCAGCTACACTGCAGTGCTTCTTGCACTCTGGATGCTTCAGAGCTGCCTTATATTTCTTATTTAGGGCAACAGCTTTTCAAAATCAAGCTTATGGTGTTGCCTTAGTCAAGAAATTGCAGCAGTGAGAGAGCCTTTCAGGACCCAGCAAATCATTTGAAGGCAGTAAATAGCTCTCCCTGCATTCTCAGGGAGAATACTTTGTTATCAGGCTCTGCCAAGAGTTGGAAGGTCAGGTTTTCCTGATGGTATTTTATTTCTGAGGCAGCAAGCAAATTGCTGTACTCAACTCACAGCTACTGTGGCTGGGTGAGACACTGAGATTAGCTACACAGTAGATGTGAATACCTACAAGGATGAATAAAGGCCTTCCCAGTTATCTGGGATGCTTATTAAACCCAGCTGTGGTGGTATGGAAATGCAGCTGTGCAGCCTCCAGAGATAGCTCTGCATTATTTGTTTCTACTTGCTTAAAGTGCACTTGAAGGAAATGCAGGAAATCTGGCAGAAGTTTGGGGTTTATGCAGCATGCTCCCATTTTTGGGGTCTGTGTGAGGGAGCCAAACCTGAGCAGTCAGGGATGGTGGGATGGGTGCCTGGCTGGAGCTGAATTGCTGTGGAGTCACTGGCTGCCCTTTACCTGCCCTCCCCCAAGCTCTGGGTACCAGAACAGGTACTGGCCTTGCAGCCACAACAAACCCACAGCATCAGCTGGGCTCCTGTTTTTCCTATGGATTTGTTCAGTACCAGTCAGCCAAGCAGGGCAGGTGGAAAAGAGCAAGGTGTAAGTGCTTCCACTTGTTTTAAAGCACTTCAGCTCTCTGGGCCACGATGATGTCATCTGAGAAAATCTAGTGTTTGCAACCATGTGTAGTGACCAAACTGGCAGATGCATCAGGTGACAGACAAGGTCTTTGTGCTCCCTGTGCTGCTCAATCCCTGGCATCTTCAGGCAGTTTCAAAATTCAGGCTACACATGTCCACTGTGGTATAAATAGCCAGGTAGATGACCCAAATAAAAAAATAACAATATGAGAAGATGAGAAGCAGTGTGATGCTGCACTCAGTGGGTAGGTGAGGTGAGGAAAAAGATGATTTTAAACCTCATCCTTTCTAGGCTTGTGCAACCAAAACAGTGCTGCAGGGAAGTAGCTGTGCTCAGGATGCTGATCCCAGAATCTTTTCCTGAGGGCTCTGTTCACTTCTTGGGGGAATTCACAGAAGTTGCAGTTCCTGTTCATTAAAAGAAAATGAAGAAATAATGGTGGTGGTGCACAGGATTTTTATGGACCTGTACTCTTTCCAAAGGTGGAATGTTAATATCCCAGGGACTGAAGTGCTCAAGGCTTGCCTGTGAGGTGCTGCTCACACCTTACTTCATTTATGGAAAACAAGCTGTACTCAATATTTTATACTTCTTAATAAATAAGTTTTTGTGCATATGCTTTTGAATATTTTTAGTAAAAACGGAATATTTTACCCTTTTACACTTCTTTAAACTCCCAGAAAAACCTTCTTCATGTTTCAGTCTGACTTGAAATTCCAGTGACCACGAGGCTCAGCTGCCATTAACATGGTTTTCTTTGGAAATACTGGGTTTGTTAGATGGAGTTTGCTCTCCGTTGAGCCAGTAGTACTTAGTCCTGAAGGAAATGGCTGTGCTCAAGTTTTCTGTCTCTTCTCTGCAGGTTTGAAGAGAAAGCTCAGACTGACCCTCTTAGTGCACTGAAGTACCTGCAGAATGATTTATATGTAACCGTGGATCACTCGGACCCTGAGGAGACAAAGGAGGTGAGGAGCAATGATCCTTGTCCTAGAGAAATTTAAACTGTGTTCTCATTGAAAGTTTTGAGCCTCTTAAACCTGGGTTTTATTCAGTTTATAAAAGCTCTGCAGGTGCCAGGCAGTTTGCTGTATCATGTATTTCTCTGCACTTAAGTCACACTGTTTTGGAAACAGTCATTTAACAACTGCAGGTCCAGATAAAATAGCTTTTGTACTCCTAAGAGTGAAGACTAAGCCTTTGTTTTAATTCCAGTGTGCTGGTGTATATTTTGGGAGCTTTAATTGAAATGTAAACTCTTCTAAATGTCACCAGTCTGTAGTTGGTTGTGCAGTAGAAAGGGAGTAGAAACTTGTGCTTAGGCTTCTCAATATTCAGCATCTCTGGGGAGGGAAAGCTTTTCCAAAGATGATCAATATTTCTGGACATAGTTTATACCTATACACTGCTTGCTACCCTTAAAATCTTATCTCCATTCCCTTTTGAATATTATCCAGTAGGCATCTTCTTTATTTATTCCAGGAATTTGTTCTCATTTCCTGTGTTGATTCCAGTACTGCAGTGCGTGTCACTTTACAAAATGGATTAAAGAAATAGTGAGAAGTGTCAGATAAGGTGGTTGATTTGACTCTGGCATTCATTTCCACATGGAATTTGGGGCAGCCAGCTGAGATGTGCCAGTGTTCAGCTCCTGATGGGTAGATAAGGAGGAGTCTGGGGTTCTTGCTGTCTTCTTTCCTTAATGACTTGGAAGGGGATTCGACAGCTCCTTTTATAAATCATGATAGGAGGAGGGGCAGTTCTATTCCATGCCGAGTCCCTGGATTAAATCTCTTAATCTAGTGGCTTTAACTTGCTACTTTAGCTAAAGAAAAGATTACACAGACACTGAAAGGTCTTGGGGGAGAATATGCCTCTTGCTTGCGTGTGCACAGGATGGAATTGTAGGGTTAGAATTAGGAAAGAAGTTTACTCTTATCAGGATCTTGGAAGTGATCACATTCGTCATAAATTCTAATCAGCCTTTGTAAACATGTGATTCAACAAAACATGTAAGTGCTGTGACTCTCTGTTCTCTTAAATGGTTTCTTGTTCAAATTGTTCCATGTCAAGTAATTTCACATCCTTTCTAGTTATTTCTAGCATAGGAAAGACAATAGATGATCCTGCTTTTCTTAAGGTAGAAAAGGAGATTTTTTTTTTTTCCCCTCACTATGTGCCATCTTCCTAGCGTGGTTACACTTCCAGAGTCTTTGAGGCTGGAAAAGACCTTTAAGGTTATCAAGTGCACCCACTGTCGTAGCACTGCCAAGGCCACCACTAAACCATGTCCCCAAGTGCCACATTTATGTGGCTTTTACATACCTCCAGGGATGGAGATTACACTTCCCTAGGCAGCCTGTGCCAGAGCTGTACATAATTCTGATGAATTTTTTCCTGATACCCAGTCTTTACTTGAGGCCATTTCCTCTTGTCCTGTGTTTTACTACTTGGGAGTGACCCCCACCTGGCTGCCCCCTCCTGTCAGGGAGTTGTGCAGAGCCCGAAGGTCCCCCTGAGCCTCCTTTTCTCCAGGCTGAGCCCCTTTCCCAGCTCCCTCAGCTTCTCCTGGTGCTCCAGACCCTTCCCCAGCTCAATTCCCCTCCCTGGACACGCTCCATTCCCTCAGTGACTTCCTTGTAGGGAGGGGCCCAAAACTGAACCCAGAATTCAAGGTTTCTTCCTGTTTGAGCCTGTACTAATGCATAAAGTACAAGCCCCCATTTTGATGCTTTCTTTTCCCCTTCTTCTCCCTCCCACTCCTGTAAGATGTGTCCTGTGTTCTCTGATCTCCCTTTTTCTCCATGTCACCTGTGTGCTGGTAGCCTGTCTCTCCTCAGCCAGTTATTCCTAAGGAGATCTTGTATCTCATGGCTGGCTGGGCCTTTTAATTATTCCCTGAACAGCAAACATCTGTGATGTGATGAGCAACCTCCTTTCCTGGTTCCTGCTGCCTCCTGTCGCCCACAGACCAAAGGAGGTGCTGCAGAAGCTGCACATTGGGCACATCTGGCACAGGAAAGCCTTTAATATCCTGCTTTTCCTTTTCCCAGTTCTGTGTTCAACTTGTCCACCCTGTAGGAATGGAGAATTTACATGACTGCATGGGCTCCTCTGAGATTTTAGGGGCATGTAGAAGCTGTATCATATCAGGTAGAAATAGAATTAAATGTTTGGAAAAAAGAATTACCCCTTTTCAGAGAGCACACTGGTGTTCTGAACATTAATGATCCAGTGAATGAGCTTACATAGCTCAATCCAGCTGAGTGAATACATTGTGGATTCTTTCTCTGCAGGCCTAATGTCTGATCCAAACAAAATCCAATAGCTTGTGTCTGTTGTGCTGGGCCATCGGATCAGCACCGTTCAGCAGAATTAAAGCTTCCATCCATTCCAGCCATCTCCAAAAATAATTTAACAGTTTCTGGGACGCTTTTGTTTGGGTTTTTTTTGTTTTGTTTGGTTTTTTTTTAAATTATTACTAATTTTGCTGGTCATAAAGCTTTAACTTGCAAAGCTTTTTTACACTGGGACAGATCTGCCAGGGCTGTGGCACAGAGCCAGCTGCTGGGCTGGTACTGACTGGGTGCATTTCCAGTTGACGTCAATTTACCTTCCGGTTATCACACCGAGTTGGCTTTTTGCTCTGGCATTGCATCTTCAAATGGCTCCTGTGCTTTCCAGAGGACTGACGCAGGCATTTTGGATTCCATATCGAATTTCAAGCACCAGTTTGATTGTGTCTCTCAGCCCAGACACCTCCATACCCTGCCTTTATTTGATTTGTATCTCAATAATAGCAAAGGTGATAGATGTAGTTGGCTGCAGCCACTGAATGCTGTAAGGCTGCTTAGAACTTTAGGGAATCAATTCCTGCCTGTTTTTCCCACTTTCTAACTGTTAAATTTGGGAAGGACCAGGCTGAAGAGTTTTATGCCCAACTTTGTGCAATAATTCTGGAGACTGGCCTGTATGGCTTCATGTTTTATGGATGGAGATCTGGGTGGTGTTATATACCATTACAAGCAGAATTTCCCCTTGTGGTGAGCCTTGCTTGCTTTGTAATAGAAGTAATTCCTTCTAACTTAGTTAGGCAAGTCTGTTCAGCTGTTTGCAGTTGCATGCCAAGGAAAACAAACAGACTGTTCTTGAAACTTACTTTGGCATTAGTAACTGATTTTGTTTAAAGTAGCATGAATGATTGATAGTAGGAACATACCCTAAGATTTTCATTCTGTTGCTGTGAATTTTAGGGATGCTAAGAGGACTAGATTTTTATTTCCCTTTTTCATTACTCTGAAATGAAGTAGATACATGCAAGTAAGAGGTATTGCATGGGTGCTTGGTTTAGTAGCCACTGGCTGTGTGCCAGCAATTTCTGTGCCCACAAATGCAGATCCAGTTCTCTTTAACTGTGATTCTGCTTGACATCATTTAAACCTTCTCAGTCAGTTCAGTGTTCCCAAATCAGTGGGTCTTTTTTACTGGCTGTGGTTTAATAGCCCTGACACTGTAGGGAAAGGAGGGTAAGTCCCTAGAAAATGGGGAATTTTGCCCGTGATTTAACAGGTTAAAAGTTGTATAAAAGGGTTATTTGCTGGTGTGAAATTTTTTGCTGGCCTGGCTGTTCTTCTCTTTCACCCACAGATGTGAATTTGGTGGTAGATTACAACAGCAGGCTTTTTAAAGGTAAAAGGATGGTCAAAATAAATATCAAATTGAATTCTAAATTTTGTACTTAGAGAAAAACAGGTGCTGTTAAAGCACAGAAACACCAGTAGTTTATGTGCAAAAGCTAAAGATGCTCCTTGAACACTGCAGTAATCATACCCAGGACTTTGCTGCTATTAAATGGGCTGCATTAGAAATCAAGATGACACAAAAAAATGTCCAGTGCTTTCCAAGTATGGGAGAGCAGGAAGATTTTGTACATGGAGATTCAACAACTGATGAAGCTCAATCCCATGATTGTTGTAAAACAGATACAAAGCACAAGGAAAACTCACAGTATGTTTTTCTTGGAGCATGGTAGGAGAAAGAGCAAGGACCTGGAGGCCACTCTGAGGCCTGACTTGCTTGTAGACTGAGGCTGGAGGCCCCTGTTCAAGGCTGCTTCATACTTTCCATTCTTAAGACCTTGTCTTTAATAAATTTGACAGATAAAGCCAGCAGGGCCCAAAAGTATTGTTTGAATTTGCATTAGACTGATATTTCTGGGAAAACTGACACCCAAATGGGAAAAATAGTTCTAGGAAGGAGCTAAGAAAAGCCTGTTTCTCTTCTTTGTGTCCTGCTGTGATTCTTTGTAAAGCCTCAGAGCCTGTGTGCTGCAGGAGCAGAGGCTTTGGTGCCAAGGAGCCTTTACAAAAACAGAGCTCAGCCTTCCCCGTTTCAGCAACAGCTCCATCCTGAAAGGGTTTGAGCCTCTCTTTGCCTCTTTGAGCCTGTGCTGGGAGTCACCAACCCCAGAGAACTGGTCAAAGCTGAGGAACTGGTTTATGCTGTGATCTGAGCACTCACACACAGGCATTACAGAGGAGGAGGAGGAGGAATTGTGTCTGATTCATACAACATGCCAGGTATCCCAAACGAGAGTTACTCATTCCCCCTCAATCATTTTGTTTGTGCAAAGGCAGAGGTGTGCAGATATATAAAAATAGACATAGTATAACCTTTTATTAGTTAGCCATATCTGTTTATCTCTGAGGAACCCTGTGTTCAGAAGGTTGGTTGGATCTCCAAGAGAGAAGTTAATTGTATAACAAAGGGAACTGCTGCCTTTTGAATGGAGGCTTAATTTGGAATGGATGAAGCCAGTGAGCCAGAGGGATTGGCAGAAGAAAATGGGTGGTGGTGTGATTGAAGCAGTTGGATGCTTTTGCTGGGTAATTGAATTCTGCTCTTGCCTCCATAACAGAGTTGCTCTGTGATATTAAGCAAATTGTTTTTCCTAGATGGTCATTAATTGGGTGTTTCATTCTGGTGCCTGATGGGAGAGATCTGAGGTGTGATTTGCTTGAGGGCTTTGCTTTTCTGTGAATTCAGAAGCTGTTGCATAACACTACATATATTGAAAAATCAGATACTGTTAGTTTCAAATAGACTCAAAATTAATCAGAGTTTGAAGTGCCATCTGTTAGAATAACAATTAATACGATAAGAAAGTCGATGAAGAAATTAATTCCTTCTTTAGAGCAGAGCTTGAACTATGTGAAAAAAATAGTACATTGGATATCTGCTGGGAATGGAATGTAGGAGACCTGATATTGAGTGAGCAGTTAACTGTCCTACGCTTTGGGAAAAAAAGAGGGATCCTTTGGAAGAACATTGTTGGGTTTGGGATCGTAATACAAATGCAGAGTGAACCAGCTTAGGCTCAGCACTGTCCTTAACTGATGTTCTTAACTCACATGCTTGACTTTTCCATCAGAAAGTGCTTTTTAAGTGTGAGCTGATACACAAATTTAATTACAAACCAAACAAACAACAGCCCTCAAGGTTAACTCAAGTGTAGTGCCATCAGCAGGGAAGGAAACAAGATCCTCCTTCCCCACAAAGCTGCAGAGAAACTCATAGCCATGAAAATCCATCATGCCTGGTGCAGATGAGGCTGGAATTCTTGGCAGAGGCAGCTTCAGCGAGGTTTTGGTCTCAGCTCAGCGAGTTCCTGGCTGAACCCTGCTCATCTGGCCTCTTAGTCGGGCACCTGAGCCCCAGCGTGGCTTTGTGCTCCCAGCAGGACCTTGCACAGGAGCACAGGAGCCCCTGGCAGCACGTGGCACCTGCTTTGTCCCAGCCTGTGTGTCCCCAGGCGGCTGGCACGGCCCCAGGCAGTGGGGTGGGAGGGCAGGATGGCCAGAGCGCGGCGTTGCCGCGCAGAAGGCGCAGGGATTTAGCCAGGGTTTGACTGGAGCTTCTGGAGCTATTTCTGCTGGGCAGCTGTGTCAGTATGGTGCTGCTGGGAAGCCAGGCTGCTCTCACAAATGGGGCTCACGGTGGAATCCACGTGTGGCATTGCAGTGATTTTGTGTAACCAGGCCTTGCACTCAGGGGGGCACTTTACACCCCCTTCCCCCTCATCTCCAGTTTGTCAATCCTGTATCTTTCTCACCATTCCCTCCCCAAAGCATGCAGACAATCCCAGAACACTACAGTCCTTATTTTAGCCTGTTTTTTCCCTTGATGTCACACTGAAACTGATCTCACTGAAGTGTTTTTGTAGCTTCTTGCACTTGGTTGTAGATCTGCTTTTTGTAGCAGCCTTTTTACATCTGTGACTTCTGGCAGTTTTGTGCTTGGCCACTGTTCTGTGGAGGCTCTGCAGCCCTGACTCCTTTGAGCTTTCTTGTAGAACTTGGTTTTCAGAACACTTAAATTTTTTTTTCTAGAGCTTTCCTCATATTATATTATATCATATCATATTTCCCCATATTATGTTATTTCCTCACTAACTGATACAGGGCATCCCAAAATGGGCACCTTATTGTAGAGGAGACTTTAAAACCTTGATAACAGCAAGCGTATTTTATTTAAAGATGCTACTCCTTTTCATGCATTTGTCAGTTTTATAATAAAGTGATACTGATCTGTTGTAGATCCTAAGTACATTTTCACAGAGTCTCTTCACCTGTTCTGTATTGCTGATTTTTTTCTGTTTATATTGATTTGCACTTGGCCCCAGTGAAATGCACCTCAATCCATCATTATAATTTGGATTAAGTGGAAGAATAGTTGGAAGGCTGTTTGTTCCATGCTGGCAGTCAGTCTGAGTGTGGTGTGAGGTCTGGTGATCCTGCCCTGTTCTGCCAAGCAGGTTATCACTGAAAACTCAGGGTGATGCTGACCCTGGGGCACAGATGAATCACTCCTGATTCAAGGCTCCATTTTGATGTCAAACCATTGATGGCCACCCACAGTAAAGTTGTTTGACCTGTTTGCCTTTCCCTTTTGGCTTAATCTAAGTGATGCCTTGACAATGTGCCTTAAATCTCATATAAAGGTGTTAGAATTCCTATGAAAATCAGAATGGACAAGGTCTATTGCCAAGTCCCATCCCTAGGGCCTTCTGCCTCACAGGAGAAATCAGATTGATATGCTACAATTTGTTGTTGCCAAATTCACGTTGGCTGCTACTCATCACCTTCTCCACTCCTACATGCCTACAAATTGTCTGTGTTCCCATTTTCTCTTGAAATTGAAATTAAACTGATGGATATGTAATGCCTGGCTGTTCTTTCCACTCCTTCCCTGAACATATTTACTTCTCTTCTGGTTTTTTCCTCGCTTCTTTTCCTTCAGGCTGTGTGCTTGAGAGAGACACAGGCAGGAGACACAAGATTCCAAGGCTTTAAGGAATCAACTCTTTCTTTGCAGGAGCATGACAAAGCACTAAGCTTTGCTGTTCCTTGGGTAACTGGAAACAGCAGTCAGGGGCAGAGGAAGACACTGTGGTCGCCATCTATCAGTGAGACATGAAGGGAGAATAAAATCATGAATGTGTTAATTAAAATGTTTTTATTCATGATCTTGATGTTCCAAAACAAAGGATTTTTATTTTTAGTTAAGAAGATATTGCCTTAAATTTGTCATATGAGATCTCTGGCAGTTCAGGAGGGTTGTTGTCATTCAAATCATAGAATGGTTTGGGTTGGATGGGACCTTAAGGATCACTGAGTTCCAAACCCTGTGCCATGGACAGGGATGCCACCCATTAAATCAGATTGCTCAGTCCAGCCTGGCCTTGAACACTGCTGGGGTTGGGGCATCCAGAGTTTCTCTGGGCAGAGCTTTCTCTGTGTTCAAGAAGTTCATGCTCACTCCAGCAGTTACCCTGTTTTTGTGCCATCTAATCCCTGGCTGCTGAGCCTGTACCATGTGGTGCATACCCTGGGTGTGTTATTATATGGAAGGGACTCAACCTTCTGCCAACGTGGCAAAAAATTGTATGTAAAAAATTAGATTTTTAGAGCTGTCAGTCAAATACCTTTCATTGCATCAACACTGCTCTAATTCTAGAAAAAAACATCTAACTTGTTTCAAGGTGACAAATTGTAGTGCTCATGTGAAAGTGCCTGCTGCTGTTATTCATGTGTATGGCACAGGAGTTATGAGGATTGTATAGAGAAAACACAGCAACTCTAAAGCTACTTGTGCTTCTGTGAATCCTCTGGGATTTTTGCCTGTGTGGTTAATAACACTTTTTTCTTTCTTTGTCCCTTTACCTCCTCTTCTGCAGTTTCAGCTTCTTGCCTCAGCATTATTTAAGTCTGGCTCGGATTTCACAACTCTTGGTGAGTATTATGTGACAGAGGAATTACATGATGTTCCCTTTGATAATTCCTCTTAGTTTCTTCTGGTTTTTATATCAAATGTTATAGTTCCTATCAACATTGTAGGCTCTTTTCAATATGCAAAGTGCCACTACCCAGACATTTGAGAGGTTATTTATAATGACCAGTGTCCAATGCCTCAAGCCCATATTTAAAACATCTGTCAACATCAGTGGTTTTAAACCAATGCCTCCCGGGATCATTTTGTGTCTCTTATTACATCTGATCCTTCGCTGTTACCCAAGTAAACAGAAGCTTTGGTCAGAATAAAGCACCTCCTGTCATGTCACTTTGGAATCTCACAGCATGGCTACGGCTCTGTTTGCTGTGATAACTGCAATTCCTGGAGTAGTTTGGTTCGCTCTGTTCTCTGCAGAACGAGTTCTTTGGGCAGAGTGTCAAGAGCGGAGAAAACAGTGGCGTGAAGGGCTGGAAACAGGAGGGCTGAGCCAAAGCCATGATTTGTTTCACTGCTCTGTCCAGTTAACTCCTTGAGAGATCTCAGAGACTCATCCTGGGCAAGTATAGGACAGCTACCAGCAGAAATTACGTCGTTGTGCTGCTGGGGTGTCCTCAAGTCACTGAGTCTTGCGGAGAGAATGGATGATTTTAATTTTTGATGGAGGTTTAATTCCTAATTTAAGAAATTGAGGGAAAGTTAAAGCCCACTGCAGTTCTGCTCTGATGGATGAGCAAGCTCTGCTGAGTTCTTGTGGTTTGGAAGACATCAAGTTCACCCTATAAGATTAACTTTTTTTAAAGAAAGAAAACGCAAGTTTCAAAAAAGTTGTATTTTTCATAGACTCATAGAATGGTTTGAGCTGGAAGGGACTTTTAAAAATCATCTCATTCCAACCCCCTCTGCCATGGGCAGGGATGCTTTCCACTATCCCAGATTGCTCCAAGCCCCATCAAACCTGAACTGGGACACTTCAGGTATGGGACATTCACAGCTTCCCTGGGCAACCTGTGCCAGTGCTTCACCACCCTCAAGACTTTTCCCTTGTTTTAAGCATTTTAAAAGATGAATTAGTTCTTGACTCAGTACAATACTTTATCCAGATTTTGGATTTACAGATAGGAGGATATGTACATCAAGAAGTGCTTTGCAAATAAAAACCCCAGCCTTCCTTGATTTGATTAACTTGGTTGCCTTTGATTAACTGAAGAGTGAGTTCACTGAATTAAGAAGCATTCCTTTGAGATAGCAGCAATGGAAGTAATCCAAAGTGGAGGAGATCATTGTGTGCCTGCCTTATTGTTCCTGCTGATGATTTTAGTGTAGGATTTGGATAAACAATGCAAATCAAACCCTGCTGTGTTGGGAGGCAGCACTCCAGAAACCGGTTTGCAAAGCTCCTGTGTGCCAAGATGCAGCCAGGTGCAAGTCCAGTGAGTAAATACCAGCTCTGAGTTGGGACTCCTGCTGTCAGCAGAGCTTATCTCAAGGAAAACTCCAAGCAATCCAAGGAGCAGTTCTGGTTATGGCAGTGAAGATAATGAAGAAAGCCTGAGGACAGAAGAAATGAGGCACCAAATAAAAATAGCTACATGGATTTTGTTTTCTGGGACATCAGAGCAGTCCCCTGAGAACTCCTGCTTCCCCTGTTTCTTTGGGGCTGTCAGTGAGCTTGACAGGCATTTGTTTATTACTTTTTATGGCATTTTGATGGCAGTGCTGGCTTGGGATGACATAATCTCTGTATGTGTGCTCACAGTAGTGGGATGGAGAGCTGGCAGCCTTATTAGTGGAGACAGAGGGAGCTGTTAACATTTATCCCAAATGGACAATTCCACAGCTAAACTGAGTGTTTGGGATTGGGAGGAGTGACTTACTTTCCCCTTTCCTTCCTCCCCCAGGATTTTCAGACGTTGACCACACGTATGCCCAGAGAACTCAGCTGTTTGACACGTTAGTCAACTTCTTCCCAGACAACATGACCCCTCCTAAAGGCAACCTGGTGGACCTCATCACGCTGTAATGGAGCAATCACTGGACACATGGAAGAGGGGAAAAGCATCCATTTTCAGTATTTTAATTTTTTTACTGCATTGATTGACTGCTGGGATGAAGTTAATATAGTAACCCCTAGGTGTTTGAAAGGGGTTTTATACTTGTATGGTGAATCCCCGGAGCTTTTCCCTTGGAGTAGGTTAATAAAATGTAACTGACATACTTCTGACTAAATATATATATTTTTTCTGACTTTGGATTTTGAGTTAGCAAATGTAAGATGAAAAGGTGGGGGAAAAAGAAAAAGAAATAAAACCCAGTCATGCAGTGATCTTTTTGCCTATGGGGGAAAATTTGAGATCTGTGAGTTGTCTGGGATTAAAGATGATGGGTTTTATTTTGCATTTCCTGAGGAAGAGGGGGAAGAGGTTTTTCTTTCCTCATTTGTAGCTAGTCATGATGTATTGCTTTATCCTACAACTCCATCCTCAGCAGCTGCATAGCTTGGTGGCAGGACACTGGCACATGCTGAGATGATGTAATTTGTGTCCTGAACCTTGTACTCACGGTGAGCGTGTGTTCCGAACCGTCTGTCTCCCCTTCCCAGAGATGTGCTGACAGTCGTGTCTAACTGCTTCTGAGACTCCACCTAAACTGACTGCCTACATCCCTATCTCCTGTTCTCTGGAACCTTCCACTTAAACCTGGCAGGCAAGAGTGAACCTTGGAGATACAGCTGGAAAATGGGAGTGCGTTCACCGCCCGCACGGGCCCCTTTTCAGGGATTGATCTCTTTGCTGCTGTGCTCATCCACTGAGGAAACCCTGTGGGTCCTTGGCGAGCTTGGCAGAACTGGGTCTTCCACCACAAACACCCCTGCAACCTGACCCCAGGTTGGGTGTAGGATTTCTGAAGCAGATTGTCTTCATTTCCATGTGCTTCTGCGTGTGTTTGTCTGTGTGTACTTGTACAGGGCGTTGCTCCCAACAGCTTGTCTCCTTCCCCTGTAGTGCAGCTCCCTTGTCAATGCATTTTAGATCTAGATCTGAATGTGAGGGAGGCCTTCTTAGCATAAATCTCTGAAAATGAGCTGATACATATGTATAAAAAATGTATTCTTCCTTCTGCTGAAAGCCTTCTTTATAAACACTCTAAGGGCTTGGTGCTGCACTGTGAGGTGGAATGAAGGACACGCATACCCAGCGTTAGAAACTCTGCATTCAGTGTCCTGAGCATTCAGTACACACTGGCAGATGTAAATATTTATATGAAACTGCAAAACTTTCTGTCCAGCAGTGTTCATGCCAGTCAGGTATCGTTGCTACACCTGCTGTGGCTCCTGTTGAACTTGGTGGAAGACCTGTGTGTGCAAAGATGATTTGGACTCTTGAAATAAAGAGTTAGTCGAGTGTCTTTTTCAGAGCTCGAGTGTCTGCTTGCTTTGATTGTATTGCCTCTTTATCATGTTCTTTGTGTGACTTTTGTAGTCCTGGTGCATTAGAAATAAATTTCAAAACCTCATACTAGTGTTTAATCACTTAGAAAGGAACAGTGTGTCAGAGGCCAGGCTTGTCTTCAGGGAGGACTGTACAAATGAAGTGTTTTTAACCTGTCACTTGAGACTGTTCAGACACTGTTCACTTCAGTGGATGGCAAATCAGATGTCTGCAGAAGAATCCGCTCAGTGTGGGAAATGAAATCTGATGAAATTGTTTCTTTGGAATGTGGCAGGTTTTTTTCCTATTGACATGGAAAGTTTTACATCACTTCTTGGCTTTGTGGTGTGCTACCTGTGCTGAGGCTTTGTTAACTAATGTAGAGTTTATGCAGTACAGATGTAGATACTGGGGGAATATTCCAACTGAGCTGTTGCTTCCACTGAGATCAAAATGAGCACTTTTAATGCTACCAGCCAAAATTCTGCAACCTTTTAGTACTTCAATTTAGTGCTGCTGTGCTTCTTTGTCACTTGATCTCATTGCTTGTGTATCCTCAGCTTCAGTCAGATATACTCAGATACTCTTTGTGACAGTTCTCTAATTAACCAGGCTCTTCATAATCTGTTGTTGGCTAAAAGAACCCAAAAGATCCACCTTGGTGGAGAAGGCCTGTTGAGCAGGCAGGGGAAGTTCAGGAGCACCTAGAGCTGTGGATGGTGTGCTGGTGAGCAGTGCATCGTGTCAGGTCTCATTTGTGTGACAGCAATTCGATCCAAACTCGTTGTCCTCTGCTCCGGGGGTGCGTGTGGAGCCCGGCAGCCTGGGCTCTGTGCTTTGTAGCCTCGTGCAAATCAATGATTTGTTTGAGCCAGGGGAACGTTGCTTCTGCAGGACTGACAGTCCCAGCTAACGAGAGCACTTCAGGATGATCAAATATTGACCTGCCTTTGTCCCGAGCAGATCGATGCTGCTCGCACCAGCACAGTTCATGGATTGCAGCTGCTGATTAACCAGCAGAAACTTCACTCAGCTCTGCACTATTTGTTGAGCAGCAGAGGCACCATGTGGCCAGAGAGGTTAATCCAAAGGGAAGGCTTCTTGTGGCTTTGCCAAGGGTCTTTCCTTCTTTTTGTCCTTAAGTCTAGGAGTCAAATGTTCTCTTTGCATTAGTGTATGCTACGTTACCTGCTTTAAATTCTAACCAAAAATTCTGAGTAGTGAAGTATAAATTTCCTTTTAAAATCAGCCACTTGTTGTCAGGCAGTGACACAGGTAGTTTGAATTTCATTGCATGCTTATCTTTAAAGACACTGGTGATATTCCAGGAAAGCATCTGATGTGCTCATTACAGAAAGCCTGAAATACAAACAGTAAAGAAACCCACTGGATCTGAAAACAGCCACCTGAAACCATTTCACAGCCCAGTGCATGCGAGGTTATAAATATCTGAGCTGTGCGTGAGAAGTCTTTGAACCTCACCATCATTGCTTGTTGGCTGTGTCTGAGGCTGCTCTTTAGCTTAGACAAGACAAACATACTCTATTTGCCTTTACTTCAGATTATAAGGTGACTTTGTGTATGAACTTGACACCACATAATCTTTGCACTACAGTGAGTAATTTTATCTGTAAATTCTGTGTTAACTTGTAAATAAGGTAATGCAAAGGAAAGCGTCATTCCTTGTCAGAGAGGGACTCATTCATCATGTTTTGGGTCTTTAAAGCCAAAGTTACAAGGTTCTGGTATGTCTTTAAAAGCTAGAGGAAGTCAGGGTGGGGTAAACTTGATACAGACATCCAGACTTCACTCTTGTTTTAGCTTTTTTAAAAATATCCTTTGAAATCCCTGTTTGGTTCTTCACTGACTCTGACCCTTACAATACACTTTAGTGAATCATCTCCTTGGAAAGGAAGAAATTATTCTTTATGTTATTCCTGTCAAGTGATCCATTTTCTTAGTGAAATAAAGCCCTCCAGAATTAATTTTTTTGGTCACTTGGATTAGGTAGAATTAAGTGAGTTTGTTAATGTTTGTCTTGCACAACCCCTCATAGTAGTCACAAGGTAGAAGTTGTTAAGAGTTCTCCCAAAATGACTTCTCCAAGCATGTTCAGCTCTTGCAATGTGACCCAAAATGTTGTCATGTGGCAGAAGGACTTTGTTACATGTTGTTAAATGAGATTATAACCACTTTAGCCACCTTTTTGCCTCTTTTCTTTTGAGGATCCCATTAGTTAGTATTGGTCCTGGGAAGGCCTGAAGGGTGATGCAAAAATGTTCATTGAAATTAATTGTAGTTGTTATCTTCTGGCTCTTTTAAAGATATTTGTGATGTGTTTATTCTTTAATCTCTTCCTTTTGCTGAGCATAATGAGGAAGGAGAACTTTGTCTTGGAAAAGTTCAGTTTGCCCTTTCCCTGGGTGGCATATTACATGGGCAGTTAAGGTAGTTGTACCCAGTTGTGTAAATAAACCTCTGGAATTGGGTTTTTGTTTGCCTGGGATGGCTCTGGGTGTATACAGGTACACACTGGCTCAGGGATCAGGTTGGAGCTTCCTACCAGAACTTCAGTTAGCAAAATCTTACTTTAGAAAATTAGTCTGGGAACAGCCACTTGGAAAAGCTTTTCTAAGGCATTGCTTTGTGCAGTGGCAACTGGAGTGAAATTAGAAGTTTTCCTAAAGAGTGTAGAAAAGCTTCCCTTTGTGGAGTGACAAAGTTAAATGAAATTGCTGAAACTTTTTTGTCATTGATTATAATAACCCAGCCTGAAAATTGAGTGATTTAATGATAATAGTTTAAAGATTGAGGAGTCATTAAGCAGATTAACTAGACCCACCTATTTGCAGGAGGCTGGCAGAGGTGTGGGGCTGGTGGCCAGGGATTGCCACAGCTCATCTGTGTGTTTCTTTATTTGGCAGCCACAAGTGTCCAGGGCTCCATGAGCTGCTCCTTCTTCCAGAAGAAACTCCTTCCAAAGCCGAGTAATGACTCTGGAAGAGTGTTTTCCATAGGGCTTTGTGGCACAGCTGTTTGCTGAACCATTTTCCTGATGTGTGCAGATTTTTCAAAGGGAGTTTTCTCTGTCCCAAAGTTTTGTGCTGACCTGGCCCTGCTGTGCCAACCTGCCCTGGAGAATGATGGATTCAGAGCAGTGTCCTGAGGAATGTTTCAAACTTGTTTGCTGCTCTTACTGTGAGAAAGATGAGCATTAATGCTGCTTGTGTCAAATGCAGGAGGGTGGTAGGTAGCACAAATACCCTCTTGCTTCCTCCTGCATTTCAGAATAGAGAAATAAATACTTCCGTAGAGCTTATTGAGTGAACTTTAAATTTGAATAACTTGTGTACAGCTTCCATCTCTGCACAGACAGTAATTCTGCTGATGTAATGCTGTGCCACTTCTGGGGAAAATGGCAAAAATTAGTAGATACGTTTCCATTCGGTCCCTTTGTTTTTAAAAGTGGAAAAATGTCTTGTGAAACCTTGAGTCCCCGTGTATGCTTTGAATTTTAGCTTATTAGTTGGCTCAGAGTTAAGGAATGTTTGGCTATTGTCAAGTGAAGTCCTGACAGTAAAAGCAGTTCATGTATGTCTCTGGAAGTGCTTGTGTTGTTTTATAGCTGTACTTGTTACAGAAACAGAGGTGGACCCCGTTGGAAAATTAAAATTATTGGTGTTTTGATTTAGGGGGAAGATTATAGAAACTCTGAGCTTGGCCTATTTTAACAAGTACATGTGTTAATTTGGAGATGGGTCTTACTTTGTGAGAGGAAAGTTTAAGAACAACTATATGGCTTGTTCTTGCTATAGATTGCTAGTAATATATAAGCTGTAAATACTGTTGAAATGTAAATGTGCTGTCAGAAGCTTGTTAGTGTATCTAAATGCCTGTGGGAATGGGAGACTCGATCATACCCTGTCATGGAAAAGGTTATACTGGAGATTATTCAAGTTATGGTAATGGTTTATAGGCAAAATCCCTCTTTTACTGAAAGCTTTTAATATAATGAAAAGTTGGAGTGGAGAAAGTAGGTTAACTGTACTGGAACCAGGATAAGAGTCCATGGCTCAGTGCTTGGATAAATTGACTCCAGATGCTTTTGTCTGTAGGCAATGGATCCAAACGTGGTTTTGGAGTGGAAGCCAGTTAATGACCTGCTTATTGCTGCTGGAGAGTCCTACAGGAGAGCCTGACAGTGATGCCAGCAGGTATCCCTTCAGCATTCCTGGCAGAGGTCACAGAGCTGGCTGCAGTTTGGGATTATCCATGTGCTTTGCTTGTATCTAAACTGAGGAGGAGGATGCGGTGGCTGCGTGGGTTGTGTGTAATCCCAGCTGTGTGGCTGAGGTGTGGAGCTCTGCAGGGCAGCACCTTCCCCAAGCACAGATCCTGAGGATAACACATTGCTGCTGTCTGCTTTGCCTTCATGGGCTCAGTTTGATGGGGGTGAACTCCAGATAGTGCCGTGACCAATTCAGTCTCTGCTTCCAATGGAGCTGCTGTCAGTGCATCACCTCGGTACCCTGAAATCTCAATTTATGCTTGCTGCAGACACAGCTCCACGTTGCCTTGGCTTCCAGCTGTTTGCTGTAAGTCAGCACAGCTTTTACTGATGACCAGGAGAGTGTGAGTGCTGTCAGAACTCACTTGACTGTTCAGCTCCAGCAGTTCATTCCTGGAAACGGGGATGTGAGTGAACAGCTCAAAACTGGCTCTGTCAGGCTAGGTTTTTGGGTTTGCTACTAATTTGGAAGGAAAGTCTTATCACTAGGAGGTGTGATGGTTAAAGCATGACCCCTTGGTTATTCCCACATTTATTCTGAATTTTCTTTCCCTGTGTGGCTGATCATTGCTATTAAAGTGCTTCAGATTTCCCTGAGTTTAATAGGTACCTATGGAGGAATTAAAGATCAGAGCTGCATTGTGGTTATTGAGGCATCAGTTTCCCCACATCATACTGCAGCTGCTTCTTTTGCAAAACTCCTTCCTGCTGCCTCTGATGGAGTAGGAAGCATCCTTGTGATTTACATTGTTCTTTCCAGGGCTGTTTCTCATCCAGGGTAAGGACAGGGAAGCGTGGGAGATGATTTCCCACTGCAGCACACAGTTATTTACTTGTGCCCTTCCATGGCCTCACATTCAGTGCTGTGATACTCCTTCATTCCCATCTCAGGGTTTATTTCGTGTTGCCCCAAGAAGAAAAAGGTGATTATATCAACCCTCAAGTTATCCTAGGTTCCTGCACCTGCTCTAATTGTTCCAAAACTTCCATGGGTATTGGAGTGTTTGGTTTATTTCTGCAGTATAAGGCAGAGGGAATGAGAAGATAAATAGTCTTGAGGTTAATACAGGGATGCTGATGTGAACAGGTGTGGAGGGTGTGGTCTGTCTTTGTGGAAGGATTCGAAGAACATGTGAGCTGGATTCTCTGGCTCTTTTTCAGAGAGAAATGATGCAATATCAGGATCTTCTAGTCCTGGAGCTTCACCTCAAGCATTGTTTCCTTTCCACCCCAGACACCAGAGAGAATACTACAAATTCTGTTCTCTCCACACCAATTGTGAGGAAGCCAGTGGCTTAACCCTGCTCAAACAGACCAGAGGTGGTGCAGCACCACTGGCTTTTGGATCAGGTCTGGCTGCCTTAAGGGATTGTTAAGACCTAACAACATGAGCTTTCTGATGAAAGCTGCCAGTTTGAGTAAAGGAGATTAGGTGCTTTTTAATTAATATGATGGTGGGGAGGCTAGACCACAACACTGGCTCCAGTGGTTGCAGTCATCTCCACATCCCAAATAGCAATGGATAGGTTTTACTCCCCAATGATAGGAAAATATACTTTAAATATCCTGACTTAGTAACCAAGGGATTCAATCAATTACTTAGTGTTTCACTAAATAGAGAAGTGCTGCAATGTGTGAACACAGTCTGTTCATTAAAAAAGCGATTTTGAGGCTGAAAAGTGATTTTTTTTTTTTCTTTTGAGGTTTTGTCAAAAACTCAGCTCTCAAAAGGGGAAAATGGAGGAGAGCTACTGTGCTGCTGACTTATTTTCCCCTCCTGTCTGCTGTGGTCATCAGGAATGCAAACTAGCAGTGGAGGGTGAATATTGCCTTCATCTCTCCCTCCTCATTCCTGTCCCTCCCATTGATGTTTTGATGTGCAAAACACTCTTCACTTCAGAAGCTGCTGTGTGGGGTAGTGGAAAGGAAAACAAACCCCTCGTTATTAGTAGCTGTTGCCATTTGCTAAAGCTTATTTTCTGCTGTGCCTTCCAGCACTCCCTCCTCCACAGCAGGAAATGAGGGGGTGCTGGGGAGACCAGAAGCCAGAGAAAAGAGCTTAATTATACAAACAAACGTGTTCATGGGAGCCTTGCGAATTGGAGGCCCTGAACCACGCAGAGCACTTTGCTGAGGGACAGAAATTGAAAGTCTGTGGGCTCATTCCCAGTTAATTGGAGGTGACATTCCCGTCCTTGTGGGCTGGTGGTGTTGTACATGTTGTGCATTCAGATGCTGAGGTGCAGTGTGTCTCATTTTGGGAGTATTGAGCCTCGTTAAATGTTTGCCCTTTGAAACTGCTGCAGTTGTCCCTTAGGGGAGTTAGTGGCATAAACAGGACCTGGGTGGCTTGGGGTCAGACACCAGTGAGCTGGCTGGGCACATCACCTGGCTGAGGTGAGGTTTTGAGCTCTTTGTTGAGCTGTTCCCTCTGCTCTGATGGTATCACTGTAGTGTGTGATGGTTTGTTTGTATGGACCTTCAGTGTTCGTTATCTTGTCCTCTACACCCCAGTGTGGTCCCCAAAAGCTGGAAGTGTGAGTGCCCACCCCCTGTCCACAATTTGGCCTCTCTGTTCTGTTTTGGCACCTCCCCAGCAATCCTGCAGGCTCTGGTGTCCATCTGGATTCCCTTTGGTGTCTGTCCTGCAGTTGTTGTCTGGGACACCTGAGCACAGGAGAGCTGAGCTGAGAGGTGTGGACAGCCCTGGGCTGGAAAGAAGCATCTGTGGGGTGATGAAAGCTGTGAACTGCTCATGTGTTTTAATAGGCAGGTCAAATACTGACTGCTCCTGTGCTGAGCCCATGGTGGTTACAGGCATCTTCCCTGGACTCTGGTGATTCCCCTTCCCACCTTTTTCTTTATGGATGATCTTTGTTCAGCCTGGAGTGTTAATTTTCTTCCTTGGCATAAATCATCTTTGATGATTTCTGGGTTGGTGTGTGAGCCCCATGCTGTACATAAATGAATGAGTGACACGAGGAATATCTACAAATGTAGTTATGTTGTATGTAATGTACATAAGGAGAGAATGTATTTTGTTCATTTTTTTTCTTAATAAAAATGTATATGCTAGCAAGGGTGTTGATTTAAGATCTGTTTGTTCTCGCATCACTTCAGAGAGTAGAAAAATGCCTGTGAAGTCTTTTAGAGGTAGAGAAATTGTGAAATGAGTGGTGCATTGTGTCTGACCCTGCTGCCTGACATCACTGATGGGCTCAGTCAGTATCCCATAAATCCAGCATATTCCCAACATTCACAGGAACTTTTTCAGGGGGGGAGCACAAAGTTAGAACATAGGCTGTAGCAAACTGCTGATTTTTAATATTTGACTTAAACAAATTCCATTTTTTCCCCCTTTATATAAGCAGAAACTTAACCTGGAACAAAATGGTTTCTTTTGGGTGCTTGAAGGCCAATGGAGCTGCTGAACTGCCCAGGCTGCTGCTGCCCCTCTGCTGCCCTGGGGTGATGCCTCTCCTGCTTTATGGGTGTGAGGTTTGATTCCCTCCTCCACAGCCTGACCTGAGTGCAAGGAGGGGCTGCAGACCAGAGTGAGTTAGGATGGAATGCAGAGATAAATAAGGGTGAAATGCAGAAATAAGGGTGAGTTGCCTTTTCCTTTGACAGCCTGAAGGCACCAAGAGCTCTAAAAAGTGCTCAGGCTGTGGTGGGGGTGCCCTTACATCACCCCAGCTTCCCACCCCTCTGAGTCCTCTGGTTTTTAAATTTAATAGGTTTTCCACCACTATAATACTTCCTTCTGCATAGGAAAAATACAGGCTTTTCCATGGCTGGCTACTCTGAAGGTCTGGGTTGGTTTTGTTCCAACTGGTTTCCCATGGAGCATCTCCAGAGCAGGAAGTTGTGGCTCTGAAACTTGTCCTCTGCCCTGCCCACCCCCTCCTCACTCAGCCAAAGACACGAATCTTTTACATAAGAATGTTTATTGACAGAAATACATGATGCTCTCAAAATATATTTGTAGGAAAATGCAAGAATAATCTCTTACAATCCAGTTCCTCAGTAAATTCCAGTGTAAATCAGACTCCTGTCCCCATGAGAGATGCTGCTACACACAGTATGTAAGAGCTCTACTCTATGTGCAAGGTTCAACAGGTAACCACCTGGGGAATTAGGTTTTCCTTCTCCAGTCCCTCATGGATTATGATTTCTGTGTGTCTTCTGTAGGCAGCAGTCACAGTATCAACCTCATCAGCTGGGTCATGGCACTGTGAGCGGGAGATAAAATGTTCCTAAAGTATTTACACATTTCCTCGTGAATCTGAAAATAGAAAAGTCTCTTGCAAGGACATCTGAGCTGCTTGTAAAGCTCTCACTGAAAGGTAAGAGCAGGAATCTCTTTGTACAATGTGTGGGATGTTAAAGCTGTTTTGGGGGAGAGGAGAGGAGCACAGGGAAGGGAGGAGGGCAGGGAGGAAGGAAATACTTGGGTAAATATTTTTTTTTATTTCTTATTTTTGATCTAACAATTATGGCTACACTCTACGAAGGGAAGGGTTAAGGCCAAAGATGCTCATTGCTGCATTTCCTACCTGATTTTTTTTTTTTAATTCCAAAAAAAGAATGTTCTCAACATTAAAAAAAAAAAAGTACTGTTTTCTTTTCCTGTGGAAATAGTTCTTTTAAATAGGGGAAGGAAAATCTACTATAAAATATTAGTGGTTTAAAAATACGGTGTCTGGAAAAATAAATAAATGTACAATTCCTATTCAAATATAAATCACTCTAAGCACTTGCTGAGCAGTTAACATCCTCACTGGTCTCTGCTCGGAAAGATTTAAGGTTACTTGATCTCAAGCCTCTGTAGGGTTCTCTTGGAAAGTCTTTGGACCAGACTCATTAAAGCACTTTGGCATCTCTCTGCTGGGAAGGGGGAATCTTTAGGCACATGCCAAGGCCCAGTGCCTGGAGATGCCCTGCCAGGGGTGTCCTTGTGGCAGCTCCAGCCCTGGTGGCCACAGCAGCGCTGCTGCCCTGGTTTCACTGTGTTTGTTTTCTGGGAAGGACAGAAATGTGAGGTCATGGACCTGCTGTTTGTCTGTCAGGGCAGCTGGGAGGTCACAATGCTCACAAGAGCAATGCTGGGTGCCAAGGCCTGTTCTCTGAGACTCGTGGCCACGTTAGAGAGCTGAACTTGATGCTGCCAGGACAGGGACAAAGCCATGGCACAAAGTTACCTGGGCAAGAGCTGTTTTTCTTCTTCATGTCAAATTTTAATCCCCTACCAGGCTGGCCTTTAGCTTTTTCTTTCTTTTTTTTTTTCCTTTTTTTTTTTTTCTTTTTTTATTTTATTTGTTATTTCCCCTCCCCTCCAGAATTACTTCCCCATAGTGCAGTGCACAGGTAAGTGAAGTGTGCAGAATACATTGCTAATGAATAGCAGGAATATTTACATACAAAAATATAAAGGTTTGAACACTTCAGGCTCTGCCCTTCAGTGCAGAACAGAAGGGGGAAGAGCCACTTGTATCTTCTGCCAGCACCTGTCCTGGGCCTGAGCTAAACACCCTGATCCCCTCCTTCCTGAGTACTCCCAGCTCCACCAGGCTTTCTCCAAGCTTGGGTCTGCTTTTCCCCTCATCCAGGGCAGCAGATCCCAGTCAGGTTGACTTGGTGGCAGAGCCCAAAGGAAATCTCCCCATTGTGCCTTGGTTTATGGCAAGCAGAGGAGAAGGGCTGTGTTTGGGCATTGCTCTTATCTGCAGCTCCTCTGGCTGGCACAGGGTTTGGGACAAGCACCATCCTCACCCTGGGAGAGGGACTCAGCCAAGTGACCTTCTGGTCCTCATGTGCTGGAGGATGATCCCTGCCTCTGCCAGGACTGAGCTGCTTCACCAGAGCAAAGGTGTGAAACTCTCCTCAACCTTTCAGAGCCATTTAGGAGCTGTGGTGGGGAGTCAAAATCCAGAAATGGCCTCAGTCCAGCCATGGTTTTCTTCTCCCCTTTAGAGGCTTCAGCAAAGGGAGACCTGGGTGACAGACCAAGGGCTGCAGGACACAGCTCAGTCCCATCTTCACTGCTGGGCTGGAGTTGCTTTGCAGGTCTCTGTTATTTTAGTGGCTTGTGAAGAAGAGCTTGAGAGCGTGGGCAGAGCTTTTAAACCTCGAGGGGATGAAACACCAAGGGGACAGCTGAATGCCATCAAGCTCCCTGGCTCACATTCTGCTGCTCTTTTACCTCTTCTGCTGCTCATGCCATCAAATGTGCCCTCAAAAATCACAAACCATCGTGGTGCATGTGTCCCACAGTCTCGTGGAGGATGGATGAGGGCTGTGAGATGCTGCTGTGTAATTCCTGGAAGGCAAGTGATCCTTCTGTAGGGAAATGCAGCACCAGTGCTGGGCTCCTGCACCACAAAACCCCCAACATCACACCTGGGCTAGAGACCAGGCATCACTCTTGCTCTCCACACCCTTCCTAAGAGGGATGAACTCAAGGAATTCCTTCTTTTCCTCTCCCTCCACCTCAACCTTTCAAAACAAGAAGCTGCTGCTGCACCTCTCTTGGTCTCCAAGTGGGTGCAGGATCTGTTCCACAGCCCTTGGCAGAGGGGCTGAGCATCACTTGGCACTGCTGCATCCCTGCCATCCTGCTGGGATGCATCCATTTGCCTATGGCACAACGAGGGGCTCTTGTGCGTTTCAGCTCTGAGGAGAGATGGAAACTGGATTAAAAAGAAACAGGCTGTTCCAGCTTTTTTCATTCACTACCTGGGTGTCAGGAGGGCAGGGTGATGACTAAACAGCGTGGGCCAGAGGATTTGTCGAGCTGTAATTGCCAAGTGCTGCTTTGCTGTCAGATGTGCTCCATCTCCCATCCTATTTATTTTATTTCTCTTGATTTTTGAGTCACTCAGTAGCTGGAGGGTGCAGCTGCCATGGTCAGATGTGGAGAGGGGACATGCTTGGAGGAAACCAGCAGCTCCTCAGGAGCAAAGCCACCCTGTTTGCCCATGGCTGGTCATGTCTGGCGTGGGAGGAGGGTGGGGGATGGAGGATGCTTGGCCAGATGTGGCTTGTGTTGATGTGCCCCAGAGGTGTCTTCTCATGTCCTTTCCTCTCCCATCCTGCACCCCATGTGGTGGCACAAGGAGCCACAATTAGTTCATTAAGGGAGTTTTTGCTTTTTAGGGGGAATTTTGCCTGATTTTGGAGCTCTGTGTGCGTGTGTGTAGGGTTTATGGATTTTTTTGGGGGGTTGGTTGTTTTTCTCTTGATCAAGTCCTGCATCCTATAAATGCGTGTCCTCCTCTTCCTCCAGGTCCTCCTTCATGAGGGTGTCCAGAGGAACGATCCAGCTGTCCCCCAGCTCACCATTGAGGTTCACCTTCTTCTCCTGCATTTCAGAGGAGGTCTCCATCACCTCCAGCGTGGGGTTGTCGTGGTAGCCGTTCTCCATGGTCTGCATCTCCTCGGTCAGGCGCTGCTATGAGGAAAGAAAACCATAAACCCCACTGAACAACACCTTGGCCAGGCTCTGAGTGTCACCTCAGGGCTGTCACCTCCCAGCCAGCCATGACAGCTGCTCCTTATGGGTTTATGTAACTACACATAGAGACTTTGATGGTGAGGTTGAGGCAGGGGGCAGCGAGGGGATAGCATGGAGCTGGCAAGAGGAAGACTCTGCTGATGATGGAAGGAGGAAAGATTAGCCAGAGACATGTGGAAAACCTCCAGGAGCAGCTGCCAGCTTCAGTTTGTTCCACCCAGGACCTTGGGAAGAGGTTGAGCATCACTGCATCCCTACCTCCCTACTGCCTGCTCTTCCCCTCCCATTTCTCTCCACCCCTGCCCTTTTTTTAGTTTCTTTATTATTCTTCTCCTTTAGTCAGGGGTAACTCCCACCTGCCAGATCTTGAGCATTATCCCTCCTCATTCTGAAACTCTCAATGGAAACCAGGCGGGGAAAGATGGAATCAGAAACTTTATCACCCTGGTGACCTTTATCACACTCCTTTTGGTGTGATGCCCTTCATCCCTTGGCAGAACCCCAGCCCATCCTAATTTTGCATCCACTAGGGCTCCTGCATCCCCATCCTTCCCTGGAAGGATTCAGTGGGGAACTGCAGTCCTTGCTCAGCCCTTTTTGAGAAGCACAGGGCTCCCAGTGAGTCCTGCATCCCCATCCTTCCCTGGAAGGATTCAGTGGGGAACTGCAGTCCTTGCTCAGTCCCTTTTGGGGAGCCCTGTTAAAATCTTCCTGGATTCACAGCTTGCTCTGTTACAGTGCTCCTAGTAAATGTCAGGAGACAGGCGTGGGAGGGAATCCATGGAGAAGGAGAGGGATGGAGAAGCAAAACTGAAGGCTTGGTGCTGGCAGAGGGGCTGCAAAGGCACTGCTGGGGGTCCCCTGTGTCACTCGTGGCAGGGTGGGGGTTGTGGGATGCTCCAAAGCAAAGAGGACACACCTGGGCTCTCCCAAGGGCTGCTTCCCTGTGGGATTGCTGTTCTCCCACCATGGCAAGGCACCCTCCAGCCATGCAGTGAGGGGAAGGGGGCTGTAAAGCTGGGCTTTAGTCCTGTTAAAAGCTCCTGGGCCCTAGAAAGCACCGGAGGTGAGAGCTGGGGGTGTTACGGACGCGGTGCCCGCCCCTCCGATCCCTGGGTTGGAACTCACATTAAAGATCAGGGCCACATGTCCATCATCAAACCCGGGGACATCAGGGTGGATGTTCTGGGTATTTCCAAGATAAGACAACAGGGAGGGAGGTGGGGGGTGAGGAGGGTTGGAGAAAAAAAAAATAGGAAAAAAACAAAAAAAAAAAACTTTCAAGTCATTTTTGGAAACGAAACAGAAGGAGAACAAAAGAAACCACCCAAAAACAAAGCCAGGAAGGAGGAATGTGTTTGATTTTCGGAAATGGCATCCCTTGCTTTGGTTTTGCTGTTTTACTCTGTGCCTGGTGGGAATTTGAACCTCTGGAACATCCAAGTTGGACTGGTATCTATTCCTCTGCACCAGGTTATTTTAGGGACACATGTTCCCATTGCTGAAAATAACCATTTCTACATTTTCTGAGCAACATGGGGTGTGTTATGCTGTTATCTGTCCTTGGTGGGATGTTTTGCACCCCAGCCAGGGAGGTTTCATGCAAGGGATGGTGGAACTCTGGAAGCTCCAAGGGGGCCACAGTGGAGGTCAAACATATACTGAGGTCTTGCCTCTTCCCTTATTTCTTCCCAAAAATTCAAGCCTGGAAAGTACAACAAGTCTTACAGGGGCATTGGTTTGCTCTTCCCTCCCTCCTGTGTTCACCTACCTTCACTGTAAATATTTAAAGCTTTATCCCTTTTTTTCCTGTGGGGCAGAGGTTGGGATCACTGAGAAAGGATGAGCTGGTCCAGGAGAAAATGGTTTGAAATAGGAGTGAAGTAAGTTTTCTTCTCCATCAGGAAAGTGGTTTACCCTGACTGTATAATCTGATTTCATAATTATTTTCCTTTTTTGTTTCTGTCTGTGCTAGAGCTAAATCCTCAGGAACAGCAGCTGGGACCAGTGCAAACCTTGGTGCCCCAGGGTGTGGGAATGGCCAATCCTTGCAGGTGGATGCTACACTAAAATCACCTAATATTGCTTCCTGAGATAAAAATCACATTATTTTCTCTTTCTGTGTTGGTTCTTTCTTTAAATCCTGCTGCTGCTGCTGCTCTGAAATTTGGCCCTGGCCCAGCTCTTGCAAAGGCTGAGCCCTGCAGTGTCGGTGCCCCTCCTGCTGATGCCCTCCTTCTTCCCTGCACACAGCCTGGGGCTCCCAGCCCAGCTCCACTACTTGTAAAAGTATTTTAAGAAATTTTTTGAGGGGTACAGCTTGTTTTTGGAATGGGGTTTTGGACTGAGAAAGCTCTTCTTGTCAAAATTATGACCCGGGGTAGTGCCCACTGGGCAAGCCAGGAAGTCTCCACAGCAGAGACAGCAACACTGAGGATCCTCATCTCCTGAAGGTGCCTCTGGGATGGAAAAGGTCCTGGGGATAGCTCTCCCACCCTCTGCCACCTTACCTGGTCCTTCTTCTGGGAGAAGCGCTGGTGGCAGCCGTAGATGGCGGCGATGAGCAGCAGGGAGCCGGCCAGGGTGATGATGGTGATGATCAGGGGCGTGCTGAACTCGTCCTTGATGCTCATGTCCTCCACCATCTTGTCAGAGGTGATGTTGATGATGCCCAGCTGCCACAGAAGGGACAGGTCAGGCTCCTGTGCCACCCACCACTGGGGGACATCTGTGGGGCAGCTGTGCTGTGATCAGGGACCCACTCACCTCCTCTAGCCTGTCCTTCTTCTCCTTCAGCTCTGTGAGGACTTCTTCAGAGTCCAAGGGAACTGGGGGAAGAAAAAAGCTTCAGTGAGCACAATGGGGGGAGAGGTTGTGCCACCATCCCCTGGTCAGAGGGGTGACCCAATTTCTGGGGGAGGTGGATGAAGATGTGTGGGGATGAAGCCAACTCTTGTAGCTGCTTCACAGCCAGACAAGGAGCCAGGATCTCTTCTGGAAGGGGAACAGCTCCAGAGCCCCCAGGCCCCACCATCCATCTCCAGTGGGTGATTTATGAGTGAGCCCAGTGAGGGGCTGTACCTGGCTCCTCAAGGATTCGTCCCCAGTGCCTGGGTGCCTTCCCTGAGGTTGGATGTGGAGTCTGGATCACCCACCCAAGCCCTGCTCTGGTGATGAGTAAGAGCAGGGTGGAGCTCAGGCCTTCCTCTCCCTCATGCTAGGGCAGCAGGATGTCTCTATCTCTCTGGTCCTAAAGCAACATTTGGGCAGCCCCAGGCTGAGCTGGGTATCCCAACAGGGCTCTGACATGGGCAAGCTCCTCTCTGTGGTCTTTGGGGAAGGATTTGAACTGGGCACCCAGTTTAACCACCTGGGAGGAATTCTTCCTCCTGGAGACTGTTCAATGCCTTGACTCAACATGGCAGAGGGATCTGGTGCATTCCTTGGGGCGCAAAGCTCATTTCTGGGATCACTGCACCCCTCCCAAACCACCAGGATGGGGCAGCCATGGAAACAGAGCCCCTTGCCAAGCTCTAACAGACCCGAGGGCTCTGCTGAGTCTCCAGCTCAGGGGTTCCCAGTGCCCCTATCCCAGTGCCCCCTGTCCCAGTGTCCCTGTCCCAGTGCCTCCTGTCCCAGTGCCCCCTGTCTCAGTGCCTCCTGTCCCAGTGTCCCTGTCCCAGTGCCCCCTGTCCCAGTGCCCCCTGTCCCAGTGCCTCCTGTCCCAGTGCCTCCTGTCCCAGTGCCCCTGTCCCAGTGCCCCCTGTCCCAGTGTCCCTGTCCCAGTGCCTCCTGTCCCAGTACCCCCTGTCCCAGTGCCCCCTGTCCCAGTGTCCCTGTCCCAGTGCCCCCTGTCCCAGTGTCTCCTGTCCCA
>JAOTQP010000870.1:2729310-2745464 GCA_026413545.1 Cichladusa arquata | reverse complement strand
AAGGAAAGGAAAGGAAAGGAAAGGAAAGGAAAGGAAAGGAAAGGAAAGGAAAGGAAAGGAAAGGGAAAGGGAAAGGAAAGGGAAAGGAAAGGGAAAGGAAAGGAATATAGAATATTTCAATTGGAATGGACCTACACTGATCAGCTCATACAACTGCCTGGCCATTTCAGGGGAATCATAGTACCACAGACTGATTTGGGTTGGAAGTGACCTCAAAGATCATCTCATTCCACCCCCCTGCCATGGGCAGGAACACCTCCCACTACCCCAGGGTGCTCCAAGCCCTGTCCAACTGGACCTTGAATGTTTCCAGGGATGGGGCACCCACAGCTTGTCTGGGCACCCTGTGCCAGGGTCTCACCACCCTCCCAGCCACGAATTTCTTCCCAATATCCCATCCAACCCTGCCCTCTGTCACTTTAAAGCCATCACCCCTTGTCGCTCCACACCTTTGTAAAAGTTCAGTTCTCCTCCCAAACCACAGTTTCCCCATGAGGAGCAGCCACTCCTGGAAACACAATCAAGATGTGAGTGTAACTGAAAGTAGCAGCATGAATTATTTTAGGAAACATTTGTCTTGGGAGAAAACATTTCCATTACATCTGCAGGAAAAGGGCTTTTGTGGAGATAAGTTGTATTTCCTACAGGCTGACCACTGTCTGCAGGAGAAGAAGAGGCAAAGAGGTAAAACATCACACAGGGTCCTGGCAGATAAACCCCAGATTCTGAAGATAGGAGGGAGTTTTGATCTACCACCTCCTTAGCTCTGTTATCAATTTGTGTGGCTGGAATTGTCAGTGATGGCTGCACCAAGCTGGGGAGAGACCAGGAATCCAGTGAGCTACAAAACAGGTTTGTCCCATAAATAAGTGTGAAAGTTTGACAGGGGGTCTGACAACAAAAGAGGTACAAAAAAAATCCCCTAAAGGTAGAAACAATACAAAAGAGATGTAAAGAAATAAAGGTTTGGATGGGAGGAAGGAAGGAAAGAGGAAATCCCCCACTGCTCTCGTTTCCTCTTCATGTCCTGACCTCATCCCAGAGGGGCAGAAATTAAAGACTCTAAAGAGAGGTCAAAAAGACAATTCAATTCAAATCAGTCCAAGAGAAAGGGACAGGGCCATGCTTTGGCTCTAGGCCAGTCCTGGTGGCCAGCTGGGACCACCCTGTGATCCATGGAACCAGGATCCCTGCCCCAGCACTTCCCTGCCCCATCTGGGGAGATACAGATAGGATTTTACCCCTTTTAGCAAAAAAATGAGAGCAAAAACCCAAAGCAAGGGGTTGTTCCGCTGATGGAGAGATCTGGTAGGATCCTCCAGGCTTGTCCTGGCTGGGGTGGTAGCAGGGTCTTCCTTGGGGCACACAGAGTAACACAGCCCCCCCCAAAAATGGCTGGGAAAAGAATCAAGACTCAAGTCCATGCCCAAAAATCTCATTAGTGTTTTATCTTTCTGTATCTCTGCATCCACTCCTAGTGTTCCTCTTCACTGAGGTCAAGAGATGTTAAAAAAATCCATTTATTCTTCCTCATCAAGCCAGGACCAGTGATTTAAGTGGGATCATCTTGGGCTGGACCTAGAGCACATCAGTGGAGAGGAGCTGTGCCTACAGCTGGGTGAGATCTTCTCCCACAGAGAAGCAATAACATCCATCTCCACACCCCTCCTGCAGGTTTTTGGGCACCTTTCTGTCAGCAAAATTTACCTTTTTTATCCTGCTGCATTAAATTGTAAAAAAAAAAGCAAACCCACAAACTGTTTTCTCACAGCTGCTGCACAAGGTGCTGCTGCAGTCACGGGGCTTAATATCTTCCTGCAGTTTTATTGCTCTGAGCTTAATGTTGTTGTTGTCCAGGGACAAAAATTAGAAAAATTGCTTTTTTTTTGGTGTCTTGCAGGATCACCACCCGCAGAAGACCTGGCTTAGGCAAACCCATTGCAAACTTAATTCCAAAGCAGAAACAACCACAGAACAAGCACTGCAGTCCCAGGAGTCACTGTTTTCCTTCCACACGTACTGTATCTCTTTCAAATGCCAGAAAATGTGGGGTTTTTTTTATCTCTTCCTCCCTTGCTGGCCACCTGTGCCAAATTTCAGTGGTGGACTCAGGGGTAATAACTGGTAATGAGCCCCTCTTGGCCTGGGCTGGTGGCCAGTATTGCCTGACAACTGTCCCCAACAGAAGAAACGAGAAGTTCTGGTTGAAGGAGGAGAAAACCCCTGGTAAGAACAGCCAGACAGGACAGGATTATGTCTGGGGCCCCTTCAGCATGAAAATCACTCACAAAAGATACAGTAAGTCCTTTTGCAGGGAACAAGCGATCCCTTCACGCCGTGAGCCCCGGAGATAAAAGGATTTAAGACATCTATGAGAGAGGAGGAGGAGGATGGAGGAGAGATCCTCCAAGTTATCACTCCCTTTACCCAGAGGAGACCCTTCCCAAAAGAAAGCACACTTGGATTCCAGCCAGAGTCCCTCACCCTGTTGTCCAGAAGGCAGAAAAAAACCACCTGCCCCTGACCTTCCTGGCTGCATTTTGGCACGCCGAGGCCGCTTCTTTGATTTCACTTTTCTGGACCGTCACCAATTCCACATTTTAGGGAAAATGAGAGCAATTTAACAGCTTCTCGGGGGTGTTTTTGACAGCAGTGAGCCTAAGGGTTGATGTGCACTTCTCCTCTTGCCTGTATCCCCCAGCAAACCCAGAGCCTGGCGCGGGGTGTGGGGTGGATCCGTGGGAGGAGGGCGCGAGCTCTCCGCGCATCCGCGAGCCCCGCGGCCCAACAGGAGGAAACGAGCGCGCTGCAAAAACATGATTTCATGTCCGGATACGTGTATCCCATGACCCTGCCTGCGATACAGTGTGGCTGGGATGGGCACAGCCAGGAGGGGACACGTATCCCTCATTGCTCATTACCCTGATGGGCTCGTTTGGTGCGTTTGGGAGGCTGGAAGTGCCCCTGTGGATGGGGGTGGGGATGGTGTGGGAGTTCTCTGGTCAGGGGCTGGTGGGGTGCGAAGAGTCACCCAAAATGTAAAAGGAAAAGTGAGCTGCTTTGTGCCAGCACAGCTCCTTGCAGTAGCAGTCACAGACACAGCTTTGGGCTGCTGGGCACGAGCTCTAACCACAGACTCATGGAATCACAGAATGGTTTGGGTTGAACAGAACCTTCAAGGCCCTCTAGTCCAAGGGCAGGGCACCTTCCACTATGCCAGGATGCTCCAAGCCTTGGCCTCGAACACTTCCATGGATGGAGCAGACACAGCTTCTCTGAGGGCCTCACCACCCTCACAGGGAGAAATTTCCTGCTAATATCTAATCTAATTTCCAACTAATATCTAATCTGAAGCATCTCTCTTCCAGTTTAACCATGCCACGGAGTGATGCTCTGGTTGTAACCTCAGTGCAGTGAGTACATGGAATTTTGCAGGCTGGGGAAGGCACTCAGGGAGAAGCTTTTTGGAAAGGTCAAGGCTTGGAGCACAAAGAGAGAATCAAACAGGCTCAAAATGCAAAGCAAAAGGACACGTCCTGTCCATCCTCCCACTGCCCACCCAAAGCCAGTGATTAATTCCCTCTCCACGCAGCTCCTCTGGTTAATTCCCTCCCCAACAGCTTCCCACTTCCTACTTTGGTAACGCCTCCCCTTGTGTCCCCCCCGTCCACCTCGTTGAAACAGCTCAGATATTGGCTGAAATTCTATTAATAGTGAGAAAAGGAAACTCAAAAGAATAACTTAGGAAATGGTGGGTGACACACCCCACGCCGGCGGGCTGAGCCCGGCTCGGAGCCTTACGCCAGCCAGCTCCTGCTCCTCCCAAGGTGGGATGAGAAAGCCAAGGAGCCTGAGCAGCCCAGGGAAGGGGAAGGGATGTGAGCCAGGCCCTGAGGAAGTTCCTATTTTCCTCCCCTTTTGTGCAGCCTTTCCTGATTGAACAGGGGCAGCGGGTTGAGTTCATCAAAAGCAAAGCGGGGGCTGAGGCTCCAGGGGTGGCCTGTCCTAGGGGACAGCGTTTGCCAAAGTGAGTGAGGAAGCTCCTGGGCTTCTCTTTGCATTGCAAGAAGCTCCTGGGAGCAAGGAGGGTTTTGTCCCCCTGCTGCAATGCAGCCGTGTCCGAGGTGAAGCAGCCCAGTCGCTGCAGAGGACAGGAAATCTGTCACCTCCTTTTGAAACTGTGAGAGGGATCAGATTGGCAGAATATCACAGAGCAGTGTTATTTATCCTGGAATTAAGCTGGCCTACCAGAGCAAGTGGTTACTTCACAGGGTTTTTAATTTTGCCTATGCAGAGGCTGTTTCCCTTCCATCATCCCCCAAACAGGGTCTTCCTGAGCTTCTGCCTGCGAAGATTTTAGTGAGAGATGTGGTACAAGGATGGATTACACACCACCCTGGCACTCTCCATGTCTTAAGATGCTTTCCTAATGAGCATCACCCAACCCCTTTGCTGCCAGCCTCACCATCAGCTTTATGAAATGGCTTCACCCAGGCCAAGAACAACTTGGCTTCCTGGGTTAGAGAATGGGGAAAGGTCCAACAGCAGCTGCCAGAGCTTTTGCCCTCTAATCCATCAGTCCAGTCAGCCAGTGCAGACATATCCTCTCCAAACCCCTGCCAGAATAAAAACTGCTGCAGAACAGTTTTGATAGAATTGCTCTGCAAAATGTTAAAGATGAGACCTAATGGCTCTGTCTAATTAATGATGCAATAACACTTGGGGAGGGGCTGCATCAAAGAAGTGTGGGCAGCAGGTCAGAGGAGGGGATTCTTGGCTGTGAGGGGGGTGAGATCCTGGAACAGGTTGTCCAGAGAAGTTGTGGGTGCTCCTGGACCCCTGGAAGTGTCCAAGGCCAGGTTGGACGGGGCTTGGAGCAACCTGGGACAGTGGAAGGTGTCCCTGCACATGGGAGGGGGGTTAGAATGAGATGATCTTTAAGGTTCTTTCTAAACCAAACCATTCTATGGTTCTATGAAATGAGTGTGCCTGAACTCTGATTTAAAGCCACTGGCTTTATTGTCAGCAGGGAACCTCCTTTTCCCTGCTGTGAAGAGACTGTATTGAAAAAACTCTTCAAATTGGTGCTGTTTAGATCATGCATGGAAGTGACAGTGATAATGCTGACAAGTGCCCTCTTCTCTGCTGTCGGATTGAAGGAATCTGCAGCCACAGCCTCTGCCCTGAAAACCCTTCCCAATAAACCCTTACTGTCTGAACTTGGAGCAGGGCAGGAGGAAATGGATTTACCTCAATCCCCAAGCAGTTTTGCCTCATCTCCAGATGGAGAGGAGCACCCAGGGCTTCCTACTCCACTGCCAGCCTGGAGATACCCCTAGGCAGGAGATCTGGGGTGAGTCCTCACAGCAGTTTAGCATCATCTTGAGGACTCTTAGTCTGCAGCATTTTGCACTGAGTCACATCCCTACAGTAGCCAAAAGACCACTCTGCTTCCAGAACTGAGCAAAATTCAAGTTTTTCCTATTTTTACCAAGTACAAGTAACCCTGAAGCCCAAAGAGCAGGAGTTCAGGCAAACCTCACGTGAGCTTTGGCTGCTTCACCCTCTCTGTTAGATCTGCCTGGCTTTATTTTATTCACACAACAGCCTTTAAACCTCCTTGGTTTCAGCTAAGAAACCCTCCCACAGCCTGATACACTTTTCCTGCCAGGACTGCAACACGTCCCCAGAACCCAGGTTTTGATGAACCAGCATTTTCTGACGACAAACTTGCTTCATTAACAAATTCCCCACCAGCTCTTTCTGCAAGTGTTTGAGCCATCTCAGCTCATCTGCTGTTTCGTTTGGAAGCACGACAAATATTAAAAATAATCATCACAATGCACACCTCCCCACACTCCTCTCCTCCTTCAGCCCTGACTTGTCTCCTCTTTGCTGCCTTGGTCCCTCTGAACACCACATTTAGGGAGGCAGAAATGGGTTAATTTGCTGCACTAATTAATGATCAGACAGTGGATTTGAGGGAGCAGGAATATCTGTGCTCCTCACTCCCACCTTGTCAAAAACATTCTTGTTGGATTGTCCTTCATGCCACACTTGGACCTCTCCTGAATTTCTCCTCAAAGTCTGGGATTTGCCAGAAATTTGTGATCAGTGGCATTTTTCACTGAAGTGGACCCAACTGGTCCATCCAGGCTGTTCTGCATCCCATGGCCAGCTCCAGAGGTGAGGAATGCCAGAAGTGGGAAGTCCAGCCTCTCTTATGGATAAACATAGGACATCCTATTTAGGATTCTGTCTCCATGACTCTTCTCATGGAAAATCTGTGGCTGCCTAAAAAGTGAAGGGCAAGACCAAAAAAACATCAGAAGGGGACAGGAAGACCACTGTGGAAAATGAAAGACCTGAAATCCTTCACAGGAGGTTGTCAAGGAGTCAAACAAACACAAACACATGTACCCACCTCTATCCATGCAACCCACAGGTATTTTTCACCACTAATCCTGGAAATAATCCTCTTTCCAATGGGAGAAAGAGGGTATTTCCATCCCATCCATGACTTGGCGCCAGACCTGCACCCTTCCCAGGCTGCAGAATGAGCTGGGGTCTCTTCAGCCAGAAACATCTTGTTGTGTAGGGAATGGCACTGGAGCTGCTGGAGCTGAAACATGGAGAGCACGAGCCAAAAAACCTCATGGCACAAGTCTCCTGTCCCAGCCTGACCAGCCCTCCAAAACACAGAGCATGGCCACGCTCCTGTCCTCTCCTGGATCCTTCATCCCACTGGAGTGGAGCTGTCCCATGGCGACCTTGCTGCTTTGAAGGAGGATTTGTGGCCTCTATCAAGACAGCATCCATCACCCATCCCTGGAGGACAAGGTGTCTGGTGCATTTAGCCCTCAGACCCCTCTATTTCTGCAAAAGTCACACAGGACTTTGGAAGAAACTCAAGGTTTACCCTGAGTAATGGGCCAGAAAATCTCTCTGAATCAAGGTGAAGCTCAGGTGCTTCTGTCCCAAAGCAGAGGTCATGAGTCAACAACACTGAAAACTGCAAGAAAGTTGTAAGAATACAGAACTTTGTAATATACTGAATATCTGGGGTTTTCCTTCAATGTTGTAAGTCTTTAAGATGGGCTTTCAGGATTTTGTCTGTGAACATGGACACTAAAAAAGCATTTGGTTTTTCTTTTTATTAAGAAAAGGCAAATAGGTTAAAAGTGTAGCAGGAATCCCAGGTCCATGAGAAGAACATAAAGACTGGGGTTGTCAGATTGGGAATTCCACCTTGACCACATGAGGATCCCACTCAGCTCTGTCACCTCTCTCTGGAGTGGAAGAAGGGTTGGAGGAACTTCACCACCTCTCCCCAGGGCTGAGGGCTGGGCCATGAGTTGATTCCAGCATTAAGGAGCTGTGGAGCTGTCGGCAAGGTGGTGGGAAGGAGATTTTTGGAGAAGCCAACACCATAAACTACTTGCCCAAAGCATCAGCTTTGCTTTGAGGGCTGAACTGTCCCATCCCAGCAGCCCCTCCTGGGCACCTGACCTCCTTTCTCCACCCTGCTGCTCATCAGCGAGGGTGTCTGGGGACACAGGCATTCATCAAGACAGAGAAAAATCCCTCCCTGTGCTTTTCACCCCAGAAAGATGAATCAGCCCCTGCTGGCTTTTCCTGGAGGACTTCACTCCAGACAGCTTGGGAAGGAGTGAGGACGTGAGCCCTCGAGACAGGAGCTGATTTTTATGCAGCCTGATGGCTTGTCTACACAGGGGTACTCAGAAAAAATGAATCTAAAATTAAAAGGAGGTATGATTTCAGAGTGGATTTGTCAAAGTGCACACAACCCACCAGGAGGCCACTCTTGTTCAGCTTTAAATCAGTCTTTATTTAATTTTGCCCAAATGAAGTCTGTTAAATCAAATCAAAGTCTCCTCTGCTCTTTAACCTGACGAGGGAGAGCTGATGCACTTTAGGAAAGTTAATTCAGGAGAAATTTGGTGGTGGTCCCCACAAAACAAGCTCCTAAATGACCAAACATCAGGGGTGGGGCACACTTTCCTCCCCAGCTGAGGTTGGCCTTTCCTAATTCCTGGGCATGGAAAGCTCTGATTGGTGTCAGATTTGATGTCACATCATAGAATCATAGATTAGTTTGGTTGGAACAGATGTTTAAAACCTTGTTCAATCCCCCTGCAATGAGCAGGGACATCTTCAACTAGATCAGATTGCTCAGAGTCCCATCCAACTTTATCTTGAACATTTCCAGGGCTGGGGCATCCATAGTTTCACTGGACAAAATGTGCCAGCATCTCAGCACCCTTATCATCAAAAATCTCTGCCTTATGTCTAATCTAAATTGAGCCTTTTTCAGTTTAAAACCATCATCCCTCATTTTATTGCAACAGAGCCTGTTAAAAAGCTTGCCCCTATCTTTCTTCTAAGCCCCATTAACTACAGAAAGGCCACAATCAGATCTCCCTGGAACTCAGTTTTTTCAGTTTTTGCATTGGAGAAAGGAGGACTGCAAGAAGGCAGAGCTCTCTCCAAGCTGTTGGGTGGCACAGGGGGATGAAATCCCTCGCCTTGCTCTCCTCTCCAGCTGGCTGGGCCCATAGTTGGGTTCATGCTGAGCAAGGCAGGGATGGAGCTGGCCCTGAGCTACTCATCCTGCCAGCTGAACCTCTGCCAGCTGGCCGGCACCGGGGAAGAGTTGTCACATCCAATGTCACTCAAGTTGGGTGCTGTGCATCAGTCTAGACTTTATCCAGGGGCAATGAGGGCCACAGGGCTCCTGTGCAGCAGAGCTCCTCTGGGTTGGTTGTGCAGCCAAAACTCCCCTTATTTTTTGTGTCACTCTAATTTCTGCAGTGAGGAAGAGGAAGGGAGGAAATATTCCCTTTCTTGCAGTGGGGGCTCTTCCTGAAGGAAAAGGATCTACCTCAAGGACAGACTATTGGCTTCTCTGGGACCCCACAGCCTGACAAAGCCAGACCACAGAGTTTTAAAGCTGGTATTAGCAGCAGGGATTTAATGCCCAAACTTGTGCCATCAAAACCGAGGATGCCATCCTCAGCTGGGGGCTGAAACTGCAAGCCCAGCACGCAGGAGATCCAAGCCACAGCCATAAGGGGCAGAAAACAAGAGGAGAGACCCTAAACCCAAAAGAATAAGGAAATCTCTGCCTGGCCACAGGCTGCTGTGGTACAGGGGACAAAATGGAGCTGGGTGAGTGGGAGGCCAGTTTGTGCTGGCTCCCAGTGCTGCTGTGGCACCACAACATGCTGCGCCCTGCTTCTTGCACCTCCCTTTCCTCTCCACCTCCCCTGGAGATTTACATCTGGAATCACCCTCAGGCAGCCTCTGCCTGCTCCTGTCACCACTGTTGGTTTGCTGGGGAGCTTGCCAGTGCCCTGGCACCACTTGGGCATTGCCTATCCCTAGGACAGAAGGCAGAACGGACCAGCAGAAAGGAGATGGTGGGGACACGATAAGGCCCAGAGCCTCACCCCCCTTTGTGTGCCCTGCACCTCTGGTGAGTCAAAAATCAGCCCAAACTTATGCCCTCCAGCCAGCAAATTTATTTTAAATCTATTTGGGGTCGTGAGCCACGTTGCCTCCCCCAGCCCATCTCACACACCACCCACCACCAGGCCAGGCTGAGCCCAACGAGGATGACCTGAAATATCTTGAACTGGATAATCCTTGTGAGTCCCTTCCAGCTGGAGATGCTCTGTGATTCTGAGATCTTTGGTTTATTGGCACTCTAAGGTGATGTGAAAGACACAGGTGATGGCAAGTAACATAGGAGCCACCTCCAAGAGGCACCCTCAAGCACCCCAGCCTCTCTAAGTAAAATTTTGGGTGATTCCTAGTTAAATATCACTCCTCAGTTGTGTCTGCTTTGCTTCTCTTTCAGGCTGTGCTGGAGACAGACTCCTCTGCAGGCACATCTGGGACACCTGCAAATCCTCACTGACATAAAAGCTTCCATTCACACCTCTCAAACCATGATTTTTGCAGAGACTGATGTCAGGATCCATCCCTCCACCACCACCAGTCCCCCATGACCTTGGCTAGCTGGGGTTACCGAGCCAGCAGCCCTGAGATTTCCTGTCAATGCCGTGAGGAGAGCTCCACATTTCCTTGGGATCCTTTGTGTATCTGTGCTATTTTGGGTCCCACCTTTTTTTTTTAAATTTTTTTTCCCCCTCCAGTTCCACACCCACACCTCCCTCAGGGTGGGGTCTTCCTAGATAATTGGGAAGCTCTATATATACACATGTGCATGCATGAGGACCTATATTTATACATATATTTATATATATATTTATATATCTGGGCCTGTGAGAGGAGCCTTCAGGCTGGACTTGGCAGGAGGCTCGGGGCTATTCTTTAGGTGGGGAGAGCCTCGGAAGGGAAGGACACAGCCAGCCCTCCCTCTTATTCAAAACTATTTAAAGACTGTCTGGCACTGAGTTTCTTTCCCACCAAATAGCTCCAGTGACAATCTGGCTTTGCAGGCCTGTGTAATCTGATCAGCTTCTATTGTTGGCTATTCTGTAATTGCCTCATTATTTAACTCCCCTGAAACGGTCCACTTTACATGAAAAGAAACCCATTTTAGCTTTTTGTTTTGTTGTTTGTTTGTTTGTTTGTTTTATTTTGTTTTTCAGAACTCAGTTTCCATTTGAAGCACTTGTGTTCTTTGATCGCTCTTTCTCCTCCCCTCCTTAAAATAATACACATGATCACAGAAATCACTTATTAAAGGCACAAAGAGTGAGAAACTACCTTTTCCAGTGTTGTCCCAGGGCAGGACCCTTCAGCAGAGCATATTTGTTACCCAATGGCCTCTTAGATGGAAGCAGCACAAGTAGAGGAAGTGCTCAAGGCCAGGTTGGATGGGATTTGAGCAGCCTGGTCCAGAGGAAGTATCCCTGCCCATGGTAGGGGTTGGAACGAGATGGTCTTTAAAGTCCCTTCCCACCCAAACCATTTTGCAGTTCCATATTCTAGGATTTACCCCCAGAGAGGAAGGATGCTCCTACAAGCACTGTGTGCTGGCTCAGCCACAACTCTCTTAAACAACCCTTGTTACACTTGTCAGCCTCTCCCTGCCTCAGTTTCCCCATCTCTACCTGCAAGAGTGGGCAGATTTTGGACAGAGGAGCTGTCTTCATTTACAGCACCTTTCTAACCAGGGCCCCAACCTTGGGTGGGTGCCAGAGCAATACAAATAATTACTAATAGTAAATCCCATGGGAGTCTATTACATTATGGTTCAACTTCCTCCCAAACAATTGCTCCTCTTCCTTGCTTTGTGTGTTCTTCAAAAGAAGCGGCTGCTGTGCTTTAGGGCTGGGACACCAGCCCTGGTAAACACACACCCAGCGTTCCTGCTCAGGGCCTGGGCAGCAAAAGGGAGATAAATCTGAACTGAGACAATCACACTGCAGGCAGAAGAAACCCTGGGGGTTTCATGGAAATGGCAAGGTAGCTGCACTAAACAGTGTTTGTCCTGTGGAGTCCCTCAGGGCGCTTTTATTCACTGGTTTTGGGGTGATATTACTCAGAGCAGCAATGAGAGCAAGAAATGTCAAGAGCAGTAGTGCCCACTGGTCTCAGGGCTCAGAACATCTTCATTCAGAGAGTGGTGAGGGTCCTGGCAGTGCAGGAGCTGAGGGAAGCAGGGATTTACTCTGGGCACACCTCTTGCCAGTGCTTGGACACGTCCCTGCTTTCCACCTGCACTGCACCAGCCAGAAAGTACATGAAGGGAAAGATGGCCCAGAAATGGGAAGAAAAATGCCTTTGGCCTACAGCCAGTGGATCAAATTGTCCTTGTAAGACTACAGGGTATGGAAGCACTTCAATGCCATAGGTTTAGGTGCAACATCAAACTCCTACAGGAGATGGGAACCCAAAATATCAAGTGTCTGACAAAATGTGTGATGGTAATACGGAGAAGCTGTCCCAAGTGGCTTGAGTGGGCTCTGGGTGAGCTTTCTTGAGGTCCTTGGAGCCTCATTCAAACAGCTTGCTCTGCAACACATGGTGGGATATCTCGGAGGAGCTTTTCCCATTGCCAGGACCAGGAATTAAGGCCTGCACAGCAAGTGACAAAGTGGAGGAGGAAGAAAGGTCTTGCTTCTTAATCAGCCAACTGGCCTGACTTAATGCTGACAAAGAACAATGTCTATTTTGGTCATCCCTTCCAAGATGGAGCCTGCAAAAGCTTTAATTAGTCAATTAAAAGTGGCTTTGTCATAGGAGATGAGACACAACCAGGATCAGCCAGCTGGGTTCTTGGCTGCTGAATGACATTGTCTTTCCAGCCCAATGACCTCATTGTTAATGACTCAATAGGGGAACAATGTTGTCCACCCAGCAGCCCAGCAAGGAGTGAGATTCCTGCGTGTTTGCAGCTGAGCAGAAGAGCATGGGAAGTTGTGGGATGTCACCGGGTTGGGGATGCAGTGCTCTGCACTCAGTAGGTTTCAATGGCGTGGTTGCGTGCTAAGAAACTCCAGGAAAAAAAAAAAAAATTAAAAAAAAAAATATATATATATATATATGACAAAAAATACAGCACACAGCAATGGTTGTACTCAGCTCCCCAAAAACTCTCTGGACAGGTAGTGAGTTTGAGCACAAAGAGATTTGCTGGTCAGGGAGGAAGAACCTAAATGGTATCTAGAGAAAAGCAAAGCTTAAAGCAGTTACAGCCAGGGAGGTCTGGATGGAAGAGACCCTGTCCATGTCACCTTTTCAACTCAAGGCTTTGCTGACATCTCTCTGCCACCAAAAACATCTCCCTGCCATCAAATCCTTCTCTCCAGGGCAGTGCCTGGAGGCTGTGCCACAGGGAGGGCCATGGCAGGCAAGGGAAGGGAGCAAAGGAAGCAGGAAGGAAGAAGGAGCTGCATCCCCTCCCTGCTGCTAATCATCCTCCTCTTTCTCCTAAGAGAGGCCACCAGGTCTGCAAATTCCAGGTTGAGTTCCCACCTTGGAGGGGATCCACAGAGGTGAGTGGCAGCTCTGGGTAAAGGAAGGACCTGTGGGGCTGGGCTGGGTGTTCACATCCCAATTCCTCTGCTCCTGGGGTGACAGACACCAGCTCCTGCTTTGGGCTCAGCAGGGAAACTCTGACATGTCAGCTTGGACATTTCCTTCAGGGAGCTGAGCTGGAATCATGGTGGGGTTGGAGATGGGAGGAGAGGGCAGGGACATGATGGGACCCACAGAAAGCCAGCAGCAGAGCAAAGAAGAAAGAGATGGTACTGAACTGGGTGCTGCTGCTGTAATCCTGGAGCTGGGCAGTGGAGATGGAGCCCCTGTTCTGGTGAAGGCTGCAGCTACATGAACATTCCTGAAATGTTTGCAAGTGATCCCATGCCAAACCAAAGCATGGCTTTGCTGCCAAAACTACCTGACAACAGCATCCCTGATTACAGCTAGGCAGTAGAGACAGCTGAAAAATCCTCACAGAGATTTCAAATGTGCATTTGGAGAAGCACAATCAGCTGTGCAAAAATTCCCTCTCACTGCCCTGAGCCCCATCTCACCCTGACATCTCTGGAAATTATAACTGGATAAAATGCTGCTGGACATCACTCAGAAGTCAAGCCCTGAGCCTGCTGACCATGGAGGCAAGAAAGAGCTGAGCCATCAAAAGCAAATGACAACTTCTAGCAACACTAATTGATGATTCTCAGTAATTGATTGTTATTTGCTTTAAATTCTTAGCAACTGATTGCTTTAAATAATTAATAACTTGCAAGCCTGTGTACTGCAGACACTGCTCTGTGGTGCAGGCATGCTCCTACCCCTGGTGGCTGGCACAGAATCAGCACAGAATCACAGAATGGTTTGGGCTGGAAGGGACCTTGAAGATCATCTCGTTCCAGCCATGGGCAGGGACACCTCCCACTAGACCAGAGCTCCACTCAGACTGGCCTGGAATTGCCCTGCTCCTCCATCACCAGTCCCTCCCAGTACCCAGACCTCTCAATGTGGGCCACAGTGCCACTCATGAAAGGCTGAAATGCTCAAATGGTGCAAACCAGCAGCATCAGGTCCTTTGCCCGGGAAGTTTCTGCACAGCAGAGCAGCCAAATAAATAGGATGTGCTGGAATCCAGGCACTGCATTTTGGGACTAAGGATGATGCAGCAGATGGTCAAGTCCTGTGCTGCTGCAGGATTAAAATCAGCTCTCCCAAACAGGAGCAGAAACAGAGTTGGAGGAAAGCAAGTTGTGGAGTAAATCCCCTTCTTGCAAACACCCCTGATGCTTGGAGGGCAGCCCAAACCTGTGATGGAGATGAGTTACAGCATCAGGACATTTGGGATGGTAGGCCCTCACCCCTGGGAAGATGGCTCAAATCCAAATCCAAGCAGATCCAAAAACTGATCCTTATTACCACAGAACAAATTCCTTATTCCTAATCTAGATTATCAAGCAGAGGGCTCCTCCTTTCCCCACTCTTGGCAGTTTCATGGCAACAACCATAGCTTGAAGAGACTGGGAAAATTTGCAACTCTTTGGCTTTGGGGAGTCCTGAGAGATGCAGGTGGCACCAGGTTCCTGTAACAAGATATTTCTTGCCTTTTCTGAGGAGAAAAATGGGAAATCTGGCCACAGGCACAACTGTCCATCTCAGCAAAGAATAGTCTTGGTGCTTAAAACAGGGACTGAGAGATCTGAGGGTCTCAGAAATAAATTCTAAAAAATATTTCCTCCAACATTTTCTTTATTACCTTTCTAAAAGAATTCCGCTAAGAAATAAACTCCTGAGGCAGGAATGCTTCTAATTTCTTCAGACATATGCTGTGAGCACCTGATCTTGTCACATTTGAGCAGAGAGATGCCTCTGCTCAGACTGAGCCAAAATCCTTGCAGTAACAGCTCATGGGCTGCACTTTTCTCACCCTTCCCCTTGCTGTGATGAGTGTCAGCCTTCAGAACAGGAGTAAATAAATTTTAAGATAAATAAATAAATAAATACATAAATAAATAAAGTGGGATCTCAGAAGTGCTCTCCAAAATCCAGCTTCAAAGGCAGTTCCCCATCAGTGGTTTCCTTGTGCTGCTCCTCCTCACCCATCCCCTTTATCAACACTCCTCTTCCAGCACCTGAGGGTACCAATCTGATCAGCCAAGACAGAGATAAATTCCTGCCCCAAAACTGCTTCTGAGCTGGATTAAAAGGGAGCCCTCCCTGAAAGGCCAGCTGGGCTCGGGGCATCCCCAGGGAAAGAAGCTTTACATCCATCCATCCATCCATCCATCCATCCATCCATCCATCCATCCATCCATCCCTCCATCCATCCATCCATCCCTCCCTCCATCCATCTGTCCATCCATCCATCCATCCATCCATCCCTCCCTCCATCCATCTGTCCATCCATCCATCCATCCTGGGGTGCAACCACTCTTGCATCCTTCCATCCATCCATCTATCATTCCATCCATCCATCCATCCATCCATCCATCCATCCCAATCCATCCATCCATCCATCGCTCCATCCATCCATCCATCCATCCATCCATCCATCCATCGCTCCATCCATCCATCCATCCATCCATCCATCCATCCATCCATCCATCCATCCATCCATCCATCCATCCTTCCATCCAGCTATCCATCCACTGGTCCATCCATGCATCCATCCATCCATGCATCCATGCATGCATCCATCCATCCATCCATCCATCCATCCATCCATAATCAATCCAGCCATCCATCCATCCATCCATCCGTCCATCCACCCATCTCTACCTCCATCCATCTGTCCATCCATCCATGCATCCATCCATCCAGCCATCCATAATCAATCCATCCATCCACCCATCCATCCATCCATCCATCCATCCACCCTCTAATCCAGCCTGTGTGCCAGCCAGCCATCCATCCACAGATCCCTCCATCCGCCCAACCACCCTTCCATCCATCCATCCATCCATCCATCCATCCATCCATCCATCCATCCATCCATCCTTCCAGCCAGCTATCCATCCACTGGTCCATCCATGCATCCATCCATCCATGCATCCATGCATGCATCCATCCACCCATCCATCCATAATCAATCCATCCATCCATCCATCCATCCATCCATCCATCCATCCATCCATAATCAATCCATCGGCCGTCCATCCATCCCTCCATCCATCCTTCCATCCATCCAT
>JAOTQP010000870.1:2716290-2726393 GCA_026413545.1 Cichladusa arquata | reverse complement strand
AAATCACCCTCAGCAACTAAAGCTGTGATTTGGAGAAACCTGGAATGGGGAGCGTGGACAGTGATGGGTGACAGGTTTTGTCCTTCACTGGGCAGCTGACTGTAGGGGGTTGTATTTCCCATCCTTGTCTTCATTAGGAATTGCTGAACACCACTCCATTTGCTACTGACTTTCTCCTGCCTGGAAAGCTCCCCAGAAAATAATGTTTGGGGATGAGATGGTGAATTACAGGCGTGGTTTTCATAACCACTCACCAGGGAAGAACTTCTCAGGAGCATGGCCATTGTGGGATGCTGCTCCTCCCAAGAGCCTGAGAGGGATTTGGACTGAGGAAATGCAGAGTGAGAGCTGCAGGAGCTGCCCAGGGTCTGTTAGAGCATCCTCCACCTTGAGCTGGCTCAAACTGCAGCTGATCAGATTTTATCAGCCTAAACTGATGTGCTGCAGCAGATGCAGATGTGTCCTCCCACTGGAATGGCTTTGTGCAAAGCAGTGATGGCAGGAGTGGCAATCACAATCAACTCAGGATTGTTTTATGCTCCTTCTTTTTCTTCCCTCTGTGACTGTTGCCTTAAACAGCAAAGTTTTATTTGCCAAGCTTGCTGGGGAAAATGCTCTCCTGTTGGATCAGCAAGGGGACACATCAGAACAGTCTGGATGAAGGGAATGGGCCACAATCCATCGAGGCCAAATCTCTTCCTAAGTTTTAGGAGACCAGATTTTATCATCTAGCACCAAAAAGAACATTAAATATATTGCAGTGAGACCAAACCCAACCAGGACATCCCTGGCACTTGGGGAACTTGGATTTTCCAACACTAAGTGGGGCTGGATTTGGATGTGAGACAAAAACAGGGCAGCCAATTAGAGGAAGTACTGTTAATTTCTGTTTCTCTTTAATTGCTTTCTGCCTACACTATGGGCAGATGTCCAGGGCATCCAGACATTCAGCATGGGATAGTCAGTTAGACAGTCAAAAGTCACGTGCATAAACCTCAGCTATCATTGAAATTCCCTCTGCAGGTCAAGGAGAGACACATTCAGCTGCTCCACCAACAGTTAATTCCAGGCTGTGAAAACAACTGGAAACTAGCAGCTGAAAAATAAAATTGTTTCCTCTCCCATTTTGAAGAGTAAAAGTGAATTTTAAGAGAATGACTTCTGTTTATTTGAAACCCTCAAGGGACACAGAACAATTGTTTTCAATCACTAACTCCATCACAGATTGACACTGGAGATTTGCTCTGTGAATTACTTAACACTAAACTGAAAAGTTTGTTGAAAAGTTTATTGCATAAGATGCCCAGGTCCTCAGTTATTTGATGTATCTTCAAGGAATTTTAAATGCTCTTTTGCATTTGTCAGTTTAACAGAAATTTCCTCTACAAGCAAAGAGTGATTTCCACCTATAAACCTTAAATTGGTTTTATTCATCACTACCAAGGACAACTCCAGAGATGCATAAATTAGAAATCAAAATAGGGAGGTCTCAGGCTATAAAATTCCTTCAACAAATATGTTCAGAGTGTGCCAGCCTAGTTAGAAAACACAGTTGAAAGGCAAGAGTGGGCTGTAAATCTCCAAGTTTTACAATGAGGAGAATCAGCCCTGCTTAAAGGATATAGCTATGAATTGTAAATGAAAAACATGATAAAAAGCAAATCATTCAAATTATTACTTTCTCCTTCTGTATTTTAAGTCATGATTAAAATTCATAATTTAAGCCACATCAATTTAAATCAAAGCACCCTGCCATAAAATGAGGTTTTGAACTCTTTGTGAGGCTTTAATGAGAAAAAAAGATCATTCTCCTGTTGAATGCAGTTAATGGGGATTTATTGGTGCCATTCATGGGCAGGAACTGTCTTAGAAGCCCACAAAATCACATGGACTGAGAGCCTTGTGGGCTTTTTTTAGCCATCTGGGAAAATTGTAAGGAAACAAAATAATTGTCTATAATAGGGTGTTGCATTAATCTCTAAACTTTCTTTTTCCGCAGTATTCCATGTACTGTAGAGGACAGGAAAATTTATTCTTTATCTCAAAGACATCAGCATCTCTCCTTGGCTTTTTGGCATGGGAATGACCCTGAGGCTCAGGAAAATGGAGGTGATGGGGAGATTAACTCCTGCACTTGAAATTTGGGCTCAAGGCTGTGAATTTTGCTCTGGCTTCACAGCTGACATGATGCCTGTCCCACTTTGCTTATATTTTGTCCTGGTTGTCTCTCAGTTGGATCAGGATTTCTGGGAGCCCCAGAACTGCTGGTTCATCCCATTTGCAGCACAGGCATCACAGCTTTTCATTGCCACACAGGATTTTGGGGGTTTTATGGCAATGTTGTATAAATTTATGTGCCCTTAGAATGAGGCAGTGGAGAGCACAAACATTTCTTAGCATTGTGTCAAACCAGATCAGGGTGCTGTTCCATCTGAAAATGAGACCAATATTAGAAGGAAAAAGCCAACAAAAAAGAAAATAAAACAGGAGGAGGCTGTTTTCTGCCTTTACTGCGTGTTGTTACCTTCTCCCCTTTGCCAAGAGAAACCCACAGGAACAAATTCTTATTTGTTTATTGGGTTTTTTAAATTCTTTCAGGCTCCAAAACCAAACCAGGTTGCCAGCAGAGAGTGATGGCTGTAAAAAATGCATGATGAGAATACTGATTTGGAGTTCTGCAATCACAACCTGCTTTGAGGCTGCTCCTTATTAACTCACTCAGTACAAGGTAGAAAACTTGCTTCCCTTACCTGTGCTTTAAATATTTATTCTGTTGCTTGATGAATTAGAAATGCCCAATGAGAACAACTTTATTGCTTATTCAATGTGGATATAGATACAGGTATAGATATATAGATATATAGATATATAGATATATAGATATATAGATATATAGACATATAGATATATAGATATATAGATATATAGATATATAGATATATAGATATATAGATATATAGATATATAGACATATAGATATATAGATATATTTTGAGGACCTTGGTTACTTGATGTTGTTCCAGTATAACCACTGCTAACCAAACCCATGCTGGCACAGAGCATCTCTTTAACTACTCTGCTTTTTCTCACAGTCAGGGCTCACAGTATTTTGATAAGCAGCACATAATAGTCACCCTGGGAGCCCTCCACTTTCCACAGCCTGCAGCAGTATCAGTTAAACTTTTCCCTTTTTTTTTTTTTCCCCCATTTGCCTAAGTGGTGGAATGTCTTATCTTGCTCTCCTACCTTTAGACTCCAGGGAGTAAAGAAAAAAAAAGTGGTCTTTGCTATTAGGTTTCAAAGAAGGACTTTCTCAAACAGAGTTTCTCCAAGCCTTTCTGAAGAGCCTTTCAAGTCCCCTTTGTCCAAGTTAGAAATTGGGTATTTTTCTCTTTGTCATCTCTCTGTATCCAGCAGAAGCCACTTAGAATAAATGTCTAACAAGGCTGTCTCCTCATTTCTCTACAATAGATCTAATATATATTTAAGTATTAGAGCTTAATTTCTAAGCCAATTTCTACCTCCTCCTCCAGTTAAATTTGCCAAAATCAATTAAGGCTGAGAGAGAAAATTTCAGCCTTTGCCATTAATAACTGAGGTCTTATTCTTCCACTGCAAAATGACCTTCCTTCCCCTTTCACCACCCTCATCAGCCATGTGGCCTAAGACCAAAGATCCCTGCACATAGAGCCTGTGAAAAGGAGAAAAAAACACTGGTTTAATCCAATTTTTATTCAGGATGATAAGGGTTTGAACCAGACCTCAAAGTGACATCTAAAATGGGACCAATTCAGAAAGAAAAAAAAAAAAATTACCTTTTCAGTTTTGGAGGAGCTTTTAATACAGATCCCATCTCTGCCTATTTCTAAGGATCTGTCCTGCACCTGACAAGCACAGATTGGAATTTTAAACCCAAGGACTGTGTTCTTCCTATTTGCCTGTTCATTTTGCAGCCTTTAGGGTGCACTCCTGACCCACCAGCAAGAAGTTTGTCCAAATCCCAAAACCAATTTTTTTTTTTTTAACATTTTTGAGCACATACAGACTGTGTTACACAACGTTTCCAGGGGCAGATCTTGGATATTTTTGGTGTGATATCAGCCCATGTTGGGGAGCATTTATGGCAACAAGCATCTCTAGTGGATAAATCATCCCAAGAGACATCTGAACTGCCTTCAGAAGACACAGCTGGATTCAAGGATAAATTAGCTTCAACTTTAAACACCTTTGTTAAATATCTGAACCTACATGGGGTCCCTCAGTGGGAGGAAAATGCAGAAGAGCCACTCTGTGACTTCCAATTTTCCCTTCCTCCTCAAGTCCAGTCATCCCAGTTTGTGCAAACTGGAACCCACCCCTTTCCTGCTGCCACCCAGCCCCGAGACACAGAACCTTGGATGTTATTCACAAGAGGAGCCTTGCAGAAAGACAAATCTGTTCCCTTCCCTCTGCTGGGATGCACATCTAAAAGTAAATGTTCCAGCTGCACTGGAAGTCCCACCGCCCAAAGTAAAGGTTCACCCTCATTCCTTCCCCCTCCAGCTCTCTGCTGGGCTCTCAGACATCACACAGAGTAGATTTTAATAAGTAGTTTGAATTCTCCTTGTGTCCTTGCAGCGCTTTGTCACCAAACTGTCACTGTGAGAGTGCCTGGCCCGCGGCCAAGCGAGCCGTGAGCAGCACGTTATTCACGGGGCAGAAAAGGTGCCTGCAACACACAGAGCTGCAGGGATGCAAAGATTTGCTAAACAGGCACATCTGGTGATGAGAAAACTTCCATCAGCAAGACCTAGGGCCTAACAGGCAGGTGAGTAATGAAGGATTTTGGTGCTTTTGGAGTTTCAGCAGCTTCGCTTCGCCTCTTGAAGGAGAGAGGGTTTTTTTCTCTTTGGGGTATTCTGGCATTTTCTGGTTCCCAACGGATTTCAGCAATATTCGGTGCCAAAGGCTGGCTCTAGACACAGAGCAGCTCAAAGCAAGTGCATATGGGTGTGTAACCCTTAAAAAGTCACCCCAAATAAGCCACCACAGAGCTCTGCACCCCCCAAAGGCATGAACGTTCATGTTGGCATATTCCAAGATTCCCACCAATAATCACTATTTCCAGCATTATTTGCAATTAAAAGCCAGCAGGTAACTTGAAACAGGTTTAGTCATCTTTGAAGGAACCTCAGTGAGGGTGGTGAGGCCCTGGCACAGGGTGCCCAGAGAGGTGGTGGGTACCCCTGGATCCCTGGAAGTCTCCAAGGCCAGGCTGGACAGGGCTTGGAGCACCCTGGGACAGTGGGAGCTGTCCCTGCCCATGGAATCATTAGCAGGAAAAGACCTCTAGGAGGATTCAGCCCAGACATTAAGCAAACATGCCAGGTCCATCCCTAAACCATGTCCCTAAGCACCACATCTACACTTCTGAACACTTCTCAATGCTATTTCCACCACAGCAGTCCCAGATGAGAGACCTCCCCCACCCCTCCCTGACCACTCACTGCACAGTTTGGCCACCAAACACTTGAAAAATAAAGATGGGAACTCCACTACTGCCAGCTCTTTAAACAGCTTTTCATCTCTTCAGTTTATAGCTAAAAAAATCTTACATGATTTTTGTACTGTAACAAGGAAGATTATCTGTTTCTCCCCAGCTCTGTCTACCTTCCCAGACAGGGCTTTTTAGCATAAAAACTAGCATGTTTTTGGATAGCCCCAATGGCTGAGCACCTCTGGAGCTGTGATATGGGCAGAGCACATCCCTCCTGCCTGTTTGCACTGGGTCTGTGTATTCCTCAAGGAGCCCACGAGCAAAACACTGCAAGGTGTCAGTGTTCAGACTACAACAAATACATAATTAGAGCACTTAAAACCCAATGAAGCTCAGACAAACTGTCCCCAAACCTCTCAAATAATGAAGCACTGGAGGAACTACCCTCACTCTGGGGTGTGGGACACCATCCCACCAGGCAGTTCAGGGAAAAAAATGAGGATTTTTTTTTTTATTAAGCCCCAATGTCAAACAGAGAGGTTTTTGGGAGAGATGGGTGGAACATCCCCAAAGGAGCTGCAAGACCCCCTTGGAGAATCAGGGTGGCCTCACAAACTGCAAGTGAAAGAATTTATGGATTTTTTTGGCAGCTCCAAGCCTAAAGGAAATGCTCTCTGCAACATGGAATATTTGGCAAAGCCCTGGGGGTGGCAGTGAACATAGCACAGGTAACTGGAGAACAACAAATGCCAGATGACTGCGTGCACTGCTTAGAGAGTGGGAGAAAAAAAAAAAAAAAAAAAAAAAAAAAGCAAGGTTTGCTCAGGATCTCTCTGTGAAGAAAAGGGCAGGCATTGCAAGAATTCAGAAACAACATCCTTAGGTGGAGATGGGCCAGTTGTGGAAGGAGCTGAGCACGTAAACAGGCTCTGGAGCAGGAAGCTGGCAGGGGTGAGTAAAAGCTCTGGGGAGGGCTGCTGAGATTTCACATGCCTGCACAAGGGGAATGGACCCAACCGGGCCACCCAGATTCCTGCAGGGCTCAAACCCTCCCCTGCTGCTCTGCTCTGAGCTGAGGGTGGTTCTGGCCATGCAGGAGTGGTGTCAGGCTGGGAACAGCGCTGGAGCTCAGGTGCACGTTCCCAAGTGTCACTCTCCATCATTCAGCAGCGGGGAGGGAGGAATTCCTGCACATCCACAGGTGGGTTTGCTACAGGCATCATCCTGCCTGGACCACCTGGAGATGGATGAAGCTGCTGAAGGCACCTGAGTTTATGGGTTTGAGCCCCTGCAGCACAGAGCAGCTCGGGTGTCACAGCAGGACCTCGCCTCCACAGAGCATCACCCTGTAAGGACAAATCCCCACTCAGCTCATCCTCGGCTCTGCAGAGCTTCAGGGGGTTCTGGGTGCTGTGCTGGGTCCTTGAGGACATAGCAAAGGGGCCACCCAGAGCAGCATCACGGATAAAGGGGCAAAATTAGGGTACCTACACCCCAGCAGCTCCTCTCTGCTCTCACAGAGCGATAAAACCCCCAGGATAGTGGGGGCACAGCACAGCCAAGGGGATCCTCACTGGCTGTAAATGACCACCCAAAACCACCCCAGAACTCATGCTGGTGGGTTTAGACCTTTCAGAAGTGCAGATGGCGAGAGAAAATACATGGTTTATAGGGAAAATAATAACCAAAGTGCTTCCCCAGGCTCCCTGCGAATGCTGAGAGCGGATATTTGCAGCCGCTCTGCCATCACCTCCAGCATAAATGATCACCCTCCTCACAAGCCTTTAGAGCAACTCCCCGGAATTAAATCAGTATATTGCATGGTTCCAGTTCCTTTCATCCAGGAATCCTCAAGTGATTTACAAACAATCCTTTAATTAAGCCTCCCAAACAGCCCCCGGGTAGTGTCACCGTGTCCGCGCCGGGAGCCGAAGGCTTTGCTCTTCTAAAATGGCAAAAAGGTTGCAAAAATCTTATCAAAGTTCCTCCGAGACAAAATATCTTGGACGAGTCTCTCTGCTTTGATGCTGATTCTAAAACCCACTGGTTAAACATTTTTTTTTCCTCCACCTGGGGACATGGCCCCAGTTGCCTCCTCCTGCCCGTGTCAGGATTAGTATTCAATGGATAAAATGTGGTTTTTTTAATGCACATCTTTGACAGCTCGTTGACAAACGCGAACTCCGAGTACCACAAAACACTCAGTACCAGGGAGGTAGCCTGGGAATTCAGCTTTGGGAATGAAAAGCGGTGTTTTGGCAACAAGGATTTCAAACCCATCAATCTGTGGTTTGCTTTGAGCCCGGTGCTTGATCTCTGCCAAAAGCCCTTCCTGCCCTTTTCTGCCCCCAGGACAGGTTTGAGCTGCGGCTCTTTTGAATCTCCTGAGAATAAAAAGTATTTTTTGTCTCTTCCTGATGCAATTTTTGCTATCAGACCACTGTGGGAATACAAGATGCAAGGTGGAGAAAGAATAAATAAAATAAAATATGCCATGAAGATGCTGCAATGAGTAACTCTGAGCCCCTCCCTGGCTGGTGGAATTTAAAGATGTTTTTTGCCTAATGTTTTATTTGCTGCATCTCTTGTACACACACTGGCTGTGCCTTGTCTGAGGCTGATTTTCTTCTGATTTAAGCAAGGATATAAAGGGGAATCTCTGCAGAATCAGGGGATTGGGATGTGCAAGCCTGGAAGTCAGTGTTTCTAAGGAAATTGCTGTACCCCAGAGAGGTGCTTTTAAAAACTTCAGCAACCTTGGGCTGGTTCTGCTCTGCCCCACACACAGAAGTTGTCACCTTCCAAAAACAAGCTCTGAAATCTCTGACTCTCATTTCACTTCCAATTAAAATGCAGCAAATCATGCAGGCTCCATCCCAATCATTATTTCCTAAGATACCCAAAATATTACAGGTTCACTTCTTCACAACTTCTTTCCATTTAAGGAGGAAGGAAAAAAAAGATGAATTTTAGGCTTTGAGGAACTTAGATGATCACAGCAGAGACCAGTCTTGGAGTTAAGCACTGCTGGGACTCTGAGCCCAAACACTCAACACATAGGGATGCCAATCTTGGCTCCAAAGGAAGAAAATCCTGGTTCCAATACCCAGGGAGCAACATAAAAGCATCTCTAAGCAGCTTATTTCAAAATTCAAGAGCAGCAACGAATGGCAGAAAACACTGTTTTGAAGGATTTAATCAATTATTTTTTGAGAAAGATGTAATAGGATCACCTCAGAGTGGTGTAGAAACAGGTCCCCACGAGTCCTCCCACTAAGAGCTTGTTTTGTCCCAATCCCAGTGTTTTTTTCATCTCATTTTGGAAAACAGAACAAAACCTTCTGAGAAGGCAAAGTCAGCTAAACTCAGCTAAATTCTGGCCAGCACAAGAAAAATTGCATTAACAGCTCCTACTTCATGCCAGTATTAATGATGCTCAGGGCTTCCTGAGTTTTAATGGGAGGAGAAATCTCTTTTAGAGCCCATGGTGGCATCAGGGACAGATGGGGGCTTGCACCTGCTCGCCCACCAAACCCCGTGAGTCCCAAGAGAAACAGGAAAAAAAAAAAAAAAAAAAAAGGAGCAGGCAGAGATTTCAGCCAGACCTCTGGGAATTCACCCGAGTTAAATCCCCAGGGCCCTGCCTCCACTTGTGCTTTTACCTCCAGAGCATCCCCCAGCTTTTGTTACCTTGAATAAAAGCACATTCAGTACTGCAGAGGCTCTTCTGGGAAGCACAAGTTAGAGCAGGATTTCATCTTATTTCATTTTTATTTTATTCTATTTTAGTTTAGTTTAGTTTGGTTTAGTTTAGTTTTATTTTTTTTCATTTTATTTTATTTTCATTTTGCACCTCCCTCACTTTCCCTGATTACAAGGAAGAAATGCCCCACTCCTCCCTGCCTTTATTCACTCTGGAAAGCATGAGTGCATTTCCTTTCCCTGCTACTTTTCCATGTATTTTATGGCCACCTCTCCAACAAAACACGCCGCCAGAGACCCACAGCTCCCACTCCATCACCCTGAACCCCAACACTGCCGCAGGACCCCGGGAACTGTTTCCACTCCCAAACCTCCCCAGCACGACACTTCCCCAAAAGTCTCCGGCTTAACCTTTTCCCAACTCCTCACCAACTTCCCCCCGGAATCGCTGTTTCCAGCAGCATTCCCCACTCCTCTCCCGCGCCATCTCCGCCTCACTTTCCGCGGGTGCAGCACCTGGAGCACTGCAAGGACAGCCCCGCCACGCCGAACGCGATTCCCCCCGGTTCGATGGGACCCCAAAATCGGGGTGAGAAGCTCGGCGCTCTCCCAAGAGCGGGGTTTGGGGAGCGGGATGCGGGAGGGAAAAGCAGCAGGGTCGGGCTCATCCCTCCGCAGCACGGAGCAGCACTGCGGCTCCCTGCCCCAAGTCGCGCTCCCGCGGAGGGCTGGATGCGCCCGGGGCTCCGATAAAAAGCCGCATCCAGGCGGAGGGTGGGCGCCCGGCGTCCCCCGGCTGCTGCTTCGCCGATAGTAGCGGGGAAAGCGGAGCGCGGCGAGAAGGCGAGGGCCACCCTGGCTCTAAAGCCCGTGGATGTGCCAGCTGAGTGCAGGGATGAGCCCCACTGTGGAGGGAAGGGCAGCC
>JAOTQP010000870.1:2698572-2714730 GCA_026413545.1 Cichladusa arquata | reverse complement strand
ATGGGGATTGGAGATTGGTTATTGGGGATGGGGATGGGGATGGGGATGGGGATGGGGATGGGGATGGATGAGGATGGAGACTGGAGATTGGGGATGGGAGTCTGGGGGAGATTTGGGCTTCTCAACATCATGGAGGGATTTGGGGAGATTCACTGGAGATGGGAGGTCGGAGAGGGTTGAAGGGGTTTGTCAGGATGGACGTATGGAAGTGGAGTTTGGGGTTCTCAGCTTCATGGAGGGATTTGGGTGTTTCTTTGGAGTTGGGATGGTGGAGAGAATTTAGGGATTTCATTGGAAAAGGGAGGTTGAAAAGGGCTTAGGGGTTCATTAGGATAGGGGTATGAGGGGATTTGGGGTTCCCAGCTGCATGGAGGGATTTGAGAGTTTTGTTGGGGTTGAAAGGTTGTAGATTTAGGGGTTTTATTGGTATTTGGGGTTCTCAACTGCATTGAGGGATTTGAGAATGTACATTTTCACAGGATGTTTTCTGGGAAAGATTTGCACCTATTTGAGAATGTCTCAAAGGAAGCCATGCACCCAAAGCATGAAGGACAAAATTATGATCAAATCTTGGCATTGTTTGTGTTGAGGCACTGAAAGTTGTTTTGTGGTGTTTAGGCAAGGAGTGCTTGCTGCAGCTGGGAGGAGACTGAAAATAAACTCAGGGCTTTGCACTGAATCCTCCTCTTGGCTCTGCTGGATCCAGCTAAACCAGGAACCTTCCCAGCCTGGATCCAGAGGTGGTAAAGACAACCTTCACTCCAAAAAGGACTTTTCAAACACTGTTTTCTTGATGCCTTCAGTTAAAGGTGGACTTTTTATTCTTGTTGCAAGGTCACCTTCAAAAGATGAGGACATTCTTGGGTTTGCTGGCTCAGCCCTCCCTGCTTTGCATGTTGTCCCCAGAAAAGATTTCTCATCCTGATTTAACTTCTGGGTCAGTGCAGAGAGACTTTCCAAGTACCTCAGCCCAGCCTCACCTCTTCTTGCTACAACTGTGCACTACACAGCACCCAAAAGCTGTGAAACTCGAGTTGCAATAAATGAATGAATCTGTTGGTCCACATTATTAATCCATTATTAAGTATCAGAGAGGCAGTTCCTTCAGTCCCTGAGGAGTATTCTTAATGACAGATTCCATTCACACCCAAACTCTCCCAGTTTTTGGTGTTAACTGCCAAGCCAAGACAGCCCAGGATAAAACCTGAGCTGCTGCAGTAGAAGAGAGACCCTGGGATAGAGAGCAGGCAGATGATGCTGAGCTCCTCAAGCTCTCTGTTTATGGCACCAGTGCCCATAAAACACTGCAGAAATATCCTGTGGCTCATTGCCTGGGAGATGGGGGTTTCCCCAAGGTGTGTTGGGTCTGCTCTCTAACTGAGGGCTGTGGGAGTGACAGATGAGAACAGAGCTTCCTTGGCAGCAAGGAAGTAAAACAGAATAGTCTGAAATCCACTTAAAAGTCAGGCTGGATTTGGTTTATTGTGTGATGTTTGTAACTAAGGAGAGTTAGGAGAAGAATTCTGTCTGGTTGGTCCCATCAGCAGATCTGGGCTGTGCTAGTCCTTTGGCCTTGGGCAAAGAGAAGGGAACTTCATCCCCTGAGCATCTAAATCTTTCTAGATTGCTGATTTGAGATGTAGGTTTTCTATTAATTAACCTAAAAGTCACCCTGGCACTTACACAGTGAGTTTTGTGAGTTCTCAACAGACTTGTAGGATGTAATGCTCTTTTGTTTCCTCAAACCTTGGCTGCTGGCAATTACCATGGTGGCTGAAACAACAGCATGGCCTCCACTTCTTGGAAAAAGAGATTCATCCAGAAACATGGAGCTAAGCCTCCTTTTCCAGGAGGGCAGCAGGGGGGTCTCCCATTATTCCTGCTTTGCAGGGTACAGCCACCTTCCCACTCGCACTGGCTCCAAATCTGCCTCTGCTCCAAAGGGGATAATTACTGAGGGTGGCAGATCAAGGCTATGAATCATGAGCAGCTGATGGCAAAAAGAAAGGGTTATTTAGTATGACTGCTTCAAAAGCTGTGTGTCTGATACAGTACATCCTAATCATCAGCTGATCAGGAAAAAACCCTAATTTGGGAAAGTGGGAGATTTCTGGGGGTGTCAGAAAGGTATTTCCCAGAAAATGGAATCAATCTTTGACACCCCAAGACATGCAGCATTGCTAACTAGGAGCTTTATCACAAGTAGCCCAGCTCTGCAGGTTTTCCTAAATATCAAAATCACAGGGCCAGGAAATTATGTAGAGGCTTTTGCTTTCAATTCCAAACATGAATGTCTCAGAGGTGAAGGGAAACCCTTTGGAGAACGGCCTGCACATCTGTCTGAGATGTGGGAGCCAAAAAAAAGAATTCACTTTAAAATTTATTATTGACATTATGATTATTTAAAATCTCATGGGCTTAAGTGAGTCAAGTGTGTTTTTTAATCCTGACATTGATGTGGCTGCACACAGGTTCAGATTTACCTGGGTCTCTGTGTTCCAGCCAAATATTTATGTAAGGCTGTGAAAGAGCAGCACAGGGAGTCAGTGGTTTCAAGGTATGCAAGTCAGCTGGGCTGAAACCCTCTCAGGAGGAGGAAGACTCCACATGACACAAGATTTCCTTGTTGGGGAAATTTCAAAATGTTTTTGTGATTCCCCAAAGGGTACAAATGCCCTTTTTCTTCTGCAATTTAGAACTGGACAAAGGAGAAGAAAACATAAAGTAGGAGTTGCTCTTGTGCTTCACAATGCTGGGATAAATTCCCTACGACAGTTTTATCTTCTCTGCACCTTGTAATTCGTTCTTGGCTGCTTTCAGATTCGTCACAACATTTGACTGACGTCTGCAGGCAGCCTGGCAATATTTACCTCTTCTCACAGAAAATGACCGAGGGAAGCCTGCACAGCTTGAAAATCCTCGGGCTGAGATCCAGCTTGGGATCATTTAACTTGCAAGTAATCCGATTTTATTGAATGTCGTCACCTCCCTCCTCGTGCGACTGGGCACAAAGTAATAATGTTTGGAATTCAAATTTGGGGTTAAGGTGGGGAAGATGAAGGGCTGATACCTCTGATGTGAGTAAGAGTGTGAGCAACAGCCTGTGGGCTCCTGGGTTGAAGATCACTAGAGGCTATTTCAGGAAGGAAAGAAAAAAAAACCACAAAAAATAAAAAACCCAGAGCCAAACTCCCTTCTTCCATCATGAGACAAAAATACTTGAGGTCTGATGTTTGTATTTGTGTTTCAGAAGATGGGGAGTCAGAAGTGTCACATGGGAGTCTGTTTCTTAGCCTGGACCTGACCCAGAAGAAAGAAACAAAATGCAGCTTGCCTCGGGAGCAGGAATTGTCTTAAGGAAGCCAAGAACAGCCCAGGATACTGCTCACAGTGCCAGCTGTCTTTTCCTGAACTTCTGTGAGTGAAGAGGCAAAAATCCTATTGGTATTAGATAAGGACTTATACAATCCAGGCTGAGCCCTCAGTTCTGAAATAATCTCCTGATCTCAGCTGTGATTTTATCTTGAGGACTTCTGTTCTTCCACTTTTCTCTGCACTTGACCACCCAAGCAGGTGTAATTTCTGATTCTCTTGGGTTTAACTTTCCAAGAGGAAAAGCAAGGAACCTCACTTTCAGCAGGCTGCCAACGCTCCTGCTGGGGAGCCTGGTGCAGTGTTTAACTTCTCTCTTGGTGAAGAAATGTTTCCTCATGTCCAGTCTGAACATCTCCTGACCCAGTTTTGCACCATTGCAACATGTCCTGCCACTGGATATCAGGGAGTATCAGAGTATCAGGTATCAGAGCTCAGCACCTCCCTCTCCTCTTCCCCTCCTCTGGAAGGTGTAGAGAGCAATGCAGGTGACTCTTTTTCCAAGGCCACAGTGGGTGGACGACTCCTGCTCCAAAATCCCTCGTGTTCATCCTCCCCACAGACTCCTCCAGAGGTCTGTGAGCTGTGAAGGACCAGTAGAAAACCTCTAAAAGAATTTTGGGATTAATTGCACCATTTTGCTGGACAAGGGATCAGCATTACTTCCTTCCAGATGGAGAAGGAAAACTCCTTGAAGTCCCGGTCTGGATTCAGTGGGAATTTCCCAAGATGACCCTTGGGTGCAGCACACCTCTACAACCTAAATATCTTCTGCCATTTGGGCACACACTGCTCTCCACACACCAACTCCACATCTCTCCAGAGTGGCTTTGCCAGCACCTCTTCCCTCTGACAAGGATCTGCCCCCAAAAATCCTGGAAGTTACCAGGGCAACCTGCAAAGGTCCAGCAGCTCGGATCATTGTTTGGGGCTGCAGCAGCCCTGAGGAATTCACTATTTGTTTTAGAGATAAAAGCTGCAACTTCCACACATTCTTCTTCACTTTTGCTCTCCATTAAGTGCATTGCCCTGTCATAACAAAGCTTGTTGAATTATTAGAGATGAGGGGGATTTTTCAGAGCCTGGAGTGGGGAAGGGGATGGGAGGGAGCTTGTGGTTTGTCTTTGTGGATGCCCTCCATGGAGAATTTAGGATGTGGCTGGGGTTTTTGTGAGGGTGCCTGGGGGACAGTGAGGGCTGGGAGTGCGGGACAGAGGGTTGGGTTGGATTGTGTCAGGTAACCCTGGGCAAACCTCAATTTATTTGTCTCTCTGTCCCTGTCCTGGACTATGTTTCAGCTGCTGTTCTCCTGCTTTCCCTTGTGCTTTTTTTTCGACATGGATAAAAATTAAAGAGGAAAGAAGGAGCCAAATGAAAGCCTCATGTCCCAGAGTAGAGGTTGACCCCTCCAGTTCCCCCAGCACTATCAAAAATCTTATTTCCTCTTCCCCACTCCAATGTCCACTATGGGGCTGGTGCTCCCAGCTGCCTTGTGAGCAGTTTCCTTTATCCCTGGTGCAAGCCTTGGGTTGCTGAGACATCAATCAGATGGATTCCTTCCACCCCCAAAACCCCTCCCTGTGATATCAGAATTGCAGAGTTGGTGTGAATCCTGTGTCACCCCAGTGACCCCAGTCCTTATGCTGGTATTTGTTTGAGGTAAATTAAGGTGAGAAAGGTGTTTTTGGGAATTCACTTCTGCAGTGGGAACCCAAGCTAGGTCAGATGAGTCACTTCTTGCAGTCAGATGAGGTGAACCCCACTCCAAAGTCTCCTTTCTAATGCTCATGTTGGCTTAGCTTTTAAAATGTGATTTTCCCTTTCAGTTCCTCAGTTTCCCAACACAAGGTCCAAGTTAAATCCAGCCTCTCAACAACATCAAGATGGTCATGGGCTGGGTTTATGAAAGGCTTTGACATTTACAGAAAGAACATGCAGTGGAAATAATAAATGTTATTATTTCCATTAACTAAAACTTTGTACAGATAAACACATTTTCACTTTTTCTTCCTTAACAGCGAGGGGGTTTTAAACACTTTATGTGGAGCACTCCTATTTAAAGACAAGGCTGAAAACAAACTGGGAGCTAATTGAAACACTGTCTCCCTTTTATTTCCCTGCTTCTATGTTTCAGTGAAGACTAATTTAAGGGACATTCACTGGGTTAGTGGAAATGCGTCACTCTCATCAGCCGTAATGGGAATTACAGAAGGACATTGGCTGTGAGGCTGACAAGGATGGAGCTAAATTTCCCTGCTGGAAAAGTGCAGAGACAGGAGAATTCCTGCTTGCATCAAAACCTGTGGACAAAGTACTCTTCAGGAGAGGACAGCTAAAGCTTCTCCCTCTCCTGTTGTAAAATAATAGCAATAAATAGCCAGGGGAAAAGGGGAAATGTGGTGAGGTAGCAGGGGAAATCTCCATCCAGCCAGTTCCTCTCCATTCCTGCAGTTCTGTGCAGGTGCCCACACCAGCAGTGTTCCCAGCATGACAATTTTTGTGTGGTGTTTGAAAAGAAAAGACAGCTCAGAGCTTTCCAAGCAGCTGGGAAAGGAAGGACTATGGAGGTGTGAGATCCTGTCATCATCTCCCCTCTGCTGGTGCTGGGGCTCCCAGCAAAGTGCTGACCCTGGGGAAGGTTTGTGGTTGTCTCCCTGCTGCGGTTGGGTACTGGTGATCTGTGATGGCTGAACCTCTTCTCTGGCACTCAGATCTAGGATAAGTTAGGCATTAACCCAAATCACCCCAAATGTGGAGTCACTGTTGATTGAGCTTAAGCCAAACCTACTGCCCAGGCTCTGGGAAATTGTTGCCAGGAGACTTTGTGCAAACACTTCACCTCCTTGAGATCAAGCCAGCCTGGAGGCAGAATGCCTGCAGCCTCTACCAGTAAAAAGAAATTCTCCTTTTAGCCTGGGACATTGGCAATGAGATGGGATTTATTAGAGCTAAGGAATATTATTGTTCGTTCTTGTGGTTCAGATTGATCTAAGAAAGCTCAAATGGATTCAAAAGCTGCCTTTTGCTCAGTGCTGTGCAAACAAGCATGGAGAGCATTCCTGTCCCAGCACAGCACAAAGCCACATCCTCTTGGCTGTGTTAAGGATGTTAATGAGGTACCTGGGGAGCTGACATTTCGTGAAGGACAATTAGCAGCATCCACAAACCCTCCACCTTGGTATTTTGCATCAGATTCAGCCCTGCTTCGTGCCTCAGCTCTCTGCTACCTGCAAGAAGAGGGATTCAGCTCACAGATGCAGGAGGTGGCAGCAGGGGAGTTGTTTTGCCCTAAAAATGTCAGTTTTGGCTCTCAGGTGGAACATCCTGAAGGAGGGAGATCTGCAAGGGCAGTCCAACACTTGCACCAGTCAGATGCACACCCCCACTCACCCCTGCAGTGTCATGGGCTGCAACTCTACCAAGATAATAAAAAGAGTTAAAAGCCAGAGTGGAGAGAAAAAGGAGAAAATTATTAAATAAATCCCCAGCAATCTGTGGTTTGTGACCTGGTCTCCTCTCTCCAGGGCGGCTGGTGAGAAAGTTGAGTGTCCAGGAGAACACTCCAGATGTGGTCTGTGTTTCACTCTGCTGAGATTAACAATAAAAGGAAATTCTGGGAAGAACAGGGGGCTGGGCTGGACCTGCTCCTGTAAGAAACATGGTGGGAAGGCCCCAGTTGTGGGGAGAGCATTTCTGAATTTCTGGGACTGAAGGAAGTTATTATGTCGCTGCATCCTGTGTGTGAGAAAGAGCTGAGGAGAACATCTGCAAAAGATGCAAAAGGATCATACAAGGCTTTGACCTCTCTGTCCAGGTTGAACCTGATTGGTTTTCCTGCTAGTAAATGGCAAATCCACTCAGAGAAAACCTGCAATTCCTACCCCACCAGGCTTGCAAAGAGCTAGACCTCAACACACCACCAGCAGTGACTATGCTGGAGAGGACCCATGGCTCTGGTGATGCATCAGGGTTACGGGTTTGGCAAATCAGGCAGCAGGGGATGAAGAGACTGTGCTTTCCCTGCCTTGTCTGATGGACCTACTCCAGGATCAGAGCTGGATCCCAAACCTGCCAAGAGCAGGCTGGGACTGGAATCAGTGCTATTGATGTCTAGCTATACCCTTGGTCTCTATCTAATGTGCCTTGTTCTGAACTCGAGGGAGGGCTTAGTCTCAACCCACACCCAGTCAGTAAATGCTCCATGTCGACTGTAAAGTTCCTATGGCTCCTGGGTCACCAGCAGCTGGCCTTTTCCAAGTGTGTCTCTCCATTTAGGGTCTCTCCACTCACTGGAGAGATTGGAGATGTTTTCTTCCACTGCCCTGGGTGGGATGAACAGAGAGAGATTAACATGATCATTTTTTTTCTCTGGGAAGTGTGAGATGAGGCACAGTGACTCAGAAGGCAGTGCCATACTAACATCCTTCATACTTGGAAATATTTAGGATCCTGAGTCAACAAGGAAAATGTGAATTCTGTAGTATTTCTGTATTTATAAGCCTCTGGACAGTGGGCTCAAACATTGGGATGACCAGTGGAGGCAGGGATGCCCATCCATGAGCAGCAGCCACGCTGATGATCCCCTGGAGCAGCCAGGGTGGAAGGAGCAGGATGGGTCACCAGGGTGATGAGGGAGCTGCAGCACTGGGAAGAGTCAGGAAACCTTGGAAAAACTCCCAGCCCTTTTGTCTCCAAGATCTTGAGAACAAAATTAATTCCTAGTCAAGCTTTAGGAACATGGTTAGTTAAGGTATAAGGCTTTGTCTGGATCAATGCAAACTTCTTGCTTCATAATGTGGAAAAACCTCTGAAACAAAGACTGTGAACACAGCTGCTGTCCCGTGAGAATCTGCCCTGCAGGAAGAGCCTCACCTCCTCCAGAGCTACTGAATTCACAGGGTAGATGACAAACCCAGATGTTCATTCTTAATGTTGCTTTTCAAGATGCTGGATTAAAGAACAGGTTGATGTTTTAACATTGTAGTTCACACACTGAATTACAAAAAACCCTCATTTTCTCTAAAAAGAGTCTGTTTGTCCTCTTCAAACTGGTTACTTTTCTCTTTCACATGTCTGCATGTGATGGCATTACAGAACAGCATTTAGTCCTGCACAAACATGGAAAACAGGAAATATTATGGCCATTTTCTACAGATAACAGAAAAAAATATGGTAGGTCTGACCTCACCCTCAAAACTGGGTGAGTGGGTTCCCAACTTAGCTGTCCTTTTTGAGGACTGAGCCTCAGATGAGTGAGAACCAGAGAGCCAAACTGCAGTGACCAGCCCAGGCTGGGATTCTTTTCCTATTTTTATGTGACATCACCGAGTCTGCCTCATCTGCTTCCCTGGCTCCTACAGCACCAGGTGGGGTTGGACTGCTCATTCTTCATTAAAAAGCACAGGATAATCACAGGAAATAGTGAGAAACAAAATGGAAGCCTGAAGCCTCCTCTGGTGTATTAGTCATGGAGAGTTTCCTTTCCAGTGTGCAGTGGGTTTGATATGAGGCATTTATTTGTCAATGCATGAGAGAGATTCTCACTACAGGGTGCTTGTGCATGTTCTGAGAATGGTAAACAGAGGAATCCAAAGCAGAAAGAGAAGCAGGGAAGGAGAGGAGCAGGAGGTGGTGAAGAGCTCCCTGTTTCCCTGGGGTCACTCCTGGCAGGACACAGAGGCACAAGACAGCACATACTCAGGAATAAATGAAATTCTTCCTCCCTGACTGTTGTCATCTCTTATTCACTGGCCAAAAGCCACTCTCCTAGCACAGCACATGTCCCACCATGCCTCCCTGTGCTAAAGAACAGCTCTCACTATATTTAGCATCCCCATCTCCCATTGTGTAGCTGCAAACACATCCCACCCGTGCTCCACGGGCACACCAAGGTGGGGCTTGGTGATTCCTGGTGCACACTCCCTATTTTTAGCTATCAGATGATGTGTGGATATGTGTCAGCTCTTCGTAATTCTTTCCAGGAAATGGACATGGACACAGTTTATAGATCCCCATGATGTAAAATCCTGCACATTTTCTCCTCCTGCTGCCAGAGAGATGGAGTAGGACAGAAGGATTGGAGATGTGTCCTGCAGGTGGGCTGGGTGGGGTAAGGTGAGAGGATTCCCCCAGGGAAAATCAACCCAGGCAGAGCTCTGGGGACTCAGTGAGAAGAGAAGGCTCTGGGGAGACCTTGTTGTTCCTTTCAATACTAAAAAAGATGAGGACAGACTTTATAGCAGAGCTTGTTTTCATAAGACAAGGGGTGATGGTTTTAAATAAAAAGGGTCAATTCAGATTAGCTGCAAGGAAGAAATTTTTTACAATAAGGGTGAAAAAAAAATGGCACAGGTTGCCCAGAGAGGTGGTAGATGCCCCATCTACCATGGAAACATTCAAGGTCAGGCTTGGAGGAACCTGGTCTAGTGGAAGGTGTCCCTGCTCATTGCAGAGGACTTTTAAAGGTCCTTTCCAACCCAAACTATTCTCTGATTCTATGGCTTAATGCTTGAACTATTAGGGACATTCATCTTCTCATGAGATGCTGTGGACTACAGGAAAGCCTCTTGTGGGAATTCTTCCTGACAGCCACCAAAAAACAGCAGTTTGAAATTCAGGAGCAAGGCCACTCTGCCACTGGGGACTTTCTGGCCTCTTTTGCTGGACCCTGTCAAAAACATGGGTGAGTTGGCACATGGGCAGAATCCAATCTGATGGGACTGATCCAATTCCTGGAGAGGCTCTCCTACTGTCCTTATTCAGAGGCTGCAGTGGATTAATTAAATGTTTAAAGCTGGGGAACAAAGGGCAGGAATGCGTGGCTGATTTTCCCAGAAGAGTCGTGATGCTGGTCCTGTTCTGCTCAGACTGTTCAGGATGATCTGGCAAAGAGGGTGAATAATGAAACCAGCAGAGATTTATGCTACTGAAAACTCACCAGGAAAACCTGCTGAAGGATATTCTTCCTAGTCTGCAGGAAGTGAGCAGGAAAAGGGACAGCCTACATTTGATGTTGAAAAGTGAAAAAGATTGCACATGGAAAAGAAAAGCAGCCTGAGCACACAGAGGCCCCAGATTAGCCATTCCCAGGGTGTCATCCCTGGATCCCTGGAAAGGGTGAAATGTCATCACTGTACTCAGCCAGAATCAAAAAGGCCAAATTGGAGTTTAGATTTTGTACAAGAAGAATATTATTAAAAAAACCACAGTGGCATGAAGTGAATCACCTGGGCTCTGAGCCCTTGTGTGGTGGGTACAATGCTGACGCCCCACCCCAGGAGGATACAATAGTGCTGGGAAAGGTAAAAAGCACCAGGAACAATTCTAAGCCTTGAATGGCTTCTGTGTAAGAATAGACTGGATCCCCATTGTCTGCAGCAGAGAAAGCAGAGCAGGAGAGCAGCCCCTGGGTCACAGGAGGATTTGCTCCTTCCCCTAACTCCAGCAGCTGAGCAGCACCTCTCAGCCAAGTAAAAGCCAAGAAGAGCTCAGGTGTGGCTCCTGCTGCCTCAGCATGAAAAAAGCTGAAAAAAATTTAGCGGAGGACAAATCTATTGGTGGCTGATGGACATGATGCTCTGGGCCACCACCCTCGTGCTGGAGTTCCTGGGGAGATCACCTGTTGCTGCAATTCTCGTTCTGCTCCCTAGGAATATTCATTCCTCCATTCTCACTCTCCCCCTTTATCCACCTTTATCCTTTGGGGACCTGGTGGTGGCTCAGACCAGGCTTTGCTGAGCTCCAGAGTGGTGGCTGTATTCCCTGAGGAATGTGACCAGCTGGGGTCTGACAGTGAAAAGAAGCACTGTAGAACCATGTCAAAAGAAGAGCCAGGGGAGCCCCATCAAACAGCAATTATGAAGTGAAACCCACCCAAAAAAAAAAAAAAAAAAGGGCTTGAGCCCCCAGGGATGTGCAGAGAAGATCTGCTTTCCTATAGGGATCAAAAGGAGTCAGGGATACCCAGTGGGATGGCAGGGAGAACCCAGAGTTCCCTTGAGAGTGATTTCTCCCTGAAAACCCCAATGAATTAGTAGGGTTTTTTTTCTTGGAAGCCTTCTAAGGAAGGGGATAAAGAGGCTCTCAGTTCTGGGAGCTCAATCCCTTCTCTGCTGGAGGGGGCAGGAGGTTTAATGCAGCCCAGCATCCCTCCCTTTCAGTTCAGCCACCAGACACAAAGGCAGAAAAATGCCAGGAATTTCCCAGCACCCTCCCCAGACCTGCTCCCATCTCCCTTTCCCCCCCTCGCCACCTCCTCTGGCTGGGAGGGAGGAATACCAACAACAAAACAGGGATCTTTAATAGGCCCCTTGCCTGGTCACTTTGGGTTTGAATGCTGAAAGGAACAAACATGCCCAGCCATAAGGAATGAAGCTTCTTCGAGTCCCATTTCTTGATTTTGCTGCTTTTGTTTTTACTTTTTTCCACTTCCCCAATTTCTCCCCCTTTTCTACTCAGCGCTGAAAAAAAATTCCTCTCGGCCCCTCGCCTCTGTTTCTTTCCCTTGGAGTCAGGCTGCAGCTCTAATCACTGCTGGGTGATTAGCATGTGAAGGGAGAGAGGAAAACAAAATCTTTATTGCTGGCTGGTGGAGCTGGAGCAGCTGTCTGGATGGATGTGGCATCCTCCCTAGCGCCTCTGATCCCTTCCATTGTGGATGTTTTCCTGTAAGAACAGGCAACACACCAAGGAAGGGCAGAAAAAGGGATGGGGGACCAAAGTCAGAGCAGGTGGGCTGTGTTTCATGGGGGAAAAAAAAAGAATATAATTCTTGTTTTCAGCTTTGAACTTGGAAAGAGTAGAGGAGGGGGACAGGGACTTCAGTGCTGTGCCGAGGGGATGACAGCAGGAATGAAAGGATAATTTGTGGTGCTGACCTCAGTGGGGGAGAGAGGCACAACACAGAGCCCTTTGATGAGTCGGGGATGGAGCTGGAGGCTGGCAAAAAGGAGAAAAGGGAGAAAAGGGAATGCCATGAGTTAGGTGGTGGTGGGGACAGTGGGATGGGGATCCAACCTGTGCAAGGCATCGCTGTGCCCTGTGAGGGAATTGCTGGCCAGCAGAAGATGAAGGGCTGGCAGGTGCACAGTTTTTTTTTTTTGCTCATCCTCCCCAATGCCTGGATAAGTGATGGATCTGCAGAGCTCTGTAAGGAGCCTGGTGCAGCAATTACAGCCCAGGGCTGGACAGGGACTCCAAAAGGATGTGCTGCTGGAGTGGAAAACAGTATCTGTTATTTGTCAGGAGGGAACATTCCCGTTTGTGCTGGTGCCTCTGGGCGGGTATTCCCTGCGAGCTCCAGAGCTGGCTGTGCTCAGCCCCTCCTCCCTCCCTCCAGGTGTTTCCTCTTCTGAGCTCGATAATGAAATCTGGGAGCCAGAGCCAGTTTATATTTAGTTTCCACCACTGTTAGGGGTCTGCTGGTGCCTAACAAACAGCAGCACAGCACCACAGGTGGGTTTGCAGTCCCCAAGCCTTGGAGCTGGCTCTGTGGAGGCAGGAGATGGGTTTGAGGGATGGGAACAGTGGCAGCACAAAGCTGGTTGTGCCACCAGCCACTGCTTTGGACCAGCCCCCCACAGAGTGATGAGATCCAGACCAGTTTTGTTTTGGGAACTGTCTCTGGCTATGCAAACTAATCCTGTATAATGTCTGGTATTCCTGACCTGTCTCTGCTCCCTTAGTGAAGAAGCTCTCGCTGAGTGCAGGTATCCTCCACCTTCCATGTCACTTCTTCCTCAAGCTGAGCTTTACTTTGGTCTCCTGTCCATGCACAGTGGGTGGGATTCATCTGCCTGGTCATGGATTTATTGGGCCATCTGTGTTGTCTCTGTGAGGTGTGTGATACATCTGTAAGCTTTATAAATCCCACACAGAAGACTCTCAGGGACAGGGTGGGGGTCCTGGGGTGTCCTGTGCAGGGCCAGGAGCTGGACTTGGATGATCCTAGGGGATCCCTTCCACCTCAGGATATTCTGAGACATCCTAGAACATCTCAGCTGGTACCAGAGCTCAGCTGAGCCCTCAGTCTTGGTTGACTTCCATGGGAGGTTAAACACCAGCTCAAAAGGATGGAATCACAGAATGGATCACAGAGTGGTTTGGATTAGAAGGGAGCCTAAACACCACCCAATTCCAACCCCCTGCCATGGGCAGGGACACCTTCCACTGTCCCAGGCTGCTCCAAGCCCTGTCCAGCCTGGCCTTGGGCACTTTCAGGGATCCAGAGGCAGCCACAGCTGCTCTGGGCACCCTGTACCAGCACCCTTATAGGGAAGAATTCCATCCCAATATCCCATCTAACCCATTCCCCCTTGTCCTGTCACCCCAGTCCCTCTCCAGCTCTCCTGGAGCCCCTTTAGGCACTGGAAGGGGCTCTGAGCTCTCCTTGGAGCTTTCTCCAGCTGAACAACCCTAGCTCTCCCAGGCTGGCTCCAGCCCTTGGAGCATCTTTGTGACCTCCTCTGGACTCTCTCCAGCAGTTTTACATTCTTCTGGTGCTGGACCCCAGGGCTGGGGCAGCTCTGCAGGTGGGGTCTCACCTGAGCAGGGTAGAGGGGCAGAATACCCTTATCCTTATCCTGCTGCCCACACTTCTTAAAATGATAAGATGAGTATTATTGTGGCTTTTCTCATGTTTTTTAGATGTTAAAAAAACCCCAGCCCTCTAGCATTATTTGTGTTTGGGGGGATTAGGAGCTCTCTGTCCCCTCCCAGCACTTATCCACAATGCTTTTTCCCAGCAGAGATGCCTGAGGCCACCAAGCCAGACCAGGAATTCCTGACCACCAAGGGGTTTGTTGTTTTGGAAACAGCAGCCAATGACTAGAACAGACATGGAAGACCAGGCTGAAAAGAGATGATAGATGTGAGGACGCTGGAAGCACAACTTGGTTCTGAAAGTCTTTTCTCCTCTGAGCAAACCACGTTCCAAAGATGCTCAGAGCACTTTCCACATTAGCTCGCACTGAGAACACAGAGAAAAAGGGGAAAAAGAATCTTCCAAAGGGAAAAAATATCAGAGGCCTTGATTTAGCAACTCTTAGAACAGATTAGCCTTCATCTTGCAAACAAATCCCAAGTAAAAACATCAGTTCAATAGGAAAAACCCACTCCAAAACAGTATTGTTTAGGAAAAACAGCAATTGAATGTTTTAAGTTGTATTGTTTTCCAGAAAGCTTTGAAATAGAAGCAGCTTTGAAACGTTCACAATTCTCACCCAAATTCTTTTCAAGTCCCTTTACAAGAGTAATTAGGGAAAATAACATTCAGGTCTGCCCTGCACATGGTTAGATGTGTCTGCAACACAACAGGACGTGGGCAGCCAGAGATATTGGAGGGTTTTTTCCAGGCACGATTTTCTGTAGTGCTCATATGTTCCCAGTAGGATTAGAGGAGACAAAGCACTGCCTTCCACAAGCTATACTCTTTTGGATGTAAAATAAAAAAAAAAAAAACAAACAAAAAACATTAAAACTGGGAAATAGCTGTCAAGGGAAATAATGCCAGGGGATGGAGGGTGGAGAAGAAGAGGATTGCCAAGAGGGCTGCAGTTTCCAGAGAGCAGAGCATGAGTCAGCAGAGTAATTTTTTTTTTTTTAATATATATATTTTGCAGAGCACAGTGATGCCCTGAAGACCACAACAGATGAAACCTCTTTACTGTGTGTGTTTTATCAATCAGGCAGCAAGATCTCATTACTTCCCGACAGAGGAACTCCCTGCAAAAACAGCTGGGATGCTTAAAAAAAAATCCACAAAAAAAACTCCCACAACTTACTTATTTTTTAAGGAGAGCTTTGGCAATCTTTGCCCTTGAAGGGCTTGCCAGTATGAGCAACTTCTTCCACCTCCCTATATCTGATTTGTCACCACAATATACAAGAACTTGCTTTTCTCTCTCTCCCTGACCTTCCAGCTCTGTAGAATTCGTGAGTCCTCAAGGGCTCCTTTTATTTGCTCTTAAATCCTGCTGAAAACTTTCCCTTTTGGAAAACATTCCTGCCTTCTGGTGGCTGGCTATCATTCCCACCTCCCACAGCAGCCAGCCCCTTCCACTGGTGTTTACTCCTCTTTCTTGGCACCCACACAGCTCTCCATGCCTACAGAGGAGCTGGGAAAGCATCACCATCCCCAGCCACACAGCTCTGCCTCCCTGGGAGGCTGAAAGAGGCACATCCAGAGCCCCAAAAGTGGTGGGCACACCTCAACCTCACCACTCAAACCCTCTGGGTCCAGGTGCTCCAAGACCCCTTAGTCCAGCAAACACCTCTGAGATCCCTTACTCTACTAAAATGGCTTTTTTAAAATCTTTTTTTTTCTTGTCACAGTAAAGTGATAATTTCCAGTCCTTCATCCTGAGCAGCCTCATCACACCACCCAAATGTCCCAAGTGGGACATTGGCCACTTGGTTACCAACAACTCAGTGTCAGATTGAAGACTGGCAGCCTCCTGCATGAAGAGTGGCATGAAAAGCAAAACACCTGCATTCCAACAGAAGGAAAACCAACCCTGTCAAATGATGAACACCTGCTATGAATTGAACATCTCAGTAAACCCTGTAAATCTGGTAACTGCACCACTTAATTAGTGGTTTGTCTGAAGTTTCTTCTGTCTTCACTCAGAGCCAGGATTAAAAAAGACACGAAGGAGACGAATTTTCTCGTGTTGGGGCTTGGTCATCAAAAAGTATCAAAAGTACAGAGAGCTCAGCAACACTTCCAGCTACCAGCTAAAAGTGAGCAAAATGGAGATGAACCCAGCTAGAACAAGGTCTGTTAAAGCT
>JAOTQP010000870.1:2678144-2698472 GCA_026413545.1 Cichladusa arquata | reverse complement strand
AGAATAGAATAGAATAGAATAGAATAGAATAGAATAGAATAGAATAGAATAGAATAGAATAGAATAGAATAGAATTTCTTGGATGTTGTCTCTTCTTCCTTCTTGTTCCTTCTTCTTCTTAGTTTCAGGTAGAAGTTTTTGGATTAGACAGTTAGTACAGCAGTATGAGTCCTGAGTGTTTGGTTATTCAGTCAAAAGTATAAATGAATATAGTTATTAGTTTTAAATTGAACAGTTAGCCTTTAAAAAACCTTGTAACTAGCTAAATCTACTTCCATTTTCTCATTTTTAGCTTATCAGCCAGAAGTGCTGAAGAACTCTCTGTACTTTAAATAAGAACTAATAAACAACTAAGCCCAAACAAAAGAAAATCAGTCTCTCAAGTTTCAATCCTAACTCTAAGTGAAAACAAAAGAAAAAAGAAGCCATCCACTAGTATGTATAGCCACTAACATGGACCCAGGCTGCAAATACCCTGATGGCAGAGAGTCACTCCAGGGACAGCATTCCCTGGGGAGCAATGTGGAATGTCAAGCTCAGGACCTCTGTCATGGTTTACTGGATGCAAAGGCTTGGACTTGTGAGGCTTGAAGACTGTTCCTGCAAGGGCAATTAATGTGGATTTTTCCTTGCAGGCCATTTTGCAGAAATGTGCTCCCACACTGTGCAGAGCCCTCTGGGTGGTGGAATTGTAGGGTCATGGAATGGTTTGGGTTACAAGGGACCCCTAAAGGTCCCTTAATCCAACCTCCTGCAATGAGAAGGGACATCTTCCACTGCATCAGGGTGTTCTGAGCCTTGTTTGAGCTGTCAGGGGTGCAGAAGGACAGGAGCTGGATGATCAGGGGCTTCCTTGCATGGGTGTCAGAGCCCACCTCTGGGACAGCTTCTGCCTCTGCTTTGCTCACCAGGTTCAAGGCCTCCTTCCTCTCCAGGTCCCCAGGCAAACTTCCCAAACTGCCAAAATCAAGGTCTAAATGTCTTGTCTTCCAGAGGAGAGCTGTGGAAGTGATTCACACCATTTAACAGATGACAGGAAGGTCTCTGCCACTGTGCAATGGAGATAATGTGCCATGGAGCCAGGGCAGGACAGATCCAGAGGTTTCCTCCTCTGCATGGCTTCTGGCACCTTTATCAGGGCTGATATAAGCATGAATATCCCCAGAGGATGGTTTGGGAGTTGGCACCATCCCTTTAGCACTTGCTCAAGAGGATGTAACCACGAACTCCTCCAGATCTCCCCTTTCAATGCAATCAGTTTTCAAAAGCTCTCCTCCTCATCACCCAGCCTGACAGGGTTAAACACCTCAGAGGAGGCTGGAATGTTTTTAATCCCACTGATTTATTAAAATTGTCTAAAGATAGCCAGCTGCAACAGATAAAACTGCTGCCCTCTGCACTTCAGAAAGGTCCTCCCTGAGCCAGCCCTGCACGGAAAACATTGGCAGTGGCTGAGTGACCTCTGGAACGTGGTGGTACCTGAGCTGCCCAAACCCATCCCTGGCCAGATTTCCAGCTGGGCTGCCTTCTGCCAGCTCTGGCATCTTCCTTGGCCAGAGGATTCATGGACAGAGGTGTTGTGGTGGCAGTGGAGGTGGGCATCAAGCTGCTCCAAAAAGGATTTCAAGTTATAGGAGCAGGAGTAGAAAGAAACAAAAAAAAAAAAAAAAAAAAAAAGTTCCTGGCAAAGTGAGACAGAGGGATTTTTATTTATGCCTGAAGGGGAAATGTTGGGAATTTGTGCATCTATGTGTGCATGCACATACACAGACATTCCTTTGGGGTCTCTACCTGATGATCTGGAAGACAAAAAGGGTGTTCACAAATGTTTTACTGCCCTTCAAATCCCTGCTGTGATAAGATCTTAGTGGTGCTTTGCTCTTGCCCTCCCAGCTGCACTCCCTGGACCACCAAAAGAGCTCTGGTTGATGCAGTGCTGCAAATCTTCACCCTTCAAGACTGTTTGGGGCTGGAGAAAGAGGCAAAAAAAGGCATCCAAATTTCTACCCTGTACATTTTCTGCCTGTAATAAATGGTTACACAAGGCAGAGTTCAGAGATCTCTGCACTCCAGGCCAAAGCAGGGCTCTGCAGGACGTGTCAGCTCTGATTTGTGCCTGTCCAGAGCCCACCAGAGACAAAAGGCAGTGTCAGGAGTAATGGAATGAGCGTGGCAGGCAGACCCAGCAGTGCTCTTATCAGCTGGGGGAGGCAGAGCAGAGCCCAGGAGCAGAGCAGACCAGGTACCAGGAACCAGATCTTAAGGTTGCATTCCTCACATTCGTGGAATTGCCTGCAGTCCCCCCCTCAGTTTTCTCTGCAAATTGAAAATCTAAAATCTGCAAGGGGAAAAAAAAAATGTCTCACTGAATAAAAGGTAATTAATTTTCTGCACTATATTAATCTATTAAGTAATACAGCATAAATCCTTAGCCCAGCTTGGAGGGAGTGTATTGTTTAAACCCCAGGAGAAGAAATGTTTAATTTAATTTCACAGGTAGCTATTTTGCAAAATTTCTGAGGGAGGAAACTGCCAATACCACCACTCCAAGAATTTGACACGATATAATTTATGTTGCCTTTGTACTGAGAGACCTCAGAATGTTGCACACACATGTGGGCACCCACACACGCCCACAGAGAAACCCTCCCGTGAACTTCCAATCCCACAACACAAAAGGAAGGGGGAGGGAAATGGCAGAGAGAGGTGGAGTTGGCCAAAGTCTCAACACGAGCCTGTGGTGAGCCAAGAGAGGGATTTCTGGTGTCCCATGGCCCTGTGCTGGCTCTTCCCTTGGGATCACATTGCTCTCCTGCCTGCCTTTATTTTTGCAAGGATTAGGACATAAATAATACAGGAATGATGTTTTATAGAATCACAGGGCACCCCTACAATCCCATCCTGTGCATCCTTGGGAGCATTGTCCAAACACCCCTGGAGCTCTGGCAGCCTTGGGGCCAGTCCCATTCCCTGTAGAACCACCACTCTCTGGAAGAAGAATCTTTCCTGATATCCAGCCCAAACCTCCCCCAGCCCAGCTCCATTCCATTTTTTGCCACTCCTGGTGGCCTGCCAGAATGGCACAACCATGCCAAGGCTGCACAGCCTGTGCCCAGTGCTGATGCCACCAGAAGTCACTGCTCTGCAGGGTAGGAGAGGGAACCTCCACACACATTTCACTCTCCCATCCATTCCAAACCTGAGGGAGTTTGCTGTGAATAGTGTGAAGTTTCAGTTTGCATGGACAGAAAGCACTAAAAATGTCACAGGCAGCCTAAAACTCTAATCCAAGCCCCAAGGGCTGTGATGGTTCAGTGCTTTCTGGCAGAAGTTTTACATCATTAACTCCTCTGGGGTTTGATTTACCCTTATCTTAAAACGGGAAGAGCCTTTTTCTCATGTTATTCCCAGCAGTCAGAGATCAGACCTGCCAAAAGATGAGATGTGGTGTTTAGGGACATGGTTTAGTGGTGACATAGCAGTATTGTGTTGATGGTTGGACTCAGAGATCTTGGGGGTCCTTTCCAAGTTCAATGATCCCATGATTCACTGATCTCTCACACATGGAGTGGTGGCCCTGCAGGAATGATTCCCTCCTTCTCTCCTGCTGTAACTTCTCATCTTTTCCTCCAAAATCCCAGCCAGACCAGCTGGGGTGAGCTGTGACTTCCAGCCTGTTTGCATGTTGACATCATGGGATCATGGAACTGTTCAGGTTGGAAAGAACCTAAAGGGACACCTCCCACTGTCCTGTCATGGTGGGGGTGTTTTGCACCACTTAATTAGTCTGGAGTCTCTTCTTTAACTCTTAAAGCTAAACAGTCCAATAGAGAAATAACACCTGTATTATTGACACTTTTAACTCAATAACTAAATTCCCATGACCCTCAGTGTGACACTGACTGACCAACCAGAAACTACTCCTGAAACCACGAAGAAGGAAGAGACACCACCCAAAATCCTCCATCCTGTCCCATACCTATTACTAGATTATAAAAACCTCAAATTTTAAACCCTTCACCATGTGAAATCACACACTTGTATTTAACTGCACACCCATGATTTAACCTCCATCACTCAAATTGGGAAGTTCTCCAAGGCCTCAAGTCAAAAGCAGTGTTCCCCTGAGGGTTAGTCCCAGAAAAGCACAGAAAGCTCAAAAACCCCAGGTTTCTGGGATCCAACACTGTCCCAGGTTGTTCCAAACCCTGTCCAGCCTGGCCTTGGACACCTCCAGGGATGGGACAGCCACAGCTCCTCTGGGCAGACTGTGCCAGGGCCTCACCACCCTCTGGGTGAAGAATCTTTTCCTAACATCAAAATTTCTCCTCTTTTAGTTTAAAATTGTTCCCCCTCATGCTAACACTATCAGCTCTGTAAAAGTCTCTGCCCATCTCTTTTATAAACTCCTTTCAAGTACTGGAAGTCCACAATAAAATCTCCCTTGACCCTTTTCCTCTCTGGGGTGATCAACCCTAATTTCCTTATTCTGTCTCCACAGCAGAGGTGCTCCAGCCCTGGAGTCATCCTGGTGACCTCCTGTGGACCTGCTCTGACAGATCCCACATCTGACTGAGAAGGGGTGAGACTAAAGTCCCCCACCAGCTGATATGCCAGCCCCAGGAAAAGGCACAGGGAAGCCTCAGGAAAAGGCACAGGGAAGCCTCAGGAAATGACACATTTCTCAGGCCCAAGCTGATTCTGCAGCCCAGGGTCTGCAGAGCAGACACTGCCCTCCCACTGCAGCCCCATGATGGGATTTTCATGAAGTTCTCACAGGAGTTTCTTGCCAAGATCCGTGCTCTGATCCTCCCTGCCAAGTGGTGTCGGGGTGGGACAGCACAGCTCACATCAGTCCCTCTGCTGGAGAAGGGACTTAAGGGACTGGGGTGATGTCCCAGGGGCATCCACTCAGCTCCTCTAATCCCTTTTCATTCCACAGCTGTCCCATGGCACTTTGCCACCCGTGAGCTTGTTGAGTGTGAAAGTCTCTTGCTTCACAGCTAGCTTTGCAAAATCTACGCTGCTCCTGCTCCAAGATAAACAGAGAAACCCAAGCAGCCTGTGAGAGCAGCCTCCTGATGGGAGAGACCTGAGAGGGCAGATTAGAAAATAAAAGAGCAAGAAATGTGTAAGCCCTGGCCAAATAGTGACTAAGGCGAAGATAGGATAACGGCTTTTGGTTCTTTGAAGAGCATAAATACCACGATGGGAGAGCAGATACAATGAGATGGAGGAGGCTGAGCAGAGAAAAAACATTTGCTGTGGGTTAGGAGATGATTTGAGGCCACGAAGGAGGCTCAGAGGGAGGAGAAGGAGCCCTGTGGCTGTCGTCCATCCCATGTGGACAAGCCCAGGTTGGATGTGGCAGTGGCAGGCTGAGCTGGGATCAGATGGGAGAAGGCAGGGAAAGGAGGGAGCTGTTCCTGTGGCTTCTGGGAGCAGGGCTGGGTTTGCTCATTCCTCCCAGGGAATTCTGTGTCCAGGCTGCATCACACCTAGCAGCAGGTGCAGGGACAGGAATTTCCTCCTCTGCTCTGCTCAGGTGAGACCCCACCTGCAGAGCTGCCTCCAGCCCTGGGGTCCCCAGCAGCAGAAGGACCTGGAGCTGCTGGAGATAACCCAGAGGATGCCATGGAGATGCTCCAAGGGCTGGATCCCATCTGAAGCCAGGCTGGGAGAGCTGGGTGTGCTCACATGGAGAAGAGAAGGCTCTGGGGTGACCTCAGAGTCCTTTCCAGTGCCTAAAGAGGCCCTACAAGAGAGAGGGGAGCAGACCTTTCAGCAAGGCCTTTATTAATTAGACAAGGGGAGATGGTTTTAAACTAAAATAGGTTCAATTTATATAAAAATAAGCAATTTTTTACAATGAGTATGGTAAAACACTGGCACATCTTGCCCAGAAAGTTGGTGGATGCCCCATAACTGGAAATATCTGTGGACAGATTGGGCAGGGCTTGGACCAACCTGGTCTAGTGGAAGATGTCCCTGCCCACTGCAGGGGGTTGGACTAGAGGGCTTTAGAAGGTCCCTTCCAACCCAAACTGCTCCATAATTCTCTGATTTAACTAAGCACAGCTTGCAGCTTTCCTGCCACATCTGGGACACAAACTGTGCCTTTCCTCCAACATCTGGGATACAAACTGTGCCACGGGGCTGAGAGATGAAGAAGTGATATAAAACCCTTCTGCAAATAAAATACATCTACCTTTGAAAGAACCTGGCCCCAGATGTGTGAGATCTCTGAATTCCCAGGGTGTAACCCATGCAGCCAGCCCTGGCAGAGCACCAGTCCCTGCAAAACAGTGATTATGTTACAAAATAATCCCCAAACTTTAATCAGTTCTTAATTAAGAGGTGCCTCAGAACTAAAAGAGCACATAGCATTTAAATCCCTTGGTGCATTGCACCAAGAAATCATCCTGCTGTCTGCAATCCCTGCAAGCCACAGCTTTTCCAAGGGGGCAGATGAGTGAGTATTTCTCAAGCAGTTCTGAGGCCAACGTGACAGCACATTTAAATAACATTTAAATAGGGCTGCTGAGAGATCTAGTTTTTGCTTTTCAGCCTACCAAATCAAATAAAGTGAACTTGACATAGAAAAAAAATGAAAAAACACCAACCCTCCAGGATTTCCAAGCTCTGTAGAAAATCACCAGGAGCATTTTGTGAAACTTGGCTTCAGAGCCAAATCTGCAGCCTAAGCTCGGGCATCTGGGAGCAGTTTCACTGCTAGGATATTGCAGTGAAAATTGTTTCAGCGAGAAAGTCAGTGTAATACCAGAGGAAATAGAAGAATTGGTGTTGCTAAGCCTTCCAATCTGATCACATGTGTGTTTTGGATGTAAAGCCCCAGCTGCTGCATTAGTGGTTTGCTTTGGAGTTCCTAGAATTACACTGCAGTTGTAGCACACTTGACTGCAGAGAAAAATGGCAAAATAGGACAACTTCCCCATCAGAAGGCAAATAAATGTCTTGGGCAGGGCTCCAGCAGTCTTTAAAATAGAGAGTGACAAAACTTAAACAGGGGGAAGAGGAGATGCAGCAGCACAAGGGGATCAATGCTGAGATACCAAAGGGTCATCTCTAACCTTGGACAGAGGTTTTACCACAAGCCATCAGCCTGGGCATAAATATTTGCTTTCCACCTGCCAAATTTTTTGATCTTGGAGGAAAAATGCCCCATGATGGAAGGAGAGAGAATGGAGAGCTCTGAGGTGGTTTGGAAGTGGGACCTACCCTGTGCAAAGCCCACCTTCAGCAGAGGGCTCTGCCCTGCAGAAGCACAGAGCAGAGCTCTCTGCCCTTTCATAAGGGTTTGTAGAGAGAGGTGGAGGCAAAATTCATTGGAACAGAAGATGCTGGGAGACCAGAGTGGGGCAAAGTGTGTGAAACAAGGCACCTGTGCAAGCAAGCATCATCCCAGATCGGCCTGAGGCAGGGACAGAAAAGGAGAAATATTTTATTCTCACTTCTTTCCATCAGATTGAAGGGAATCTCCCTCTGTGCTGTGAGAGAGCAAGAGCTGGGAGCACTTGTGCTCTGCAGAGCCACATCCTCCCCCAGATACTGACAGGGCTGGGAATTAGGGGCTCTGTGTTGATGTGAGGCAAAGAGCCTGGGGTGGATTTTTTTTTTTTTTTTTTTTTCCACACTGCAAAGGTATCAGCAAATTGTTTCTACTCAGTCAGTCTGGGAAAAGAGCTGCAGCTGAGAGCAGAGGGGCTCTCTGCAGCTCGGGGGGAGGCAGTGTAATTCGGGCAGCGTGGGAAAATCCTCAGAACTGCCCTGGAGAGAGGAGGAGGAGGAGGTGGCTGGGGGCAGGACGTGGCTTTTCTTTACAGGAGGTCTCGGAGGGCAGGTTACACAAACATCTGTCAGCAGGGCCAGAGGAGAGCTGATCCTGCCTTGGGGGATGTCATGGGCTGAGTGACCTCTGCAGTCCCTTCCCACCCTCTGGGCTTGCTCTGTGTGCAATAAGCCCTTCCTGGCTGTAGGGAAGTGTTGGGATTTAGAAATTTGGGAGTTTTGAGTTTTCTGTGTTTTCTGGCACTGACCCCCTGGAGAACACTGCTTTTGACCCCAGGCCTTGGAGAAGCTTCCAAATTTGAGTGATGGAGTTAAAATCACGAGTGTGTAGTTAAATAGAAGTGTGTGATTTCACATGGTGAAAGGTTTTGAACTTGGGGTTTTTATAATATTGTAATAGGTATGGGACAATATGGAGAGTTTTGGGTGGTGTCTTTTTCTGTGCTCTTCCTTCTTCTTCATGCTTTCAGGTAGTAGTTTCTGGTTGGATAGTTAGTGCTGCACTGAGGGTTACAGGAGTTTGGTTATTGGGTCAAGAGTATATATAATATGGGTGTTAACTATTTATTGGACTGTTTAGCTTTAAAAGACCTTGTAGCAGCTGAATTCAGCTCAATTTTCCCACCTTTAGCTGGTAGCTACAAGTGTTGCAGAACTCTCTGTACTTTAGATAAAATTTAATAAACAACCAAGTCCAAACATGAAAGAATCCATCTCCTTTGTGTTTTTATTCCTGGCTCTGAGTGAAGACAGAAGAAACTTCAGGCAAGCCACTAATTAAGTGGTGCACCTAACTCATTTACAGGGAAGGATGTGTGTGTGGCAATCCTTCCCTGGGTACAGCACCATCACAAGTCCCACAGTTGGCTGAGACCTGATTTGGGTGAACAAATTCGGGATTCATTGGTGTCTGCAGCTCTGTTCAGCTGCATTTTGTGCTTCTTTGGTGCACTATCCATGGATTTCAACCTGGAGAGGCTGGGCTGAGACTTCCAAAGAGGGAGAACTGAGGTGAGGATGTCTTAATGTGCAAACAGGCAACTGGAGACCACTGCAGCTTCCCTGGGGTTGTGGGCTCTGCTACTTCCCAAGGATGGGCTGGGAATCACCTCTGGATGACTTTGTGTGAGCTGACAGCCAAAGCAGGACCAGGACACAAAGCAGAGCAGGAAACTGGGAAAAGTTTAGGTGCTGCCACCAAGGCTAAGCAACTTGACCATGCAGAGTCATGATGCAAACCTGGAGAAGCTGTGGCTGTCCCTGGGTCCCTGGAAGTGTCCAGGGCCAGGCTGGATGGGGCTGGAAGCAACCTGGGATAGTGGAAGGTGTCCCTGCCCGTGGCAGGGGGTGGAATAAATGAGCTTTAAAGTCTCTTCCAACCCAAATCATTCTGTGATTCTATAATTACAGCCTTGTGGTCAAGCAGACCTCTTTTAGGAGCACCCAAACACTATGAGAGCCCTGATCAAAAATTGCCCAGGGTCTTAGGAACCCTTGGGTGCTGCTATACATGGAGAGTATAATGATGACAAATGGCTCCTTAGGCAAGAGCACAAGAAGCATTTTATTGAAAACCTGAACCATATTTATAGAGAGGTTCAGAAGCCTCAAACGGGACAGTAGTTTGTTGGACAATAGGAGAAAACATCTCCTGTCATGTACATCAAGAAACTCTCTCTCAGTCAACACCAGGTGTTAATCTCTGTTTATTAATTCCTTTCTATTTACAAGAAAGCTATCACCCTGGGAAAGGCTCAGGCTGGAGCTGAGAATCTGTCTCAGCCTGGGAAAAAGCTTCCCAGCCTGAGAAAGAGAAAAAGAACTTAAAACCTGAGAAAAGGCCTGGCTAAAATCTGCCTAGTCCTTCAGCAGTGTCCACACTTGGGACCTGTAGCAGCCATAGGAGAAACTCCTGCTGAATTCATGAAATGGAAACATCCTTTCATTGCAGTGCTGTCTGCCAGCAGCAGCATCTCCTCTACCCTCAGAGCCCGGACAGGAGTCGGCTGAGGGTGTCCCCTCAGAGGGGTGACAGATCCGGGCTGTGCGTGCGCCCTGGGAGGGAAGGAACTCAGGGTGGAGCCCAGGGAAACAATCCCAGCTCCGTGGTGCTGATTAAACTGCACGTTGGATTAGAGCACCGGATCAGGTCAGATTAAACAATGAGGTCAGATGACGGAAAGGAGCCATCTGTGCCTTGTGCAGGGCTGGGGCTGCTCTGGGGATGGAGTGTGACCCGACACCCCACAGCCTGTGGCTGTCACCGGGGCCACCACTCCCTCCTGGCTGCATCACCCAGCTCCCTCCTGCAAGGAATGCTGTGGGAAGCAGCGCTCTGCCCAAATCTAATCAGCTCCTGATAGGAAAATACCCCCCAGTGTGGAAGGGGAGGGCCTGTCACAGTCCCCTTCCCTGTCTCTGCTTCGTCTGTCACCTGTGGAAGACTGATGGAATGATGCTTCCTTGGGCCACTGGGCTGGAGGGGTGGGAATTCCACCATGGCCAGGGCATGTAGGAATGGACAGGAGGGGCTTTGGAGGGTCCATCCTCCTGTGTTCACTGCAGGAGTGGAGGGCACAGAGAGCTGCAGAGGTGGGAGAAACACCTCCTTAAGGAAATTCTGCCATTCCAACTGCACTTCTCACCTTTGATTTGCACAATGAGATGTTCCTTGGAGTCATGGGTCTTGTCTTTTCCTTCCCCCTGTCCTGAGCTCACAGCCTGGAGAGAGATGTTTGATTTTAGAGAATTTTTGCTACTTCTCCCTTGGCTTCTTGCATCCCCAGTTCAGCCCTGGGGGACAGTGGGAAGATGTTTAATGGAGACTCTTTGCTCTGGATCTCCTTCCAATTAACTCTGCTTGAATTTATTGCTGTGTTCATCCACCATCCCCGGTCCTTTCCATTTCATAGAATCATTTAGGTTGGAAAAGATCTTTAAGATCATCAAGTCCAGCCATCAACACAGCACCACCACCATGTTCACCACTAAACCATGTCAGGTGCCTCATCCACATGGCTTTGTAACACTTCCAGGGTGATGACACCACAACTTCCCTGGGCAGGCTTTTCCAACTCTTTACAACCCTTTCCATGATTTTTTTTCCAACCTAAACTTTCCCTGGTGCCACTTGAGGCCATTTCCTCTCATCCTCTCAGTTGGTACCTTGGTGACATTTGTTGTCCCTCACTTGGTTCTCTGGTGGTTTTGTCCCAGGAAGAACTACAGGGACTTGACCAAGCTACCTGAACACAACTGATGCCACTGGAGATGTCCCAGAGCACCTTCAGTGTCCACACAGGAGTGGCAGATGTGGCACAAGACCACAGGAAACCTGCATCCTTTGAGTGGCACTCTGGTGTCTGGCAGACAAGGATCTGGGGATCCTTGGTGACACAAAGCATGACTTATAAAGTTAATAATTTAAATTCCTTATAATTTTTTTCCTGATATTAAAATTATTATTTTTAATGTTTTTTTAAAAATTTATTTTCAGGATGGATTTAGGCCACCCCAGGAGGAGCTGTGGAGAGAGTGAGAAGCTGCAGATATTGTACAACCATCACCTTCTTCCCCCATCCTTCCCATGGCCCAACGTTGATTTTTAAATGTTGCTGACAACTTAATTCCTTGTGTCTGCCATTGGCAGTTTTCTGCTGTCATTAATCATAACGACCCTTGGCTGCTGGCAAGAGCTGATAGAGTCAGGCTGGAGTTTCCCAGGAAGCATCACGGGGCTCCCAAAAACTCTGAATTAACAGAGACGGCAAAAATGCTTCTGCAGAGGAAAGTGTGTAGAGAGGATCACTCAGGACCTTCCCTTGGTGCCAGCAGAGTCACTCATGAGCTGTGCCCTGCCCTGTGCCCCTGCCCCTCTGCTCTGTCCCATTTTCTGCAGGGGAACACGTGTGGCTGTTTGCAGCTCTGTTGCTGTGGGAATTATCGACCGTGAGGTGCACTGGAAAAAGCCCTAATCTCCTTCCTGCCAAACTTTGTGCTTATCTGCAAACCAAAAAGGCCATGTTGGGTTCTTGCCTTTTTATTATTTTTTTTCCCTTCTCTTTTAGGACTTTGGTGATTTATGAGTTGACAGAGTTACAGCTTTTTTTCTTTCTTCATTTGCCACCTCCTTTGGCATCAAGTGAGAGCCAGCTTCTCCTAAAAGGAGGAGATCTCTCTTAAAGCCTGTGTGATTTCAGTGTCTTTGAGATGACTTGAAGGGGCTTTAGATGCTTCCTAAAGCAGTAGAGCTCTAGAGGCCTTCTCCTCACAGCCTCCATGTGGCCAAGGAGCCAGTTTGGGGAAGAGAAGGATGTTGGCTGTAGAAGCAGAAAAGTGAAAATCATCTCCTCAGGAGATGAAGGAAAATAGAAATCTTGACTTGCTTGTTGCCCAGAGAATTTGTGGATTCCCAGCCCTGGTAGTGTTCAAAGCCAGGTTGGATGGGGCTTGGAGCAACCTGGGATAGTGGAAGGTGTCCCTGCCCATGGCAGGGGGGGAACTGGATGATCTTTAGGCCTCTTCCAACCCAAACCATCCTGTGGTTTTATAAAAACCATGGAGATGTATGAGTGTCCATCCTTCAGCATGCATAGGCATGAGAAGGCAGATCTGGGAATGGCTGCAGCCCACCAGAGAACAGGATGTGACCCTTCATGGTCCTGTTCCACCACACCAGCATCAGCAGCATCCTCCAGATATCCCTCTTCAGGCAGTGGGGGTGTCTGGGGAATGCCCACACCACACGAGCCACAGAATCATTCAGGCTGGAAAAGGCTCTGAGAGCACTGAGCTGCTCCCCCTTGCCCTGTCCATCCAGACCTTTGTCCAAAATCCCTCTCCAGCTCTCCTGCAGCCCCTTTAAGCACTGGAAGGGGCTCTGAGCTCTCTCTGGAGCCTTCTCTTCTCCAGGCTGAACACTCCCAAATCTCTCAGCCTGTCTGAGAAAGGTGGATGGAATTTTTTCGAGATCATTATTCAGAACTGGAAAAACCAAACCAGCTGGGTGCCAATCCCCTCTGCCATGCCCTCTGCTTTCCAAGGCATCACATCTCAGCAGCTGCTCTGTACCTGGCCATCCCTTCCTTCCCTTATCCTACAAGCCCTGAATGCAGGAGGAAACCCCTGGGCAGGCAGGAGCAGCTCAGACCTCTCAGATCCCGTGAGCTGAGGGGAAGCTCCAGCTCTCAGGGCAGCTTGGTTTGAACTTTGCTGGTGTCTCGTCCCACTCAGCTCTGCTCTTTCAAAGCACCTGCAGAAGCTCTGGGACTCCTTTCATCAAAGCCCTTATGCTGCTTGCCACCCCTGTAGAAAGGACATTAACCTCTGAACCAGCTTTGGGTTATTTCATCCCCTAAATCAAAAGGGCAGCACAGAGAGCTGCCACAGCGGAGTCCTGTGCCCTCTTTGTCAGAGGACACTTCTGCATTGACCCTCACAGAAATTCCCTATCATGGCACTGTAAGTTCAAAGCAGTCCTCAGTGGGGTCTCAGACTTGAAGGGACATCATAAAAAAGGGGCAGAGGATTAAAGATATCTAGAAGCTGCTCTGCTGGGCAAGCTGATGAATTGTCCTGCACCTCCTTCACGACAGTGATACAGCAACCCATCAATTTGCTTCTTTTACCTCCCACTCCAAATTTACCTGCTCTATCCTAACTTGCAGAACCCATTCAGTGTCATGCAGCACCTGTGAACACAGATAGGTCTTAAGTAGAAAATTTTTCTGAAGTAGAAGTTTTTTTAAAATATAAACAAAGGTGCAATGTTTATCTTGACAGGCTGAGCATGGAGCATGGAGAAGAGAGAGGGCTTTGAGGAGACCTCAGCATGGCCTTCCTGTAATTAAAGGGGGCTTATGAAGAGAGGGAGACTGATTTTGCACAGGCAGATATTGATAAGACAAGGGGGAACATTTTCAAATAAGAGATTTTGATTAGATATTGGGAAAAAATTCTTCCCTATGAGGGTGGGGAGGCCCTGGCACAGGGTGCCCAGAGAAGCTGTGGCTGCCTCTGGATTTCTGGAAGTGTCCAAGGCCAGGTTGGAGCATCCTGGGATGGTGGAAGGTGTCCCTGCCCGTGGTAGGGGTGGAACTGGATGATCTTTAAGGTCCCTTCCAACCCAAACCATTCTTTGATTCTAGAATTCTGTGATCTCAGGCTGATAAATGTCCTCCCACACAGATGAAGGGCAGATAAGGTGGAAATCAAGGTGTCATCTCTCTCACTTGAGGTCCCAGACTGGATCAAAGGGAATGCCAGTATTCAGCTTTCCATCCCTCAGCCTTTACTCCCACCCTGGAAATCTCTCCATGCCCTGGAACCCTCTGGTTGGGCCATGAGGGTGTCAAGCAGGAGAGGTTTTCACAGCTCTTCTTTCATCCTGAACAAACCTTCCCTGGGGTGTCCTGAGCTAACCTGCTTTTATCCCATCCCACACTTTCCCTCAGTGTGGTGTCAGGATAAGAGGACGAATTTCTTTGCAATAAACAGCCAATTTTTCTTTTACATGTTTATCTTTTTGTGCCAGTTTCCTGATAATTCATTTCTTATTTGGAAGGGTTGGCACCAGAATAAACCACACCCAGTTATCTTTGGGTCTGCAGAGAATGGATGCTCCCCCTTTTCCCCCTCCTTCTTGTCAACGAATTAAAAGCACACCATCTTCTGATGCACAAATTGCTCTGTCAGATATAATGATTTTTATCCCAGCTCTTAATTTGCTTAATATGTTAAGGCTGGTGCCAAATTCACTCTTGCTCTGATAGTCAATTGCTCATGTTCAAGCAAAGTGGGTGTAAATTGATAATCTTCCTGATTAACTTGCTGGGACAGTCTGCAGAGCTGAGGCATTGGGGAATCAAGCTCAAGGCTTGAATTTCTGCACAAATTCAGCTTCCACAGGCTGTCAAGCAATGCTGTGATAGTTCATCAGGTTGGGCTCTGGTCTTTTTGGTCCAGGAGGATGCTGAGTGCTCTGCTAGATGAAGGCTCAGTCCATGGGAAAACACCATTTCTTGTCTGGAGAGGTTAATCCTGTACACAGAATTTAAGCATAACACATCATAAAATTCTTTAAAGGCACTCCAGGGAGAAATCTGGGACCAGTCCTTATGGAGTGATCCCAGAAACAAGTTCACCTCATGATAGTCACTGCTACTCCTCCTCTCCAGAGATTCTGGCTGAAGGGCTGGCATCCACACCCAGGGCTGCCAGTCTGGGACAGCAGAGTTTCAGCAGTGCTGCAGCCACTGCAGGAAACCACTCTGGCTCTTCCTGCTGCTCTTTGCTCGGGGAAAGCAGCTCCTTTACCTCCACTGGGTTGGGAGTGCACATATCAAGAAAAGGACACAAGCCAGGGCAAAATATGTGTGCAATTCAATGCCTTTGTTGAGATGTTCTCTCCCCACGCAGCAGTGACTCCATCAAACAGCAGCTGATAAATCTGCTGCTGCCTCTGGGTTGCAAAAATCAGCTTTTATTTATCTGCTGTACGTGGTGGCTCTTGATGTGAGAGCCAGAAGAATGAGGTTTGTGCCTGTTGGAGATGACTTGGCCAGGAATTCAGTGTTACTCACAAAGGACTCATCAGTCATTACAGTCACTGAGTTTGTTTTAACCCAGTGCTTTCAGTGGTCACAGTTTGAGGTGTGGGACTACTTTCAACTCTGTCCTTAACAATATTCCTGTAGCTCCAGGCATCCTTTTCAGAAGACCTGTGATGGTTTTTATTTTCTTTAATATAATAGAATGATATTTCTCATAGAATAATAGAATCATTTAGGTTGGAAGGCATCCTTAAGATCATCAAGTACATCTCTCATTGAAAATCAGCCAGCAGCCAGTGTCACCACAGCAGTGCTATCATCAAGGGACTTCAAACAAACTAAAGAGCCTTTTATTCCGAATTTGGGAAGATTTTTAACACGGCAAGGTGGAAGAGGCTGCCCCCGCGTGGTAGAATTTGCAAAACATCCCTTTCTAACATCTGGCTTTCCCAAGTCCAGGGGATTCCCTGGGAAAGATAAACTCTGGAGGGGCATTCCCTGGGTCACATCTGAATTCCAGCCAGAGACACTGAGGATTCAAGAGGTGAGCAAAGGAACAGCCCTCTCCCAAAGTTAATCTAGGAAAGAAACACTCTGAATAAGTGTGGGTCAAATCAAAACCAAAGAAAAATCCAACACAAAAAAAAAAAAAAAAAAAAAAAAAAAAAAAAAAAAAAAAAAAAAAAAATCAAAGTTTTCCAAAGCAAAGCAAGATCACATCTCAGCAGGTGCCTGTGATGATGAAACTTGCTCATGCCACAGGTTTGGTGTTTTTTTCCCAAAGGTATTGAAACTTCAGTGCAACCTCTGCCTTTGCTGTTACCTTGCTGTGTCCTGCTGTACCCTTGAAAACAGGCATGGGAAAAACCTCCAAAAACCACAGAACCACAGAACAGTTTGGATTGGACAGGACCTTCAAGAATCAAGTTCCAGTCTATTTCCACCTTCAAAACTCCATTTTGAAGCCATGTCCAACCTGGACACTTCCAAGGATCCAAGGGCAGCCGCAGCTTCTCTGGGCAACCTGTGCCAGGGCTTCACCACCCTCACAGGGTGGAAAATGCTCCTGAAGACCCTTAGTTTGGAGAAAATTCAGCTGTGTCCCCAGCAGGAAGATGCTCATGGCATCCCCAGGCAGTAATTTTGCTTATCAAGGTGGAGCAGCTTTTGTGCCCCTCCTTAGCACCCCTCTCCTGTCATGCTTTCCCCAAGGACATCTTCATGTTTTCTCCCTTCACTTCCAGCTGTGAGATCCCCAGAAGAGCAGGAGGTGCTGTCAGATGGGAGCAGGGACACAGTTGTAGGAAAAGTGGTGGCAGCCACTGCCTGTAACCCCTGGCTCCTTGTGCACTGATGGACATTGTCGTCTCCTCTCCTTGGTGACAGTCCTGGATTGGGAAGCTGTAGGGAGGGATCTCAGCTAATTCTTACACAGAAACGTTGCTGTTCCTTTGCAGACACACCTGGTGGGGGTAGATGGGATGAAAAAAACCAACAGAGCTGAGTGCAGGGACCCTTCTGTGTCAGACTCTGCTGTGGCTGATCCAGCTGAGGTCTTTGTAGGAGGAAAGGGTTTCAGTTCTCCTCTGCAGGAATGAGGAATCAGCCAGGGATGAGCCTCTAGCCATTGCACACCTGCAGAAAGTATGAAAGTCCTTAGAAATGGCAAAGCCAGGCCAGGTCTCCACTGGTTACCCTGGTGTGCTTGTAAGAGAAGCAGAACATCTTCATTTCACAGGTGAGGGAAACTGAGGCACGGGGGAAAGGCTTGCCCTGTGAGGAAATAAATGACCCCCAAGGAGCTTGTTTGAAGATGCTGTAATTATGGATTTTTGACTCTGTTGAGTTCATAATGTTCCTTCCACTACACAACCCATGCAAAACTTTTTTGCAGACATAAGTTGGAAAGTTTCCTGAGCAACCCAACGTGGCAAAACCCACCTGAAAGACACTTCCATTTTCCTGGGAATCTGATCTTAATTAAAAAAAAAAAAAAAAAAGAAATCTTTAAGACATTTTTAATCATTAAACTAATTTACATGTGGACCCACAAGCAGCCAGGAGGGTACATCATGTCCTCTCAGTCCCATGACATCATAGTGACATTAAATAAGAGCATTGCTGTTAATTCAGTCATGGTCTGAGTGGTGCTGCCTGAGGGAATGGCTGGAGCTGTGCCAGAGGAGGTTTAGGTTGTATATCAGGAAAATTTCTGTCCCCAGAGGGTGGTGGGGCACTGCCCAGGCTCCCCAGGGAATGGGCACAGCCCCAGAGCCCCAGCAGTGTTTGGACAGCACTCCCAGGATGGGATTGTTGGGGTGTCTGAGCAGGGCCAGGAGCTGAACTGGATGATGTTTGTAGGTCTCCAGCTCGGGATATTCTGTGATTTTATGTTGCAGCACCAGAGTAACTCACCTTGTTAAATACCCTGTTTTGTGGAAGGAATTTTTTCCCCTTCCCCTTGCCCAGGAGTTGACCCCATCCAGTTTATCACCCTGTGTTCTGGGAGCCCACACTCCTCACCCCCTTATCAAGGGTAAGTCCCTCTTTCCCTGTTTACCATCAACATTTTACAGATCAGACCTCTGTCTTCTAAGCTCTTCCTGCATTTCCAGTGCTTTCCCTGCTAGCTGTGAACACAGAGCATCACAGAAAACTCAGCTTTTCTCTGCTCTGATGCTCCCAGCTCTGGCTGTGCCTCTGTCCATCAAGTTTGGAGAAAGGGGCGGCATCAAACGGTGCTTGGATGATGCTGAGGTGAATTCTCCTCTTCTTCCTGGCTTCCAGGTGGCTGGGATTTTGGAAACCAAGCACTTGGCAGTGCAGAGAGCAGCCAGCTGAGGGCAGGAGAAGCCTGTGCATCGCTGCTGGGTGTTCACAGTCTGTCTGAGGAGGGGGAAACGGCAAGGAGTAAAGCAGCACTGTCCCTATTTTATATCCCCACAGCTCAGGCTGATCCCAAAGAGGGCCTGGAGGGAGGCTGGGGTGGGAGGTGCAGGTGTTGAACAGCACAGAGCTGAGATGATGGAAGAGAAGGAGCGCTGGGGTTTTACACTGGAAAAATGGAATGGTTTCAGTTGGAAGGGACCTTAAAGAATATCTCATTCCAACCCCCTGCCATGGGCAGAGACATCTTCCACCATCCCAGGGTGCTCCAAGGCTTGGCCTTGGACACTTCTTGGGATCCAGGGGCAGCCACAGCTTCTCTGGGCACCCTGTGCCAGGCCATCCCCACGCTCAAGCACAAAGAGGAGTCCCCAAGAGCCTCAGGGGTCACTCTCCAAAGATCCTGGGATGGAGCAGCCCTGCTCAGAGACTCAGCCTGGTGCTGGGACTGCCCCACCCCAGCAACTGGTGGATAACGATTTCCAGGCAGACAGATAGAACATGATACCCTTGCATCTCCTATTCCCAATGGAAGGATGCTGGCCAGGAAATCAGCAAAGGTTTTATGATGGGAGCAACTGTCACTAGTGGTGCTTTATCCCTTTCCATTCCCAAGAAGATGTACAAAAAAAGTCCTAAAAATTTGATCTTGTACCCTTAATTTTAAGCCTGACTTTTAAAGGGTTTTGTGTTTTCATCAGTATCTTTCTCTCAGATTAATCTTTGGTCTTCAAAATTGCTTTACCAATCCACATTCTCCTTCAGCTTTGTTCCAGAAAGTTTGCAGGAGTCTCATGGCTACTTTCTGTGAGTATTTTCACCTTAGAGGGAAGGAGCAGAATTTTGAATCTCTGGCAAAAATTGATCTTTCTCCAAAATCTGATGCTGGGACTTGTGTTATTTAAGAAATCAACCCAAATGAAATGGGTTTAAATAGTTTTGCCCCTTTTTGCAATGACTGTTCATGATTCATCTTCTCTACTCTTGCAAAACTGTGTTCTCTTGGAAATATAATATTTTCAGTGCTTCAACCAGCATCCATCTTCTCTAATTTTACTAATCTAAAAGTTAAACAGCCAAATTTTAACTGATTACAAAATTTCCTTCCGAGGGTGGATTGAATTTTGCATTGACTGGGGCACATCAGCCTTTCCATTAGATTGAAATGTTGAAATGATGTTTGATATTGGCTGCAAAAAAAACCACCACACAATTGTGATATCTCCATATTAGAAAACTGGTTATGTAGGAAGAACTCATTTCAGGTTTGAATCAAATACAAAGGGAAACTGCAATCCTAATATAACCATAGCAACGCAATAAAATGTGCTTGAAATGATCCGTGTGGTCAAAAAGAGCAGAATGTCTGAATGTCTCAGCTAGAAGGGTTAGGAAACGAGTATGGGAGAAATAAGATTTGAAGAAGCAGGTTTAAAGAGGTGGCTGTTGTGAACTTTCTGGGGTGATGTTTCTGCATGCCCCGAGGATAAAACCTTGATGGGAAGTAACTCCACGTATTCTAAGCCTGGATTTCAACAGAGATTTTCTGTGGTGAATTGAAGTGTGATTGGCCTGAGCTGGAACAAGGTGTGCTGATCAGATCCTTTTAATGTTTCCTTGTGTCTGATGGTCATCAACTTTTGGCCTTTCCTCAGCACTCAGACTGGGAAACCTCCCCACGTTCTACAACAGAGGGGTTTTGGCCCCAAGCCATAGAAACAGAGAATCACAGAATGGTTTGGGTTGGAAGGCAACTGAGAGCCATCCAGTGCCATCCCCTGACATGGGCAGGGACACCTTTCACCGTCCCAGGTGGCTACAAGCCCCATCCAACCTGTCCTTGGATACTTCCAGAAATCCAGGAGCAGCCACAGCTTCTCTGGGCACCCTGTGCCAGGGCCTCACCATCCTCGCAGGGAAGAATTTCGTCCTGATATCCAATCTAAATCTACCCTCTAAATCTCTAAAATCTCTTTGGTTTTGCTCACTGTGTTGGGTTGATGTGGCAGCAATGTGTGTTCTGTCCCCATCTGTCACAGCCGGGTGGGGCAGTGACCCTGATCTCCTGGCACACATTATCTGC
>JAOTQP010000870.1:2653167-2663202 GCA_026413545.1 Cichladusa arquata | reverse complement strand
CCTCCTGTCAGGGAGTTGTGCAGAGCCAGAAATTCCCCCTGAGCCTCCTTTTCTCCAGGCTGAGCCCCTTTCCCAGCCCCTCCTGGTGCTCCAGACCCTTCCCCAGCTCCATTCCTTACTCTGGACGTGCTCCAGCCCCTCAATGCCCTTCTTGCCATGAGGGGCCCAAAACCAAACTCAGAATTTGAGGTGGGGCCACAATGAGAGCATTTGAGAGCTTCCATTTAGTAATGAATGACCAGTGGGATGTGGGACTGACCCACAGTCCTTCATCCACCATCAGATCATCACCCAGCACCCCTGGGAGGAACTCACCACCCTTTAGTGAGCAATCAGCACATCCAGGCAGTTTGTAGCAGACCCAGAGCATCCCTGCTGTTCCCAGCATGGCTCCAGTCCCAACCCTGGGATTTCAGGCTTGACCTCCTGGGCTGGGTCCTGCCTCCCACTCCCCCTGCCCACAGCCTCCCTCGGATCTCTGCCTGCCTTCCCAGTGGTTCCCTGCAGCCATCAGCAGAAGCAGGGGCTGTGTGTGCTGCCAGGATAATTAGAGTGCTGCAGGGTGCTTAGTATGCAGGCAACGGCTGTGCCATTGCTGGGAAAAGAGAAAAAAAAAAAAAAAAGAAAAAAAAAGAAAAGAAAAAAGAAAAAGAAAGGGGAAAAAAAGCAACTGAAAAAAAAGCCCTTTTGCCCAAGCTAAAGAAAAACACTTTTTACCACTTGTTTCTGTGCTTCCCCAGGAAAGCCAAAGCTCTGCACAGAGGCGCTTCTGGCTGCCATGGGAAGGTGTCTGTGCAGGGATTACCAGGCTTTTGTTTTTGCCCCAAAACATGAAAATGCTTTCTGCTGATGGCTGCACAGGGAATGGCTCTGTCGCTCTCCTTTGGCCATGGAGAAGGCTGAGATGGAGCAGAGGAGCTGGTTCTGTGCTCCCTTCAACAGCAAGGGCTGTGCTGGGGTCTGATAGAGATGAGACATTCCAGGTTTGTGTGTTTAGGGCCAGTTGTGCAATGCAGACATGATGCCCTCTTGGTGTCCTTCATCCCACACACGATGGGAGCCAGCTCAGATGTCCCTGATGTGGAAAGAAGAACTGGAGCAGAATCCAGACACAGCCCCAGGGGTGCATGAGGGGGCATCTTCTAGCAAGGGCCTCGTTCTTCTTCAGGAATTAACAAGGGAAATCACCTCTGGATCAGTCTGCTCCATGGTGAGAGGGGAGAAAGCAGGAGAGCCACTCATCCAGCAGCAGATGGTAAACAGGAGGCTGGAAGCTGTGTGCTTGCTGTGTTTGGGAGGGGAATGGAACAGAGACTGATCTTGGCCAGCACAGATCCATTACCACCTGCCTGCCACCAACCTCCAATTTGCCACGCCCAAGGTGCTCCCCTATTCCCACCAGGCACTTCACCATAAACCCTGCAACTTTCCACTAGATCTGGTGGTTTTCAGGTGGAGCTGGAAGGGTTAAACATCCTCCTTCATCTAAACCACATGCACAAGGCAGAGATTGCAGCCACTCCTCAGGGTGTCAGGCATTGCTGGAGCCCAGCACCTGGCACACAAAGGCAGCAGGGAGCATCACCCACCTGTAAATGCCATGTGGAAACTAGAGAGGAGAATGAAAAGAGGGAAATTCTCCTTTCTGTTCCCCATGGAAGGAACTGAGGGTCAGAGGGGATCAGAGCCATGGCCCATGAGCTGGCTGTGGGATCTCAGGGTTCCTTGTTATCATCCAGAAATCAGAGTTTCCAGATAACACAGGCTGGGAAAAGACCTTCTCTCCCCTCCCTGTACCCTGCACCCACCAGAGCTGCACCAAACAACCTCCTGTCCCTGTTTCTGTAATGAAAACCTTTGCTACTCAGGATATTTTGCCATTTTGGGTATCCCTAGATTTTTGTGGCCATGTACCAGACCAGGCAGAGCAGCTGGCCAGTGTCCACAAATCCCAAGGAATGTCACTGTCACTCCATGGGATGGCCTGTAGCCCTGAGATCCATGGAACTGGTGTCTGTGCAGATGTGAGCAGGCAGAATAACCTGCCCCAGTACAAAAGATGATGCTGCCTTCCCCCCCAGGAGCCTCCTCCAGTGTTTCACAGCCCAAGTGTGAAGACAATTTTCCTCATGTCAGCAACCCTTGCTGGACAATAAGCAAACTAAGCAACTTGGCTTTCTTGGAGAGCTCCAGGGACAAATGAAAGGAATTGTCCTCCTATCTGCATGAAGTACAGAAATACTAAATGTTCTCCTTTGTACCTCCCAGAATGAATTTGCTTTCAACCTCTGAGTGTTCTCCATTCATGTCCCTAATTCTCTGTTCCAAATTTTTGCCTATCCTGTCATTTCCCTTTTTCAGTCATATCCAATTCTCTTTCATAAGTTCAGCCACTTGCACTGGCTGAGGGGCAAAAATTTGGTGAGCTGTTTTCCTGGATGAGGAAAGGACACACTCAGGGCCATTCCTGCACTGCTGCTGCCTTTCCCTCTTGATTTCAGCCCTTAATTCACTGGGCAGAATTCAAAGTGGGTAAGTGTGAGGGATGGAAATGCCTTTTCCCATACAAACTGTATTTTTTTCAACCAAAAATTTTCAAGTGTCTGGAAATGTTGGCTCTGAATCCAGCCTGATTGGAGATGGAGCAGTGGGCAGGGTGTGTTTCAGAATTACAGATGGATGATGCAAACAGCTCTCTCTCTTGCACATTTACTGATTCCTGATATCCTGAGGCAAAAAAGTTCTGATGGACCGGGAACACTGTGAAAAAAGACTCCCTTGGCTTCAGTTGTGATGCTCTGACTTTTTCACTGGGAACCTCTCAGCCCTTGCATGGTGGGGTCAAATTAATTTCCGTCCACCCCAGCAGACAAACCTTCAGAAACCCTCAGGTGTTTCTTTCCTCCACTGGAGAGCCCTGTGCTGCCCAACCCAAACCAATTCACTCCCCAGATCGTCTCTCTGCGCAGCTCTAGATGATTTTTAACCTGTTTCCAGCAGTTTGTCTCAGTTTTGTTTTCCTCACAACAAAGTGTTGCTTTGGGCTGTAGACTTGCTCTCCAGGAATCCTTGATCTTGGGAGAGGAGAAACCTTCTCAATGCAATAACACCTCCAGACCACTCATAAATACCCCCTTAACAGCAACCAGCTTTTCCTAGGCTTTGATGCAGAAATTGGCTTAATTCATATTGGCTGCTGAGGGATTGATTTTGGGTGTCTGGCTCTGTCCCAGAGAGGGAAGGTTAACCCCTTCCCTGTGGAGGCTCCCAAGCACCCTGCCATGGGCATGGTGGGAGGCATTGGAAGGGAGAAGGGCTGTTTTCCATGGCAAGGGGGTACTGATGCCTTCAGTTTTAGCTTTTATATTTTTCAGATCCTGTACTGCATTAGTGTGTAACTCTGAACTCCCTACAGAGTGTCAGTGAGCTCTCTTCAGTTTGGGCAGACAAAACAATCCTTCCTGAGAGCCAAGGACACCTCACAGCCTCAGGCCCAAAGAGTAGAAACAAAAGTGAGTTGGGAGGAACAAACTGGGGGAATGTGACTTCATTACCTGAAGCTGTAATTGGATAATTAACCCCTGATACGCAAATAGACTTACCTGCCAAAAAAAACTCGTGACCACCGTCCATGTGGGTGTAGCCTCTACCAGGCTCTTGCACTGCCCAGGGTGTATCTATTTAATAAATACCTACTTTAATAAATAACTACTTTAATAAATAACTACTTTACCCTCTAACTCTGTCCAGCCTCTGCTCTGGGTAGCCACTCCAAGTCATCAGTACAGGCTGCTGGAGATGATGGGCTAGCAAAGCCAACCTGAATTGTGGATAATCTGAGGAGTGCTTTGGTCTCCTCCTGAAGATCCATGTGGACAAGAGGGAAAGTGAAGCACAAGGTCCCTGTTGTGCCCAAGACAGCCAGGATGTCCTGGGCTATGGGGAATGGCAGCCAGCTATCCTGGAGGGACACCAGGAGATGGTTTTGCACATTGGTTCCACCTGGATGATGAGTTCTGTGGTGAAACTCATGATATTGGTGTGTCCCAGGGCTGGGCAGGGAGGGATGCACCACCACACCAGGTAATATTGTGTTTTAGGAAAAGGCTCTTCACCCAGCAGGTGGCTGGGCACTGGGACAGCCTCCCCAGCAAAGTGGAAATGGCACCAAGGCTTAGAGAGTTCAAGAAACAATTTGGAAAGTGCTGTCAGGCACATGGTGGGATTTTGGAGGTGTCCAGCTCAGAATATTCTCTGATTTTTTGAAGCAAGCTGGACTCAGACTGGCTCAGATCCCACTGTTTCTTATGTAAGCAACCTCTGGGCTCTCTCAAGAAGGATCTGGGGCTCTTTTCTCTGTAGACCATAAGAAGATGCATTGCAGAGATCCCTGCCAAGCCTCAAATGAGTGGGACCCAGGAGCATCCACAGGTTCAAAATTCCCTTGAAAGCTCCACCGCCCCCTGAAGCTGGATGTCCCCAGAGACTCCCCAGAGTTTCCAGAGGAAACTCATGAGGAGAGTTTGTTCTCATGCCCCACCCTCAGCCCATGAGATGTGCAGACACCAGGGCTTGTGCTGGTTTGGTACTGGGGGCTTTGGAGAAACCTGATGGAGAGGAAATCCTGAGGGACTCCAGGGAGGAATGAGGTGTTTTAGGAGCCAAGGACAGCTGGCCCAGCTGGGCTGAAGTGATTCCCAAGCACATCCTTGCTCAGGCAAGGGGAGCACCGATCCCACCCTGCAGCTGACTGGGAGGGGTGATTACAAAACATTTCCCATCGAGTTCTCCTCCCTCTCCTTCTCTGCACCGAGCACTGAGTCATGGTGAATCATTCAGCACTCCGTGGTGCTGAAGTCACTCAGCACATTTTCCATGGCTTTTCCTCCAGCTGAAGGATTTGTGGGACATGTGCTTCAACAGATAAGGCTGGAATGGGGATCTAGGGGAGTTTGGGAATTCCTTTCCCTGTGCCTCTGTTCCTGCCTTAACTCGAGATGATTCCACATCCGAGGGACCCCATGAGTCATGACTGCTTTGATGAGGGTTTGGGCTCTGCCCTGCTCCACTCCTGGAATTCACTCCTGTGTCCCTGCTGCCCTTATCCAGGGAATGAGGTGATCCAGGTGGAAACTGGTGCTGAGAGTTCTGTCACACAGTGGGGGGGGGTTGATGGAAAGGCAGGAAATTATTTTTCTGTTGAAATCAGGATTTGGGAGTGCAGGATTTGGGCAGTTCTCAAAGGAGAGGCCCTTCTCAGCTGTTGAAAAGTGAAATTTCTTGTATAAGCAAGTTGTCTAAACTTTTTGTAGGAGGTGGTGGAGAGACAAATGCATTTTCAGGGAAGATTTTTGTCCTGCCTCTCGCCAGCTGGGCTAACAACCTTCTGGAAGTGTCTGTCCCTATCCATCTGCTATCAAAGTGACTGCTCAACCTGGACACTTACCCTGCTAAATTCTAGAATTAGGTGGATCCTAGGAGAAAGGAAATTCCTCCAGTGAGGAGGGAGTTGTTTCAGCGCTGGAGACGTGCAAGAAAATGTGGAACATTTTTGGATATTACCTGTAGCACCCCCTAAGGGAGAAGACAGTCATCCAATTGGTCAGAATATGGGATTCTGAGCAAATTTCCTTCCTCTTTGCTTTTCAATCTTACTTATTCTTATCGGGGTAAGCAGCAGAACTCAGAGTAGCTGGTTGCCCTTCCTGGGAATGGCTGGTGTGACTGAAATGAGAACAGAGACAGCTTTAGGGCTTCACATTCTTCTTTCTCTCTGCTCCTCCCCGTCCCTCCAGCAGCAGGGAGCTGTTTGAAATCCGTGCTGAATCTCTTTCAACACCTTCACCCTCCTCAGCATCTCTAACAGGCACGTGCATATGCAGGCTCAAAAGCTACCAGGGTCTTTGTTGCTGTTGCTGTTGTTTTGATGCTGAACAGAAGTCCTGGCTCCAGCCCCCCTCCTTACTGGATCACCTTCAGGAATCAATGCTGCAGATGTTGACTTAAGCCATGGTGCTAGCAGGAGACTTTTAATACATTTCAGATACAACAACAAAGAGCAGATGTCAGTTCATAGGGAGGGAAGGGAGATGTTTTGATCTGGGTTTTTTTGGAAATGAATTTTCATGCAGCCTTTATTTCAAATTTTATAGTTTTTTCTTTTCCCTGGAATGCATATTAAATGCTGATAGCCTGTTATCCTTGACCTTTAGAGCCTGTGAATTTGAAAATCCAATTCCCTGTGAAAAGCAATGCATACAATATGGACTTTGAAGAAAATGCCAGTAAGTGAGTTATTTTCTTTATGGCCCTGCAAGAGTCTCTTACTGACAGAAAAAAGGCAGGAGCACAACTTGGGTGTAATAGAGGCAACAAGGAGAGAGGTTTCCATGCTTTGCAGGCTTTGGGTCTTGTTCACCCAGTGGGTAGGAAGGAAGATTAGGTTATTAGGAGTGATAATTCATATTCCTGTTTCTCAGCACTCCAGTTCTTGTGCTTTTTAACTCCTCTAGTGCTGCCAGATGGGCTCGGAGCATCTTGGTAGAATGTGGCACCAGATGTGCCACTGTGTCCTGGTGGGATTGTCTTCAAACACTGGTAGGTTATGCTGGGAATTTCATAATCAGCTTTTCTTTCTGGTGTGCTGACAGAGTTTTGGTGGCCTCCAGTCCTGCTGGTGACAACCCTTGGAAGGTCTTTTCTGGATGTGCTGGAGATACCCCAAGGGAGTTCTCTTCCAGCTGTGCTGGGAACATCCCTGGGGAGTTTTCTTCCAGGTGATGTGGAGACAGGTCAGGACACGACCAACAGCCCAGTAAACCCACTGCAGTGCTCAGTGTGCCAAATATTTCCCTTCTCTTGTCCTTAACCTGTTACAACTTTTTTAAAATTTCCTTTTTCTTGGGCAGAGTTGCCCTGGCACTTACACACTCTGCTTAGAACAGCAGAATTCCACCACCCTCCAGCTTCTGGCCAGGCATGATGGTTACCTTATTCTTGCTTTTTAAAAATATCCCATGTTTCCCTTCCCATGGAAAAGGCTGGGAAGGGTGTTCAAGGACTGTGTTAAACCCATAACTGTATTTACCAAAGACAGTCATATAGCTGTGGGGTTGGTAAGATGGGAAATCCAGATGTTCTAAGAACAAAATAAGATATTTCACAAGTAGAAAGATCATTCATCAGTGGCAGTCCCCATAGACCTGCTGTCTGCTCTGGGCATTAGAAAAACATCAAAACCAAGGAGCAGAAGTCGGATTTTACAGAAGAAATTCTTCCCTGTGAGGGTGGAGAGGCCCTGGCACAGGGTGCCCAGAGAAGCTGTGGCTGCCCCTGGATCCCTGGAAGAACCCAAGGCCAGGTTGGACAGGGCTTGGAGCTCCCTGTGACAGTGGAAGGTGTCACTGCCCATGGCAGGGGTGGGAGCTGGATGGGCTTTAATGTCCCTTCCAACCCAAACCATTCTTTGATTCCATGAGGAGCCACTCCTGAAGAATCTAGGCATGATTCCATTGCTTTTCAAGATGTAGGATCTTAGCAGAAACACAGGACTTCTGCAGCATGGACTGGAATTTCCCTGTGTGCAGGAACTTCAGCTCAGGACCAACACAAAACACAAATTATTTTGGATTAAGTTCCCTGACTTTTATAAGGAAGCCAAATGTTGCATGAAATCCAGAGGCTGGAAAGTCACATGGACCAAAACTCCCCAAAGTCAGGGGCTTTCAGAATCATTTTGCTGACAGCTAAGCCCTGTCTTGAATAAGACACAGCTCCTAAGCCCCTTTGTGCATCTGGACCCAGGCTCAGGCAGGGAGTCTCTGGTGGAGCAGCAGAGGGAAGCAGCTCTGTCAGACTCCAGGATGGGTCTGTGATGGGTGGACACCTTGCCTCTGGCTGTGCTGCCTGTGAGTGGCATGAAATGAATCTTCAAAGGGCCCTGTGGATCCCCTGCCCTCTCTCATCTCAGTGGGGGCAGCCCCCTGGTCTTTGCTCTCAGACAATTGACACCACGGGGTGGTTGGCACACACAGACATTCTGTGCCACGCTTGGCTTTTCTGATTCCTTTCTCCTTCCCCTTCTTATTTTCTCCCCACTCTTTTCCTTCTAATTTAGAGCTCTAGATTAAATTCAACTTAATTAGAAGGATTATACATCTTATAAATTTAATATTTAATATGCAAGCATAGGCTTTTATTAAAGGTGTCCTAGGAGGAATGGTAATGAGTTATTGCACAATAAATAGCTGGGCGGAAATGAGTGTGATAAAGGACTGGAACTTCTGGAGAAAGGGAGGGGGAAAGGGGATGGGAATGCTTGGGGAACATCTCTGGTGACTGCTCAGAGTGCTGCTGTCATCTCTCTGCTGCTCACACAGTGACCCTTCCAAAAGCAAGAGGAATTTTCCTTCAGCACAGGCAGGAGAAAAGATTTGAGAGGCCAGGGAGGGCAGCAGGGAGGGAAGGATGTGAGGAAGGTCAGGAATTAAAGATCCTTGCAAAGAGAACAAACTCTGATGCAAGATCCTGTCCAAAAGCCATGAGTAGGAGCTGTGAACTCACTGTCTCCAGAGCAGATGGAGATGACAATTTGGGCCTGATTGTTTTTTTTTTTTAACCCATCCAAGTCTGATTGTTTTTTTTTTAACCCATTCAAGTCTCCTTCTGCCCTCAGGAGCCAGAGCCCAGTTGTGATGGGTTAAGGAGAGCCTGTTGGGGAATTGGAACATCCCATTAGGTTGGTCCTATTGTCCTTCACATCTGGTTTTTTGAGAGCTCATCCACTTACCGTGCCAAGAACAGGAGTTGGGTGATGGAGAGATGGGTTCTGGTGCATCTCCTTGAACCCTGGTACAGATCTGGACCCCTTTGAATGGAGAGCTCAGGTGGGATTCACCTCTTGGAGTGTCTCAGATGTGGGTGGCTTGTGAGCTGTGTTCCCACTGCAGACAAGAGGGGTTTAATTAACACCATCATCAGATTGGGGGTGTGAGTCACAGGGCCAGGAGTGGGTGTTTGTTTTGGGATGACACAACTTGCACTGTGAGTTCTGCACAGGAGGCTTCTCCGGGGACTCTGAGGGATCAAAGGCTTTGTTAGTGCTGGTAAATAAAATGGGCCAGGGATTTGCCCTCTCCAGCCTTGAGGGCAAACAGAGCAGTCTGACTCACACTTGGCATTGTCTGTGAGAGCTCCAGCAGGTCCCTTCACCTGTGGCAGGATGTTTAACAGCAAAATAAAGTGGATGCTGTGGCTGGTGCTTGGTACCACACCCAGTCCAGTTTTGGTTCCTAGGGCAGAGAAACCACTGCCCAAATACTGCTGCCCATACCAAAGGCACTCAGGTGAATCTTTCCCCTCCTGTCAAATTATCTTCTCCAAAAGCATTGTCCAGCCCTGGCACAGCTGCTCAGGGCAGTGGTGGAGTCCCCAACCATGAAGGGATTTAAAGGACATGTAAATGTGGCACTTGGGGGCATGGTTTAGCAGTGGCCTTGGCACTACTAGGTTAGTGGTTGGACTGATGATCTTGGAGAGCTTTTCCATCCTAAATGATTCCATGATCCTGTTCTGTCTGGGGAAGCAGGGTTGGGAAGGTGCTGTGGTCCATCAATGGAACACCTTGAGGGGTGTCTGATGTTGGGGTGGGGAAAGAAGGGGCCAGAATGCAGCTGGGGGCTCAGGGTGAGGGTGTGGGGAGCACTGGGGAAAGGCTGGGACTGTGGGAGGTGTGTGATGGTGGAATGAGTTCTGGTGTATCTCCATGCAAACTGGCAAAAACACTGGGCCTGTTGTGGTCTGTGAGGGTAGCTGGGATGGGAAACATCCTGGCTGGTGGATTTGTGACTGGGAGAACCTCTGGGGCTAAATCTGCCATGATTTTAAAAGGCCAGTGTCCTGGTTTGAAGGACAGGTGTCTACCAATAAAGGCAGAAACTTCTCTTTGAAATGGAGAATGTAAACCCTCTCCCTCCAAATTATTATAATTTTGAAATTAAGGGGCTCTCAGGCAAAGATATGGGAATTAGGAATAAC
>JAOTQP010000870.1:2627703-2651819 GCA_026413545.1 Cichladusa arquata | reverse complement strand
CAGATAATGTGTGCCAGGAGATCAGGGTCACTGCCCCACCCGGCTGTGACAGATGGGGACAGAACACACATTGCTGGGCACATCCTGCATTGCAACCCAAGACAGCCAGCCAGGGGAGAAGGCACCTCTTCCTGGAGGGGAATTCTAGCCAAGGCTTTGGGGAGTTGGAGCATCTCACTGGAGTGGTTGTGCCTCACTTCATATCTACACTTTCAGGGACCATCCTCTTACTGTGCCAAAACCTTTCCCTTCCACTCACCCAGGATTTTCTCAGCCAGATTAAACCTTCTCCAGCACTTCTCCTCCATTTCTGACGGGGAAGCTGCTTTCTGGAGGGTGTACTGAACCCTGGTCTCCTTGCCCACACTCAGGATTCATCTCCATGTGTCCTAGTCTGGCTCTAAGGAATGAATATGCAGATAAGTCTGCCACCCATGTGACAGGCAAGCCAGGCCTCAGGGCTTGTGCAAATAAACACCTTTTTATTTCCGTCTGGGGTGGGAAGGCTGCCCTTGACAAGAAGGGAGTTAAGGAGCCATGTAAATACAGAATTTTAGGCCCTTTGGATTTATACAAAGGAGCTGGCAAGTAGCTGGAGCCATCTCTGGTTGCTCTGGTCAGCAAACAGGGCAGTTGTTATCTCCACAGATGGGCCCCCCTGGCCCCCCACGCCTGATATTTGTAATTACAAGCAGGGATTATGCAGGAAGGAGATGGAATCAAGTATGAAAACCCAGCAGGCAGCAGGGGAGCTTAGACACCGGCTGGTTCCTCTGATGGAGGCAGAGATAGCACCAAGCCCTCTGAGCAGGCTTGGGGTGCATATGTCAAACCTTTAGGGATCCTGATAGAGGGATTAAAGCTGGGAGGAGGGGAGAGGGGAAACATCTGATTAACATTTCTGATGCATGCCCAGGGCTAACATGGTGTGCTAATGAATCCTGGTGTAGCAGCAAAGCTTTCTTAGTGGCCTCTGCCCTGAACAGCCTCACAGGGAAGCTGGACATGGACAGGATTTAATTCCTGCCTTTTTAAGCACAGCTTTGGACCCTTGGACAGGGACCTTGTGGTGACACAGCCTACAGCCTCTCCATGTCCATGGGAAGTGGGATGGTGGTGTCAGCAGAGAATCCTCCCAGGGACCAACACAAGGGACCAGCTTCAGGAAAAACTTTATTTCCTTCTTTGCCTGAAGGAGTGCAAGTGAGGATGTCAGTTCTCACTCATACCCTAAGGGTAAAACAAGCACAATTTCCTAGGGAAGCTGTAAGGTGTTCCTGCAAATAGCCAGGAGTGTTCAACTACCTCAGGATTCCAGGGCTGTAGGAAAAGGGACATCCAGGCCTTTCCATGGCACATCTGCCATGGTTGAGGATTTGTCATCACCTCAAAGATCAGGGTAGTGTGAGACCAGACACTGCACAAATCCAAGGAAATCCCTTTGGGCTGGAAACCCAAAGCTCCCATGTCTTTAGGCAAGAAGATATTCCCTTAGGATGAAGACACCTGGGGAATGCCAGTCCTGGCAGGGCTTGAGGAGATCATCCCATCTTGGAGAGCTGCAGCAGGCAGAGCCCCCTTTTTGGGCTGCAGCACACCTCTGGGGCACACTGCCCTACAGACAGCAGCAAATCTCCTTTTCCTTCCTTCTCTCTGCTCCCCGTGCCCAGGATTGGGAATTCCTGCCTGGTGGGGAATGAAAACACACAGAAAATATGGGTGACAACTATCAGGAGGAGAGGAAAATTTATGATAAAAGAAAAGGAAGAGGAGAGAGGGGGAAGACACTGTGTGTGTCCAAACTGTGTTAGCAGTTTCCTGCTTTGTCTCTTTTCCTCAAAGCATCCAAACAAGACAACAGGAGCTGATGATTCAATAATGCAGAGCTAGGAGACAATGGGGGGAAGAACAACAACAAAGTGAAGAGGGTTTTAATAACCGTTTATTGAGGCTGTAATTAAATTTTGGTGTCTGTTTGGAAAACAAGAATCTCATTTTGTGCGTGCCCCTGTCTCCCCACCACATCTGCACCCATGTTTTCTCGTGGGCAATTACTGAGCATGCTGTGAGCTGATTAGCAAATACAGGTGTGGCAGGCAAGGGAAAAGGCAGGAGGAGAGGAGAGGAGAGGGTGAGGAGGTTTTTCCAAGTCTGGCACCAGCCCTGTGCAGATGGGAAACAGGATTCTGGAAACAAGGAACCAGCTTGGGACTTGAGAGAGATGAGAGAAGGTGTGGAGGGAGAGGGGGGAAAGGAGCTGATTCCTGGTCTCAGTGGTTGCCAGCCAGGCAGATTTGGCTTGGGAAAGGGATTCAGTCCCTGTAGAAAAGCAAAAGGATGCTGAGAGTTGTGGCACTGAGGGTGTTACAGTCCATGCACTTTCCATGTGAGCTAAGGAAAGTTTTTGTGTGGCTAAAGAAACTTTTCATAGGTGTTGTAATGTATGTAAGGAAACACAGCAGGGCACGTGCTCTGAGGCAATTATTTCTGTCACAAATCTCCTTCCCTTTCTTCCACCACATCTGATGGGTGTCCAAACCATCTCCTCAGCCCTGCCAGGGCACTGCTGTCAGGGTGAGGGTGGCATTGGCCAAGGCTGTGTGTTTTTACAGGCCCAGCCTGAGAGCTGGAGGTTTTTGCAGAGGGATGAAGAGCACACAGGAGCACAACCCCCTGCCCACATAGAGAGCCATGGCAACCCTGGGCTAACACAGCTGTGGCCAGAAAATGGGAGACAGAAACATGCAGCTCACTGTCCCTCCTAGAGAGGATTTCACTTGGAGCTGCTGTTTTCCAGCACTTGTCTTTCCTCCCTGTGCTCTCCCAGCCCGATGAAATTCATGGAATGACCAAGGAAAAGTCTACCCCAGCTGGAGCAGGCTTTGTGTGGGACTAAACCAGTATTTCCCCCATCACAATCTGCTGCAGGGCTCTTTGCCTAATTTCTGCCTGCTCATTAGAAGGCACAGCAGTAACACTGCTCTGGTCACTGCCTCAGAGCCCATCACCTCCTTGCATTAGCTCTGCCTGCTAATTGCCAGGAGCTGGGTGGAGGAGCTGCTCCTGGTCCTTGCCAGAGTTTTCCCTGGGCAGAAGGGCTGCACTCGACCTTCATTTGTATTCTGGGAGCACCACTCACTTAGCAGTATCTCCTGCCATCAATAAACCAATGCAAACAGAGATAAGCCAGATAAAGAGAAAGTAGGTCACTTCTGCAGCACAATGACATCCAGCTCCCTCATTCCTTAAGCAGCCTAAAAGTTAACTCTCTCTCCCATTGTTTCTTTTCTTTTCTCTTCCTTCCTTTTGCTCAGAGTGGCCAGGGAGCTGGGGCAGGTGTAAAACCCTCCCCACAGCCCTGCCATGCGCCAGGCTGAGGGATGTGGAGGATGTTCAGCTGGGTGTGGAGGAGCTGATGGAGGGGTTGGTGTCACTTACAGATTTCATAATTGTTGCTTTTTCACCAATTAAAGCACTGAAAAGTGCTTTCCATCATCATCCTGGTGATGGCTGGGGGGAGCTGGCTTTGGTCCTCTCAAGAGCTGCTCTCCTTGGTGGCATCCTGGGTCGTTTTTAAGGTCCTTTCCAACCCAAACCATCCCATGACTGTGTGAAGGACACAGATTCTGCCTGTGCAGGTCCTGTAATCCCTGCTGCATCTCTGGAAAGAACGTCACAAACTCTTCCCTCAGTATCAGCTCATCTTTAAGCCTCAGTGTTCATTTAACTACCTCTGGTAGTGAGATAAGATTTCATCCCTAATTGTCAGTGATATCATTGACTTCTTCACTGAGAACACTGGGAGCTGGTTAGTGTCCCATAAAATGTCACTCCTGTTACATGAGATGACGATGGCTTTCCTCTTGATGTCACCTGTCACGTTTGGGCTGCAGCACAAGGTGAAGCCTTGTGACCAAGGTACCCCCCCCAGACACCTCAGTTATCTGCAATTTTACTATCAGAAGGTATCAGTGCTATTTATTGGCTGTTACATAGATTTCAAGTGCTGTTATAAAAGTAGAAGAACCTCTGGAGATGCTTCTAAGACCTTCTAACCCTGCAAAGGAACGCAAGCATTATCTCAGTCTTGGATGATCTCCAGGAAACAAGACAAGCAGGGATGATTCAGTGCTCCTTTTTGGAGATTTCTGTAAATGCTCTCTTCATTAGCATAAATGCTTATGGGAAATACATTTTAAAATGTCTCGTTTAAGAGTTCGTTCCTACAAAAAAGGGGTCCTAAAAGTGATCCTCATCCATCCAAGAAAACAGAAATGACATCATAGCATTGTATTGGTTATATCACCAGCAAGCAATCTCTTCTCAGTGCTATCTCTGCAGCAGGAAACTCATTGCAAATAAAAATATAAAATAAATAAATCTCAGAAAGCAGCAGCCAAGTTTACAGGTATTAACCAAGACATTTGTCTCGTTCTCTGAGCCTTGCTGAAGATTCCAACTTCTCCCAAAAGCCTTTGTCGTGCCTCTCCCAGGCTGTTGCCTCTCTGGTGCCTGAGGAAGGAGAGAACACCTAGAGGGGAGATGTCTGAAGGGTCTTATCACTTGTGTGTGTCCTGAGACGCCCCTTCCACTCAGATAAGATCAGTCTGTGACCCTTTAAGCACCATCTGCCCTCATGATACCCACTGTCTGTGTTTCACAGACAGAGAGGGAGCAGGGATGCTCTGGTTTTTGTCTCAGAGGGGTGGTGTGGAATTTTCTCCAGTCTTTTCAAGGAGATGTGGGGACTGGCACTTTCCACAGGGGAGTGCCTGCAGGACAGGGTGGATCTCAGTATGGAGGGCTTCCAATTACCTGTTACCCCTTAGAGGAGTCATCCTCCTGTCTGTGTCAGCTGTATTTCTTCTAGAGCTGTTCATCTTCCCATGGAGTTTGCCTCTTCCAGCAGCCTCCACCTGCTGGAGTCAGTGAGTTGGGGGATTCTCTGAATCTTTCAGGGAGGAATCAGAGTGCAGGGATTGAATTAAAGCCTTTGGATGGATTGAATATATTAAGCCACTCACACGTAAAGTAGATGTTTAAGTAGAAGTAAGTCAGTAAGTTTTAGTGTGAGCTCTAATGCTTTTAGGAAGTAAAGGTTTAGATTCCAGAGTAGCAGTGTGAGTCCTAGTGAAAGTTAAAAAACATACTCATGTTTTCAGCAGAGGCTCCAGGACCACAGTTGTAGATACTACTTAGACATAATAGAGCTGCAGTAAGAATATTGCTTACATTTTTCAGATAGAACCTGATAGGTGGTATGCGTAGTCTATACGTAACCTGGTGTGCTAAGAAACTGGAATTCTAATAGGTTAAGGAGTGGTGGTCAGAGTTTGTGTCTTAGCTTGTTGGAAAAATCCTATATAAGAGTTGGTATTGGGGAGAGTTAGTGCTTTTTCTGCCTTTTCTGCTTTTTCTGCCATTGCTTTTTGCTTTTGTTCGCCGTCAACACCTGAGAAGAAGACAGGAGCTGCCGCAGCAACATCGGCCCTACAGGGACCTCCAGGAACAGCTTCTGCTTCTACTTGGGACTCTAAACTAAAGCTCAGCATGGAGTAACTGTGACTGTGCCTTTTGAGACTGATGTGCTTCTGCAATAAATAACCTTTTAGCAACTATGAGCTGCTTTGCTCATTTTAGCAGATAACCCGAAGAAGTTGGTGCCCAGAGCACCAGAGGTCATAACCTCCCATCCAGGAGGCAGTAAGGAGCTGCTGCCACATCCTGCCACATCCCAGCTTTGGTGTTGGATCATCCCTGCATCCACTTTGTCTGCTCCTGTTCTCTCCAGGCCTGTTTGGAAACCCAGCTCTGCTGGCAGCACGTGGGGTGGGCACGTGCCTGGTCTGGCAATGAAACCTCCTCCAGAAGCTCTCCTGCCTTCCTCCTCTGTTAGTACGACCCTGATGGCCTCATTAGTTCTAATTTGTTTGGCCACTAGATTTAGATGAGTATTCCAGTGATAATGTGAGACCTGGGGAGTGCAAACAGCAACTAATTAATGCAGTTAAAATTCCTGCCCAGGGTGGCTGTGGAGGAGGAGGAGGAGGAGGACGGTGCTGGAAGGCAGATTTTTGTGTACCTGGATGCTGCTGGGCACAGCTACGGATTCACAGCTTCTGCAGAGGCTCAGAGCTGGCAAACATCACCTGCAGCCTGGTCTGGAGGGAGCTCAAAGCACCCTCCAAAAAACCAACAACAACATCTCGACTATCAGGAAAAGCACAGAAATGTAGAGATCAATCCAAGGGGTTTGGAACATCAATAGGATAGAGGTGAAATGACTCACTGCCCAGTTTCTCTGGGGTTCAGGCAATTCACTTCAGTGTGCTCTGAGGGGAACTGCCTGCAGAGGCTGGTGTCAGACACCATCCTGCCTGTCAGCACAGCAGAGGGAATCTGCACCTTCATGTGAAAATGTGGGTGTGGGTGAAGGAGTCTCAAGAGGACAGAATGCTGGCCAGTGTGTATTTTCAACTTTAAAAGATATTCCCAGTGGAAAAATAGCTTCAAATGCCTCCTCCTTTGCATACCTTTGCTCTGTCACATTCCCTGGAGTGTCTTGCTTGGAGTCCTCTGATAAATGTGGGGAAAATAAAGTAGCAAGCAGATGTACTAGAGGGCTATTTTGGCTGAAGAAAAGTCTCTCAGAAATAGTTGGTCTGTCCTGGATTGTGTTCTTGTGATAAAGTAAATATCCTTCCCTTCTTCCTACCCTCTGTAGCTTCCTGAGGACTGGATTAAATCACTGCAGCCCTTGGATGGACAGGGTGATCCCTCCTGCTAAAAACAGAGCATTTTGGTTCAGACCTTGCCTGTGGCCAGAAAATTTACTGGCTCTCTTCCAAGCTGAACCATCTTCTACCTTTTCTTCCACATTTTCCCTTTATTTTTACATTCATGTCCCCCTTTCTGCCTGAAACAAGAGATGAAAAAATAGGGGACTGTCATAGCAGCAAGCTGGCTGATTTACTTGGATTTTATTGCTTCTGAAAAAGATTCCTGCAGTCCCCAGCACTGGTTTGCTTTCATTGAGGGCTGCATTGAAACTTTAGCCAGGTTCTGGGACAGAGGGACTCAAGCCCTTCTTCATCTCCTGCTGTGCAAATAATATTTTTTTTATCCTAATGGATTAGTGGCTTCTCTAAGAACAGCAATGCTTGAAAAGAAAAAATGCATGGTAGACTCCCTACTTCGTATTATCTGTTCCCAAAACACTGAGATTGCTGAGAGCCTTAACTGTATCACAAAACATCATCTCACCCTTGGCCCCACTCCTGTGCTCCTCCTCACTGATTTCAGCTGATGTTAAACACTGCTTTGCTTTTTGCAAGCTGAGAACAAACCCTCTGTGAGGCACTGAAGGGAAATTCCTTTCCTCTCCACTAAGCAATGGCCTCGAGCACCAGGAGAGAGGCAGTTCACTTCTCCCTGTGTTTCCTGAGCTCTCTTGGTTGTGGCTGCTTCCAAGAGAAATAAAAGATGTCTGTTTTACAAGGTTTTGCTCCACTGACAGGATAAGAACCTCATCTTTGTGACAGAGATGGGGAATGGCTGGAAGTTTCTGACTGTCAAACCCACCAAGTAAAGGCTCAGCTGGGCTCAGATTCTCCCTGTGGTTTGAAGCTGGGGAAGGTTGAGATGGGAGTGGTTCAGCCTGGAGAAAGGTCTGGGGAGACCTCAGAGTCACTTCCAGTGCCTAAAGAGGCTCCAGAAAATCTGGAGAGGAACTTGGGACAAGGAGAGGAGGGAGAGAACAAGGGGAAATGGCTACAGCTGACAGAGGGCAGGGTTGGATGGGATATTAGGAAGAACTTTTTGGCTGTGAGGATGGGGAGGCCCTGGCACAGATTGCTCAGAGAAGTTGTGGCTGCCCCTGGATCCCTGGAAGTGTCCAAGGCCAGGTTGGATGGGGCTTGGAGCAGCCTGTGACAGTGGAAGGTGTCCCTGCCCATGGCAGGATGGCACTGGATTGGGCTTTACAGCCCCTTTAAATCCAACCCATTCCATGGTTCCTGATAGTCATTAATCAGTGGGACAATGAAACCTGGAAGTGTCCCCAGAGCCAAATCCCACGATCCTGCTTCCAGCACAGATCCTGCTGTAGTTAAATTAACTTGTATCAAACCAGGGATGCTAACAGCAAGCCATACATCAAGATTATGTCTTCTCTATTAATTAAGTTGAGGTCAAATCCCTTCTGCAAGCTCTGGCTCAGCACTGCTAAGGACTCACTTAGACACAAATGGTGCCTAAGTTATGGAAACACAGCAAGAAATGAGTGCACATGGGCTTTTGTGTGGGTCCCAGCCCTTCCTTTGGAGCCCTGGATGTATTTATTAGGTGGGCAGGTCTCTGTTCAGCTCATGGGCATGTGTTGGCTGCAGTTCTTCACCTGCCCCTTTCACACCTGAAGCTACTCCCAAAGGTTGTCTGTGTAGGTGTTCATGGCCTATGATGCTGCATGGATGGGACTGAATTCTCTGAGGAGATGCTCCCCAGCTCTGGGACTCTGGATTTGCTGCTTTTCCCCAGTTTGAGCCCTGACTTTGGCAAGGCTGAGAGCCAGCACTGTCGGGAAAAGCAGACAGAGCACAAGTGAACGCTCAGCATTTCGCAGTTTGAACATATCCTTGAGTTGCTTATGCTCCCTGATATCTCTTCTGCACTGTTTGAGCAGGATCTCACCATCTGGGCAGTATAAAAATACCCCCAAACCCACCCACGTCCAGATCCTGTGGCTGTCTAGTCTGGTACCTTTACACACCTCTCCCACCTTTTCTGAAGGGCAGAATTCTCTTTTCAGGAGACAGCAGCAGCCCTTGCTCTCATCAGGTCACACAGCTCATCATTAGCTGTCATCACACAGCATGGGCCAAAGTACAGCTCAGCTAAAGCAGGACTGACAAAATTGCTGGAGGGTTCATTAGAGCTGACAATCCTGGGGAGATGAGCCCCTAAAAAGACACTGAGGGTGAATTCATGAGCTGCTTGTCTAGACTCCTGCTTTAGCTGGAGCAAACAGGTGCTCCCAGGGCATGATTAATCTCATTCTGAAGCAGACATCTCAAACAGGTCAGATGACTCATGTCCTGGCAGGGCTGGTTTCTCTCTGCAGACTCTAAAGGTGTCTGAAGGTGAGCAGCGTGGCTGCAGACGACCAATGGTGCACATCAAACACCAGGTGAGACAAATCCCACCCCAGAGACAAATCAAAGCAGTGGACTTTGCACATTTCAAGGAAGAGATTAGAATTGTCTGTCTAGCCTGGTAAAGCCACTGCAAAGAGGTGTTGAGGGAGGTGAATTTAAAGAGATGTGGCCAAAGAACAAAAGCTTCTTGTGTACCTGTTGTCTGGCAATTATTGCCCCAGGAACTGTATTTTCGGCAAAGAAGGCAGGGAAGCTGAGGAAGAGGGTGCAGCAGAGCCAGGAATGCTGGATGGAGGCAGTGCAGAGAATCCAAAGAGCTCAGGTAATTCCCATCTCCACCCAAGGGCAGGGACAGAACTGCAGGTGGCTCTTTGAGAAGACACAAACAGATTAAGAGCAGTAGCCTTGCAAAGTGAAGGGCAAGCAGGGGGGAACTACTCAGAGTTTACAAACTGAGCCTCTTTCTCCATGTTCAGTGCTTCTGTCACCCTTCAGCACCAGCCTGTGTGTGATATGGGAGGAGAGGAGGGACAATGAGGACACTCTTGTCCTGCCCAAGGAGTAGATTCTCACCACTCCCACAAGGGATGCAAACTCAGGCCTTGATGTCTGGGACAGCAGAAAGTGCTGCCCAAAAGCCCAGTTTGTGTCTGCAAGTGCATTTGGCAGCTTGGGTGCATCTGCCTTGCATTGGTTTGCTCAAGGAAGGACCTTACAACACCCACGCTCTCGCTGTGCTCTGGAAAATCTTGTCCATAAAAGATTTTATTTCCTGCCTGCTGGGGAGCTGACCTGTGTGCAGGCAGAGCATTCCCAGCTCAGCCCCAGGTCTCCTGATGAGCTCCAGCTCTGGCATCCACCGTGGCTCAGCTGTGCTTGGCACGCACGAGGGAGGTGAGACGTCTTGGGACGGGTTTGTTCCAAATGTGCACCCCAACTGCTGCCAGGAAATCAGCTCCAGCAGCTTACCCAGCCATATGGGAACCTTCTGGGGTGTCTCTGTGGGGCATCCTTGGACTCCTGGCATTGCAGGATTGCAATTCTCCCCCTCCTGTGGCCCGCAGTGAAAGCTGGCAGGGAGGGGGGTGAAGGGTGAGCCTTGTATGTGTTTGACACTGGAGATCTTGTAGGATTAAAACCCAAAAGGTGCACACTTAAAATGCGTGAGATTTACACACTTAAACCTCTCTCATATAATAAAAAATATTACAAATATTTGTATATATATATAATGTGTATTATATAATATATTTAAAATTTTTAAAAAACCTGAATTTCTTCCAGCTCCCATTAGATTTTAGCATCTGATTCCCTCACTATGGGGGAGACCTTCCATGTTTACCTGTGGGGATATTGAGTGGCATGGCACCAGTCCAGAGGTCCTCCTGTTTCTCTCAGTGACTGGCAAAGGAACAAGTGAAAATATCCTCTCTGTCTAACACCTGAGCATCCTCCCTGACAAAGCCCAGCCCTGCTGCTGTCTGGGCACACAGCCCTTTTGGAAGAGAGCTTTTAGCTCCTCAGGAGCCTTTCTCTGAGCAGGATTGTTGGCTAGTTAAATCTCCTGTTTGACAGGCTCAGATTCACTGTGCTGGGGCTGTGATTGCAATTCATACCGAGCACTCACCGTGTCAGCTGTCACAAAAACAAAACCCTTAATGGATGGACAGGGATGGGCTGTCACCAGAGCTCCAGGGATGGACATTTGCTCAAAGGGAGGTGTCATTCCTTGCTTGACAGGACCTAAATAGTCCCAGGGATTGCTGAGGCTGGTGTGTGAGCACACCCAGGACTTCCCCCAGTCCTTTGCTCTTCCCTGGTGCCTGATCCAAGTTACAATTCTGCCTGACAAGCTCATCACAAATCCTGCTCTGCCCCTTTTCCTGCAGCATTCCCACCCTTTCCCAAACCTGTTTTGCTGTTCCTCCTCACAGGTTCACTCTCTGTCTGCAGATGAAGGTGAACACCCATTTTAGGAGCTCCATGTGTGTGCCAAGGAGCTGGTTCTTTCTGGTCCCAGTTTGACATGACCAGCCTGAGGGGTGAAGAAAATGTTCTTGTCCTTGTCATGCACACAAGTTGAAGGCCAGGCAAGCCGGGATTGTGATGATGGAGCAACTGCTTGAATTGCAGCACTGCCTGGAACCTTGTGAGAGGAAATAGAGGACACAACGTCACCAATGTCTGAGACCGGAGGTGGTGGGTGCTGCTTGCATGGCAGAGCAGCATCACAGAGCTGAACTTGCCTGTCCCTGTGAGGGAGGCTGGACAGGATGGAAAAAGAAGAAACTGAAGACTTGGGAGTGTTCAAATAATTTTAGGAGCTCAGACCTTGACCTGTCCTTGAGGAGAGGGTGAAAGCTTAAATACACAGAAAATTAACTTTTAATGGAAGTGTTCTGTGCACGCTGGAAAGAAAACTTGCTGTGTGGCCAAGGCTGTGCCCATCCCATGGGGTAAATTTGGTGGTGATGGGCTCCAGACATCATCAAAAACCAATCCTTATGCCCAGAGTATGTAAGACAGGCTGCTCAGCATCTCTCTGCCACCCCACTCTGCACTGGGTAGATGGAAATGCAGAAGGTCCACAGGGGAAAGCTTTGCCAGGTATGGAATACTGTAATATGGAACATGGCATTTGCTGGCCTTAAGCTGGCTGTCACACCAACAGAAAGGAGATTGCACCTTCCAAGCAGGGCTGCTCTCTTCCCTTTAGGGGGATTGGTCTGCCAAGGTCATCAGTGAACAAAAATTAGGAGAACTCGTCAGTACTACAGAGTTGGTTGCTTTGCCCTAATGCTTCAGTTATGAGGTCATTGTGTTGTTTTGTTTGGAAAGGGGCTTGGGGAGGTTTTCAGCATCCCCAGACTGCATTTCAAGTGTTACTGTGAGTTTTATACTCATCCTTTCCTCCTTACCTTGTGCAGGAGACAGTTTCTCAGACAAGAATTTGTTCCAGTTTGTAAGGGAAGTTCAGGCTTATCACTGCCTTTAGTCCAAAAGAATTAATTCAGACCTCAGGTTACTCAGGGAAGCTGATGATTTAGAGTTGTTACCTCAGGTGACATGTCCCCATTTGAGATCAGAAGCATGGTACCCACTGAAAAGCCACCATCCACAGAGTGACCTTCTCCCCAAAGGGTCCTGAAGGCTGGGAATGTCTGTGTCTTGGCTGAGGGCTGTCACTCAGGTTTCAGAGCCGAGCAGATGCAGCTGGGAAGTCGGGATGCTGTGAGAAAAGTGACTTTAGTGAAGTTTCAGAGCAGAGTCAGGAATAGAAGCGATGTCCCTTGGCCCTTTTTGGGATGAATCATCCTTGTAAATCCGCTTGCCTTGGCTGATCTGGTAAATATAGGGTGTGAGAAAGGATGATTAAGTGACTTATCTGAAGTCACATGTGGCATTTATGGGATTTGGACACAATCCTAAACTGGCTCCACTGCTGTAACTCCTCTGCTTTCCCTGCTGTAGCTGTGACCCTGAAAGCATGCAAACACCATCGTGCATTAGAGCAGCAAAGAATAAATTCACAGCCAGCCTGGAAAATCAGCTCCCCAAGGAAATATAAGATTAATCCCATACGGGAGAAGATGCAATCTAAAGCAGCCTGTTAATTAATTATTATTATTATTATCTTAACCAACCCAAGTATGGAGTCAGGGACACAAGTAAGGTTACAGATTTTGACAGATGCAGAGTGATTTCTTAGAGCATCCACACCAGGCATAGCAGCTAATCCCTTTCACAGAGGTGCAAATTGTTAATCTGATTTGCATGCTTGGCTGGCTGCTTTTGTCCCACCACTAGGCAACAAACAGGAGGAGCTGGAAGAGCTGGAATCGTTCAGCACGAATTTGATAGTTGGACTTGATGATCCTAGAGGTCTTTTCCAAGCTGAATGATTCAATGAATGTGTGATGAGGAGATTGGGAAGTCACTGGAGTTTGATGAATAAATGAGAAGTTGTGACTCGGCTGCCACCTGAAATTAATTTTTGATTGACTTTGGAAGGCGTCTCTCTGGGGCTGGTTTCTGTCTTCTGAAACAAGGCAAACCAAAAAGGGGGGAAGGAGGTGGGTGGGGCTGGGGAGAGAAGGAATGAAATTAAACCAAGAACAGCTCTTAATTAAGGCCTAGGAGCACATCTGAAGATCCTGACAGGTGGTAGCTGGCTTTGGTACCTTGCAAGTGAACTCATTAAACACCAACCTCTCTCTGCATTTTTAATATCTGTGAAGAACGTGGTTGAGTCTCTTCTCCAAGGAAAACAAATCTGTTTAGTATTATATTGTGTTTGAAGCAGTGCTAAAATTGGGACTGAAGCCCCATCCTGTTGAGCCACAAGGCACACTTCAATCTGATAAACAATGACTTGTAATGAACTAAACTTTTTTCCCCTCATAGTGTCTTTCTCATTCCTGATGAAAGTTGATCTCCTATTTTATCTTTTAGTCTTAGGCAAGTGATTGTGTGGTCAGTTTGTACACTGCATCATGCAAATCTCCACCCCAGGAGCTCAAAGAGGCAGCTCACAGAGGGACTGTTTCAGAAAGACACTAAATGTGGGTGTCTCTATCTGTGACCCCAGTTCTAGCCCTTGATATCAAACCTGTAGATGTTTAAAAATTAGTTCTTCCCTTCAGTCCTTCAATAACCAGTCAAATGTGACTTTCTGTCTTTCGGAGTAAAATCCTATTGCTTTTGTTGTAAAATTTCAGGGCAAACTCCCCTGACCAAGCTGCCACTGGAGGACTGTACCCAGCTGGATTTGGGAGCAAGAAGTGACACAACAAAGCCAAAGGGGGAGATCCTTTGGAAGTCAAAGCTCCATGACGTGGAGACACCTTGAAGTGTGTTTTTCCAACTGGGAAGAACTTTGCAGACACCATGAGGTGATCACCCAGCCCCTGGGATTTCCACCTGCCCCCTCCTCACACAGCCCCAGCTGGGGCAGCACAGAATGGTGCAAACATCTCCATTGATTTCTCCAGTGCTGCAGGGCAATTGCAAAGCTGAGAATTGAACCAAGTTAAATTCCCAAGCCATGGACTTTCCCTCCTTCCCCAGGAAGATCCAGAGGTGATGTCTTGGTGTGATACAGCAGTTAATCCTGCCTGATGCCTGGCTACCACAGCAAGTTTGATGACTGCAGCTGGTGACACTCAGTTACCCAGAAGTGCTATCAGCTCTGTAACACAATTTGCAAGAAGTCACCATTAATTAATGCTAAGTTATGAAGCACTTCCAGGGAAAGTGACACACCAAATCGACATCAGTGCAAGAGGAGTTCATTATGGCTAATGTTACGACAATAAAAGACACAGGAATTAATGATGAATTTCAATGTTAAGTATCACTTTTCCCATGCTTTAATGCGTTGTCTTAGGAAGGAGGGGGCACTTGGAGAGGAGCTGGGAAAGGACAGCATAATTCAGCTTGGGGAAAAAAAAAAAAAACCAACCATTTTCCAGCTTGTCTGTGCTCAGAGTGTCTGAGCTGTGCTCTTTACAGTCACACACCCTACTGATCCTCAGCCCTGTAAACACAGCCTGAAGTGCTCCCAGGAATCCCTCACAGCCCTCCACAAAGAGCAGATTTGACATTAACAGACCCATCTACAACTTCCACTCTTGTTTTGATGGCTTCAGCACTCATCATTTACCCAAATGCTGCTGAGTCCATCCCACCCCACTGCAGACAGGCCCAACTTTCTCCCTTGTCCCTCCTCTCTTCCCTCTTGCCTTTCCCCTCCAAAATCTCTTCCAGATCTTTTGGTTCTGCCAAATTCTGGAAGAAGATGGTGATTTTAGGGGGTTTATTAATTTTTTTCAAATCTGCTGTCAGTTGGATTCACAGGGCAGTGTGAACTCTCAAAAAAAACTCTCTCAAAGACTGTACTGAAGAAATGAAAATTTTCATCCTCACATTGGTTTAAAATATAAAGGAAACCACCTGAAGAACTGAGAATTGGCTAACAAACTACTGCAAGGTGTATCCACATAAATAACTGCACTGAAAACCTCTGGAGCTTTATTATGCCATCAAGAACTCAAAAACAAATTAGTCCCAGGGATTAAAACACCTCAGAATGATACAGCCATATGTTTTATTTTAAGGAAGGAGATGTTGGGTATCTTCCATTTGAAATTCTGGCTGAAACAAGGTTACTTTTATCACTGCTACCTCAAAATTGCAAACCTGCATGAGACTGTAGAGTAGAAACTGTCCTGCAATGGGCTGTGAAGCCAAACCACAGCAATTCCCTCAGTTAATCAATACCCAAAGGTATTTTGGGTTCTAATCTCAGGCAAAGCATCACACTCCCCTCATCACAGAGCCCTGCCAGATCAAACCCAGGAATTCAACAGAAAACCCACTCCAGCACTGCAGAGCTGCACTTCTGAGACAAAACAACACTAATGCTGAAGTGTTTGATGGTGGCAGCCCCACTGAGCAATAAAGACACTCCTGTCCTGGGAACAGCCCCTAAAAATAATAATAAAAATCCAATATGCAGGAAGCTGGGAAGATCAGATTGGAAACAAGGACTTGGTTTGAAATGGATCAGTGCTCAGATGCCTCACTTCTGCAGGCTGGATCCCAGCAGCAGGAAATGTGACCTCCTCCCTCCTCTTTGCCCCAAGGACACACTGCCAGAACCTTGGAGGTGAATGACTATAATGGCCCTCAGGAGGAGAGCCTGAAAGAGAAAAGTATTCTCATCTGCATTGTTCCAAATCTGGTGAGATATGAAGAAACTTCCTCTCTCAAATTATCTGAAAGAGAATGGAAGTGTTTGTCAGACTGGATTAGGGTTGGAAGCTCAATGACATACCAGGAAAGGAAAGTGATTTACCCAGGTGAATTTGGGGAAAGCACTTTCCTTTGACTGTTTTTTTTTTCTACTTTTCCTTGGTGTTTGATATCCTGTTTGTTTGTTTTGTTTTTTTGTTTAGAGGACAGGGACATAAATAAATCTCTTCTCCTCCTCTCTCTCAATGCCATGTGGCCCTGCACACCTGCTCCCAGGTGTATCCCTTGGGAGGATGCTCTGAATCTCTGTTGTCCCTTCCAAGGTGTCTTTCTACCCCAAGCCTTGCCCTGCCACCAATTGACACCTCAGCTGTTGAAATGCCTGAATATTTTGGTTTTTGCTCCCTCTGAGACCTCTTCACTCCACTTTCCCGCCACCTGGACACACTCCAGCTCTTTGGGTGTGCTGCTGTCCCCTGCCCATCCCCTGCCCATCCCTGCATCCCCCTGCCCACCCGTGCAGGCTGCTACAGTGGCAATGAGACGGAGATTACAGCCACTAATTGCACACAAACAAGTGATTAGAGGGACAATTGCACAGCACACGCCACCCTTGCACTAATTCTTCATTCCCTGCATGGAGTAATGCCCTTTTGTTTCCCTGGATAAGTCCCTAATGATGTTTGGGGGCATCCAAAGAACACGGTGGCACCAGGGTGAGCTCATTAATGAGATTAGCCGAGTTTTAATTTAGATGAAAAGCAGGCAAGGCAGGGAACAAGGCCTGTTATTATTTTGCATTACAAAAGGTGGGTTTGGGAAGCAGGGAGGCGTGGAGGCAGCTGGATGAGGGCTGGGCTGGAGACCTTATGGAGGGAATGGCAGCAGATGTCCTGGGCAGTTGTTCTGTATTTCTGTCCTAGACTTGCTGACCAGCATATACCTGTAGGGTGAGGTGAGATAGTGACATTTCTACTTTATTTATTTGTTTGTTTGTTTATTTATTTATTTTAGGGCTGTGATTTGAATTGGCTTCCCCAAGAGGTCACTGGGTGTGAAGCTGGTCTGGGTGCCCAGTGTGAGGTTTTGAGCTGAGGGAATTACTGGGGGATGTTTATCTTCATGGCTGAAAAGGGACCACTCTGTTCCTGCAGCCTTTTTTTTTTGCCTTTACCAAGGTTTTACTGGTAATCCTGACCCTGTGGTTCCTTTGACAGAGGTGAGATAATGAGCTGTTGCCTTGCCATGAGTTTAAAAAGAGCCAGAGCCTCTCCCTGCTGATTTCCTTAATGCTCCCAAATTTCTTCTCCTAGGCCAGCAGTGAGGAACATCTCCAGAGAGAGTCTAAAAGCCACATCAACAGAATCTGTCCCATCTCCTGCTGTGAGTGAGGGTCTCTGAAGTGCTTGTGGCCAGGGAAGTTGCCTTGACCTGCAGCTTGCCCACTCCAGGACCTCCATGCCAGGACATCTGAGGATGCACTGGCCAGCCAAACCTGGTGCATGGGAAGGAGCTGGGACTCTTCAGGACTCTTCCTTTAAGAAATATTCCTTTAATGAAATAGGCAGGACCATCTGCTTTCCTATCCCTGCTGAAACACAACTCAACTTCCCAAAACAAGCACTCAGGACTCCTTTCCCACCTCCCCTCACTCTTCCTGTGCTTCCTCATTAGCTGTGGGCATCTCTACCCCCATCTCAGACCTGGGATGGGTTTGTTAATCCACATTATCCCTTTGTTTTGCAGTACTGAGAGTCTGGACACCAAAGGAGGAGTCAAACCTGTGCCAAAATATTCCCATTTGGCAGTTTTTGAACAGCTCACTATACTTGAAGCAAAGCAGAATAAATAAACACTTTGTAGGTGCAGAATGGGACATTTGAGCGATCCACTAGAATCAAAACCTTTGGAAAGGAAGGAGAGAGACAGACATATCAAGCAATATTTCAGCTGAATTTGCAAACTGTGGATGCCACCAGAAAACAGAAGGCAGGTGGTGACTCTATTTCTGTCAATTGCTGGTTGTGAGTTATTCAAGACTTTTAATAGTTTGTATTTAGCCCAAGTAGAAGAGGCCCAACTACAAAGGGAGAGAAATCTGAAGAGCCCTCCACTCTTGAGCAAAAATACAACCTGGGAAGGAAAGATGAAGTGTTGCCTCCTTTTCCTGAAACGAGAAAGGACAAAGAAGGCCAGAAAAATGGGGGAAAGATGGTGATTTTCTATAAAGATGAACAAATTCTGTCCCCTTTGACTCCACGAGGCCACAAGAAACACAGCATTGCCTCAATAACCCTGGACCACAGAGCCAGGAGAAACATCCTTTGGGGCTGACATTAATTTTAAACAAGCCTCTGTCTCCTTGCCTTTCACCTTACAGACAAATTGCTGTTTACAAACTGGATTTATTTTCTTTTTGAGCTTTTTTATTTTTCCAGGGAGGGGGCTGTGGGAAGGGGTTTCCAGTGTGCTGGGAGGTGTCTGTCTCCACAGGCAGGGAGGGCTGTAAAGGGTGAGTCAGGTAAGGGGGTCACTGTAGATCTGGAGTCAAAGGCATGAAGTGCAGAGCATTGATTCTTGTGTCTGTGCTTGTTAATGGCATCTCTACGAGCATGATGACTCTGGCCTTTGCTCGTGCCATCTCTCTGATGATACACTATTGCTTGCCTGGAATAAGGAATAATATCCTCTGTGAGAGTTATTGATGAAGAAGTGAACTTCCAAGGAAGTCCAGCAGTGTTTCTCATGAGCCTTTAACTTCCCCCCACTCCAAAACTCTGTGTTGGAAAGGCCATAAAGGATTTTTCTGTGTTGACAGAAGAGGTGGGAATCACAGAGGGCCCATGCCTTAGCTCCAAAATCATCCACCTGCAGAATGGCAGGGAATAAACATAATTTGTAGCTTGAGTTCCTCTCATCTTGAGACAGATCCATCCCCTCCTATAATGGAAACCTTCCTCTGGCAGAGCTGGTTAAATCTGGACTAAATCTCAGCAGGAAAATTTTTGCCAGTTCCTGCTTCCCTTCCTGCTGCAGTTCCCAAAGTGAATAAAAATATTGAAGACCTGTGCTTGACTTGCTTTTCACTGCTCCACAGATGGGATTTGGGAAGAGGAGTGGAAAGCTGTTGGGGCAAGGGCTTGGTAGGAATAAATATCTGCTGGGATGAACAGTGTGGCACAGGGATGTCCTGGGAAGGTGATGCTCAGGGGCTGTGGCACCTGGATCAAGGCAGGTTCCTCTCTCACATGTCCCCATCTGGTCTGGCTGCAGGCTGGAGTAGATGTGAGACAACACCAGGGTGCAGAGGCACCAGAATAACTGCTGAGACTCTCTGGACATGGCACAGGAACCAGAGCACAGAATATCCCACATTTGAGCACTAAATGAATGCCAGTTTTGAGGTGACAGCTCCAGCTGGGTCACGTTTATGGGCTTGACCACTAGAGACCAGGAGTGCTTGGAGAGGCCTGAAGGACTCAGCTGGACTTTTCCAAAACCCCTGCTTTGACACCAGATATCAAATTGACATTCCACCTGACCTGTCAGACCTGAAATACACTTCTTGGAAGCCAAAAATTTTTGATCACACATGAGGGGAAAGAAGAATCTGTGCTGCCAGGGGATGATGTGGGGAGTGCTCACATCCTTACCAACTTACTGATGGCAATGGTGCAGGAGAGGCACATGAAGCAAGGACAAAAATCAAGCACATGTATCTATGCTTGTTATTGCCATCACTGGCTTTCTTGTGAGTATTTCAGGACTTGTTCTTTTGTCCTGATGTTCCCTGTGATTCAGGGATAATCCTTGCATTAGAAGAAAAAACCTGCTTTTTTTTTTTTTTCAAATTGACAGATTTTGGGCTTTATCCCTGATTCATGGTGTGCCCTGCCCTGTCTCTAGAAGCCACAGAATATTTGTCCTAGGGTAGCCTAATGGTGAAAATCCAGGATGCAAATAAAAGGAGCCCATGTTATCACATTTAATCTTTATTTAGTCAATTCTGAGCCAGTCTTTTGATGTTGAGGAACCTGGCCCTTAGCTTGGGCTGCTGGCCAGGCTGTTGGAGATGGAGTTGGCAGATGGCCTGTTGGCTCTGCTGGCAGCACACTGACCTGCCACACCAGGTCAGGGAGAGCAAAACACTCCCAGGCTGCCTGGTGTGGTTTGGGAAAATTCAGTCTGCCTGGTGAACACTGCTGGGGTTTTAAGAGACAGAGAAAAGGGATAAAGACAGCAGGGAGAAGATGCTTCTGTTGAAGATACCTACATAGCAGCTCTGCTTTAATAGCATTAATTGATGTTTGACTTCAGTGGGAGCAGAAAGATAGAGATAAATGAACGAGCTGTAGAAAGAATGATCCTTGCTGGAGCTGCCTGGTAGGGAGAGACAGGGAAAGCACGAAGGTTAAAAGTCTAATGACAAGCATCCTTAATGATTGCTCTTCCTGTATTCCCTCTGGGTAACATTTCCTGAGACTAAATTGTCTTAAAACCACTCTAACGTGGCTGAAACATTTCTAAATATAATTCAGCTCAACTAATGCTGAAGAATATAATGGAATTTCAGGAAAGAAAATCAAGCACGGTAAGTTTTTTAACCATTACATGTCTTTCAGGACAGGCTAAATGGTGCATGAATTTGGGTAAATAAAGGAGAAAAACTCTTTCTTTTGTGTCAGCTGGAGTGGAAATTCACCTGTCTGCAGCAGTGCTGAGACTCCCTGCTCTCCATGGATCCATGGAGAGGGTGAACCCCTCTGCTATGGCAATAACAGAAAGCCCACCTATAATTTTGGGGAAAAAAATCAAGGCAGCTTGCTGAAACAACACTAAGAGTTGTCACAGCTGGTGATTTTTCAGTGCTGGGCAAACAGATCTGTTTGTTGGTAGCCACAGGTGCCCAGGGGAGGCTGCATCACCCCTTCTCCAGCAGCCCGAGCTCGCTGGCTGCTCCAAAGTGATGTGGAGAGGCTGCAGAAAATGGCTTAAAAGCACAATTAACTTTCTGCAACAATAGCCTCTTTATTCTTCATTATGAAAAGGCCTGAAAGGGAATTTGTTTTCCAAGATAGATGAAATGAAGCTCTATCAGAACAAGTAACCTTGCAAGCCAGACACAATAGCTGCTATCTCCCCATCGCTTCCTCCCTGGCCCTCCCCAGCAGCTCGCTGTAAGCCTGGTTCTTTCTGCTCCCCCTGCTTATAAATTACACTCATTAATAATATTTTCATCTCTTGGGAAAGCAATAAAATAATAAATGTGCCTCTGGAGTTGCTGCCCTGCTCGGGGCCAGGCTCTGGCATGTCCTGGGCAGGAAGGTCAGAGCGGTGGGATGGATTCATCCCTGGGTTAGAGGCTCTTTGAGCTGCCACCCTCAGATAATGCCACTGGCTCCCTTCCCTGACCTTCCCATGCCCAGCCTCAGAGCTGATCTGTGACTTGGAGACTCACAAGTTGCACAGGTTTAGGGTGCAAGCACAAAATCCACCTGATGGACCTATTTGTGCCTTTGCACTGCAGTATTTGAGCAGTTAGTGCAGAGACTGGCCAGGCTCATGCTTTGGCTCAATTTTTCTGTAGCAGATGTGAGGGAACACACCTGAGACAGCTTCCCCTGTCCCTGAGGGACTTTAGACCCAGACCTACCTCTAAGTATTGCTATTTGGGTCTGTTTGCACTTTCCTACTCACGAATGTGAGGATGGTGCAGCTGCTTTTGGTATGATGGAAGTATTTTCCTTTTTTCCCTTTGGAAAGCCTAGAAGTGAGAACAAAACTGGAATAAGAGGGATACTGGAGAATAAGAATTGGGATTGCTAATTGCTATATGGGTTTCAGAACCAGGAAATAAAATTTATTGCAAACACATAGGAAAAAATATCAACAAAACCTTCCCCCAAATTAACCAACTTCCAAGTTATGTCAGTCAAGAAAAGCTGGTAACAGAAAGGTGACAGAGCACAAAATCCAGTGGGGGAGTCTCCAAGCACCAAAACTTGTCAGAGTCAATAGCAGAACAGAGATGTGAACTGTGCTTCCTGCTGGCAGCAGGACACTGGACACACCTCTCTGGGGAGCAGGAGGGGGGGTGGCAGGTGACACAAGGCCAGACATTCCAAATAAAGGGCTCAGTGGAATTTAAAGGGAAGGATGTGGTAAAAATGCTGTGTTCCCCCATATCAAACCGACCAGGAAAAGGTTTTTGGGGAACTTGTTGCTCTTGCAAGGTAGGAAAGGGTCACACCTTTTGAGAGCAGTGTAACAGCACTTGGCTGCTGACTCCGTGATGTCTAGAGACCTTTTCAGAGGTCTGACCTGCCTAGAGATCAGTAAAAAATAAGGTTTGCTCAGCTCTGAGGCTGCTCAATCCCCTGAAGGCAGCGGTGCTGAAATGAGAGATGCAGCTCCAGGCACATCTGGGGGCACAGCTGGAGCTCTGTAGCCTGGGACAGCCCAGGGCTGGGGCAGCCAGGGCAGAGCAGGGCAGAGTTAACTGGAGCTGCTCCTAAAGCAGCCAATTAAACAAGGACAGAACACTGCTCTGTTTGTCGCAGTGTTTTGACCAAAATCTGCTAAGCACAGTCACATTGCATGTCTTGAGGGATAACACGGGCTAAGAGCATCCCATCAAGGCTGCCTGATTCTGGTGTGGGGAAAAAAAGTTTATTTGCCTGGATGAGAGCTGTGCTCCCTGGCCTAGGAGATGATCCCTGGCCTGTTTTATTTGGGAGTACAGCCCCAGTGTGGCAATGTCTGTGCATCAGCCCTGGCAAGTCACTCTGCCTGCATGGCTGCTCAGCTCAAATGACTGCTGCTGTCCAGTGCATGCAGTCCTAGAGCAAGGAGGAGTTACTAAATCCTCCCAAAGCCCATGGGTGCTCAGAACCATCTTCTCTGGGCACAGAAATAAATCCCTGCTCCCTCCAGCAGGTAATTATTTGCCTGCTCAGGCTCCCTGTACTTGCATGTGCAGTCATGATTTGCTTGTGGCCAAGGCTGTCAGTCCTCCCTGTGACTGTGCAGGTAAAACCAGAAGGGAAACACAGGCTGTGGCTGTCACCAGGCTGGGTTTCAGCTTCTCCAGAGGTAGCTGCTCTCTGTCAAGGCTCAGGAACAGCCTCAGGGCAAGAGGAGATGCAGGCAAGAGGGTAGGACTGAGCTGGTGACCCCCAGGCAAGGTGGGGAATTTAAATGGAAGGAGAGGGGGATCTCAGAGGATAGAGGGGAGGAAAAAGCAGATCAAAAAGCGTGGGGAACAGCAAGATTTATTCAGCTGAGGCTGTGGCAGGATTCAGACAAGATTCTCCCATATTGCCACATCTAGAACTCCAGTTAGTAGATACTTGTAGTTTCTTAAACCTAAGATAGACTAAATAAGGAATTATACAGGTGTGTGGATTTACCTAAACTACTTGCTGACACATTGCCCTCTGGAAAAAATAATGATTCCTACTTGTCTTGTAAAGACCACGGGGTTTCTTACAAATTGTGGTGACTACAGCAAACCAAGAGCCTTCCCTCCAGCCAGCCCTGCAGGACCCCATCCCTGCAGGGTGTGGTGGGGAAGCTGTCCTGCTTTCAGGGATTGATATCTGAAGCAGGAGGGCCCCACTGACACCTCTGCAATCTGCGTGAAGGCAAGGAAAATTGCTGTCATGTTCAAGCTGTCTTGGAAATAAACTGAGTGGGTTTATTATAAACCTCCTGTGTGACAGAAATACTGCAGAAAGTGTCTCTCCTCTCTGAAGAGCAGGCACACAAAACTTGGTGTGGCAGCTCTTCTTTCCAGGACCTCAGGGCTGCCACAGGTCTGCCCAGGGCTCCAGCCTTATCCTGGCCTGGTGGGAGATGTTCCATGGGCAGCTCGTGGACATCGAACCTCCTGCTTTTCCCTTTGCTGCTCCACAGTGGGTTGAGGTACTCACTGGACTTCATCATCACTGGGCTTCATCATCTCTGTTTGCTGGGTCCAGCACGAGTGCTCACTCATCTTCAGGACCAACACATCTGTCCTAGGTTGCAATACAGAATGTGACCAAAAATTTGTATTCTATCATCTGCTGAAACCAGGTGGGGCAGTGATCCTTATCTCTGTGGGAGATATCCTCTGCTAATGGGCCATCTGCTGAAACCAGCTGGGGCAATCATCTTTATCTTTCCACAGCCCATCCTCCCTCCAGGAGATATCTCCTGTTAATGGCCAGT
>JAOTQP010000870.1:2612301-2623606 GCA_026413545.1 Cichladusa arquata | reverse complement strand
TTTTTTTCAAGCCTGTTCAAGAGAGAAACGGAGGCCATGTGGGGAAGTGACCACAGATTCCTGCACCTTCACAATCTGACCACTTGGTGGTCATTACATCTTTGAAGGGCTCAGAATGAGTTTTCTTGGTGAGGACCTGGTCCTTCATAATCTGAAGTTCAAAATAATGGTGCCTCCAGGATTTCAAGGGAAATGTTGGCTTCTTCACAGTTCTGGGGGGACTGGAGAGAAAGGCATGTGAAAATGCTTGTTTAAATTGGGATGGGTTTATTTATGGGAATGATGCACTCTGCCTTCCCAGGTGCGATCTTGTGAGGGTTGGAAAGTTTGAGAGGACCTACATTTACTCTACAGAATATCTTATTTCTAGATTGGCACCTCTCATAGAAATCTCTTAGAAATAGGACTGGGAGCTGCATGGCATTCAGGCACCTTGGTCTGTGCCAAACCCATCTCTCACTCAGCCCCAACACCTGCAGAATAATTAACCCTGTGAGTCCCCACCTGAAACCAGCCCTCTTTGGAGAACCATCAATCTCTCTTTCAGTAAAACTTTCCTTTAGCACATGGGACTGTTGCAAAACCTCTCCTTTGCTTTGAAGTGTTTGCATTCCCAGGATTTTTTGAGAGTTTTCCAGGGTAAAGCCCTCCTAGCACACCTAGACATGCACTGCTAATGTAGAGTTTACTAATTATTGTCTTAATGCAAGCTGGCTGACTATGTCTGCTCATAGGGAAAAAAACTTTGGTGATGTTATTTTTCTGGATTAAGCAAGAGGGGGAAAAAGTATGAGAGAGAGGAATTAGAGACACCTCCAAACCACAGTCGTGTGTCTTGTACTGTGGCTGCCTGAGCATATGGTCTTTTATGGGATTCCAGTCAACTCAGAAAGCAAATCTTCCCTCCCTGCTTAGGCTGAGAGTGAGTCTGCTCCTCTCTGACCCTGTCACCGAGGCATCTGGCAGGAATTATGAACTCTATATCTCCTCATGTTAAACCTGAGGTTATTGGTTGTTTCGGTTCTCTTACTATTTGTTTTTCCCTGGGGGGAAGAAAGGAGCAGGGATGTTACTAAAAGAAGTTATAACCAGATGTTCGGTATTTCTATTCCAGCTTTGATTTTGCTCAGATGGAGCTTCCTCACTGATTCAATCAGGGCAAAAGTTCCCTTCCACCCTTGTCTCCAAAACCAGGTCCAGCAGTTGTGGGTCTGCTTGTTTCCTTTTCCACAAGTGCATCCCAGATGTGCCATTGTTCTGCACACAGTCAGAACATCTGTGCTGGAACGAGGGAGGGAAAATGATGATGTTGTTTGGTTGTCTTGGATGCTGAGATCCTGCCAAAGGTGTGGGGCAAGGGGAACCTTTGTGGGTGTAAATCAGGGGCTGCAGGATTTGGAAGGGCAGGAATCACTCACGGTTCTCAAACCTGAACAAGCAGATCCTTTTCCTTTCTATCAGGACATGATGCTCTTCATCTCCCAGCCCAGTGCTTGGATGATGATGATGATGGTGAAAGTGGTGGTCCGAAATCCAGAATTCAGGGGTGTGCAGCTCTCAGGGGGATGTGCAGAGCTGCATTAGTGAAAATTGGCACATGAAATGTCAACCAGAAGTCATGGCTGTGCATTTTTTGCCTCCCACAGGATGTGTGGCCGAACTCCTTCTTGTCACTTCCACAAAGGTTCCAACTGCCCCCTTTTAATCATCCATTATCCGAGTCACACACCACCAAAATTTCCTGCAACCTCCCAGATTATAAATTATATGAATTATTATTATTATTATAATAAATCTCTACTCCACATGAACACTCGGGTGGATATTTGAAGAGTTAATGATACATTTTTCTTTGCCACAATTGGTGTTTATTCCTTTTTTAGTTTGAGATACAAAAATGCCTAGAAGGCATACGGGACTTTAGGATCTCCTTTATACTCTTAATTCCTGAAGATCATTACAATCAAGGAGACTTTAAATCCCCAGATAAGTCTCAGAAAAGGGATGATGAATAGATAAGAAGCAGCAATGTATTGCAATAATATTCATCTATAAATCTACCAGGGTACTTAGAGTGAAGGGAAGAGCTTGCAAAATAGAAGTGAGGTGGGAGGAGGGGTGGGCATTCAGCCCAGCACAAAAGTGTGAGCAGTACCCTGTGGATGAATCACATTTTTCTCATCAAAAACAAGCAGTCCCATGACACCAGAATGAGGGTTTGGTTTCCAGGAGAACTGCGGGACTTCATCTGGGGTGAACCAAACACTTCTTTATCAGCCTCTCCTCTCCCTGGTTGTTCCTTCTCCTTAGAACCTGTAAGATGCCCTGTGATATTTGGTTCAATTCAGCCAGGGTGTTTCACAACTCTTTGAAATGAAGATGCAGAGACAACAGAGAAATTCTTCCTTAAGAAATCAGAGATTTAAGGCTGCCTGGGCTCTTTTTCACCTTCTCCCTTTAAGGGAGTTTGGAAACACAGGTTTAGAGGAGTTTAGGAACATTGGTTGCCTTCCAGGAGGGATGAAAGGCAGCAGCCTCAAACCCAAGCATCTCACATTAAGGCACTGGGCATTTCCTTGGTCCCTCTGAAGCTCCAGCTTTGCCCTGTGCTGGAAATTAGGAGCAGGCCTGGAGGAATGTGTGCTGCCCATGGGGTCTGATTTTCAGAGATACTGCAGAATGGAGGACAAGAATACTTCTTTATTTTGCCTTCTGGAGCTCTCAGACCCAGAAGGAAAGATTTTACAGCCATAGATTGGTCTCTTGGCTGTATCCTACTTGACTTTGTGAAGCTGCTCTTTAGGAAGAGAGGCTGGGTTTCCTTGGGCATCACACAGCCACACAGCTAAAGTGAGATGCCATCACATTTCTCTGCTACAATCTGGGATTTCAGGCACAGGAAGAGTGGTGCCACCCTGTTGTTTTGCCTAATAGAATATTGGAGTCAGAAATCAGCTCATTGCAAAATAAATCAGTAAGGAAACCTAACAGGAGAGTTTGGCTTATTGTGATTCCATGTTTTTTTTCCTATCTTATATTGGAAAGTCTGGTTTTCCCAAGGGCAGAGAAATATTTGCCTCAGCAAAATCTATATGACACTGTATAAAGTCCAAATGAACTCTGTCTGTCTATCCCATTAACAGCTTTCTTTTTCACTCTTTTTGGTGAAACAAACATGACCTTTCAAATCAAAGACTTCTGAAGCCTATTACAGAAAGCTTTCACTTTTCAAAATTATTTCAGCTTTGTAATAAGGTCTGTTTTTTCCTTCCTCAATCTTCTGCTTCCTGTTCAGCACAAGGAGTAATGTTGTCTCAACTTTCCACACCCTTTAAAAAATTATTGTATTAGGTTTTTCCTTTCCTTCCCTCAAACTGTTTCTGGTGTTGGAAACAGTTAAATAAAAAAAAAACAACCAACCAAATAAGAAAGTGAAATTGAAGTTTGCTAATAGAGAACTTCTGCAAAAATTGAGATGTTTAAAAAATTTGAGTGTTGCAAAATATAAAATAGGAGAAAGGACATGAAGAAAAGCTAAAGTAAACAAAATGCTTAAATTGTTTGCAGTGTTTTTAAGGATCAAATGTTTTCCCCTATCAAAGTGAAAACAATGGAAAGATGTCTGAACTTTTCTTCTGGTAATTACATTCTTATCATCAATGTGAGGCACTGATAAATACCCTGGCACCTCTTTCCAGGTCTATAAAGGAAAACATTAACTCAGCATAAACTCCAGCAAGTTGTCTGAATTCACCAAACATTCCCAGTATGATCTGGAGGGACCAACTATCCACTGGATAAGACCTTCATCCTCTATTTCCCAAAATCCTGTGAATGTGTCTGCAAAGGTGGCAAAGAATCTCTTAGAAAAGTTCAGAAAACAAAGTAAAACAAGAGAAGGAGCCCACTGGCACTGATGGACATGTGCACTGTTACCACCCTGTAATTTATAATTTACAGATCTCTGTGAATTGGACACGATTCTAGAACTGTTGTTGTAAGCTAGAGGGGCAGAAAATGGCTGAATCCAAACTGAAATAATTATTTGTGGGAGTCAGAAAATGAGTGTGTCTGTTGTTAGAGGAGAGTATCAGAAGCATGAAATATAGATCACCAACACTCTGTAGCTGGGAGCGAGTTGTCCCTGCAGATTCTGTCAGACTGTTGCAGAATATCCTTGAAATCTTCTTTTCAGGAGGCAGCAACAGCTTCAAACCCTTTACTGGCATGTCCAATCTCAAGATGCAATCCTTTGCCTGAGGAAGTTTTTTCCCAGAGAGGTTGTGGATGGTTCATCCTTGGAAGGGTCCAAGGCCAGGCTGGACAGGGCTTGGACAACCTGGAATAGTGGAAGGTGTCCCTGCCCACGGCAGGGGGTGGGACTGGATGGTCTTTAAGGTCCCTTTCGACCTAAAATATTCAGTAATTTCATGGTTCTCAGGCAGGATCAGAGCTAGGGAAGATAGGGAAGTTGACTTGGAGTGCAGGGATGCATGGAATATAACTTTCAACCTTTAGCCTTCTTATTTTTTGGATAGAGGAGCAGCTCAGTCCCATTAAGTTTAGCCTCCCAGAGTGTGGGCAGCAGGTATGGGCTGGTGCCCAGGGCACACTGCCACCATCAATCCCATTCCCAGGTCACTGAGTCCCTTTAATGCTACCAGGGCAATTGCATAACGTTTAGCCACCTAAATTTGTGGGATCATTGACTTTTCACACTGAGCTGAGAGGTGCCATTCTGGTGAGAAATGGGCTGGAAACCAACCACGGGCAGATGAGCTTTGCAGGTCTTGTCTGGGAACACTCTCCTTAATGCTTCTACTGGAGGCAGAGTCATCTTCACAGCAGCTGACCTTAAAAGTGGGAGCCTTGCTGGGGAGTTTGCAGCTTTAGTTAATCACTGGCAATAGCATAAATGCCGTGGCCTGGTTTTCAGCAGTGATGATAGGAAGTATCTGTAGGTGGCACTTTTCCCAGGGAAATGAGGATGCTGCTGGTTCTCTCTGCCTCTGTCCCAGCCATGTATCACAGGGCTGCTTTCTCAAGGGTTCTTTACATGAGGATTCATTGCTCTGTGCTCAAATGAAGATTTAGGTCAGGCTTCTGCTAATGAAACAGGAAGACTTTTTGTTTCCCAGCTGTTAATATTAAAGGTAATACCAAGCAAAGAGCACTGGAAGAAGAAGTGAAATCTATTCCTTCAGGCTACTCAGGAGAAATGTGCTCCCTGGATTTGATGGTGGTAAAATATTTCACACAAGAACTTAAGGGAATAGAATAAGATTCCCAGTCACTGCACCATTCCTCATGATTCAGAATGGAGAGAAGAAATTCTAACCATTGTGGGTCATGAGCCTCCCTGCTGTGCCAGTTAAAGAGCTACCTCTGCTGATGCCTTTTATTCCTGAAAGTTCCTGCCCATTCCACTTGCTGTTTCATTTCTAGAGGATCTCTAAAACTGAAGTTATCTTCTAGTCATTACCAAGGGGAAATGCTCTCAAGCCACAAACTTAAAAGCAAGAGAGAACCAAGCCATAACCCAAAGCACAAGCCATTGATTTCTGCAAGAGTTATCACAGAAGAAACCCAGTACTTAACAAAGAGATTAGGAACTAATGAGGAAAAAAAAATATCAATCACAAGGCAAGCCAAAACACGTTACTTTTGTTTTCCAAAGAGCTGAGAAAAAGATTAACTTTCCAGCAGAACTTTCTTTGTGTCAGAGGAGAGCTCCTGACCCAAATGTCTATTGACATCTTCCTTTTTGCTGGCAAAACAGAGATCATCACTTTAGGGAGCCCATGCTGCTGAAATGAATATAACAAATTACCATTAAATCAAATGAAGTCTCTCAATGGCTTTGGACAGCAAACTGCTGGGTCTTGATCTTAAACCTCAATAATGTTTCCAAAATGAGCTTCCATAGCAGGGCTCTGCCAGCGGGGCTGCAGCTGTGGAGAGCTGGGGGTTGAGTTAATCACCAGGAAGGGATTCACAGAGCCACCAGGAGCAGGGATTTTTGTGATTTTTGTCTCCTGGGTCAGCACAGGCTGTCTCACAGTGAGGACCCATTAGTGATGCAGCAAGGCATTGCATGGTAATGACTCTGAGCCCTGCAAAGCCATAAGGCACTGGTGAGTGTTGGTGTGTGGCAGAAATCGTGCACATCAGAGGAGAAATTAAGGGTTTTTCTTTCTGCTTTCTGCAAAGAGAGGTGAAATGAGCTTCTGCTGGTCAAAACTGAGAAGTGGCTGTGCTGATGTGAAATCCTATCTCAGATCTTGCACGTATGAGAGGTTCTGCAAGTTCAGGTGTGTTTGAAACCAGTGGACCAAATGTGGAGGAGAGTCCTGGCTGAGGTTGTGGGAGCTGCTCTTCACACACAAAGTCAAAGTGGAGTACACATCTAAGACTGAACATTTAACTCAATGAGGAAAAAAAGGTTTATGGATGAAGAGAAAAGGACAATCACTTGGATTTTTTGTGTTGATGGAGAGCTGAAATCCAGCTAAGCCCTTGGAGAAACCTGAAGTTGGGCTCTCAAAGCAGTTCAGTCCACATCATCTGTGAAACAAACTTCCCATTCATAAATCAGGAGTAATTTGAAAAATTTTCCTTCAGGTGGTTTGTTCAGGGACAGTGATATTTGTGCAACATCAGATCTTGTAAGATCTTTTACTTCCTTACTGGAGTGAAAGGATTCACAAGTGGGAGGAGTCCTACTCCTTAGTTCTGTCCATAAACCAGAGGATAATTCTATGATATTTCCCATTATCATCATCAGTATCAGAACTGCACACAGGTATTTGGATTGCTAATTTACCATTGTTAAATCCACCAGTTTCTTGCAAACCTATAAATTACAAGTCTCCTTAAAATCTGATCGTTCTCCAGATGCACTGGTCAGGCCAGATCTGGGCTGGAAATGTCACGTTCTGTAATTAACAGCTCATTTAGGGACTGAATCCACCCAGAGAAAACCAGCTGCTCTTTCTACACCCTGCACAAACACCAACCCTAAAGACAGACATGGCATTAAAGTTTCACTGCCCATGAGGAACAATGACCAGATTTTCCCTTTGAACTGAAAAAAGGCTTAGAATATCAGAGTTTATGAGACTGGTACAAGCTAAATCTCAACCCGTGATGAATGTTTGGGGTTGACCTTTGTTGATTTGCAGGGTTGTGATGATTTGCCTGGTGGCTGCCTGTCTTTATTTCCATTTATTGTGTTCTTCTAGCACAGTTTCAACTCCTTTTCCCAATGAGGAAGAATCCTGGTTTAGCTCTGAGAATTTGCCCAGCTGGTTGTAAAATTTTGCATTTCCTGATGAATTTTGAAAAGCCTGTCAATCCCTGTCCTGTCCTCTTGTTTCTGATTCTCACTTCCCAATAAATGCAGGATGAAACCAGAGGAAGCAGCAGCCCCTGGAGTGCTTTAGAAACCTTTAACCAAGAGGAAAGGTTAATGGAGTAGAGTTAATGCAGTGGAGTTTATTTTTAATAGAAAAGAAGATACTTTGAGATGACTTGGCAGAAATCTTCAGCCTTAGGAAGGAAAAAGATGATAGTGGGTAGTTTTCTCTCTGATGTCATGGTTAATAAACTCAGGATATAATTTAAAGCTGAGATTATTTGGGAGATGTGCCACATCAGGCAAATGGAAGAAGATATAAGCAGTGAATTTCTAATAACTCAAAACCTCCTCCATACTTGGGTTAACAGTCCTCTGGGTTTTCAGGTTTGTTTGTTATCCAGTAAAATCCACAAAGCCTGACCTTGACTCTTCACAGGGCTGCATTAATAAATTGTTGAGGAAATGCAACTCTGTAATTTTGCCAGAGAGCCTTTCTGCAGGTAGGTGAGTACTTGGTTCTCAAGATGAAACAAGGTACCATATGTTAACATTTTGGGGGATATATTACAGTTTTATGTTTCCCTGTGGCTTAGATTTTTTCCCTTGGTAAACAATGGGAATGTGGAGTGCCTCAAAACATGGACAGCATCAGTTGTTGGTTCATAAACATTTACAGAGAGCTTGGATGGCAGAGACTGAATAAGCACAAAGCATTTTCTCGACCCAGATAATTAATTTGTAACTTCTGGAATATATATATTTATTTTTATATATTTTTAAAATATGTACATTCCATTTAATCAATTTGCAATTAACTCCAGCCTTGACACTTCTGGCTGTTTGAGCCAGCAATACATCTGTGTGCTGGAGCCCAGTCTGCTGGACAGCAACCACGTGAAAAAGTGCTACTTTTGGAAGATGATTTGGGAGAATGTGGCTTGGAATGGATGAAAATCATGTCCTGTCTCAGGGACCTCATTCCCTGAGCCATCCCCCTGGAAGCTGGGTGGGAAAACCTCCCCTGAAGTGCATTAGCAGCTCCCTCAACACTTAATGTGAGCTCTGTGGGTCTGAAGTGGGACCTGGTGGCATCACTGTGCTTCAAGCCACGCTGCTCATTAGGAAATCTCAAGAGATGACACAAAGCTTTGGAAGCTCAATTAGCCCTTAATTAAGAGAACTTAAAAGAAACCTAAGAGCTCTTAGCTGCTCTTACCACTCAAGCCATGATTGAAATGCTGCATCTAGCACTCGATAACCCTGTGCAAGGAGGTGGGCTGGTGCCAGCTGGCTGGGAAGCGGCTCTGTGGAGGAGGAGCTGGGGGTTTTTGGCAGCACATGAGTCAGCAGTGCATCCTCGTGGCACACTGTGCTCAGGGAAGTGTTCACCAGTGTCAGGCTCTCGACCCCCGGTGCTCTAGGCACCAGCTCTGGAGCTCTTGGCTCCTACTTCGTCGGGTAATCTTTTAAATGAGCAAAGCAGCTCATAGTTAAAAAGGTTATTTATTACAAAGCACATGTTATTACAAAGCACATCAGTCTCAACAGCGCACAGACAAGCAATGGCAAAGCAGGGGCAATGGCAAATGCAATGGCAATAAGCGAATGGCTAGAAGCCAGAATGGCCAAAAGCACCAACTCTCCCCAATACCAACTCTTATATAGGATTTTTCCAACAAGCTAAGACACAAACTCTGACCACCGCTCCTTAACCTATTAGAATTCCAGTTTCTTAGCACTCCAGGTTACGTATAGACTATGCATACCACCTATCAGGTTCTATCTGCAAAATGTAAGCAATATTCTTACTATAGCTCTATTATGTCTGAGTCCTGTCTACAGCTGTGGGCCTGGAGCCTCTTGCTGAAGATATCAGTATGTTTCAACCTTCACTAGAACTTACTCTGCTACTCTGGAATCTAAACCCTTTCACTTACTAAAAGCATTAGAACTCACACTAAAACTTACTAACTTACTTCTACTTAAATATCTACTTTATGTGTGAGTGGCTTAACATACTTCAATCCATCCAAAGGCTTTAATTCAATCCCTGCACCCTGATTTCTCTCGGAAGAATTCAGAGAATCCCCTAACTCACTGACTCCAACACACCAGGAGGTCCAGTGAAAGGATTCTTCACCTCTGAGCACCACTCGTGACACAACTTCTGCAGTGCCGTGCCCTGTTCTGCACTTCCCCAAACACCAAAACCTGGAGAATTCAGGGGTGAGCCCTGCAAAGTGTCACCAAGAGGTTCAGGGTCCTGGAGCACACAGCGTGGGGATGGCTGAGAGCTGGGTGTGCTCAGCATGCCCAAGAGGAGGCTTGGTGACTTCTGGTTGCCATCTGCAATACCCAGTGGCCCTGCAGAGAAGGTGGAGCCTGTCCAGGGCACAGGGGAAGAGCCAGAGTGATGTACATGGGAAATTCTTATTGGATATAATGGCAAACAAAGGCACCTTGTGACTCTTGAAACACTTGGAGTGGCCTTCCAGAGAGGTAGTTGGCTCTCCATCCTTGGAGACATTCAAACCTTGGGCAGACAAACCCTGAGCAATCTGATCTATTTGACCCTGGGTTCTTTTCCAGCCTGATTATATATTATATTATATTATATTATATTATATTATATTATATTATATTATATTATAATCATATCATATCATATCATATCATATCACATTATTCTCTAAAATTGACTGCTGTCTCATGTAACAGATTTCTCCTTTTATCAGCTACAGGGTTCTCCGGTGAGGTTATCCTAACCTGCATCAGTGAAATTGAATGGACTTAATCAGTATATCTTTACTAAAAAATGTATTTTTGTCTGCAACAAGCCAAGAAATGAGAGAATTGATTCTTCCTGGAGAGGTTGTAACCTTCAGCAGAGTGTGAATAAAGAAAATCTGGGGGAAGTGATCTCTGGATCTAGAAGATGACTGCTCTCGACAGACTCAGATATTTAATTTTTTCTCACTCTCTTAAATCAGGCCAGCTCTTGCCTGGGGCTCTTTTTGAGTCGTAGCATACAAATTGCTTTGGGGGCAACCACACCATGGAATTTCTGCCATGGGAAACACACTGAATGATAATAAAGGCAGTGACTGGAGGCAGGGAGATTTTGAATCCGTGGCTCCCAGGCTTCGAGCAGGGTCTCTGAGCTTGCAGCAGCCTGGTACTGCAGAAGGAGCAGACAGACACTGAGCTATCAGACTGAGAACTGTGTTGTTCCATGGGAGATATGAGCAGAAGATGGGCTGTAGAGGGTCAGGCAAAGCTTTCTGCCTCCAGAAATGGCTAACAGCAGATGCCTGGGGAGCAGTGCAAGCACGTGGCAGCACAGAGTGCTGCTTCTCCAATATGTTCTGTGTGTCTCCAGCAGGTGGGGGTTGAGAATTGCTGTTATCTTTGTCTTTAGAAGCCCTTGATTTGACTTCTCCTCTGTGAGTGGTTTTTTGCAGTTCCTAGGAGTACCTGGGCTTTGCTATAGGCCCTTTGCTTCTGGTCAGCCCAAAAATGCCACAGGACAAACTCTGGGTTTGGTATTAAGAGTTCATGAACCTTTACCTTCTCTTCATCTTCTTCATGCTGGTCCAGCAGTACTCAGGAGATTGTATCAGCTGGAGTTTGATCTGAGCACCAGAGTGGTGATTGTGGAATCACAGAATGGTTTGGGTTGGGAGGGACCTTCGGGTTCCAATTCCAATTCTAATTCCAATTCCAATTCCAATTCCAGTTCCAATTCCAAGGAACACCTTCCACTATCCCAGGCTGCTCCAAGCCCCATCCAACCTGTCCTTGAACTCTTCCAGGGACAGAGCATGAATGTTCACAAGGGCTCATAAAAGTTCCATGGCTCATGAAGGTCCACCTGTGTCCGAGCCCGAGGTTTCTCCTAGACCCGAGATCACCTCGGGGGGACATTCTGGTGGTTTAAATCCTGGTTTT
>JAOTQP010000870.1:2586558-2602197 GCA_026413545.1 Cichladusa arquata | reverse complement strand
CAATGCTGTTCACAGCCTGGTGAAAGCGACTGGTGAAAGTCCTGTGATCAGGTAAGTCATTACCATCAAGCTCATTTTCTGATGGCAGCTCCAATCCCCTCAAATCTCCTTTAACTCTGCTGTCCTGATTCCTAGAGGAGACAACTTAAAGGCTGCCCCTGGATCCCTGGAAGTGTCCAAGGCCACGTTGGACAGGGCATGGAGAAACCTGGGATAGTGGAAGGTGTCCCTGTCCATGGTAGGGGATGGAACTGGATGGGCTTTAAGGTCTCTCCCAACCCAAAACATTCTGGAATTCCGTATCAAAATTAAAATGAGGTGTGCACCTCCCTGAGCTTTGTGAGTGGCACATCAAAAATTAGGATGCGCCCAAACCACCTTGGAAAGAAAATGAACTCTGACCCAGCTAAAAGCAGAACGTTCTGCCACCCTGAGCCCTGACTCTCCTTCAGCAGAGACAGATTTAATTCCACATTTAAATCTGTGGCCATTTGTCATACCAAGAAAGCAGGAGTGGTTAATTGCCAGGTGAGATGGGAGCTTCAGGTGGGTTTCAGGGAAGAGCTGTGATTCCTAAACTCATTTAACAGCATGAATATCTTGATTTTCAGTGTCATTCTGAGCAATTTGCCGAGTGCAGTTTGCTCCTAAAATGCACCGAGCCCTTTTTAGGGGACACAATTCCACAAATAGGAGATGGGCAAAACCTGAGCGAGAAGAGGCTGGGCTGGAGGTAGAAGTTGAATTTTCAGGGCTGAACGCACAAGCTGGGAGGACAGGGTGGTAAATAAGGGGGTGGCTGAGCATCCAGGATGCTCAGGAAAGGAAGGATAAGGTTTGCTGACATCTTTCCTGACTCATCTCTAACAAGACCTGCTGATCCTGCTTCCATAAGCTGTACCCATAAGCTGCACCCATGTCTGATGCCTATAAATACAACTCCAGGATGAGGCAGGCTCCCACAATAAATCAGGGAAAAAGCCATGTGGGAGACTTTCTGTCTTTGACTTTCTCATTTCTGAGTAATTATTTGGCCATGCTTCATTGGGACATAACTTGTATCTTTATTACTCCTTATTATATCTTTATTTTTAGGCCTCTTCACTTTTTGGAAATGGGCACAGCTGTTGTGTCCTTGTGGGATGACCTTTGCATCAAAAGCAGTGTCCAGGTCAGTCCCATTTTCCTTGGAAAAATGTAATTCCCCATCTAATTTTGTCTCCCTTTCAGTCTCCCAGTCTGTTTGTTTAAATCATAATCATTGATTTGGAAGAGGATATGTAGGCTTTTATTTAATTTTGGAATCATACAATTCTAAAAAAAATTAGCAGACTGGGACTTTTTGCAATATTTTTTTTTTTTTAAATTCTCATTTCCTCCAGCTATTTACTTTCAACTGGCCAGGCCTGGAGAATTTCAGCCTAAAGGTGATGAAAAATGAAAGCAGAAATGTAATGCTGAAATGTTTAAATAATGTCAACTGCAGCTGTCACCAGTTGTTCTCTGGGGAAGGAGTGAAGAGGGGGGCCTGTTAAACAACCTGGCCATATTTTATGGGGTAATAGATGCATTTTGGAGACTTCTGACTACATGGAAATTTTATCAGTTTGATTTAGAGAACTCATGGATGCAACAACGACTTTTTTTTTTTTTAATGAATTATTTTTCCTGAGAAATGTGCTTATATTTTTACTTCTTCCTGCTGCAAATAAGTGAGAGTGAGTCTGCCGGGGGTCCTGCTTCTTCTTTGCTCTCATTCAAATTTTTGCTGCTGTCAAAACCCCTCCTACCCTGCTGAAAACAGCCTCTTTCCCCACAAGAACATTTGCAAACATAAGGCAGTTTCACCACAGACTGTGGGGGGAAAAAAAAAAAAAATGAAAGCGTGCCTCACATTTCAAGAATATTTCGTTTTATTGCCCAAATCTCATTCAGCTCCAGGAACTGCAATTCCCATGTTCGCCCTTTCCCTTGCCCGTGGTCCTGTCTGCAGCATCTGCTCTGCCAAGCCTCCCACCAGGGAGAGCTGCCTTCCCTCCATAAGCTCCTTCCTTGGTGATTATTTATTTTCAGCACTGATCTCAAGCTGTCTGCAGAGGATGGGGAGGTTGGATGAGCTTTTGAGCAAGGAATGGCTCTTCAAAGTGCTGTGGGGAGCAGTTTGCAGGACAGAAGCTGTTTTTTTTTTGTTTTTTTTGGGGAGCACCCACCCTTGCAGGCATTACATCCACTGCAGCCCCATGAGGGAGCCCTCCTGGCAGGAAAAAGAGAGAACAGAATCAGACCAAATGGTTTTTTGGCATGAACTGATTTTGTTGCACGAGCTGAATGCCAGAAGAGGGAGGAAAGAGCACGTTGCAGCACCTTGTGCCTGCAGAAGCAAACCTGAATATTCCAGACACAAGATTCCACTCTCCATCTGCTTTGAGAGCTGAATTGCTGCTGTCCCTGATGATTTCATTCCCAAAAATGCAGTGGGTTGCTTCTGCCACAAGTCCTGTGGACAGGAGATGGCTGGGAGGAGGAGGAGGAGGGGTTTTACGTCACCAAGATAACAAAATCATGTTAATGTGCTCTGATTTATTGCTCTGTCTTGTGGCCTCAATAACTTTGCTATCTTTGCACAGCATCTGCTCTGGATTCTTGAGTTTTACCCTGATTTGTGCTGCTGCAGCAACTCAGACCTTCCCAGCCTCCAGGAGAAGTTAAGAGGAGTCTCATCTCTGAGGTTTACTCCACAGTTTCAATGTCCCCAAGTTATTTGCAGCATCCTCCATCTCTGGTGTCCTGGCCAGGTGTAGATTAGAGTTATAAAATCATGTCTGTGCTTTGGTATCAGCACTGAGGGCAGGAAACAGAGGCAGCTGTGGGTTTGGAGGTGTGGGAAGGAGCGGAGGGAGCAGTGGCATCACCAGGATGGCATCACCAGGAATCACCAGGGTGCACCAGGAGTCACCAGGATGCCTGCCCCAAACTCCTGAGGCAGTGGTGCTTTTCTTTAAGTCTTTTCTCTGCATCTCTTGCTCAGTTTATTGCCCAGGGAAGCCCTGCCTTTCCCAGAGTCTTGCAATCCCATTCCCACTTGGGCTGAGTCCTCCTTCTCTGCCCCAGTCACCACAGAGCACAAGAGCTGCAAAAGGATGGGACAGAAAAATTATTCTGCTTTTAAAAACCTCATTTTATCTCAATTTTTCTTGCAGGGAAGCATCCACAGTTGTGCCAATAAGGAATTTCTGCTCCAGGAGAGCCAACAGTCTCATAAACCCACTCAGCTGTGATGGTGGAGATCCAGGGCATGAACCAGCACAACCCTCTGGTAATTCCTACAGAAATGAAGAGTTATAGCTGGAGACCAATCCCCAGGACATTTTTCCTAGGATGGAGAAATTTCTTTGTTCTGTAACTGGCACAGCAGGGGCTTAACATTTGGCGTTGCAAATGCCAGGAGAAAACTGATGGGAAGAAGGGGGAGTTTTCCTCTCACCTGCATTTCAGGAACAAAACTTGAAGATTCTGAATTCATCCTTACATAAAACAGAAATTATTTTGAATTCTTGCAGGATATACCATAGTTTCCCAACCAGCTTTAATAATCACAGACTCATTGAGGTTGGAAGGGGCCTCTGGAAGTCACCTGGTCATACAGGGCCACCCAGAGCACAGAACCATGTCCAGACACCTTCTGGAATCTCCAGGGATGGAGACTCTAGAGATTCCACATTCCCTGTGGAATTTCAGGGAAAGAGGGACTCAAGCCTTGCAGCTCACACTGAGAGACCCTCAGCCCTGTCAGCTGTTTGTGGATGCAGCACCTGACACTGCACCTGTCTTTAATTCCACAGGTGTGAAATATTGCCTCGGGTCAATTTGGAAAGCACTTTTTTTTTCTAGAATTTAGCCTTGAAACCCACAAATCTCATCAACAAGGAGCAGAATGAATCTTTGAAATTGGGCAGCGTGTAGGACCTGCTACCTTAAATTCTCTTTTAACCTTTGCTGTGCTTCTGTTCTTTAAATTTCTGCTACAGCTACTTAATTTCCCTCCCCAGTATTTTGGTTGTTTATTGTTATTGATGTTGATATTATTATTATTATTATTATTATTATTATTATTATTATTTATTATACACTTCCAGGGATCCAGGGGCAGCCACAGCTTCTCTGGGCACCCTATACCAGGGCCTCACCACCCTCACAATAAAGAATTTCTTCCTAAAATCTAATTTATGTGTCTTATATTTTTAAACAAATCATTACTACAGTAGGTGCTTGCAGGGACATTTCTCACCTTCTTCCCAGATGCTCCCCCAGCTGCCCTGGCCCCTTTCTTGTGCCAGGAGAAACATTCCAGCAGCCACAGGGAGTCTGATCTAAACCAAATCCACCTTAAAAAAAAGAGCCCTGTCCTTTCCCCCTGCAATCTGGAGCAGTTCCCTGAACAAGGGCTGCAGTTTGAGGCCGAGTTATTGCGTTATTATTGCTGCTACAATTGCTACTTTTATTTTTCTATTAGTGTTATTATTTCTGCTATACCCACCTGGCTTTCAGCAAGGAAATTTCTGACAGTGCTGTTTTTTTCAAAAACTCATATAAGGGTACTTTTACATCTAGAAACAGCCAATGGTTTGGGTGCAGCTCAGTGAAATTTGCAGATGAAGAAAACTTGTGGCATTTTCTCCCCCATCATGGCTTTCCTCCAACAGAAGAAAGGGCAAGTTGCTCCTAATTTTCTTTATTAGCACTGGGCTGTTGGAGTGTGTCTCTCTCTCTCTATCAACTCATTGCAACACCTAGAAGAGCCAGGCCCTCTCCCCAGGGAAGCCAGCTCCATTTAAAATGGGAATTACAAGCATTTTGGTGCTGAAGTCAGTTGTTTGAAACCATCTGCAGTCTTGCTGCAGTGCTGCTGTATCCTAATTCCATCTGTCAAAGCCCAGGAGAGTTGAGGCGATGAGCCTGGAGTTGTGAAACAGCATCGAGCTCAGGCAGGCGAGGGAATTCCACATCCAGGAAAAAATTAGGGAATCTGAAGCTGTCACCACTGGAAATAATTCTCCCTGTTTAATGAATGCTGAAATCTTGTGCTTAAAGATGTGAGCAGCAGAGCTGTGGAAAACGTCCTGTGTTCTGTCTTCAAAAGCTTCTCTCAGGTGCCTTCTGCAGAGTTGTGCTCTCAGCTTAAAAGCCAGAAAATTCCCCTTGTCTTCCCCAGCACAATCTTTATTGGAATGATTGCAGTGCAGTAACTCCAGCTCTAAAACCTTCTCCCTCCAGTCCTCCATGCGTGAGCCAGGGTTTTTTTGTTGTATTACACCTGTTCACCCTGGAATGGGCCAACTGAGAACATTCAGATCCTGCTCAAGGTTTCCTACCCTTCCCAAGATCTCCCTGTTGTCCTTAACTTGGCTTCCTAAACCCTCCTAGTGGCATCTCCAAATTCCTCAGCCCCTCTGTTCTCCATCCTCTTCCTCCTCTGCAAAGCACACTAAATATCCTCTTTCCCACGTTCAGGAGGGCTCAATTATTCATGGCAGAGGGAAAAATGGAGCTTTTTTCATGTGTCCCTGCAGTGATTCTGATTTTTGGTGAATGCTTATGGTTATTCATAACTCTTCTCCAGCTAGTTTGGAGAAACAGCTCCAAACCAGGGGGTTGTTTCCAAATTCTTCCTTGCTGTCCCACCCAGAGCTGGTGGTGGCAAAGTGCTTGTGGTACCAAGTGGGTGGCTGAAAGTTCAGAGAGGGAAAAAGTAAGGTGGGAAGCAAGGGAGAAACAGGGAATTATAATTTGTTTTTCACACTGCTGCCCTTCTTTTTATGCACATGTGGATATTTGCTGGGAAAATGAGCGTTCCTTTAAAGCTGCATTATTTTGTGGGAATGTTCCCAAACAGCAATTGACAATGGACATGGACACTGTCACCCAGAAGAGCTGTCTGGAATTCAGAGGATTGTGAGTGAAAATGGCAAATTTCATTGAAAATACTTCACCTCCCTTGCTCCTCATCTCCTGCTCCTCCTCTTAGAGCAGGAATTCACCTCCACACTCTGTTTTCTCTCACTGGGAAATCTGGAGGGGGCTGTGGAGATCAGAGCACAGCTTTGGATGTGAGGATAAACATCTAGAGCCAAGGTTCAGCTCAGGCATGGCCTGGAATTCTTCAGAATCAAAGTCATCTTCTGGATTTGCATCATGTCCTGTGATATATGGGGCTCAGGCTGCAGTTGTTGGATCAGGTTTATTATGCTGGATCATTTTGTGTTTGAGAAATGACTGGATTTGGCACTCAGTGCCATGGTCTGGTTGTCAAGGTGGTGATCAGTCACAGGTTGGACTCAATGATCCCACAGGTCTTTTCCAACCTAAGTAGTTCTATAATTTTAAATTCAAAGAGGTTTTGCTCTTTGCTTTCCTAAATTGCATCTTTTTGGGGACCTTGAAGAAAACTCTATGGGTCACTCAAAGTAACACTTGGAGTGCTATTCCCAGGTTACAGTGGAATAATTTGCCTTCACTGCTCTCACCTCAGCTTGGTTTTCTCCAACGTGTTTCAGGGGATTTCAGGGTTTCTCACAGAGCACTGCACAGTGCACAGTGAGATGACAACATGTAATTACCTGCTGGAAATGTGTCGCTTCCCACATCCATAGGGAGCAGACAGAGCCAGGCAAGGTGGATAACTGTGTCACTCCACCTCTCCCCGAGCATCACCTTGTCTGATGCTTTGGGAAAAAGGCACCACTTTGGCAGTGACAGGGGAAATTCTGTTTGTAAACAATGTGTAAACCTTCAAGGGGAATGGTAATGGAGTGGGTTAAGCACTGCAGGCTCCTCGGCAGAGGAGAACATTTATCAGGGCAAGAGCAGGCATGGAGAGACAAGCTGGGAGTTTATAAAGGACTCACATCCAATCTCTGAGGGGAAGAGGGAGATTGCAGCACCGTGCTTGTGTCCAGCTGGAGATCACAGGGAGGGAGCTCAGGGAACATTTCTGCAGTGGGAAGGATGGTCCAGTGATTCTGGCACGCTAGGGGAATTGTGAATTTATTCCTCCTTCATCCTCTGAGTCCTCATCTTCACCTGCATCCCTGAGACCTCTATGCAGCTGGGAAAGCAGCAGAAAAGCAAAACCTCCACATCATCCTCCAAAGTGCAGCTGAAAGCCCTCCTGAAGAACCTCTTCCCTTGGTGGGTGCTGAATGATGGACAGATGGATTATTCACATGCCAGGTGCCATTCCCAGCATGGAGAGTAAGGGAAAAGCAACCCCTTCTTTTGCTTTCCCAACTGAGCTGAGCTGATCTGGAAGCTACTGAGAGTAAATAAATAAACCAGCATGGCTGTCTGTCCTTCTCACATGCTCACAGCTACTGGACTAGTGCCATTACCTTAAGAAATAATTATTATCTCCCACGTGAATAAATCAATATTGGCCTCAGCACCAGCGTGGGTCACACTGTCTGAGCTATTTTAAGTTCTCCTGAGAGAAGAAGGGAAAAAAACCCCAAAAAATCAAGGAAATCCAACTTTATTTACTAGGCTACAGCACTGCCACAGGCATGGCAGTAAGATCTCCACGTGAGGAAATCCATGTCCAGAGTTGGGAGTGAGGGACCAAACTGAGGAATCTTTGTGATTCAGAAACAGCTGAGCCTGAGAAAATCTGGTGTCCATTGTTTTTAAATTCAGCTCCCAGATAAATCTAATGAAGTTCTTGATGTTGAGAAAGAGTGGTAGAGTAAAATAAGTCCTCTGATAACAAGAGATGTGGCAGGGTACCTGCAACTGGTAACTCAGAGGAACTTTGCACTCGGGTGGTTTACATCTGGTCTCTGTAAGTCCAGAAGGAATTAAGGAGGCTCAAGCAGTGATGCTGCCTGCAGGATCTGTGTGCAGCTTCCCTGCTTGCAAGAAAAGCCCAGTGCTGAAGTGCAGGGAGGAATGAGGTTGGAAACATCAGCTGAGGCCATTGCAGCTGCCGGAGCTTGAGCTTCTTTAGTGCATCCAAAACTTGCAGCAACCAGCATATCAGTCTGCATCTTAAAAATGCAGACTTGAAAAGTCTGCAACTTAAAAATGGGGGGGGAAAGTATTAAAGAGTGACCTTTAAGCTAGTATTTACTTGTTTAGAGGGTACAAGAGAGTGAGGTTTTTTCCATCCTCAGTGTGCAAGTATCACTCTCTGCTGGGGTGTCACAAAAGAAACATCTCCCAGGGCAGGAGGTTTTTCTCTTTGTTGTGCTGCAATTCTCCTTAAGTGTCCTTTTCTGAAGAGTTCTGGATTGGTGTCCTCTGGTAACAAGTGCCAGCCCTAAGCCAGGCATCACACCACAACAAGGTTTACTTCCATCTTATCCATGCAGCAGGCTCTCAGACTCACCTTTGGAGGCACCACACTTTTTCCTGAATCAGATGAAAGGGCAAAAGGCATTTCTAGACTTTCTGGAGAGAACCATTGGTCAGTGCCATTCATCCAGGGCTCCAGTTCTATGAGGAGTTGTATTTCCCTCACAGCTGCAGTTTGCACCACAGTGCTCCAACAGGAATGAGATCCTTACCTGCTCTCCCCTCTCCTTCATACCCTTGCTTTATTTCCTGCACTCTAGGGGAGGTTTAGGCTGGGGCTGGGATGCCATGGTCAATTTTAGGTCAAATTTTGCTGTGAATAATCGTGCAGGACTCACAAATCAGAGCCACTTTGACCCTACATCCCCCTCCCAAATGAATGGGAATGCTGGTCTGTCTGAGCGCTCACATCCCCCGGGATGGGATTACTTGTCTCTCTCATGCACTGCTCTTCCATAAACACACCAGGCAGTGCTTTGAGTAAGAATCAGTAAACTCCCTTCCTTCCATCCCTCTGCTCAAGACACCTGAATATTTTCCCCCGTCTCACATATTCTCTACATCTGCAGGATCTCCGCTTTGCCTGGCAGAGCTCCCTAAAGGACTGCACAAATAATTTAAATGGCTGGTTTATTGTTAAAGGCATGTACCTGATTTCCCTGGCACTGAGGCAGAGTGCAGCGTCCCAGCTCCATTGATTTCAGAATTAGAGTGTCAAGGATCCAGCCCACACCTTATTGAAATCAATACCAGTGATCAGGACCACACAGAAACTGCTCATAAGCTGTTATCTTGATATCAACCCCAGTTAACTGGCAATGACAATAAGTTCCATTGAATCAGATGGGCCATTAAATTTTGACACTCCAGCTGAAATTCGAGTCAAACATTAGCAGGAGAGAGACTGACCCTGCTCATGTTGGACTGCTGTTACCAGAGGTTTTAATTACACAGGGTTTCCTTTGGAGCTGCTTTACTAGCTCACTGCTTTTGTGGGTTTTCTTTTTTAATGGAGCGTGGCTGGAGGAGAGCAAAAAAAAAAAAAAATCTGCTCACCTGCATCTCCAGCAAAACCTCGGCCTCCCCAGGGCGGGCAGAGTAACAGTGCACACCAATAAAATCATCACATACCCAGCTGGAAAGTGATAAGACAAAATCAAACTGCCTGCAATAACAAAGACAGAGCCTTTTGATGGCTGGCAAAGAGGGGGGGTGTCATTTTGCACATTTTATTACTGCGGTTCCCAGACCTTGCCGTGATGGGGATTTGATTCCCTGCCATGCTGGTGCTGTACCTGGAGCAGAGAGGGAAGGAGGGGGTTTTTAACTACCCAAAGTATTCCTGGATTGGCAATCAGAGCCTCCTGGGGCTGGAGGCAGGAAGGGTGCTCTCACTTTGGCCACACCAAGCAATTAAAGTGTTGGGCAGCTCCAGAATTTCCCGTGGACTGCTGAGCCCTCCTGCCCATGTGCTCACCCCTTCCTGGGCTGCAAAGTAAAACGTGTTTGATTAAAGGCAGATTGTTTATTGATTAATAATCCCTTTTAACTTGGCTGCTTCAGATGATTAGGAATGGGCAGCAGTCTGAGCTAACGTGTTGCAGGTCCTGGTGGATGCACGTGTGGGAATAAAGCTCAGTTAGGAGGTTAAGCAAGAGTTTTTGGTTTTTTTTTTTTCAGTGAAGAGGGAGTTAAGGGTGTGTGAGCAGCCTGTGGGAGAAGCAAAATTGGGGAAGGAGAGGGTTGCAGGGACAGGCATTACTGCTGACAGGCAATAAGAGGTGAAAATGCAGGCATTGGAGCACTTGTGATTATGTCCCTGTGCCCTTTATTGGCACACACCTCCAGCTCACCCCTCACACCAGGGGTTTTAAAGCACAGCTGTACACAAACCATGAAATCACTGAGGTGGCAACTGAGCTCTGAAGGTCACCTGCTCCAACTCCCCCCCATTCAAAGCAAGGCCAATCTCAGAATTAGGTCCAAACTCAGACCATGTGGATCGAGGCCATGAGCCCATGTCCAACGTGTCATCCCACTTGGAAAATTACATCTAGGGCAGGGTTTCACCCCAAGGGATGGGAACAGTTTTCCCACCATCTCTGTGATGGTCAAAATGGCCTTGAAATCAACAGGCATCTCCAAGAGTTCTTAATGAAACACATTTCAAAGGCTCTTTACCCCTCAGCACCATCAAAGAGACCGAGGCCAACTAAAAATTACTCTTCCCCCATGATTCTCAGCTCAGGCTCATTTCTCACAGGAAGAAGCAGGAAGATATCATTTATGGGGAAGAAAAGGGGGAAAAAATCAACTTTTGTTCGCCATGTGCCAACAGGCAGTGATAAGGCACAGCTAAAGTGGCAGCCTGTACTTCATGGGGGTGAACTATTACTCAGATAAGATGGAGGCAAGAGATCTTCGTTGGGCTAGGGGAAAAAATCCTGGTTTAAGGTTATTATACAGGAAGCACCCTGCTGCATGAAATCTATGGGAAATTGCATATTTTGTCACATTTAGTTATTGAATCCCAATTTCACCCTAGCACGAGGAAAATATACATCACCCTCCCTTGTAGCTCTTATTAGATTTCACAGCCTTTCAATATTAAAATGCCAGCCCAGGGAGCTGTGCTTCTCTTTCCATTTTCTCCCTCTTCCCCCTCCTCCCCTTCCCTCTGTGACACTGCAGTGTTGGAGGTGTGGTGCAGGAGCCCTGGTGACACAGAACGAGTTGGAATCACCAGCTCTGGAGACAAAGATCCCTCCAGCTTCGTCTCTACCACTCATTTATCCTCTACAGATCCATGGGCAGTCCCAGCAGTGCCCATTCCCATGCTGGACCAGCCTAGGGTTGCACCCTCTCTCTTTTTTTCAGGGATCCCCCAAATCTGCGTGTTTTGCAGAGTGTTTTAGTTCCTGCTCAGACCCATAGGAGCTTAAAAGGGGCCAGTTCACCCTGTCCTCCCCTTCCACTTGGATTTATCCTCAGCAACACCCTTAATGCATTTGAGTTGGCTGATGAGCCAATGTCCTCATGCAAGAGGAGGACAAATTGCCTGGCAGCCCAAATCCTGACCCTCCTCTGGCCTGAGGGCTTGGCACAGATCTTTTTGCACTGGAGGACCATTCTTGATTGCAGATAGAAGCATCATGTTGTCAGAACTGAGATTTTAGGGCTGTTTGAATGGGTTAAGTCATGCTAACAAAGTTTGTCCAAAAACTGAATTCATTTTTATGCATCCACCAGTCAACCTCCATGACCCATTTTTTCCAGTGTCCTACAAGTGAGAGAAGGGAAAGCCTGCTCTGGTTACAGAAAGAAGTGCTCCTTTGCCATCCCCAGCCTTGTAAATCTTCCCTTGTTCTGCAGGGACTGGCTCTGGAGTGAGTGGGTGTAGAGGGTTTCAGAGAAGGGCTGTGAGTGCTGTTCTGTAAAGTTATCAGTCTCTCTCTAATATAAACCAAAGTGCAGCTGCTGCAGGGAAAAATGTGCTGATTTATCTAATATTAAAAAAAAAAAAATACTCTGTCTACTAACAGATTGAAGGAAACAAATTATTTCCCCCAGTTAAATATTTTAAAGAGCAATCCAGGCTTTGGCTATCACCTAAAGCAGGGAGGAGAAAGCAGTCTCAGGCTAAAGGAGTGGATTGCTTTCTCAGTCTGCAGGATGCACCTTGCATATTTAACCTGAGTGTTCTTTACCTGTGATGCTTTCCTGGCTTTGGGAAGAGGAAAATCAGGATGAACTCAGGTCAGGTCAGGTCAGGATAAACCCCAGCTATCTGATCTGAATTTGTAACAGGCCACAGGAGAAGTAAATCCCACGACTCCATAGCAGAAATGGGAAAAACCCTGGAGTGCTTGAGGCTCAGCTCAGATAAAAGTTGCAGCTAATTATCCAAACAAAATATTCATATCTTTGAATCAGCATAAAATGGGGCTGGAAACTTGAAGGGAGCAGCTTCTCCTGTGATGTCTCAGTCTAAGATTTTGGTCCCTGACCTTTGGCAGGAAGGACAGAATTAAGAGAAATCCAAGTGAGAATTGGCCAGGACTCAGGGAAGACCTTGCCGAGGGCCAGAGGAGCAGCTCGCTTTTCCAAACACTTTAAAGGAAACCCCTCCTCCCTCCAAAGAGAGGGAAATAATATTGCACCATCCCAAAAGCTTCACCAGCTCTGCTGGACCCTGCCTATCTGTTCCCACCCTTCTGAGGTGTGTCCTCTCCCAAATCAGAGCACTGCCAGGTGAGACACAGAGGCACAGGTGTGGCATGTGCTGCCTCACACAGCCCAGAAAGGATCAGAGCCAAATTCCCTCAGTGCTCTTGGATGAACAGACATAAAAAAATAAATTAAAAGAAGTACTAAAACCCCTTCTGCCTCTGAAGCACTCCCTCTGAATAAAAATAACACTGCTGAAGCAGCACTTTCAGTCCTTAAATCCCTGTGTGCTTTTCCAAAGGAAGGTCAGTGCCACTGCCCCTGGTCACAGGTGTGGGAAAGAAGCTGCTGCTTTTCATAAAGGTTTTCCCACCCCACAGCCCAGCCCTGTCTAATGAGCCACTGGCTCTGCCTTTTTCCAGAGGCTGGACCCAGTCCTGAGGGTTTCTGTGGGGGTTTTTATGCCCCTTCTTTTCCTTCCTCTTTTAAAGAGTGCAGCATTGTGTTCCCCCATTCTGGAGGCCAGACTGCCCTGACATTTGTTGTGTTCCCATTCTTGATCCAGCCAAAATCCCACAGCACTTTACTACAGTGAGGATGGAGAAAAAAGTGAATGAAGAGGAGGCTTCATGAAATTAGGATTTTGCTCTTCCTTGTGCCATTTTGAGATGGCATCTGACCAAAACTGCTCAGTTCTTGCCTGGCAGCACCTGAGTCTGAATGAAAACCAGAGAATGGGGCCAAACCCACAATCTTCTCACCTGTCCCATCCCTACCATATTCCTTGTTTCTTTAAGAAGTGCTGTGTTCATCCTACAGATTTGTCTAACCCTTCTACCCCTGGCTTTCTCTTCCCTTTCAAGTTCATGGACACCTTCCACTACCCCAGGTTGCTCAGAGCCCCATCCAGCCTGACCTTGAACATTTCCAGGGATGGGGCATCCATAACTTCCCTGTTCCAGCCATGCAGTTATTGTTGGAGGTCTGATTTAAGTAATTCTAACTTATGAAGAAACAAATTTCATAAAGAAAGCATTTTTCCCCTGCAGATTTACATTAATATGAATAGAATCAGGTTCACATGTGCCATTTTTAGAGCATTAAAACAAATCTTTTTTAGCAGCCTGCTAATGGCTATAGACTGTAATTCACACTCTGTCTGCTGAGTAATTTTGCATGGCATCAAAGATTTTTGGAGGCAGAAATATAGCCAAAATAACACTTCAGTGGATCAATACCACTGAAATATAAGGCTATCCAGCTGTTAAAGAGGTCTATTTAGTTTCTCTGTCAGATGCTCATCCTGGGTAGAATCAGTTGGTTTTCTTTACAAGCATTAATACATTTTGTGTGGAGGACTCCTGCCCCAGGAGCAGGAGTGCTGGTGCTGATAGGGAAGTGGAGAAAGGGCTGTAAAATACATGCAGAGCATTCAAGAAATTAAAATCTGCAATAGTTAAATGTCTTAACTTTGTGGCACTGCTTCATTTTAAATTATGGAATTTTTAAGGATGGAAAAAACTTCCAAGATCATGAAGGCCCACCCAGCACCACCATCATGTTCACCATTAAACATCATCCACAAGTTTTTTTGAACACTTCCAGGGGTGGTTACACCACCACTGCCCCAGACAGTCTGTTCCAATGCTTGGAAACACCTCAGTGAATAAATTTTTCCTAATATCCAACCTGAACCTCCCCTGGCACAGCTTGAGGCTTTTCCCTCTTGTCCTGTCACAGAAAATAGATGGACATCTGTTCCCTTGCTGATGGCCTGGGAAATAAAGAACAGAGACATTTCAGCAGTGGTCAGACTGTGTGGATACAGAATTCTACCTACTTCAGGGAGAATACACAACACACATGGGAAAGAATTTAAGGAAGTGTAAAGCTGTGAAGGGATGGAGTAGGCTGAACTCCTCCTGTCTCTGTCATTTTTAATAGGTTTTTGAATTAGCATTATGCCTGTGATGAAATAAATGTACTTCAACTGCTTTGCCTCAGCCTGTCTTGCAGTAATTACCCCAGAGAAATCAGGACTCCTTGTTTCCTCTCAAAAAAATAACTCATGGAGCTTTTCTTGAAGAAAAAAAAATCTCCCAACAACTTTTCCCGATTATACAGTTGGATACTATTAATTAAAAGGGGTCAAACAAAGTTGAGAACTTGCCTGGTGAACCTCAGAGGATTAAAGAGTTGGTGCTGTGGCCTTTGAAAATGTCCTGTCCCCTAATTCAGGCTGTACCAATAGTTAGGAAGAGCATTAGGGGGCACTGGAGGCACTTTTGTAACTTATCTGCATGTTTTGTTTAATTAACAGCTGGTTAAGCAAGTGTTAAGCCACCTAAAAGCCTTTCAAACCCTGCAGTGCTTATCTTCCCAGCACCTGCAGCTTTCTTCCTGCCAGTGCAAACCTGCTCCTTTTCATTCCCCTGCATCAATTGCAGAGAGAATATAGCAGTAAAAAAGGGAGATATTCACTGAGGTCTCCAAACTGATGAAAGCAGACAGAGCTCCAGCCGTGGCTGTTGTTTCCAGGAGGTATCAGCATGAACCTCTGGGTTTCTCCAAAGCCTTGTGCATCTCTCAGGGGAATGAGGCCATCCAGGAAAGAGATTAAACAACCTGACCCCATCTCTGTCCTCAGAGTGCCAGCCAACGTCCAGCTAATGAGCTTTGGGAAGGATTTTACTGCCTGGGAAAATTGTTCCAACTCCAAAGTCTTCCTGTCACGCAGAAGGAAATATCCAGCCAAGAGTGTCCCTCGTGGGGACACAACGGAGCCACTGGAACAGGTTATCATGAAGCTGTGGCTGCCCCTGGATCCCTGGGAGTGCCCAAGGCCAGGCTGGATGGGGCTGGGAGCACCCTGGGATAGTAGAAGGTGTCCCTGCCCATGGCAGGGGTGGAACTGGATGGGTTTTAAAGATATTTTCCAATCCAAACCATTCTGTGATCCTGTGGGTCTATGAATAAAGGCTTTAATATCCCTGCTGCTGATGGTAATAGAACACATTTTCCCTTTTAGACTGAAAATCTTCTAATATCAGTGCCAGAAAACAACAATCTATCTTATAATCCTCAGAAAATGAATAAAGGATAAATACAAACTTTTTTTGCAGGGAC
>JAOTQP010000870.1:2573719-2586289 GCA_026413545.1 Cichladusa arquata | reverse complement strand
GGGGTTTTTTTTTTTTTTTTTTTTTTTTTTTTTTTTTTTTTTTGTTTGTTTGTTTGTTTGTTTGTTTGTTTTTGTTTGTTTGTTTGGGGTTTTTTTGTTTTGTTTTGTTTTGTTTTGATCTGTTTTTGTTTGGTTGATTTTTTTTTTGTAAAAATATGCATCAAAAAGTCTATTTTTTTTCCCCTTTTTGTTTTAGTCAAGAAATTTCAAGTGCATCAAGCAACTCTATTTAAAGATCCACCACCTTTATGGGGACCACAGGATTACTTGTGATTCTTGTCTTCTGTTTGAAAACGAGGCAAGAATGTTCCAAGCCTTCATACAGTAGGGCAAAAAATACTTGGAATGCCTTTTCCAGCAAAGGAAAGTATGGAGAGCTTAGTTATTATTTAAATATGGGGGGATTTTTTAGAAGGAGGTTGTCCCATAACTTTTGTATGTGTCGGATTTGTAAGTCATGGAATCACAGAAGGGTTTGGGTTGGAAGGGACCTGAAAGATCATCCAGTTCTGCCATGGGCAGGGACACCTTTCTCTATCCCAGGTTGCTCCAAGCCCTGCCCAGCCTTGCCTGAAGCACTTCCAGAGCTGGGGAATCCAGAACAAGGATCAGAAGAAAGAACCAAAGGTATTTCTGATGACAGGGTAATGATATGAAGGTTGCAGCAAGGTAGCAATTGCCTGCAGGTGAAGGTAGGAATTTTGTCTGCTTGAAGTTGTGACAATCAGCAAAAATAAAAAAAAAAAAATCAAATCAGAACAATGACAAGGCTTTGTATCTAGGTCAGCTGTGGGTGGACATTTCCATTGCTCTGTTCCTTGGTAGATCTCCTTCTTTTTAGGTCTAAAAACTGATATGAAAATTATTCAGATATCTAAAAAGGGAGCTATAGTGGGTACAGGTAAGTCTTTAAGGCCTTAAATTCAGTTGGAATTCTGTGCTGATCATTCTTGTTCTTTAAATCACTGAGATTCAAATCCATGATAAATGTGGATCTATGATGGAGCCCTCCTGGCTAAACTGGGTGTAATGGAGTCAAATCCTGCTTCATAGAGTCTAGTTTAGTTTAATTACTACCCAGCACCAAATGCAACTCCTCACACTGAGCTCCTGGGTTCCTTGAGTCTTGACTGGTGAGTTTGTTTTGCATAAATACCCTTAAAAAGGGATGGATTTCTGTTCTCCATTTCCCTAACTGATGCTTCCCCAAGTTTCTGTCCCACCAGACAAAGTTTCTCCGTGTTGGTTGCTTTGTTGTCTCTTCTTTCCTCCAGACCTTGGGTCTCTTTCTCCTCCTGACACACAATCTCCTCTTAAGCCATTGCCTGCATTCTTCCACCCATGTTTCCATCCCTTTCCTCTTTTTCTTGGAGTGGGAATCATGCACTCTGCCTATGGACAGCTTAATTCTCTCAGGGACACTTGACCCCAGCGAGAAAAAGAGATCAATATAAAGTTTATTGACAGCATAGAGGCATCAGTTTACAGTATCTCCATGAGATTTCCTAAAGAGTTTAAGATCCTGAAAGACCCAATATTGCCAGAATTGTACAGAAAAGTTTCATTCTGTTTGGATGGAAGTAGTTTCTTTCAGGTCCATTTCTCCTGAAAGCTCTGGCGAGGTCGGACCCAGCGGTTTTTGTCTGACCCCGTACAACGAGAGGAACTGTGAAATTTAGATCCAAAATTCGAAGCTGGTTTAGTTCAGGTTTTATGATTCCTGTCTTTGCCGTGCTGGTCTTGACAGATTAAGAGAATTACCCATGCTCCTCTTATTTACACGGACCAGTTGGTTTGTGATCCCCCGTGGAGCTCATTTCAAAACCCCCTCGCGCTCGGCGGAGGAAGAAACTTCAGTAACCATCAGCGGTGGCATTGATCCTTCAGAAAAATTAACCAACTGAACTGAGACTTACTGTGAAATCAGTGATGCTCAGCAGCCACTAACTTCATTTGGAACTCACCAGTGTTAATGCATTTAAAGTATTGATCCTTGCTCGTGTGCTTTGCAGCGCCGGCTCCCTTTTGGCATTGCGAACACAGAGGCAGCTCTCTCCAAAGCCAGGATGAACAAGCAAAACCCTTCAACCCCAAAAACAAACTCATTATTCAAAATGCTTGTTAGGCTCGCTGCAGCAATTGAATTGATTGGGGGAAAAAAAAAAAGGAAAAAACCCACCGTGGCAGAAAAAAAATCAGATTATTTCAGAGCATGGGAAAGGAACAGGCAGAGGAAACATCCTGATGTCTGAAAGAACAAATCTTCCATCAAGTCTCTGTAATTTTTGCTTTATTATTGAATTATTGTGATATTGTTGGGTTTTTTACTTATGTGTAGCACGTGGGATTGAGAAGGAGCACTCAGAGCTGTGCCTGTGCTCAGAATTGGATATTCAAAATCACAAGGACCACAGGATTTGCCCAACGGCACTTCCAGCACTTTTGCAGGTAGTTTTGGGGAGGACATTGCCCCTATCACATCCTGGGCTCCTAAAGGGGACACTTTTAACTGATTACTAAACGAAACTAGCCTGATTTTTTTAGGTTTTCACTACTTTTTTCAAAATTTTTTTTTGCTTTTGCAGCAATAAATGAGCTTTCGAATGAAAACAGCAGATGAAAGCAGAGGAGCTGCAGTTTGCAGCCCACTCTCTGTGCTTTCCAGCATTCCCTGGGCTTTGCAGTGAGTTTGCTTACACAGTGCTTTCCCTTGCCCTATTTAAGTGCCTCTGCAGTGTTCTCATGGTGAATTAGGTTACTCTGTAGAAAAGGATACTGCAAATCCCCTTTTCTGCTTCAGCTGCTCCCCTTTCCCTGCATGGCAAGCTGAATGCTCTCTCTTTTTCTCCAGTTTTTGGAAAATTTCATCTATGTTGTGGGGGATTCTGCACAGCAGAATTGGCTTCTCCCTTGGATTAATTTCACTCCAGAAGTTACTGCTTCTCCAGCTTCTCCACAGACTCCATCCCTTCTCCACTTCCAGCACTTAAACTGTGTTTAATTACTTTATCCATGTATTCTGTGCAATCCCAGGCTCCAGTTCTCAGCAGTGATTGCATTTAGTTTATGATCTCTGTCTTTAAATGTCACATCTGGGCATCTTCAGATGCACACATCTCACTCCTTAAAATATGCAGGTGTCTTATCCTGACCTTCATTAGTGCTGTGACAGATTCCAGCCATCCTGCTTGTTAGTGCATTATGTAGCTGCCTGTCAGCCACTCTCTGCAGCTCCCTGTTCCTTCTGATGCAGAGATGCAATAATTGGCTGCTTTGTTTTTCAGGCATCTTTAGCATTACTTGAACCTACTAAACTCAGCCAGGCTGAAAAACCAGCAGTTTCCAGGCTGTTTGTAGAGGCCCCATTATTTTTAGTGACAGAGAATAGCTTGGGATGTGTGGAGGGGTGAAAGATCTGCAGCTCAGACCCTGCACAGTGGTGACCTCACTTACTTTCAACAATGTCTGCTGGTCTCCAGGAAATACACAGCAGTGCTGCAAAACTTCTCTGGCAAGAGCCAGGTAGTTCCTGATGCCTTTTCCAACATAAAACACGATGAGGCAGCTCTAAGTGGTCTCTTAAATAGAGACACACTCCCCAAGCATTGTGGAAATGCTCAAAAAATACCTTTCCTCTAATTCTACTGACTATACAAAAAATATCTGACTTTTTTTTCCCATTCTTCTGTAGTTGTGGTGTTTACACAAACTGTTCTCTGATACAAAAGTTCATGCTGGTGGCTCTTTTTAATTTTTTCTTGTATCCTTTCAGCTACATGCTCTGTACCTAGGATCAGGTGTGTGGTAGCATCCCTGCAATCTTACCCCCTTATGGATTTGCCAGCACTGTGATGGGAGGGAGGCTCCAATACCTCTCCCAGGGTTGGACCAGTGGGCTGAGCAAACCAAAGCTCAGTGGAGAAGGGAGAGAACAGAATTTTTCCTCCTGCCCCTTCTCTCTATTCCTTGAAGAAAGAAGCTGGTTGGTGTGGGAACACCCAAGGCTGATAAAGCCCCATTCCTTCAGTGTATCTTCCCATTTTTTTGCTGATTTCCCTTCCCCTGCCCCCTGACCAGACACCACTCCTGACCTTTAGAGGACAGGGAGGTCACTGTGGTCCAGTCTGCCCCTGAGCATCAGCAAAACAGGAAGAGAAAACCTGCTAGATATCGTGCTGTGTGAGGGCTTGTGTGTTTTAGATAGAGAGAACAAGCCTAATTTATTATGAAACAGAAGTTAGCTTTACATTTTCATAATTAGGGAGGATGCTAATGTTGCATGATTGGAAAATGTCACCCTGCACAACTAATTTGAGACCTAATTGAAGTTCAGCATCATCTGCAGCTCCACCAGTGATAACTTTTCAGCAAGGTGCTGCAGAAATGCAGAGTGGTTAGCAGGGAGTCATTTATCACCTCCTTTCCCAGCAGATAGAGGGATCTGGGAGGAAATGACCAGAGAGAAGCAATCCTAAAGGCTGGAGCTCAGGCTGATGGAACAAAGCACTCCATAGGAGCACAAATGACAGGGTTAATTATCCCAGGGCTGCTGCAGAGGACAATGAATTCCTCGGGCGTTCTGGAGAAAGTTGGATTGGGTGTGTCACCATCACAACACCATGTCAGGATGGTATGGATGGCCCTGCCCTTATCTGAAGCACACTGGGGATTGCTTTGTGTTTGGAATACACAGGAGACAAGGGCCACAAAGAAGGCACAAGAAGCCCCACTGCAAGAGTGACATCTTCTCTTTGCCATCCAGAATCTGTGTCATGGGGAAAAGCCAAGCCTTGCTCTGGTTTCAAGTGCTGTCACACCACTCACGCTTAGCCAGGCTTGATCTAAGAAAGAAAAACTGTGACTTTAACTCTTCTCAGACACCCAAGGTTTATCCTTTCAGTACTTAAACGAGGCTTACCAAAAGGAGAGAGGGAGACTTTTTACATGAGCAGGTAGTGATTGGGTAAAGGGGGATGGTTTTTAACCAAAATAGGAGAAATTTAGATTTGGATATTAGGAAGAAATTCTTCCCTGTGAGGGTGGGGAAGCCCCGGCACAGGGTGCCCAGAGAAGCTGTGGCTGCCCCTGGATCCCTGGAAATGTTCAGGCTGGATGGGTTTGGAACAGCCTGGGATAGTGGAAGGTATCCCTGCCCGTGGCAGAGCAGCTCCACAGATTGTTCCTCCCAACTGGCTCTCTCCAAAAGCAGCTACAGGCATATGAATAATGCAAAAGGACAAGGGGAGAGTTTGTGGAATTTCCTCCCTGGTACTTTCCCTGCCTCCAGCCATTTGAGACTCAGAGACTTCTGTATGTTCTCCCTGAATTTAATAACACTGTCTTGATTTTTCTTTGAACTTCTCTGCTCTTCCCTGAACCCTCGTTAACTTTGAGCACCAGCTATTTATCCATGGCAAGAAACTCCACAACTTGACTGCACTTTCTCCAGGTTCCTACTCTGGAGAAGTACATGAGCAGCCAACTCATCCTTTCCCTGACACTCTTAATTTTATGTATTCCATCACATGCCTTCCTAGACATCTCTGCAGCATCCTAGATTATACTCTCCTTATGGAGAGCTCATTCCAGCTCTTTGAGCACCCCTTCCTTTGTCTTTCCCTGAGTCCCATGACTCCCTCTTCTCTTTTTCTCTTTGAATCAAAGTTTTCCATTCACACCTGATAGTCTGGGAGCACTAAGGAGAGGGATCCTAGCAGGTCTCATGAAGATGAAAGGTTCTACATGTCCCCCTGTAACAAATAACTACTGGGGGAGCTCAGGTGTTTGCACTGATAATCTCAAATTAAAATAATCCTGCTTGGGCAGGATTAGCAGCCACAAGAAAACAAATGACAAGATTTGGCAGGAGGGAGAGAGGGAAGGCTGCCTATTGAGCTGGACTTCATCCCACTATCATCCTGATCTAAGATCCTAGAGAGCTGGAAAAACAACAACGTAAAGGCTGGGCTCTGCTGGCTCTGACACCCATGAGTGAGAAACTCATGAGAAAAAAAAATATCATTCTGGTTCTCATCCAGGGTCCTTTTCTCCAGCCAAACCTCCACGAAGGAGAGGATGCTGCTGCTGTTAGCTGGATTCCTCAATGCCCCCACAGCTTCTCCAGCTCTGCTCAGTCCACTGAACACCAGAACTGTGAGATTCCACACCCTCCTCCTGATCTCCAGCTGCCTCCTGCATCCCAGTGCTGGCTCATCTCACCTGCTGGGGATGGCCCAGCAGCTTCTGGAGACCTTGGGACCCCCAGCTGCAGGTGGCTCCCTGTCAGCCCCACCCTGAGGAGACAGCCTGGGATTTCAGGGTGACTCTGGCTGACACAAACACACAGAATTTAATGTCACACCCTCACACAAACACAGGCTCCCATTTCACTGTGTGGCCTCCTGCAAACCCCAAACACCTCTGACACCTCCCTCCCCACAGGAACACCCAGAGCATACCTCGTGCATGGGTGCCCTCTGAGAGATTTACCACGGGCAGGGTTATAATGAGACACACACACATCTCAGCTTAATGTCCCAGTGCCACCCAGCAGGGGAATCTCACCAGCTCTGCAAAGCCCCCTGCACCACATTAGGGGAGAGTTAATTCACTGGAGGAAACTATAATCTGATTCCAGCCTTACAAGCCAACATTATTATTCTTTTCCTTTCTATTCTTTCATGCTTAAACTGATCCGCTGTCATCCTTTGTCTCTCTCCCTCTCCAGCCTGTATCACTTTCAGGGCAGCCTGTCTCCATTAGATTTTCCTGCTCCTAATATTCAATTTAATTTTAAAGCTTGTCCATGCTCCCTCCCTTTCCCCCTTCCCCTTCCCCTCCTGACCTGCAAATCCCCCACCCCTCCCCAATGACACAGCTTTCTTCCTGATTTCCTCCCTGTGATTTCTCCTCCCTTTCTTCATTATCAGCATGTCAGATTAGGATCTGACAAGAAAGTAGAATCGACTGTTCATCCAGGGCTTTACAGCATAAGCAGGATTAGTTACCCTGATCTAAAGGACATTTTCATTTTTCTGAAGCTGGAATACATCTGAAGATTCCCATCACCCAACCAAAGATGTGGGCTCCTGGCCTTTTCCACTGGGAAATGGGCAGTTCATCAAAAATTGCTCCTTGGTGCTCTAGGGCTCTCAGGGACATGGAGGGGGGAGAGGACAGAGGAAATGTGGGAGATGAAATCCCAAGGCTTGATGGATGCAGATACCTGGAGTGGGAGATGTTTGGACCTACAGCAGCCTCACCATGGATTTCTCTCATCCCAGGGGATATTTTGCTGTTCAAAATCACCCAAGGAGCAGCAGCAAACCCCAGCCCATGAACATTCCTGCTCCCTCCTGCCAAGGAAGGGATGTCACAGACCAACCCACCTCAATCACAGTGCAAAAGACCTGCTCCAGGTTTGAAGGAGTGAACTGATTAACATATTTTAATGATGAGGCTGATTTCCATGCCACAGCACAGATTTTCATGATGAGACCTACTGATCTCCAAACAGGATAACCAAGGTGAAGTAATGTTTTCCTCGTGGGCTGAGGGCACAGATACATCCCTGCTGTTCTGGCTCACACAGAGAATTCAGGGTGAAGAACCCCAGGGTACAAAAAATATGAGTGGGGACCAGCAAGATTTTGCCTTCCTGTGCAGAGTTTGCTTTCTGCTCTCATTTTGGCATCTGAGCTAGATCACCAAATACACATAATTAAGGGATATCTTCTCCCCTGTCACTCAGGGCTTCTCCCAGCACCCAGGGGTCTGGGCTGTCAAAGCAGGACACTGCTCCTGGCTGAAATCATTGGCAGAAGGTTCAAAGAAAAGTGTTGGTACACTCCAAGACAGAGGGAAAATAATTTGTTGCCCCATAACAAGGTATCCTCCTAATTTAAAGTCTGAAACATAGGATGTTAGATCTCTCCTGAGAGTTTTTGATTTTACATCAGCTGTTACAACTTCAGATGTTGGGGTTATCCTCATAAATGTCCGAGCCTTCCTTGTGTCTGGCTGAGTTCCTGGCCTCATTGACATTTATGGAAATGAGTCCCTCAGCCTAATTACACTTTGGAAGACAAGAGATTTCCTTTGCATTGAATATCTGTCTCATTCCTGTTGTCTGAGACAGAGAGAGCCATTCTCAGCCTGCCTCCCTCATTTTATGTGCATCCTCTTGGCTCTGCCCTTTCCCCCCCTTTCCAATACACCAAAGTGCAATTTCATTTGCTTTATTTGCAGAAGACATTTCTCAGGAAGTTAATCCTTCTTATTCCTTCCCCAAAGCCTCCCCTGTGTTCCACAGATGTGGTGACCTTCCAGGTAAATCATGGCTGCAGTGATTTATGTGATTGCCATGCCAGATGTTCTGTAATGTTCACCAATTCTTTCCATGTGCCATAAGGAAATGCCATAAGGATGTGGTATGAGGAAGGACTTGGTCAGTAAAAATATGGCATAAAATATGCAATGCAATATCTGGGTAATTTTTGGAATACAGCTGTCCATGGATCTGGGGCCTCTGCTGGGCTGACTGGGTCCCCTCTTGGTATAATATAGTTAAATGAGAGGTCAAAAAAAGCCAGTGAAAAGCCTATTTTAATTTTTTTCCATGATGTTTTATTCTGGGAGAGTATATTTTCCAGCTGCCTGAAGCAGTCCCTGGTGTTGCCAGAGTTATTGAGAGAATCTAATGGGTGAGGAACTCTGTGGAAGATGCTCTGAACTTCTTAGGGTAAGGATGGGTGAATATGGGACGTGGATGTGTGTTAAATATGTACAGAAAAGAGATGGCTTAAGCTGAAGGCTGAGCTAAACAGGCTATGAGACACTGCAGAGAGATCAAAGGGAGTTAAAAGTGAGTGGGAGAAGGGAAATGCAGGAGCAGGAGAGGGGAGCAGCATCAAAGGGGGGGCTCAGGTGAGAGTCTAAACCACACTGTTCACATGAAAGGGAAGTCTGCAGAAACTGTTATTGTTCATGTGATTTTCTCCCCATCAGAGCATAGAAGTGAGAAGCAGAGGAATATCTTCCCCATGTTACATTAAAATGCCTCTCATTTTCTGTCTGCAGCCACTAATTCCAAAATTATCAGGGGAGAAATTTCCAAAGCACCTTGGGCTGAAGTGCTTCTGTGAGACCAAATCTCCAAAGCTGCAGGGTGAGGATGGCTCTGCCACTCTCTCTGGTGGCCCTGGGACACGGAGTGCCCACTCTGAGCCAGCAGATCCCCCTGTGGAGGCCAATCACAGGCACGAGGTTTTAGCAGTTTGGGGTAACCAGAGGGAATTTCGTGACTCCCAGATGTGGCTGTTCCAGCCCTGGAAGTGTTCAAGGACAAGCTGGATGAGGCTTGGAGCAACCTGGGATAGTGGAAGTTTGCCCATGGTAGGGGGGTGGAACAAGATGACTTTTAGGATACCTCATCATGAAAAAAAAATTCCTTCCTCATGTCTAATCTGATATAACCTAGTGTAAAGTCTTATAATTTACTTTAAAACCCCAAAGCAAACCCATCTACCACTTAGAAACAAACAAACAAATAAACAAACAATAAACCCAACTCAACCCACAGCCCACAGGAGTGAGATCTATAAGTTTTATCTCTCCACTTCCTTACAAATCACTGACTTGGGCAGACCTGAAGAGCTGGGTGAATTTTGATTGACCTGACACCTGCACTTATGGATAAGAAGCTCCCAGAGCAGCTCAAGAGGAGATGAAACACTGCAAGCCCTATTTAAAGCAGTGGTTTTAAATTTAATTTCTTAGCTGGGGGAGTTGGGGGAGGGATAGAAGGCAACAGCTGTCTCATTATACCACAGAGGGTTCCTTAAGTGAAAACTGAATAGATTAGTCATGGAGAAAATTAAGACAAGGTCTTTAAGCCATCAATATCTCCCAATTTGAGTGCAGGAGGGAAGGGAGCCGGAATTTTACTTCAATCTCCATGTCTGGGGGTTCAAAGTTTATTTTTAAATGTGTCTCAAAGCCAGATGTGAAATATTTTCTTTGCCCCACTTTTAAAATTTTCCAATCTAGCAACGATGTTTTTCCATCAGTCCCAAGACCAGTGTGTGGGATTGGAGAAGCCTGCAGAAGTCTGCATTGCATTTTTAGTCAATTACTTGCATTTTCCTTCCAAGGAAAGTCAGGATCAGTTCTGCCTCCCACTAAGGGATTATATCATGGGCAGTGTCTGCAGCTACATCCCATCACTTCAGCAGAAAGACCTGCAGGTGTCAGGAGAGACACGACCATGGTTTTGGGGGTATTTTTGATGTTTTGGAGACTCCCCTGAGCATTTGCCTCTCACCACCAGCACTGGGAAAATGATCATTGAATGGGCAGTGCTTCTGACCACTGGTGTGAGGTGGTGGCTCTCATGTCCTCCAGGGACCCACAGGATGGTTAAGATTGGAAAGGAGCAGTGGGGTCATCAGCTCCAACCCCCTTTCCTCCTGCTGGCTGTGCTCCAGACTCCAGCCAGGTCCCCAACTCTTCCTTGTCCTCTTCCTGCTCCCCCTTGGCAGCTCCCCCAAGTATTTGACACTGCAAGATGAAATGTGGCAGAGAGAGACCCCCAAAGGGACCTTTGCCAACTGCCCCAAATAATTTGGCTGATTTTTGATGCCACCAATTGCCAGTTTGGGGTGATCAAGCAGCATTTACTGATGGAGAGGATGCTGTGTGAGCATGTCAAGAGCTCTGCTGAGGTTAAGCTGTCTCACATCTGCTGCTGCTCCCCTGACCCACGAGGGTCATTACACTGTCATAGGAGGAAATTAGGTTGGTTGGATGTGATTTGTTCCTTGGAAATTGAGGCTGGATGCTACTTATCCCCTTGCCATTTTCTAGGTGCTAAGAGACAGATTGCTTGACTCTTCACTCCAAGATTTTTCTGAAGCACTGAAGCCGGGCTGATTTGTCCCTAATCCCCCAGACTCTCCTTTTCCTTTACTCTCTTTCAGGAGGATGATGTATTTGCTAGGTGATAATAGCTTTACATTTCTACCAGACCTTTATGTTCAAATTGACAGAGGGTTGCTCTGCAGAGCTGAAGGTCCTTCCCGCGGGATGTGGGCAGATCATCATAGGAAGATTCTGTGATTTTAGTTGCCCCATCCTAGAGCTAAGTGGGGCAGCTCTGCCCTAAGCTGAAGGGCTCTGCCTGGTACAATTTCTCAGGAGAAGCCCTGGGAAACCCATTCCTTGTTTGCTTGTGTTTAAATGAAACCAACCTGTTATTAGGCAAAGCTGTTCCAAAAGACAGGCAAGGAAATAAACATGTGCTCAAACTCCTCTCCTTTTTTTTTTTTTTTTTGATTGTTGTTGTTGTCCAACCCAAGTATCATCTCTGTTGAGATTTTAATTCTTTTTTTTTCCTCCTTTAATAACGAGCCGCTGCATTGTTCTCTCCCTGCGCCCGCACTTTTGTGCTTCTGAAAACACAATTAGAGGATATAGAGTATTGCTAATTTAGTTTTGAAGGATGTATTGTGGGGAATTAAAAAATAAAGGCAAGGGGGGGACCTTGTGCTCGCCGCTATTGCTGCAAACAAAAGCGAGCAGGGTTCAGACAATTGCTGCCTGGGCTGGCTCTTGTTTCCTGCCTGAAGAGAATGAACAGGACACAGAACAAAGCCCGGGCTCAACATCCCATGGAGCACGCTCCGATGGCCAAAATGTAAGGGTTGCTGCATGTGAATAGCACGAAACAAAGGAGATTTTAATTGCAAACATTGATCATCCCCTTTGGTCTCTGGCACGGCTTCCCCACTTGGAAGACTTGCTTGCTGCAACTTGGCGAATGTTTTTCAGGGGGCCTCCATCATGTGATCTTGTCAAAAAGACAGAAAGTTGCTTTCTTTTTTCTCCCCCAAATAATAACAATCCAGCTTTTTTTTTATTATTTTTTCTTTTTTCCCCCCCTCTTTCTTTTTCTATTTTAAGGTTGCGGCAAAACCCTGTTAGCTGTGAGGCCGCCACATTTTCACTCTCATCTGAGCAAGCTGCAAGAAACCAGGACTCCTGTGACCTCGGGCTAAGGAACAAGGTGGTCTCTGACTGACTTTTTTCCCTGCTCATAAATTCTGTTTGGGTAGGTAAAGGTAGCAAAAGGTCTGTGTTGTGGCCTCGGCAGAGATCTGCTGGCTGGGAGCTCTCCTGGGAGGCCAGGAGAGAGATTACATCTGCCTCCTGCAAAACCTCTGCAAATATCAGGCTGCAGAGCAAAGGGAGCAGCCACAGCCTCCTGTCAGTACCTGGCCACGGAGGGGAATAAGGTGCAGGCAGTGAAGGTGGGGAGTGAGCAGTTGGGTCTGCCAAGCACACAGAGGCAGAAACAAAACAATCCAGGGGCAGCTTGATCCTTCACGCTTTGCACCCACAGTGCTAAGCTCCCCTTGTCCACACATCTGTGTTTTTCTGTTGGAGTGGGATAGCCCCTGCGTTGGTGTCTTGGGTTGCAATTCAGGATGTGGCCAGAAATGTGTGTTCTGTCCCCATCTGTCACAGCCGGGTGGGGCAGTGACCCTGATCTCCTGGCACACATTATCTGCTCAT
>JAOTQP010000870.1:2541530-2553484 GCA_026413545.1 Cichladusa arquata | reverse complement strand
TGATGTAATTTTATCAGTCATGCACTGGGACTCAATGGCCATTAACAGGAGATATCTCCTGGAGGGAGGATGGGCTGGGGAAAGATAAAGATGATTGCCCCAGCTGGTTTAACAGATGGTGATAGAATACACACTGCTGGTCACATCCTGTGTTGCAACCTCAGATGTGTGTCCAGCTGTGCTGGCTTCAGTGAGGAGAGGAAGGAACAGGTGGAGTGCCTGGTTTTTTGTCCCTGTGCTCATTGCAGACAGCACATGGGGAGATCAACATCACCCTGCTGCTGGGTTTTATCCTCTGGTTAAACCAGGGACTGTGTGCAGCTCAGAGAACCTCAGAAAGATCCTCACCTTGCATTTTATCAATCCCAGCCTGGGATTCCACAAACCCCTTTTAAATGTGGGATATCTTCCATGTTTTTTTCTCAATTTCCCAATGCTCTGACACTGCTTGTTCTCCTCCCTTAGTCCCCCTGGCCCATGACAGATTAAACCTGTTGCTTCAAACACAAGTTCTAGGAAACAAACATCAGGCAAACAGAAATCTACAATTTTTCTGTGCAGGTAAATAGTTCAAACATAAAACAAATTTTTATTTTGCACTGTGAAAACAGTAAGCCATTAATGTGCTCCTCAGAGAGAGAAAAGGAGATATTTTCCACCCTGAACATCCCAGAACTCACCAGGGATGTGACACAGGCTGCCCTGGCCCAGGAAGGACCTGAGAAACCATTTTAATGTCACATTCATTGGAAGCCCGCTGGAGTCATGAGTACTTTTGACTCCCATGAATTGGTGTTTGCTGATGCAAAACCCAATTGTGGGGAAAAGCTTTGACATCCCCTGAGAGCACAAGACCTTCATCTTGGGCTGAGTGCTCCTGCCAGTCTGGCTGCTTCTGTAAATCAGCAGGTGGAGAGGGTGCAGTTCAACTGCTCAAACACAGACTCCTATTTGAGTTTTCCTAGAGCATCCCCAATGCTCCTGCAGAGAATCAGGGATTCTGGTCTCACATCACAGGTTAGTCCCATATGAGAATCTCAGACCCCATAAGGCTTTGAAGGGTTGAGCCTGGTTTCTGCTGGTACCTCAGTTTCCCTTCAACAAACCTCTGTGCTCCCTCCCAGCTTTCCTCCTGTATCTGCTCACCTGTCCAGGCTCTGAGCTTCCCCTCGTGTGGGTACATTCCAGCAGAGTGTTCAGGCACTTGAACAGAGGGAAAACAGATCCTGCAAGTGGGATCCATCTCCACAGGCACTGTGAGTTTAGATACAGATTTCAGATACATATTTCAGGAACCTGGTCAAGTGGAAGGTGTCACTGCCTTGGCAGGGGGGTCCTGAAAGGTGTTTAAGATCCCTTCCAACCCAAACCATTCTCTGATTCTTTGGTATTTCTCTATCCCACATTAAAACCAGTCTAGCAAGTGTAGCTGGCTGACCCAGCCATACAATTCAGCCTCCTATTTACTGTCCTTGAAAAGTTATATATATATATTTATTTTTTTTTCCCTCTGAAGAGCTCCAAATTCTGCCTGCCAGGGGGATGTGAATGCTGTCTGTGAGCTCCTGGTACACCTCCTGTGGTCTCTCCCTGCTGCAGCACCATGCTAACACTCTTCATGGTACATCCACAGGGTCACAGCCTCCAGCCTGCTGGATATAAAGCCCCATCCCTGCTCTTTGAACTGCTGGAATATCAGCAGAATGCAAATCCCAACTGTTGGAGGGTGCAGTCTCTAGAGGGAGACATGGTCATACCAATTTCAACCAGGCATTTCCTTCTGGGGACCTGAGGATTTTGGAGCACCAGGGACCACCCTGCACCCCCCAATGTCAAATTTGCACCTGATCTCCATCACCTGCAGGTGAAAAATTTTGGATAATTGTGAAAAATGGCAATTCCTTGGACAATAAAATCCACTCAGAAAAGAATATTTTCTTTCTCTTTCCCCTTTCTGCAGAGAAATGCACCCCCCACTCTGGGAAAGTGCTCCTTAAACACAAGAGTAATTTTTCCTATAGAGACATCCTGAGTGATTTTCTTATCAATCTCACACCTGAGTGTTGATGTCACCTGTCCTGATCTGTGCTGCTGTCTCCAATCTGCTGTCAGAACACAAGGAGGCACTGAAGCAGAAGGTGCAAGGCCCAGGATTGATGGAATTGTCAGGTGAGCTGAGTCGGATGCCAGGCAATCAGAAACCTCAGCTGTGCCTGTAGCCTGGCTTTGTGGTGACGTTCTGGCACTGGAAAATCACATTAAATGTTGCAATGATGGGGTTTCAGTCTGTCTGCTGTGGTAGATGTCATGTCAGGGGGGTTTTGTGATGCAGCTGGATGATTCTGTGAGCTGCAACTTCCAGTGGCTGCATCAGATTTGCATCTCAGAGCCACAGGAATCCAGCTGTGCAGTGACAGCACATCTTGCTTTCTGCAGGGCTTAGCACAGTTTCGTCCCTTCCTCTGGAATTTTGCTGCTTCTGGGAAGGAAAGTTTCATCCATCTCCAGTTAGAGTAGCAAAACAGAAAATTTTATGCTTTACTTAGGGATAGAAGCTCTAGTAACAAAAACTGGATTGGTTGACTTTCAGAGGACTTTGGGGAACATACAGATTAAAAAAAAAAAAAAAAAAAGGAGAAAATACAGCCATTGTTGAAGGCAAATATTTCTGTCAACTCCTACAAAAGCATCATTTTAGGGGTAAATGGTGCTGCTGAATGTCCAGTCTGTGGTTTGCACTTGCCAGGGGTGTGGGAGGACAGAAGTTCAGACCCTGATATCCTTCTGCAACCACAATTCCTACCAACAATCCCCTGGATTTACCAGGTCAGGATTTATCTTCTCTCTCCCTCTGCTGATGTTCTAACCTGAGATGGATACTGGACTTCTTTAGACCTTGGGACATCCAAGCAGGAGAAATTTCTCTCTACAAGATTGATGCCATTGACTTTTTATCTCATGGGAGGAGCTGTGAGATGGTTTTCTCACCCTGTCCTGTATTGAAAGACTGTTTTTGTAAGACTCCATAACAGGCACCTGCGAGGTACTTCTGCCTTGACTTTTAAATACAATGGCAATAAAACAACTCTGTACCCCCCTGGATGGATAAAAGCACTAGAAAAGAGCTATAATGAAGGTAGAGCCCAAGTAAAAGATTATGCAGTCCAGACATAGGGTGTGATGTAATGAAAAACACTGGAAAAGAGCCAGAGAAAAGTGCCCTGTGCATCCCCTGCTCCTGTGCAATGTGCAGAAGGACCCTTAATGACCACAGTGGTTGGGTCTGTGTCTTACATCTCATTTGAAAGGCCATCTCATGCAATTAGCCACTTATTACTGGCGGTTAATTGACATCCAAGAGACACCAGGATTATAGCTGGAGCTAAAAGTCAATTAATGGCCCCTTGCTCTGCTCCAGCCGTGTTAAAGTGCAGGAACAGCCACAATCCCAGGGATGAGATGTGTCCCAGCTCCCTCCCCTTCCCTCCCTCCCTGGCAGAATCAATCATTATGGTGGATGCTAAATGGCTGTGGTTTCCCATCATGGACAGATCTCCTCTTGACTTACAAAGGGTTTCTCCCTCCAGCAGAGACCTCTTGCTTCAGTCCCAAGAGCAACTCGTGGCTGGAGCCAGCAGAAGGGTCAGCTGGGAATCAGGCACTTCAGTCCTCAGGTTTTCCAGCTTCAAGGGTTGCACTGGAGCTCTCCTGGCACTCAGTCTGGAGGGGAAAATGACATGAGAGACCCATGGAGGCACTTGGGTTTGGGACAACTGGGATGCACTCATCAGTTCATGGGTTCTCAGGTGGCTTGTGAGGGGTAAAACTCATTGCAAAAGCTCTCTCAGACTAAAGGTTGAACTGTGCCCTTTCCTGCCACTCACTTCCAAACTTGCTAGAGCTCCACTTCGCTTTGCCAGCAGCAGAAACTGCTCAGATTCAGAGAAGAAATGGTTAAGAGTCAGGAGAGGGTGTACAAGTCAACATAGACATGAATTTACAGAGGAGTTTCCTCAGATTTGTCATAAACACACAGATTCTTGTTTTCCCTTTACAATCAAATTTCCCTTCAACAATTCACACCAAAGTCTGACCATGGCCCGTGTAAAGTTCTGATCAGTTTTGAGCAGGATATTCTCTGGCTCAGTCCTGCATCCCAGATATTGCAAAGCCTCTGACAGAGAAGTCCACCAGATTTTGGGTTTTTGTCTGGGGACAGGGCAGAGAAACAATCCTGGTTAGGTCCTCACTAGAATAACTCAGGTTTCCTGGCACCAGCTGGGACTGGAGAGCTCTGGTTTAGCAAGGAGAGCCCAGACAGCCTCCACTGGCTGTGCTGGGTTTCCTTAGGCATAATCACTCTCTGCCATGTGAGACTCCCAGCTCACCCCACAGGACCAGCAGACACAACACTGGAACCACTGGGGACCTGAGCCCTTCAGAAACAAAGGCTGAAGGTAAATGGGACATTTCTGGGTGTCCCAGATGACAAAGACATTTGACTCACAGGGAGATACTTGTAAGCAGACACCTAATTCAGATGCCTGGATCAGTGAGGTGAGTCCTCTCCTTCCTTTAGGGAATGGGAGGAGCTGCTGGCATTCAGAGGTGGCTGTTTCCAGGTAATTTGAGCTCTCCAGAACAATACAGGAATGGCCAATAGCTTGGAATGCTGAACTTTTTCCCCCAGGATCATGTCACGGGCAGCAGAGGCAAATACAAGCCCAGGCCACATCAGAGTCACCATTCTCCAAGTGGTTTATGAGTCACTATTCCATTATATCTCCTGAAGTCTAAACAGCCTCACTTTTCCTCCTTAGGGTAAATTGTATTAAAAGCCAACAGCCTTTTTGTCCACATCATACTAAAACTGATGTACTTTGAGTGTTCTCACCTGCCCTGGACCTTCCCCACTCTGCACCTGTAGCTCAGAGGCAGACCTGTCACCACTCTGTAGGACCAGGGAGAGGGTCAAACCCACTCCATTTCGAAATGAGATGACTTTTCCCACTTCTCTGCTGCTTGTGATGCCTCCACAGCAATTTCTATTCCAGTTGCACTCTTGCAGTTGAAATAATTTGGTCACCAGGTGTTCAAAAGCTGTCATTCTCCTGTTCTTCAAGGTCTTTCTCTCCATCAAGAGTCACATGCCTGGAGTCCCTGCTGCTGTGACTCTGGCCACAGCAAGGACACAAACTGTGCTCCCTATTTTTGTCCTGAAAAGGTAAATGAAGATAAACAAATCAATAAACAGTGGCAGCTGGTGAGCTGCCTTCACCCTGAAGATGCAGTTGTGTCTGTGTGTCATTAAAAACACATCAAAATGCAAACAACATGAGTGAAGAAATCCAACAGAAGCCGAAATAAAAGCACCAAGCCTTTGGTTTGCACCTTTTCCACTGGGGAAGCCACCATGCAGATTGATGGCATTTTAAATTGGGTTGGTCATGGATGAAGAAGAATTTTAAATGGGATCAATTTGTTTTCTTCTTCTGAAAGACAGTGTCTGCTCCTAGAACAACTTGTCTGGTGAAGAAGAAAAATAAACTCAGCATGAGATTTCTCTTTATGAATAAAATTCTTGGAATGAGAGGAAGAGATGAGCTTGGGAATCTGGGTTGTGTGTGTTTTTACCTCTTTTTATTTTACTACAGGGCATGAACCATCACTTCTGCATTAGGTCTGTACAGGACCTGATACAATGAAGAGCCAACAAATCTGCAAAAACACAGAGAAAACTATGAGTTTGCTTAATTGTCACAGAATCAAAGGATGGTTTGGGTTGGAAGAGATGTTAAAGATCACCCAGTTCTTTATCATAGACACCTTCCACTAGACCAGACTGCTCAAATTCTGACAAATTCTGGCAGTTCTTTACAAGGTGAGGGTGGTTTGGTTGGTGTCAGCTGTCTCTGTCCATCAGCTCTTTATCTGTGGTGGGTTTCCCCAGGGAGGGGCAGGGCTGGGAACAGAGTGGCTGCAGCTCCACAGGCTTGGGTGCCACTTCATTTTCCTGCTCCAGACAGCCCACACTGCCACAGCCATCAGCAATGTGTTATGAATTAATTATTGTCATCTCTCCTGCAGACATCCCCAAGCATTTGAAAGGGCTGTCATCAAAAAAAAACAAAAAAAACCCCAAAACTTGTTCCGGGTTCTGCTGGTGTGAATGGAGAGACAGCTGCTTTGTCGTTCCTACTTGTGCATCCAGCTAATGAGAACTGCCCTAAAAATGTTGGGAATTAAATAATAATTAGATAATTTCATAGTTCAAAACATTTTTAGCTTTGTTTTCTTTCAAAAATAAGTATATTCCTTTTCAAAGAGCCACGGTCAGAGGGCCCTTTTTGTTTGCCAACACATTCATGGAGAGGAGAGCAGGAGATTTATCCAAGTGTTGTCAGAGTTTTAAAGGACTTAAAATATAAGTCCTTTACATGCTAGTGAAGAAACTGGAGTTACTCCTATTTTAGGCCAGCCTAGCTATGAGCACAGCTTTTCTGCCGGAGATTTGAAGAGGGCAGGTTTTGCTGGCTTATCTCCATGGGAGGGTTCCTGAATTTTGGAGAGGCTGCCTGGTCACATACTGACCATGGCAGGCAGTGATTTGGATTTAGATCTTTTTCCTCCCAGTGCTGCCTGTGGAACTTGGCTGTGTTTTGTGTTGGTTCCCCTGGGATGGATTTTTCTCTGAGGATGAATGCATTACAGATGGGCTGTGGCACGACAGAAAACACAGACAAAACTCTGTTGGAGGTAAAAACCCAGCTTCAGTGTGAAATGTTGCTTCCAAAATTTAAGGGTTTAGCAATAATTTCACTCTGAAAGACTGCAGTCACCACTCCCAGTTCTCCCAGTTCACCCAGTTTCCCAGTGCAGAGGCTCTGCTGGGCTCTGAATGAAGCCAAGACCCAGCTGGGAGCTCTCAGTCCCCTCTTCCCCAGCATTTCCTTGTCTGGGAGGGTCACTTAAACCTGCCATGACTTCCTGGTGAATTATCTCATCATTCCAAACAATCCTACTTGCCTGATGGGGCTGCCTCACAAACAGCCCCCCATGGGCTATTTCCCCATCTCTGGCTCTTCCATGCATCCTCTCCTAATGACAAGCACTGCATTTGGAGCCTGCTTTCCCAGCAGCCTGATGGATGCCATGTGTGGATTGATTTCCAGCTGGAGTCACATCCTCCTCCTCCTCCTCCTCCTCACCACATGAGAGGATTGCACTGCTGTCCACTGACACCTCAGCTTGCTTCTCTTCCCTCTGATACTGGACATTGCACCACCCTTAAGTGTTGATGGGTCATGGCCCAGCTCCTCTGTTTGGCTAATTCTGCACCTCTGCAATCTTATTTACAATTTAAATCTTATAATACTAATTGGTAATTAATAGCCACATCTATTCCAGCACATGCAATGTCCAGGCTCTGCTCTTCTTGCTGCTGGTACAGCCTGGTTTCTGTGCCAGGATTGATCTATTTTATCCTTGATAACATGTTCCCCACCTGTATTACCCTGGAACACCTCTCTATTCAATGCCCAGGGCTGGGCTATTCAGCATCAGTCAAAAATCAGGAAAATGCCAACAGTGAAAGGATGGGGCTGTGCTCAATTGCTACACAAATAAATCCCAACCCATTCTCACTGCTGCTGAAACGCTCAGGAATGGCCTGGTGGGAATCTAACTCCCAGGAAGGCTCCTGAGATTGGGCTCAGCAGCAGGAGCTGTGTCCAGCCAGGGAACAGCTCACTCTGGACATGTTCTTATCACCACCAGGACGTGCCCATACTCAGGAGACTGCTGCAGCTCCAGGCTGGCAGGGACAGACATGCACGTGCTTGATTGAAATGAATCAGTTCCTCAGCCAAAGCAGCACAGGTCAGCTTTTTTGTTTTGTTTTTTGTTTGTTGTTTTTTTTTTTTTTTTTTTTTTTTTGGCAGTTTATGCCAAGATTCCTGCTGTTGAAGATGGACTGACATTTTGCAATTTAAAGAACATGGAAAAACCCAGTTTCAGGCTCACAGGATAGAAAATACCTGCATGCTTGGGATCTGTAGCAGCACCAGAGGGGGTGGAGGCACATACACATTATGTCTACAAGTGTGCAGGCTTTCTAATTAACTCTTTGGAGGGGTCCCTGAGAGGCACAAAATCCCCCTTCAATAATGGAACTTATTCAATATTTAATTGGATGCTAATAATTAAAATATACCTCCTTTCAGCCCAAACCTACCAAGCTGCCACCGTAATTATCGCTGATTGCTTCATTTCCACGGCCCTTGCTCTGTGAGAAGCAGCACTGAGGGTGTGAAACATGGCAGCTCTGCTCAATTCCTGGGGGAAGATGCCTTTGCAGCTCATGGGAACAGGCATCCATCACTTCTTCCCGACTTTTCCAGCCTTTTCTCTACACCTGTATGCAAATAACTGATGTGAAGGATCAGGGAGAGCTGATGGCACAAAGAGAAGAGCAGCCACACCTGCTGCTGCTGGAACCTTCACCTAACAGAGTATGAGCTCAGGGAACTTTGTTGGTGTTGTTTTTTCCTCTGTCTGCTTGGTTTTGTTTTGGTTTAGCAGCAATTGGAGAGATTCTTTAGGGCATTTTCAGATCAACATCTGTAATGAGCCCAGGTTCAGACTTACCAGACCACTGAGCTGAATAAATCAAATACTATTCCCAAGGTGGAAGCCAAACAGGGAAATTTTCTGCCCAGGTCTTGCTATGGACATTTTGTGAAAGGTGTGAAACATTCAGAAGGAGGAAACAGAAAGATTCAAGATGTGAAAACTCAGAGCCTGGGCATTCTGGTAAAATCAGTGAGAGCTGGATTAGCCTTGCAGCTGTTTGTCTGAGAGAGATGGAATGGTGTGCTGCTGATATTATTATTATTATTATTATTATTATTATTATTATTATTATTCCCATCATCATTATTAATGTCCCACTTGAACTTAATGTAATTTTTAGTTAAAGGAAATCCAAGGAAATGTGCTGGTCCATTAGTTCACTGTCTCCAGGATGACCCCAGGGATCAATAACAGAAGAATTCACTGCACCTTAGCAGACAGGACTCTTTAATCTGACCAAGCCTGAGGGAATTTTCCCCCCTTTTTCTGCCAATGTTATCTTAGTGCAAAGGTTACAAGAACTCTTAAACTGGCAAATTATTGCCTGTGAAGATACATGAGTTTACTGCCTAGGAAAAAGAAGTGCCATGTGCTTAACTTCCCAAAGACTGTGCCCAGCCTGCTGATTTTTATGGATTTTCCTGCAATCTCAGAGAGAATTTGAACTGTTCCTGCTTTGCCATAGCCCTGCTGGGCTTAGGTTCCCTTCCTCCCAGGAGTTCCTCTGACACTTCTTACAGTCCCTTGGGAACAACCTTACCCAGCTCCCTGAACTGGAGGGTGTGTTGCTGGTTTACAACGACTCCTCAAAGCCAGGAGCTGTGCACAGTGCCCTGCAAATCTGGCATTGGGACAGCACACCTGCAGCTGAGATCAGAGATGGTTTTTGTTTCATCCAATCTGTCCTCAAGAGTTTACAATTTCTATCCTCAGATCACCAGGGAACGAGCTCCTGGATCAGCACTGGATTGGCATTAGAGGGAAACAGGGAATTGTCACAGAAATGGGCTGTGAAGATGTGTTTTCCCTATTTTCTTCCTTGGCATGGACAGCAGGTATGTCATTAAAGCTCCCTGTCCTGCTCCAGACTCAGATATTTCCCAGACCTTTATGCACACAGAAATACCTGCTCTGCATCTGCTGGGCTGTGGCTCCAGTGAGCTTTCAAGAGGAGTTCCTCTATCAGGTCATGTCAAATCATGGAATAAAGGATGGTGTTGGCAGAAGCCTTCACAGGGGACTGGGTAGATCTACCAACATGGTTTTACATCCTTCCATTTATCATAAGGCAGGACAAACCTCTCTGGAGTGCTGGGAATAACCCAAATGACATTCACTGCCATGACTCTTCCTCCTGGACCCTCCAGCTGTGAGGAACAGCTTTCCCCTCTGCAGAGCTGCCACTTTGCCTCCTCACACTCACCCTTCATGATTTTTTGGTGGGTGAAACCTTGTGCTCCTCTTGTCCTGCATATCTGCATTTTTATGTCATCTCTCAGCCAGAAATCATCTCACACTGACCATCTGCCAAGCTCTGTGTGCACACCCTGCTTTGGCTTTTTCATGCACACAGGAGCAACTTTGCACAGAGAGGCTCTGGGACCCACCTAAGTTAATTTGAGAGAGAAAAATCTGGTTTGCAGTTTCTTTCTTCCCTTCTTTTCCCTCTTCATTTGCCCTTGACTTGCTCAGCTCCTCCGTCACCAGTTTGCTGTCTGGCCAGGGCACGCTGCCAGGAATCACTTGCCAGCCCTGAATAATAAATACCAGCTAAGTGATGGACTAATGCCAGGGTGAGCTGCTCAGAAATATTCCCCCTAGGTCCCAGATCAATAACACTTAGCTCTTGTTCTGTGATGGAAGACAAGCAAAAAAACCACATCATCTCCCCAGGAGCACAGGAGGAGCCTGCAAAGAAACCCATTTACCCCTCCTCAGGTCCCCAGGCGTCCACACATGCTTTAAAGCCAGAGCTCAGGTGTGAGTTTCTGTCTAGAAATGCTTAGCTGGGACATGATCAGCCTGGGTTGTGGGGGAAAGATGCCAGAGGAGAAATAGAAATTTGTTGGAATGAGTGGCTTATCTCCATCAACACGACCAGGGCAACAGAGTGGTTGGTCATGAGCACCTTGGATGCATCCAAAACTTCCAGAGGTTCTCAGAGGGCTGGGATGTGGTCAAAAAAAATGGGAGAACATCCCTTTGGTTCAGCAGCTTCAGTCAAGAAATGGGTTTATGTGAGTTATCAGAGTTGGCACCATTCAGCATCCTGAGTTCTCCTGACCCTGTGAATCAGGGCATGGCACTCCAAACTGAGGCTCTGCCAGTGACAGAATTAATATGGATTTATAATAATAACACAGCAGCCTTCCCAAAAGAGGCTTTAGCACCTTGGCTGTGTGGTTTTCTCCTCCTCTTCCACAAGTGCAACATCTTCTTCCGACCATGGGTCTCTCTGCTTCTGCATTTTTGATGAAGCCAGCCTCACAGAGCTCCTCAGCACTGACTGAGAGTTTAATATGCCAGGCAGATCTCTGAATCTGATGGCTTTTAAATTACTCAAGTGCTGGGAAATAATACATTGCTCTTCCTGACAGGTTAATTGGAAAAGTCCCTGTTCCCCAGTCAGTGTGAGAAGCTGCTGGAAGCCCCTGGGGTGAGGGATGGAAGTTGGGCAGTGACAGGAGGAGTGTGGCAGCCCAGCCCAAAATCAGAGTTTTAGGTTTTAGCACTATAATTCTCCTTTCCAGAGGGAGCATGAAGTTCTTCTAGTCCCTCTCCATAGTCTTGAGAAGACTTGTGTCCCACAGGGGAGATAAATCTTTCTCCTCTTCTGTGCTGGTTCAAGGTTTAAATCACTTTGGTGCTGGCTGAAATTGCATCAGGGCCCAAACTCATGTTCAAGGGAGTTCAAGGGGAATATTGGGATGCAGAGCAACAGTCTCTCCAGGGATTCCTCACTTCTGGGGCAGGAACTGGAAGCCTGTGGGAGATATCCACAAAAGGGGTGTGGTTATCAGTCACAGACTGAGGTGTTCAAGAGGTGAATTTACAAACATTCTTCAAGTATGCAAACCCAGTCACCCAAATTCTAATTTGTGCCCCAGGAATACTGGAGATCTGGAGTCAGAAAGCAGGACCCCTTGATGCTCAGTGCTCTGTCTAAATAAGATAAGCCCTCTCCACATGCAGCATCTGATGGGAAAGGCTGATTCTTTCTGTGGAGCCATGTTCAGTTGCCTAGAAAAAGATTCTATTCTATTCTATTCTATTCTATTCTATTCTATTCTATTCTATTCTATTCTATTCTATTCTATTCTATT
>JAOTQP010000870.1:2517364-2532443 GCA_026413545.1 Cichladusa arquata | reverse complement strand
ACTGCTGCCAACACCCTGACTGACTGACGGGTGTCAGCTTGGATTCTGACTCTGGCAGTGTTTGGGATTGTTCTTTGCAATGCTGTATTTCTATTTTAATTTTCCTAGTAAAGAACTGTTATTCCTAATTCCCATATCTTTGCCTGAGAGCCCCGTAATTTCAAAATGATAATAATTTGGAGGGGAAGGGGTTTACATTCTCCATTTCAAAGAGAAGCTTCTGCCTTTATTGGCAGATACCTGTCCTTCAAACTGGGACACCTGTGACCACCAGTGTCCCATGAATAGGGGTTTGTGCCTGATGTCAGCACTGGGGACACCTCCATGGCCACAGCCCAGTGAACCCCAGCCCTGGGTGGGGACAGGGGGATGGACAAACCAAGAGTGAGAAGAAACCCATGGTCATGACACCCCTGCCAAAAAAAACCCTCAGGGTGGTGATGGCTTTTAATCCCCTCTCCTCATTCTCCATGGAGAAACAATGGATTTGTCCCCTTTGGGATGAAGAGGAACACTGGCAGGGTAAGCAGGACACCAGAGCTGGGGGATGGACACTGGGAAGGCAGGAATGTCTCTGTACAGCACTTTTAACAGCATCATTAATGAAATTTTATTGTACTAATTGGATAACTTGAACTATTAGACTGTTAAAACACTTATTGGTTTAGGAATAAATTTTTAGCTCGGATAGATGGTCTTCCCTTTGTCCCATAACAGGATTTTGACAGCATTGCTAAGCCCTTTTATCACTCTCAGAGAGAAACGTGCCCTGCTGGTGCTCAGAGCATCTCGTCTGGAGACAGAGCTGTCGAAACCAGGGCAGACAAATCTCATTCTGGAAGTGCCCATCTCTCTCCCCTGATTATAAAGAGCATCCAGACAGCTGCCTCAGAGGGTGATGCTTGCACTGAAATAGGAGAGGGTAGGTGAGATAAATCCCTGGCTGGGTGAATAAATTTTCAATTTGACTTCAGCAGAGATGTGAGGAAGGCTCTGGGAAGCCTTCCCTGATGGAAGTGTCATTAAATCCAGCATGTTGGAGTGCAGATAGTCCCTGCTCCTCATTGCTCCCCTGACCCCAAACACCACAGAAAATATCTGTGTTCACCTTAGGGGCCTCTGATGGCAGCCTAAAAATAGCCACCCATGTTTTTAGGAAAGAGAAACAAGCTGGAGAGAGATTTTAAGATTTAATTTCCTCTATTGAAGAAATCCAGATCCATCTGCCACGCCCCTGATGGAATAAATCAATAACATGATTCTTCTGCTTTTGGGGGGATCCCTCTTCTGTGAGTTTTTTAAGAAAGAAAGGTCTAAAATCTGGCTTTCTTTTTCCTTTTTGTTTTCCTGGAAATTTCTGTGAAATGAGTGGATCATTTGTCAAAAACAGCTATCCCTCCTCACCAGACACACCCTGTCTTCATGCTCACAACCAGCCAAAGACTCTGGAAAATATCAGGAAAGGTGTTTTAGAGGGTAAAAGAAGGCATGTAAAATAGGAGATAATAAAGTGAATCACAGATTTTATTCTGAGTATTACAGAGAAGTTGAAGCCTCTTCCCAAATTAGTAGAGCAATGTTAAAATAAAAAAACTAAACACTGAGTTTGGTTTCTCCATAACTAAAACGTGGGAGATGCTGTGCCAGGATGTCAAGAACACCATGAATTTAGGTCTCAGAGGAGGATTAGGCTGTGAAGGAGATAAAGAGTGGGAATTTCTGTAGGCTGGACAGGCATGAGGGGCAGAACCATCACTGCTCCAAGTGGGTTGAGGGAAAAACCTTTTGGTTGGGAAATTCTTCCTCCTTGAGACATCTTGGGCTGCCTTTGAAAGCAGCTGGAGGGTGCAGCTATTGCATGTAGATATAACTTCAATATCAACCACTCTGAGAAGCCCCCTAGCTTGGCAAATTTTACATTCCTCAAATATTCCCAATAGCTGTTATTGTAAAGGGCAAGCAAGAAAAGGAGGCACGTTCACAGATCGATGCCGTAGAAAGAAATCCTGCAGAATTAGCAGAAAGAGAAAAGGGAGTTTCCATGACAACCACCTTCAACCAGCACCACCAGTGAGTGCAGGGTGTGCAAATACAGAGAGAAGAGGTAGTTTGGGGTGCAGCCCCCTGGGTGTGTTTGGGGGATTGGGCATCTCCCTTGAGGGAGGACCAGGAGAGCTCCCAGAGAACAAAACAGTCTGACAAGGGAAGGTCTGAGCAGCTCCTGGGAGCTGAGGTGACTTGGAGAACCTGGATTTGTGCCTGGTGAGGCTCAGCAGGACAGAGTGTGGGGCTGTGATGCTCTGGTGCAGAGGATATGGAGAAATCCATGGGGAAAGCTCTAAATTCTGCACCACGCTGGGTGATCCCCACATTCAGCACCCCAAGGAACCTGTCCCAGCACTCATCCTGCACCCAGCACAGTGATCCCAGCCAGATCCAGCCCTAAAAATGCCCAAACAGCTTCCATGGCCAAGTGGCCACCCAGTGACCACCCCAAAGGGGCTGATGTTAAACTCCTGCCTTCTCTCTGGGAACAGGCTGCATAACCTCAGCCTCTTGATGAGCACTATCCAAAGGGATTTCCATCAAAATAATTCCCAGGGGTTAATAAATAGACAGCAATACCTGCAGGGTTGGAGTCAATAATTTCCAGTGTGTTGTTCCAATGTCATTGTTTTACTGCCACATAAACACATATATTAGAGGGGGGGGAGAATCGGCAGCTGTAAGTAATACAGAGAGGTTTGTATAAAAATGAATTATGCAAATATGATCTCCCTTTCCTTGTGAGCACAATAATAAAAATGTAAAATAAATCTTAATAGCGTGTCTCGGACTTAAAATGCTAAGGGGTAAAAGGGGACGGGGGGAGGGTCAATGCTTGTTGTTTATTATTGAATTCAGTGCTGAATCCAACATGCCTAATGTTCTTGGAGAAATTGAAACATCTAATGTCAAATAAGATCTCCATGGTCTAATTCTTCATTCAGAGCCCTGGGGATAATGTATCCGACGTGACAATCCAATAAGCTTTCACATCTTCATCCATTTGTTTTCAGGGAGCCCTCACACCTCTGCATAAAAAGTAAAAAATATCTTTAAAAAGTCATTATTTCTTACATTGTAATAAATTTCACCAGAGAAATAGGCGTAATTTAAGAAAGGGGAGGGATAAAAAAGGGAAGGGAGGCTGGGTGACAGATTGTCCACAATTTTAACGTGCAGGATTCAAACTATCATCTATCTATCTGTCTGTCTATCTCCATATCTGTCCATCTGTCTATCCAGCTATCCATCTTTATTACCCTGGTGAATTCCATCCCATCTCGAGTGAGGGTTGTAGGACTGCATCTTTGCAGGCGAAATTTCCCCTGATCAATCACTGCCTCTCCTCAGCTCCGAGGTTTGGCCCCGAGGGCCTGAGCCAAAACGAAAAGACAGAGGAGCAAAGGCAGCAATTCCTGCTGTGGGCAGTGCAGTCCCACCATGGAATCAGCAGGAGAACCCTGGCCCCTCTCTCTCCAGGAATCATTAGATTATCCAGAGGCACAGTGGGTGCATCCCTTGGAGGGAACAATCCCAGAGTGGCAGGGAAGCAACAGCCTGGGGTAAAAGGGAGGCAGCAGGGAAATTGGGCTGATCTGAGTTGAATATCCCCTGTTTGGTATGAAATTATCCAGATGAAGAAGGGTTTGTGGGAGGGACTGGGAGCAGGATGCTGGTGCAGAGACATCTGCTGACCCTAATCTAGGATCTGCCCTGAGTATCAGGCTCCTTTCAACTCTCCCAGCCAGGCACAGGATGCAGAACACGAAGGCAGAAATAGTTTTGAGAGACTTGCAAAAACTCCTTTATTCTCTGATGAGGTATTGCGTCACATTTGGTGACAGCAGCATCCCAGGGCTCCGATGGCAGCCTGCTTTCCCAGATGGGAATGAATGTCAATGACTGGCGAAAGCAGCAGAGATCTGAGCAGAACCTGAGCCTCCCTTGGGAGTGGCATTTGGTGCTGTCCCACGGAGCCGAGATCAGCCCTATTCATCTATTTTCCTGCCGCGGATTTTTGCCACTTTTGCGGCTGTAATTTGCATTATTATCTGCCAGGTAGGAGTCGGGACTGCAGGGTTCTGCTGCCGGCTTTATCTGCATTCCCTGCTAATGGAGAGGACGGGAAATTAGAGGAGGACCTCTCATCTGTCACAGTGCTTTAAGGCTGGGACTAAGCTCTGCTATCAGAGCTGCTCCACAGCAGCACAGACACATCAAGGTAAACAGCAGCTGCTCTGTTGCCTTTGGCCAGCACGCAGATCAGTCTGTTCTTGGCACATTAACAAAGTGTTAATTGTTCTTTTCAGATGTGCTTTCCCTGCCAAACGCAGGAGTAATCCTGACACTGCCTGGCATCCTAGGTTTTGGGGCTTAGGTCAGGCTGGAGCAGGGGTTGTGGAACAGTGAGCCAGCATTAGGCTTTCATTTGGAAATCCAAAGCTCTGCAAAGCCCCAGGGCTCAGGGATGGTGTAGCCAGCTTTGAAGCAGAGGTGAGGCTTACTGAGAAGTTTATTAAAAAATGAAGAAGTTGAGAATGAACCCGTGGCCTCTGGTCTGCAGTGGATCTGGCCAGAGATTTCAAACAGAGGCTTCGGATAAATGAAAAGAAAAGACAGTTTGTATAAAATGAGGTAGAATAGGATCATGTTTTCAGTCAATTTCATTTGCAGCAGCAATGGGAGTAAATTCCAGACTTTCCTGAGGCTCAGTCCAGGACAAATCTGTGGCCAAAGTCCAGGAAGGCATCGTGGGCTAAAGTTCAACTTTCACAAGGAAACCAAGATTTCTTTCTCAGGCCTTAAATGGGGTTTCAAACAGGTCCCAGAGCATCATGTGCTCCCTGCAGCACCCCGAGTCAGTGGTTATCACATTTAGAGATAAGTTCTGTGGCTTGCAGAAGACTAAATAGGGGAATTATTACTGTGGAATGTGATCACTGTGTGATTTTCCCAAATAAAGCTGTATCTGTCTCCTGGTGAGCCGTGCGTTGTATGGGCTGGAAGTGTTTCTTCAGCTCCTGGGGTAAATGCAGGGCACATCTCTGAGATGGGGCTGCTCTGTTTTGCTGTCAGCAAAGGATGAGGGTTCCTGAGGTATTTCCACATTCCCTGGCCTCCAAAAACACCTGGAAACAGTGGCAGGAGAAGGTGACCAAAGAGAACAAGCCAGATGAAAGGGAGATGTTGTGTTGAGGCCTTCCTTGTCCCATGAGAATAGAGCAAAATTATTTCCCTGGGAAAACCATTGCCATGATGTTTTCTGGGTTTGGTTTTGGTTTGTTTTCCTTTTCCTGGGAGAAGGGGAAATCCCAGCTTGGGCTCTTTTATTTTCCCTCTCCAAGATGCTGTGTGTTTTTGAGCAGCCCAACAGATACCCATGTTTTCACAGAAACAAGCCCAGACACATCATTGAGGTGTCTGTCTCTGCAGCTCTCCTTCAGATCAGGGGCTGTCAGTGAGTTTTTCTGAAGCAGGAAAGGTGGGAATTACCTTTGGCTTTGGCTGCCCTCTCTCAGAACACTTTGTCAGGTCCCCAGTGTGATGTGCACAAGCTGAGCCCATCCATAACAGCAGAATAACTCCCCCTAAGACTCTTCATCCAGAAAATCCAAAACAACTTACAATTTTCTCTTTACATCTGTAGCTTTCACTGCTTCACTCGGTATTTTGCAGGTGATTGAGAACCTGGAGGACAACAGGAAAATAGCCATATAGACTGAAAATGAAGCTTTTCTGGGCCAGAATGACAACCCCATGATGCAGAGAAGAAAAATTGATAGAGTTCAACTGAGTGTTGCTGCCATTTTCCAATCTCAACAAAAATGACAATGCAATGAGATCTGGATTTCTGGGATTATTCTTCTCTAGTCCAGGAATCTCTGTTGGTGTCCTTTCCACTGAGTGATAAAATGAGTTCTTTGTCCCAGTTAAACAAAGCTGGAACTCAGAAGAAAGAGGAATTTCGCCTCATCTGCACTGCATGGACAGAAAGAGAACAGGAGAAAGAAACAAGATAGAGAGTCACTGGAAGAGGAAATAATTTTCAGGCAAAGAAAACATTTCAACTTTGCAAAGCACATTCATGTGTATGTATGGACTTCCATCATTTGCACATAATTTAGCAAAAGCAGGAGTGAAATACAGTGGGAAGTTTCAGACATGTAACAGAGCCATAATTTTCCTCTGAATTATGACTGAGTAGTTATTATTTGCTCAGGAAGACTTTCTTTCTTCCTTTTTTTTCCCCTTCTCCTTTAACATCTCTTTAATGTTAATGCAACCCCAGCCTGATAAAAATGGGAAGATAGGGCAAGAGCAGTTTGGCAAATTTATTTTGTGAGAGCAATATCTTTGGTCTGTGTCAATGATTTTACTCCACAGATGTGCAAAATGAGCATCTCTGGGCTCCATTAAGCCAAAGTGAAAGGATCTGGAACTGAAACAGGTTTTTAATTTTTTTCTTGCTTCCACTGAGACTGAAAGGTGACTTCCAACTTGGTGGAGCCATCAGAAGGAAAACAAAGCTGGAAAAAGGGAGGACAGTGCTGCTGGGGGGATCCAGGGTAAAAGTGACTCTAGGGCTCCATGGGAAGGGTCCTGCTCTTTGCCTTTGTTTAAACACCAGTTTTGCACTGTGCCTGTGCCTGTCCTAGAGCCAGGTGAGCCCTGGCTGTTCCCAAGGTCCCAGAAGAAGCTTCCTGCCCCTCTCAGGACTGCTGACAGTCTTGGTCCCCATGGAGTGAGAATCCATGCAAAGAGCATCATGGCCTCTGTTTGGGTCACTTTCTTCTGCTTCTTCCCATGGAAGTCCCACGTGGGGTGAAGAAGATCATGATGTGGAGTCAGACAAGACATGGGTGCAGCTCAACCTGGGGCAGTCAGATTTGTTCCAGTGTGCTACACTGGAACTGGGGTTCCATGGATGGTGCCCTGGAGGAACTTCCATCTTTCCTTCCGTGGGCTGGGGATTTCCAGCTGCAGATCTACAGCAAGTATCTGCTTTTCTTCCACTGCTGAGCATGTTCCAGGTCTCAGAGTTCAGCCTTCCGTGAGTTCAGGTGGGTCAGAGCAGCCTGGAAGGTCAGGGAAGCACTGGACAGATGCAACTCAAGCAAACTCATGATTTTCTGCCTAAAGCTTCAAGCTAGATTCTTCAAATCCTTCAAACTCATCACAGCAAAACTTCCTAGAGGCAGAAGACAGTGGATGGATTATTTTCCTTCTTCTTCTCCATGCAAAAATAGGACTTTATCATATTTATCCAAACTCTACCTACTCTTGGTGGAGAAAAACTGGGGATGATTCAACCATCACAAGTCCTGCTTTCCACTCTCCCATTTACAAGCCTGTCTTGACTTTCAGCTGTAAAAAGACATTCAAACTTGGTTGCATGATAATGAACCTTCACACATCTCTGGTGTAGATCCCTCTGTCTGAATTAGCCCTTCACTGGTCTCCCTTTACAGTCAGTGGGAAGGGTTTGGATACCCAGAGGTCCAGTTTGTCTTCCTGAGCTAGGAATCCCAGAATAATTCAGGATATAAAAGACCTTAAGAGGTCTGTAGTCCACCAGCATCCCAGACACAGTGCCAGGTAAATTTGGTTCCCTAAAGGACTCACCCAGCCAAGCTCAGAATCATCCATGGATTTGGAGCCTGCAGAGACTTTGAACCCCTGCCCTGATTTTTATCTGTTGGCCTGAGGACCAAAGGAACAAACAAAGAAACACTTCAAATCTGACTTTGTCTTTGAAGTAGGTGCAACATCAGCCATTTTTGACTTGGTTTGATGAAGATGTCTTGTTCTGTGGAGCTGGGGTTTGGGAGACATCCATGCAGGGCTGCCTGGCAGGGAACAAGACATCCAGCACATCCATTGTGTCAGACAGGACACCCCAGTGACACAGTGCCTGCGAGAGGGCAGCTGAACCAACTGCCAAAACACAAACAAACCATTCCTTCTCCTTCATACAAGAGGAACTGAAATGGTCTGGAATGTGCAAACAGTAGAAGCCCTGTTCTAGAAATTCTATTACATCCTCTGGACATTGGCAGATTGAAGCCTCCATCCCGTTTTTCCATTTTTTTTCCATTCTTAGTCCCCCATCAGGACTACACCATCATCTCCTGTGTCAGTAGCACATCCACCTCTTCCTCTCCACTTCTTGGGGAAGCCAGTTACTGTTCTCTTTAATAAAAATGTGAAAAAAAAAAAAAGATTTAAAAAGGAATGAAAGGCAGAAAGGTAACAATTATCTTTTTCAATCAACATTGATATGAAAGGTCTCTAATAATAATAGCACTTAACACTCTTGAGCTCCAAAGTGCTTTTCAGACATTAACTAATGAATCAAGGAATCAGGGAGGGAAGGCAAGTAGCTCATCCAGCTTTCCAGCTGTCATGGGATTCAGACCAGGCTACTGCAACTGCAGGAGAAGGCAGAGGTGAAGGCTCAGGAGTGTCTTCATAGTCTGGGATCTTTGAACACTGGATTCAGAGTCCAGTTTGGGGTCAGGAGCTCTGCATTTCATTCAAAGGGAAAAGGCAGGTGGACTCCACAAGGCACAGCTGTCAAATGTCCAGCCCAGTGCACATCTGTCCCTGCTGACAGGGCTGGTTTTGGGCTCTCTGCAGCTGCCTGGAACTGGAACTAGGACTGGCTGCAACTGTGACACTCACTGCAGTCCTGAGCTTAGGCTCAGCCTGGCTGAGAGGATTTACAATCTACACAGACAAGGTTTAATAGAGGGGGACTTCACCCAGCAAGGGACTTCCTCAGCCACTGGAAATTCGGGCTGTAAAGAGGTGGAAAGACAGCAAGGCAGGGTCATTTCCACCTAATTAGTTCCTGACAAATGTATTTCTTCAGCCTCTGAGGATGGCAGCCCTACCACTGTCACCACCTCGCTGCCAACCCCTCTAAACACACCAATGCCACCAAGGCAGTTTCTTATCCTGAACCATCCTTTAAAACAACATTTCCTTGCTTTATCCACTGGAACAATTCTTTCCTCTCATGTCTGACAAATCCTCCTCTAGAGCAGCAGAATTCTACCAGATTCCACCCTGACCCCATCTCCCTTCTTGTCTCACCTCAAGGAGCACCTTTACTCCATATGTTTCCCAAACCTGTGTTTTTAATAAAAAATCTGTGGCAGCAACAGGAAGAAACTCCATTCTCCTGCCTTTAAATTCTCAGTCCTGATGAGTCTTTAGTCCTTCTGTTTCAGACATGGATAGAGTTTGACACACTATAAACACAAAATTTCCATTCTTAGGGAGCTACATCATTTATTGTTCAAGACAGAAGGAAATGGAAAAAGGAAAGGGGAAAGGAAAAAGGAAATACAGGAAAGGAAAAGGAAGCACCACTTCTTTAAATGACTGCTTTAAAAAAGTATTTCCCCATGGATGGATATTTTACAGGGACTGGATCCAAAGTTTAACCACAAAGTCTGTTCAAGAGGATGAAACAGGCAGAAACCCCCAATTTCAACACTCCCATGGTTTTGCATTTCATATTTGGTGGGAAGCAACAAAACCAGAGCAGGGCTCATAGGTTTGCCTTGATTTTGGGGAGGAAATATTGAAGGTGTGAGGCAAATTCCCAAGCAAAGTCCAGCTGTTAACTCTGCCATAGAGAAGGGAAATTTGGCACTTGGGGAAAATGGAAATGGGAATAGAAGGGACTGAGCCCTTTTAGAAGTGAAGGAAAGAAGGGAAGAAAACCCACTTCATGTCCTGATGAGGATAAAGCTGAGAAATTATAAACCCTTTTAAACAGCCTTTAGTTCACAGCATAATTGGATTTCATGTTTTGGCAGCAAGATGTGATTATTCCTTCCCAAATAAAACATTCTTCCTGTGAATGATGACCGTGTAGAATTACCATGGCTAAGGAGTTTAGTGAGGAAGATGCTTTGCTCATCTTCCATTTCTTTCACACCAGGATCTCAAAGCACTTTGCACATGGTGCTAGCAAATATTTCTGCTCAGTCTCTACTGACATTCCCACTTTGCTGATGGAACAGGGAACATCATTTAAGGATATCCTGAAGTTTGCACAACAGCTCAGAGAACCACAATCACTGATGTTCCTGCCCCCAAAATGACTTCAGTATTCTATAATTGATGAGAAATCCAACTGTATTGGAATAATTTGCTTCATTAATATTAAGTTTCTTTTGCAGAGCTTATTTCTGCTCTTCTTCTGCTCTCTGTTTGTAGAGAGGACACAGCAGGACAAGGAGATTTCCCACTATGTCCCACTATACACAGGATATTTTTATGTCTTGTTTAGGTTCTTTCTGGACCCCACAACTCAGAGTTTGCAATGCCCAGGGTTTATAAACACAGTGCATCTGTAGAAGAAATTTCATATTCTTGCCCTTGCCACCACATTTTCCCTTTTCATATTCTCTTGTTGGCTTGTCTCTGAAAAATCATCCTGGGATTCTGCTGGATTGACTCCAAATGCTGCCATTCACAGACATGTGGAAAGATAAGGAAATGCATAACTCGCTGAACTCAATCATAAACATTATCTCAGACAACAATAACTGCAGGCAAGGGGCCAAGATGTGCTATGGTCAGAGTAATGCTCCAAAACAGACTAGAGATTGTTAAACACCACAATAATTAGAACAAATTGATTTCTTGGCCAAAATAATGGTGGTTTGGTTTTGGTATTGTTTAAATTTTCAAAAGCTGCATGGAAACCATGCAAAAATGGATGTGAGAGTGGAGAGCTCCTGTAAAATGTTAAAAAGACTAAGAAAGAGAAAGTAGCACTTGAGTACTAATCAGGCTGGGCTTGGACATGGAATTATAGGATATTCTGAGTTGGAAGGGATCCATAAGCATCATCAAGTCAAGCTCTAGAGTGAATGGACCACACAGGGATCTAACCCACAATCCTGGCATTATTAGGATGAGCTGATCTCAGGGTCCATGTTAGGCAGGTTAGACTCTTGATTTTACAAGAGTAAAATCTTGTTTTTTGGGTTTAATAACCCACACATGGTTATTAAGCTTGCTCAGCTAGGAGAAGGAAGTAGTTTTACAAGTTAGGAAACTGATAAAAGGATTATTCTGTGGATTCTGCATCAGTCCTACGGAACAGGCAGAGCTTTTCCTGTTGGGGTTTGGGTCTGCATCAGTCCTGTGCTCTGTAAGTCTCTGCAGCTGAGTCTCCACAGCATAACCAAGCCATTTCTCCAGGTGTGCAATGCACACAGCCTCAAACTTCCCTGCCAGTGCTCTCCCTCAAAATTCTCTTTTGTAGCCCTGACCACCTTTCCCAGCAGGGGTGGAACGTGGCAGTTCAGGTCAGAAAGTGCTGCATCGTGGAGGGGAAAGAGGTGTAACCTTTCATAAAGCTCACAGTCCTGTTCCTGAACCTGAACAGCCCAGCCTGGAGCTGCAGCAGCAATTCCATCAGCAGCAAGGTGTTATAAAATAGCTCAAAACAGAAAAAGGGAATGCAGAGAGAGAAATACACCAGGCAGAGCATAAAGCATCGAGGCAAAATGAGGGTCATATAAAACCTTAAGTCACACAGGAACAAACTAGAATGGTGGTGCTCATTGTCTAAATGAGAAAAACACTGAGGAAAGCAAGAAATAAAAGAATAGTTTCAGTAATTGAAATTTCAGGAGAACACAAAGAAGCAAGCTGTGATTTACCATGGGTAAACATCCTCTCTGATACAAATCACCCCTGTGACAAACATCTTGTAAACTTTATGGGCAGAAGCTCAGCAGTGAGAATACACGGCTGTGGGAAAGGGAGAAATCTCAACATTTGTTTTTCCTCCCAATCCTAAGCACAGGTTTACAGGATGGATGGGGAGGATGGGGTGGAGCTGGCCTTTGGATTGCAGTTCCCTGGAGGGCTGAGCAGCAGAGGGGAGGTGAGTGGGATGCTCAGGAGGGGAGGATTTTCTGCCCACTTGTAGCACCTGGCACAACTTTCGTCAGTCCTGGTGCTGATTTTTGCGGCTGTTGGGTGTGTGCAAGGTAAGAGCTAGAGGAGAAAGGAAAACTGAGTCCCTCTCCATGGAATAGAATCATGGAATATTTTGAAGATCAGCTCATTCCAAGCCCTCTGCCATGGGCAGGGACATTCTGCTGCTCAGAGCCCCATCCAGCCCAGCCTTGAACACATCATATTTAACTCTCTTTTCTAGTGAGTCTAAACTGGTGGCCTCAGAAAAGAGACTTCAAGGGGAGGTGCTGCAGGTAACCTTGACCCTGAGCTTTGCAGCCCTCTGCACACAGAATGCAAAGAATCCTCCTCTTTTCCATCTCCACACAGTTTTCTTCCCAGAGACCTGGAGACTGCCAGTCACTCCCTCACTGTGGGAAATGGATTACAGCCATCACAACTGGACCTGGAAAAAAACAGCTAGATGAGCAATTCCACCACAGGCTTTGAGCTTTCAGGTGTTTTGGTCCATTTCAAAATAAATTTTCTTTATATGATCTTTAGAAATTTAGAAAAAGGAATTTTCAGGAGAGCTAGAATGGTGAGGTGAACTTCTTTAAGTGAACTTTCTTCCTGTGCCATAAAAGATGCTATCTATAAGGTGCTGTGTGCTTGTGAGAGTTGGGGATGGGATGGGATGGGATGGGATGGGAACCCACAGGGATGTTCAGGTGCCAAGTGTGCAAGGCCAAGTGCATTGGTGAGAATTCCTAGAGATGGAAGCTGAAAGGACCAGGAGGGTTGGGTGTGACTGGGGAAAAAGCTTTCCTTGCAGTTTCTGCTGGATGAAGGCTACCTGGAGAACAGGGTGCTGACCAGAGTCAAGAGTTTGAAAAATCAAAGAAAAAGATCAAAATCGAGAGTTTGAAGTAAACAAATCTGGGAAGTGAATCTTGCTGTTCCCTTTCCACAGATGGTGAATGAAAAACTGAAAAACTCTTTGTGCTTCTTCCCAGTCCTCATCCTCATTCTTGGTTTGTCTTCCTTCAGCTTGCTGCTGCTTTTGTGAAATATCCACCAGTCCTGAAAGGAAAGGTGATATTCCAGGCTTTCTGGGGAAATGAGCTACAAGCTTGAGACAGCAGTCCTGGCTCTGAGGAGCCCCACTGTCACCTCCTGCTCCCTCTCTCCCACAGGTGTTTGAGACCTGCCTCTGATCTGGACAAGGTTCAGACAGTTTTCAAGGGCCAGGAGTGCCACAAGTTTTAATCAGAGAATTCCCAGTCTCATGCACTCTCTGGTTTTCCTATTTGTTTTTTCAAGAGGTGCATCACACCAAGCTCAGGAATGGCCCAAATTCACCTCTCTCACATTTCCTCACAGCAGAGAAAAGTCTTTGCCTCTTCTTTCTCCTCTGCCCAGCAAGGTCGTGCAGATTCCCCCCTCTGCAGATTTCCCACATCACCAGCTCTTTATCCTCTGCTCCGAGAGGACAGATGATTTGATCAGGAAAGCTATTTTCCTGCAATGTAGATTATAATGGAAATCTGGAGAACAGCCCTGACTCCGAGTCTCCACAGCTTTATCCTTTTAAAAGCACAAGCCAATTAACCTCAGCCTGCAGGGAAAGAGCCCCTCTGTTAAAGGCTGGAAAATGAGACACAGGGGATTTAAATTCACAAGGCTCTGAAACTCCAGCACAGAGCACTCCCCATGCCTGCACAAACCTCCCCAGTGATGCCACACACGTGGACACGGGGCTCTACATGGTGGGGTCCATGCCAGGGTCTCTAAAGCTGCCCAGGATGTTGCTCCACTTCCCTCAGGCTGCTGTGGGGCTTGAAGGGTCAGGGTTAAGGGCTGGAATTCCTGGGGACAGGGATATAATACACGTGGAAGTGGTTTGTGGAGGGTGGTGTCAAGAGCTCTCTCACCTGGAGATGTTCATGGAGGATAAAAAACAGCCCAAGGCCCAGGCTCAATAAAGAAATCACAGGAATGGTGTTCTCACTGTGGGAAATGAAGGGCACAGAGACTAATTAGCTCCTAGGGGTTACACCATGAGGAAAGAGCTCAGCTCATCCTGAAACAGAAAATATGCTTGTTCCTGGAAATTTCTGTTTCCCCCCCATTTCAGGAGCTGTGATTGGCACCTGAAGTCTGGGTGAGCCAAACCTGAGTGTCACAGGATCACAGAATCACTGGTTGGAAAAACTCTCTAAGATCACTGACTCCAACCATTAAACAGCACTGCCAAGGCCACCACTAAACCATGTATCCACATGTTTTCTGAACCCTTCCAGGGCTGGTGGTTTCACCACTTCCCTGGGCAGCCTGTTCCAATGCCTGATCCCCCTTTCAGTGAAGAATTTTCCTTAATATCCAGTCTGAACCTCACCTGGTGCAACTTGAGGCCATTTCCTCTCATCCTTTTGCAGGATACCTGGGAGAAGAGACTGAGCCCACTTGTCTACAGCCTCCTGTCAAGTCTTCTTATTCATGAAAGAAAATGAATGACAGAGGCAGGGAATTTTCCACATCTCTGCTGGTCTTCCACATCTAAATGTTCTCTGCTTATCCCACAAAACTCCTCTGCCATCTGATGTGCTACCCTGGCACCAACTGTTTCCTCGGGAAAGGCAGGCACACACACAACACCCTCTCAGCAGACACCTCTCCCCAAATCATGCTAACTACCTGTCTTTGTGCTCCTTTCATCACAACAGCTCTTGTTTGAGACGTTCACGTCTCCAGACATTTGACAAGCAGCTGAGTAAATGTCAACACCCTTCCAGAGGAAGTGTGGGATTTAAGGGAATTTAGCACTGACTGGGGAATTGCAGTCAGTTCTGGGGTGGGACTTTCTGGTTCCTACAGCTGAACCCATGCCAGCATTTGAGGCCAGGCAGCAAACAATGCTGCACCCATGGGGATGAGGGATGGACAGAGAAAAATCTCTGTTCCTTTTAAGTCACAACTGTCCTGGTTTGAAGGACAAGTGTCTGCCAATAAAGGCAGAAGCCTCTCTTTGAAATGGAGAATGTAAACCCCCTCCCTCCAAATTATTATCATTTTGAAATTAAGGGGCTCTCAGGCAAAGATATGG
>JAOTQP010000870.1:2480039-2499477 GCA_026413545.1 Cichladusa arquata | reverse complement strand
GGAGATATCTCCTGGAGGGAGGATGGGCTGTGGGAAAGATAAAGATGATTGCCCCAGCTGGTTTAAAGATGGCCCATGAGCAGATAATGTGTGCCAGGGGATCAGGGTCACTGCCCCACCCGGCTGCAACAGATGGGGACAGAACACACATTGCTGGCCACATCAACCCTACATAGAGAGAAAGGAGAATTTAGGAAGGAGCTGATCCTTAGAGGGCTGAGATTTCTTAATGTGTTGGATAAAGCCACTGCCAATATCTTCAGGTGGAATAAAGTCACTGAATCTGAGACCTCAGCAAGGAGAAACTTGAGTGTCTTTCACTGGATCCAGGATCTGGGATATTGGGGAATGTTCTTCAAGCAGCCTTCACACTCCCACCTTCTCACCCTGCCACTAACCAGGATCTCCCCTACTCATTTTTTTTAAGCTGTTCCTTCCCCTCAGTAGGACTCTCTCTCTGTGCCTGTCACCTCCTCCAGCCCTGCTCCATCCCCAAAAGTTATCCCAGCACATCCTGGGGTGTTCCTGGGCTGCTCACCATGACCTAGAGCTCTCCAGAGTGCTACAGGTGGCCTGGGAGCTCCTCCATGGGCACAGTTCAGTTTTCCAACATCCTGCCCACCCCTGCTGGCTCCCCTGAGCTCTGAGCATCTCCCTTGGACTGAGAATGTCCCACTTGGTTCTCCCACATCCCTGCAAGGGGGAACATCATCCCTGCTGTGGTGGAACTGGAGGAAAAGACCCTTCCTGGGGAAATCCTGGCAGCCTCCAGACCCAGAGCAGAGAATTCCCACGGCAGACCAGGGCACCTCCTTCCTTTCAGACCGTCCAGGAACACACAACCAGGCACAAATATGATTTTTCTCTGTGGTGTGGTCTATCTCTGCTGTCCCCTGACCACACGGAGCATTCCCAGCATAAAAATTTTAGGAATGAGGCATCTCTGGAAAATGTGAGAGTTTAGACTGTCTTGCCTCTCCAGCCCAGGAGCTCTCTTGGCCTCACACCTCCCTCTGTGCTTGCACAGCACCTTTCACAGGCTCTGTGTTTGGCAGGGAATCCTCCCAAACTGCTAAATTATTATTATTATTATTATTATTATTATTATTATTAATTATTAACATCATCATATGGGGCTAAGCACATTACCCCACCAGAGCACTGACTGCAGAGCCAGCCACGCAGCCAAGAATGGAGATTAAAAGTAGGGAAAGAATCTGGCACAGAATTACCTAATATAACATTTGAAACTCAATAATTACTTCTTTAAAAATAGAATTTGCTGAAGCAACTTCTAGCTTTAATTCTTTTCTTTTCCTTTAATCACTGCATAATAAAGTAATTAGTAATTTGTGTCACTTCTGTAGTTTTTTTATTCCTTCCTTATTGTAATCACAAGGGGTGACACATTTTCACAGCACACTTAAAAAAAAAGTATAATGGAGAGAGGCAAAAATCAGAGCTGGTGCTTGAACCCTATCAAAGTCAGTAATGCCTGTCATGTCTGCTCAAAATGCTGATTACATCACTGAAGATAAATTATTTATTAGAGAAAACCAGGGTAGAGGGGCAGGGCAAATACCCTGGGACAGATTCTGGACTTAAGTGACCCCAAGGAATCTGCAGGATTCCAAGCAGTAGGACAAGAGGCAGGAACTGATGCACAGCAAGTTCTCCCTGAATATGAGGCTCAGAAGGATCCTGTGAATGTCTCAGAGGGATTTTGTAGGAATTCAGGAAGATCCTCTGCCTCTGGTTGTCCAGAGAAATTGTGGCTGTCCCATCGCTGGGAGTGTTCTGCAGTGTCTGGAGCAAGGTGGAGACATCTGGATCTATCTCTTGTCCCAAAAAACGGATGTGAGAGAGACCCCTGAGCACTTAGGAGCCAAAATATTGCTGGGACCCCTCTCTCTAAGCCTGACTTGACCAAGGCTGGACCAGCACTGCCAGACTTGGACAGAAAATAATATTGAATTAATTTGGCTTTATTCCTCCGGAAAAGCCCCATCACACACCCCTTCAGCTGTGGTCTCACAGGTTTTGGAGTGCTTTTGTCTAGTTTAGACCCCTCTGAGCCCTGCCAAGGAGATAAAACCACACACTTAGGCTAAGAATCTCTGCTAAAAGGAGGGACCCTTCCTCCCAGCCCAGTTTCTCCCAGTTTCTCGTAATGGTCAATGTCCTCCCTTCCCTCTCATGATTTCACGAAACAGGGCAACCATCCCAACAAGCAGACAAACCCTGAGAGACAGGTTCTGCTCCTCAGCAGCCCAAATTTTCTAAAAATACCGGAGTCAGGAGATCACAGAGGAGCAGCACGCTGCTGCATACATATTAATGCTGTCTTTAATCCCCCTCCATGAATTTTAGGAGCTAAGTGGGAACTTGGATATCCTCAGGCTGAAGGGCTGCTCACTTGTGTCCCTGCCTGCTGACACTCTGTGCTCCTGCTATTGCCTCCAGCTTCTCCCTGCTGCCAGACATCTTCAGGTCACCTCCCTGTCCCTCCCCTGGCCTGATTTCCTCCCTAACATCACACAGGAGCCATCACATCTCCCTTTGATCAGAATCTCACCAGTCACAGACATCACTTGCAAACACCAATTAAGCCCCATCCACTTTTTTTAATGCAAAAAAAGGAAAATAAGTCCAATTTGAAGCCTCTTTCCCCCAACTTTCTGCAGTTCTGGTGTCTCCAGAGGCTGGTTCTGAAATACTTGAGTTCAATAAAATCCCTTTCTTCAGCATTTGTGCCATATCTATTTCAAATCCATGCAAATTAGTCAAAAACAAACAAACAAAGCCCATTTTTTGGGTTGTTGGTGAAGCTGCTGCCTGAGGTGGCTGCACATATCCATGGCCAAGGCTCAAATCATGCCTGAGAATTGAACCAAAGCATGCAAACTATAAAACTAAAACTAAAATTGAAACTAAACTAAACTATTTCAGGAGCCTCCTAACACCAAACACTGCAAGGACTTCTGTTCCTATCCCCAGGAACATTCCTGCTCTGGTGCTTCAGTCAAAGGGAAGGTAACAAACATATTCCAGTCAGGCTGTGTTTGGTGGACAGAGATTCAAGTTTGGATCTACTCCCAGTTTTCCTGGCCAGAATTAATTGAGTTTATTTCCCGTCAGAGCTCAGCATGTGCAGCTCTAGCTCATGGCCAAGGAAGAGATGGGTACTGCTGGATTCTGATTAATCTGGCCTGTCCTGAGAGCAGCTCTCCCTCACAGAGGTGATTTTTCAGGAATATACAGGGTGCACAGTGCAGAAGTAGCTGCAGGCACCAAGCTTTAATGAAATGTGTGAATCTTCCTTTTCCTTGGTTTCCCTGGACAAGTCACTATGTCTGTTTCCCAGCAGAGAAGTGAAGCATTTTTCTTTCTCCACCTCCTCAGAACAGAGAAGGATGTGGCACAGAGGCAGGCTGGATGTCTGACCCTCTGATCCTGCAAACCAAATACGAAATCAAATTTATTTTCATTCCCATGGCCTCCCTGCACAGACACAGGGATCTGGCCATGCTCCAAAGCAGGATAAGTGATGGTCTCATCTCTCCAGGCACTGTGCAGCCTGCAGATGCTGTGGGGGCATTGGTGGGTGGCTGCATTCCCCAAAAAGACCCTGATCTCCCTTTCCCTGGTGGGTTCTGGAAAGTTGTGACCTCTCTTTGTCCCCACCACTCTCCTGACCACACTGGGGACATAGGTGACAACCACGTCCTTGACCCTACATGTTGTGGAAAGCCAAAGAATTTTCTGACCATCCCTTCTGCCAGAGTTGAGCGCCTCAGGGGCTGCTTTTTGGTTTGAGGTGGGTGCTGCCATTCTCATTCAAATCCCTTAATAACCCAACACAGGATTGCTTATTCTGAGCGTCCAAAATTATTTCAGTCTTGTAGAAAAAGGTATCAAAGGGGGAGAGGGATGGAGGGGGAGCAGTGGTACTGAGAAATTACAGAAAGATGACTGAATCACATTTTTCCCCATCTGAATTTCTGGATGCAACTGGCTTTGTCTCAAGCCATGAGCTGCCATCAGCAGAAAGTCCCTGTTCCTCAAAAGAGCTTGGGTGGATCTGCACAGAGACAGGTGGATATGTGGGATGCAATTTCGAGTTTTTTTCTGAGGATAAACACCATTAACTCCAGCTGGAAGGAAACCCACAGCCAACCCCTTTTTGTGGTGTCCCTCCAGTGTTTGCTGAGGACATTTGTTTCTTTGCATTGCAATGCCCTGGATTTCCTTCTCACTGAGTTAAATCAACATTCCAACAACTCCTCCATCCCCTGGAAAGAGGTGTGTGAGAAGCCAAGGCACAAATCACCCATCCCCACCCCTGGGGAATACTTTAATGGCTGGAGGTGTCACTAATGACTGGATGTGGCACTCAGTGCTGTGGTTTAGTTGGTGCTGTTTGGTCAGAAGTCAGACTTGATGACATTGGAGATTTTTTCCAGCCTTAATGATTCCATGATTCTGGACAAAGCCAAGCCAGCTGTGAAATCCAGATGTGCAGCACCAGGCTGCCTAAAGGGGAAGTGTCCAAGGCCAAGTTGGACAGGGCTTGGAACAGCCTGGGATAGTCAACGGTGTCCCTGCCCATGGCAGGGAGCTGAAATTAAATGATCCTTTAGATCCTTTCCAATCCAAACCACTCCATGATTCCATGACTCCAAGATCTCAGCATTCTCCATCTCTCTAACTGTGCTGATTTGCTGTCAGGGATGTCACTTCTGTGCATAAATATATGGGTGGAGTCAAAAATTACAAGAACATCACAGAAAAAGCAGCATTCAGGATGACTTCAGCTTACATGGGACTGCAAACTATTCCACTTTGGCAAGTGGTCTCTCTTCCAAAACATCCAGAGATCTTGAACAACACAGCAGGGAGAAAGATTCAGGGATGAGAATTCTGGAATTTATGAGTCCTCCGTGTATTTCAGTCCTCAGGATCTGATGTGCCAGACTAATCCATCCTGTGCCTCCTGGATGCCTCTGGAATACTTTCCATTTTCACAAGGGAAAATTGTGAGGAGCCCAGGAAGGGCAGGGATGCTGGGGGCAGGATCGGGGCTGTCTGTGCCACACCCAAACTGAGCAGCACAAATCCCGATGGAGCTCCTGCTCCAGCCTTGGGTGGGAACTGGGAGCCACCAGCAACGAGGGCTGAAGGGGAGAGATGCAGGCAGAGAGCTCGACTGAAAGCATCCAACATCTGGAATCCCTTCCCTAAAATCTCAGTGAGAATTTCAGTCCTCAAAGGCAAACCAGACATGGATAATTCACTTTGGGAAGCTGCTGGGGGGGATGAGGGGCTTTTTGTGCTGCTAACGAAGGAATCTGATGAATGTTTCCATGCTGTGTGAACTTTGTGGCAGGAATGTGAACCATTTCAAACGGAATATTTACTTTCTTCCTGCAAGCTCCAATGCCTACAGTTGCCATGGGAACTCAGTCTGTCACGTGAACAGGTTTGTTTTGTTAGGAGTAGTAATATTCACATTATTTTCGGTGCGAGGAGCTGATCATTGCCATTACTTATGTTCCAATAACTCTCTACTGTAATATCTTTGATAGGATTGTGCCCAGAGCTGTCCTGGTAAAGAACTGCGGGCAAAGGTGCCAGAGGGGCTCAGAGGAACCTTCCCTTCATTAGGAGATGATCTATTTGCCTGTTACTGCTGGGTCCATGAATCTCAGATTGTCATCAGAGCAAATCAGAGCCACAGATAAAGGAAAAAAAAACCTCAGAGTTGTGAGAAGGTGAGAGTGAGCACTGGAACAACCACAGAGCTAATGGGGAGAGTCAGGGGACTGAGGAGGAGATTAATACTGGAGGGAAGGAGCCTGCCCTCAAGTGCAGTTTGTCAGGCCCTTTGTAGATCTGGCCATGCAATTTACAGATCTGGCTGTAAAAAATGGAGCATGTAACACATCACACCTGCAGGAGAGGATCCCCTGGCAGGTGACAGCCACAAAGCCCCCTTGTTAGCAGGGGAAGACTGGAATAAAAAGGCAAATTAAGGCAGAGAGAGAAAACAGGGTCTGAGCAGCAGGTGAAGGATGGTGCCATGGTGGGCTGGGTGCTTTCTGCAGAGAGAACAGGGGGTGATGGGCAAGAGCAGGGAGGGACAGGACAAGGGAGAATGGCTTTAGACTGACACAGGGTAGGGTTAAATTGGATTTTAAGAAGAAATTCTTCCCTGTGAGGGTGGGGAGGCCGTGGCACAGGGTGCCCAGAGCAGCTGTGGCTGCCCCTGGATCCCTGGAAGTGTCCAAGGCCAGGCTGGCCAGGGCTTGGAACAACCTGGGATAGTGAAAGGTGTCCCTGCCCATGGCAGGGAGCTGCAACTAAATGATGCTTAAGGTCCTTTCCAACCCAAACCACTCCATGATTCCATGACTCCAAGATCTCAGCATTCTCCATCTCTCTAACTATGCTGATTTGCTATCAGGGACATCACTTCTGTGCATGAATATATGGGTGGAGTCAAAAATTACAAGAACATCACAGAAAAAGCAGCATTCAGGATGACTTCAGCTTACATGGGACTGCAAACTATTCCACTTTGGCAAGTGGTCTCTCTTCCAAAACATCCAGAGATCTTGAACAACACAGCAGAGACAAAGATTCAGGGATGAGAATTCTGAAACTTATTAGTCTTCTGCATATTTCAGTCCTCAGGATCTGATGTGCCAGACTAATCCTCCTGTGCCTCCCAGGTGCCTCTGGAATACTTTCCATTTTCACAAGGGAAAATTGTGAGGAGCAGGTCTGTGTGGGGATGTGAGTGAGTGGTTTCAGCATAAACGGGATGACATGGAGAGAGAGCAGCAGTGAGTTGGCACAGGTGCCTTCCCCACCTTGGAAAGTGGGAGAATTATAATTTTAGTCCAAAGACCCAAAGCTTTGCTAAGAGCATGGCAGAGAAAAGCTGTTCTCAGTCCTTGCCAGTGATTCCTGAGCTCGGGCACAACAGCAGCATGTGCTGGGACATGGGATGTGTGTTCAGGCTTCATCAAACCACTCATGAGCGTCTTACCCTGCAACAGGTGTTCCTGTTGTTTGCAAACCCTTCTGGTACCATCAGCAACATCACCATGAAAGTAACACCACTCACGGAACATGTCTTTCTGCTTTGCCAAAGTTCTCCCAAGGAGAAACCCAAAATCCCTTTAAAAGTTTGTCAGGGCATTGAGCCCTGAAAATGCCACAGGTAGATCCCAAATGTGCTCTGCTTCTGTAGAGAGACAGGATAGCTTGTGATAGGGAACTATTGATTCAAAAATTCAGGTACCATTGAGTTTATGGGATACATTTACCTCCTTTGGATATTTCCCTGCACTTGTCAGCCATCACAGCACCCTGTTTGCTATTCCTGTGCTTGGGAGAGTTCCCAGTGCTGTCAGCTTTCCCAGCTGGGATGGAAGCAGTGCTGTGCACATTCTGCCATCCAGAATGACTCCAGAAGAGCTTCCCCTTCCAGAAAGACCAGCTGGACCTCGGCACTCTCCAGGAGAACCAGCTGTGAATCCAGGGCTACCAGCTGCACTAAGAGGCTGTGGAGGAGTTTTTGCCAGTAGATGCTTACAAGGAGAGCAGAGGGGGTCAAAGATTCGACCATCAGCAGCTCAAATGCTGCTCTGGATCATGAATCCTGCAATGAGATCATTCAGTTACTCCTTGAATTAAACTCCTATTAGAGCTTCTCAGGGCTTTGCCACAGTTACTGATCAATAGCAGCACTAACAAACATCTCTGTCTGACTGTGGAATAGACTGGTTTTGTTTTCCTTTTTTTAACCCACAAACCACATTATTATTTTTTTTTCTGTAACAAGAGAGGTTTTATACATAATTATACCCACCATTCAATTTGTGTCAAGCAATATTCCTGGGTATAAATCTCCCTGTAATTGTTCCTGCAAAATAAAAAAAGCAACTCAGCAGGGACAATGTGGTGGGGAGCTGTAAAACTCAAAATGCTTTGGTTTTCTGGAGGGGCCATTTGCCAAGCTTGATGCTGTTGTATTGCCTCTCTCTTTCTAGCAGTCTGTCTTTGATGCAGATTATTCCTTTAGTAGGAATTTCTCCATAGGGAAATGCAAGGACCTGGATTTACCAGAGACCTTTTGCAGTGCATTATTGAGCAGGAGTATTTTTAACCAGATGCATAAAGCCAAAGATGGGGGAATCAGCCTGAGTGGAAGGATGGAAGAGCTCATCCCAGCAGCTGCAGGAGTCCATGTGTGGGCATCACCATGTGAACCTGTCATCCAACCTTTCCTCCCAAGGGGAAAAGCTGCTTCAAGGGAGTCAATCATCTCAGTTACTCCAGTCAACATCGTGCCTGAAGTACCTAGTTATTTTTCTCAGAAAGTAAACCAGACTAGATCATGAGAAAAAGCCTACTCTGCCTCACAGAACAGCAGGTGGAGTAGCTATTCCAAGAGCTGAGGGGATCATTAATAAGTATCTCACTTACTAATAACTACCTCACTTACTAATAACTACCTCACTAATAACTATCTCACTGGATCACAGTTTCATCCAGTTTGACCTTGATCATCCCTGCTGCAAATCACAACATGTCTTTAGGTGCTGGCTGCAGTCACACTGGATACATTTCAGCCTGATATGATCATGTTCTTGGATAGAAGTTATTTGAAAATGCTTTTAGGAGGCAATTTTTAATTTAAAAAAGAGAGGGGAAAAAAGGGTTGTTTAAGAATGACTGCTGCCTGCATGGCTCTTCCAAGTTTTCCTATAGCCAAGTGATGTGGATAATTATTGGCATATATCAACACATGAAATGATGAGCAGCTGGGAATCTCACCCATAGACACAGACCTGAAGAAGTTGTAACTCTTAAACGGGCTGAAAGACAAATAATTATCATTCAGCAAGTCTGACTGGAGCCTTCCTTAGGGCAAGGGTGGAGGAGGTTACAGAAACTTACTCAATTAATCAATTGGTCAACGTTATAATTAAATCCAAAGCACAAAAACAATTATCTGGGTAAGTGCTGGTTAGAGGACATTGCTTTTAATGACTCTGCTCCGTTCTATTTTCAGTTATGATGCGCTTGATGAGATGAGGTGGACATGAGGCTTTTCTGTGCAATTGTAAGCTAAAGAGAGCTGGATTATCTCACCTTAATGGTGAGAATTCCTGAGATGTGTGTGCAAGGCTCTGTTCTCACATGCACACACTTTCCATCCTCCATGCCCTGCATGCACCATTAAAACAAAGTGCTCTGAGTGTGGAACAGTGGAGCATTAAAATGCCATTAATCATGGCTTTGTACTCCTTGCTGCTGCATGTTAATTTTAATTTACAGTCACTTACTCAGTTCCCCTTCAGCAGAGTGGCTGGCTCTGCTCCTAAAGGCCAAGACAATGAGGGAAGGGGGAGAAAGTCACCTCAGGCAGGGATGGGGGGTGTGGAGGGGCTCCCAGAGGATCCCATTCTTCTGGTCCCTCCTTTCTCCGTGTTTACATTGGGAATTGCATTGTCCAGATGGAGGAGCTTTCAAACTCTGCTAGAGGAGAGAATGACATTTCCCAGCTGGCTTTAACAAAAACAGGAAGGAAGGAAGAGGAAAATTGCTGATTAATCATGTCTGGACCACGGGGGTAGCAATTAACATGTTAATTGAGGAAGAGTCAATAGTGAGGAAACCAGGACAAGATCACCTGGTCTCCTGCCAGCCAGTTCCCACTTTCTAGGAGATAACTCCTGCCAGTTCTGGGGACACAGGCACTGCCACCTGTGTTGGGAAGGTCAGATCTGGAGCCACCCCATCAGTGCTGCAGGCAAGGGAACAGAGAGCTTTGGTGGGTTGTGATTTATGTTTGGGTCCTCATTGTCCTTCCTGGGCTGCTGGGAAAGCTGGAAGTGACAATGCTCCTGACAGGAACATCTCACTGCAGGGCCTGGAAGGAGCTGAGGGGGTAGACCAGCCTGAGGTGATAGGTGAGGAGTTAGCAGATGTGTCAGCTTGGCTGTTCCCAGCGTTCCCATCACACAGTCATGGGGAAAGGGTCTGTTAACACAGAATGCTGGGATGGTTTGGGCGGCAAGGGACCTTAAAGATCATCCAGTTCCAACCCCACGCCATGGGCAGGGACACCTTCCACTATCCCAGGGTGTTCCAAGCCCTGTCTAATCGACTTTGGACACTTCCAGGGATGGGGCAGCCACAGCTGCTCTGGGCACCCTGTTCATTGTGATACGAATAAACTGTGACATTGGGCTACAACGGGAAGAAAACACCATCAGGTTGTGTTTATTAACAAAATCCAGTTTTGTTCATTCTTAGAGTGTCTACAAGCTCTGTTGCCTGTCCCCACTCTCCCTCATTCCTTTAGGGATGCTCTTTTCAGAGCATTCATTGCTTCTAGAAGTTATAGTTTCTCATTATGGGGTTCAGGGTTAGGGGTTTTCCCTAAACAGGCACCCTCCTTTTCCTTACACTGCAGGATGAACTCCATGGTTACAAGCCTGCAGGAAAAGATCGAATTTTTCCATAGAATATGGAGAGCTCCTCCTCACATTGCTGGTGAGTAAGAACTTCTCTTCACATCGCTCGTCAGGGATCCTTAAATATATGGGATCCCCTATTTTTATAGATATATAAATCCATCCAGCATGAAGGGGAGAAGTGGATAGCAGCAATGTGAGATGCTGATTGAGTGTCCTGAGCCTCCTCAACTTCAGCTGCATTGTTTGGTCTCATTTCAAAAATGTCAATGGCAGGCAGACCAAAAAGGACAAGATCTGTCAATATGAATACCTTCCAAGGGTGCATTTCTTTAAGAGGAAAAAACATTCCCTATCACCCACCTCTGGCTTCTGCTGGACTACATGTGGGACATCCTGAGTCCTGGTGAGGCTGTGCTGGTTGGCAGCAAGGAACGTCATGCCCTTCAACGTGTTGTTTTCCAAGTCTGGTGGCAGGACATGAGTTTTATGACCTGGAGTGTGACAAAAACTTGCTCAAGTGAGCATTGTCCCTGTTGGGACTCAGTGCAGCATGTGCACCATGTCTCCCTGGAGAGCATCCCTGGGAAATTGTCAGCTCCTGCCTGCAGAGAGCCAGTGGTTGGATGCCCAAGAGCCCGGGCACTCAGAGAGATGAGGTGTTCTGCCACGTGCTTGTGTTATGCCATTCATTGTTATAATGGTTTGTTCCTACGTACGCCCGTGTTTCCCCTGGGTGGTTTGTCCCAAAGTTGTACCCACCCCCAAAACAACCCTGTTTGACCTTCCCCGCCCCTTGTTCCAGTTCCTTCCCTGCCCATCATTGTAACCCTGCCCCTTGTTCTAGCACCTTCCTTGTCAGTCCCACCCTGGGCCAATCCCCAGTTGCTCTGCCCCCTTGGAATTCCTATTACTCGATGCCCCATTGGCCCATGTGACCCTTTCTCCTCCCCCTGCTTCCTCATTGGTTTCAGCTCAGTAAGACCCTGCCCTCCACTCCTCTCCTAAGGATCCCTCATTGGTTAATTGTTTGTACACACCCCCTGATTTGTCCCTGTATTTAATCCCAGGCACAGCAAGGCTCAGGGCTCTTTGCCCCTGAATCCTCCAACCCTAATAAACCTGTTGGAACCCTAGAAGCTGAGAGCCTCCTTTACCTGACCCAGATGACGAGTACACTGTGGAATAATTGGCTCAAAAAGTTCTGCTTCTAGGAAATCCTACTCTGTGGCAATTCCTCACACCTGGCGTGGCACCTGTGTGTCTCTAGTGAGCTAGCCTGGTGCCATGTCAGCTGGCACCCAATGTCAGGCTTCCCTGAAGGTTTGAAACCCTATAAAGCAGTGGACACAGCCATTACTGGACTGTATGAACTCTTTGGGATGTATGCTACCCCCCTGTGGGAGCAAACTGAGTTTTATTCAGTGGTGCTCCCAGGGACAAAGACGACAACCCCTGCTGCCCCAGGGACTGTCTTCAGGGTTGGGACCACAACCACAGCACCTCGTCTGGACGGCAGGGTGAGTGTCTCCTGAGTGGGGGATTTTGCTGGGAACGACCCCTGTGTGTGTGGGAGGGTGCTGTCCTCTCCTAGGCTGCTCCTAGATCTCTTTTTTTTCTTCTCCTCGAGTTTTCTTCTGCTGTCAGTTACAGGTGGAACGACTGCAGGGTTTTAAAAATGGGTGCTAGGTTGACCATCCAGCAAAGGGGCTGGCTACATCAGTGAGGCACAGGCCTCTCTTGGCACTGAGAATAAAGAACTGATGCAAGTCTTCATCTCCTGCACCTCCTTCTGTGAGCAGCCCTTCAGAGGCAGCAGATGGGTCCAGCATGGCACCAACACAATCAGACACAGCTCTGGCGCAGCTCCCCGCATGATTTCAGACTCACTCTTCCCTGGCCATGCGGCCAAGCTGCAGGAACTGCTGGAAAAAGTAAACTCTGAGCTTGCAGAGCCAGGATCTCATTAGGCACAGCGGGGAGGAGCACGGAAAACAAACACCTGGCACCACGATGTCCCTTCAGCAAGGAGGATTGTGGTGTAAAAGAAAAAGATTTGGTCTAAAAGACAAACCCAGTGTTTGCAGAGCACCCTCCCACCTGTCATGGGCTGGCACTGACAGAAGATCTCATTACAGCCATCAGCTGTGGGGATGACACAATTTGTGTTCTTGTCTTGGGTTCTGGGCTGGTCTCAGGGTCTCCGAGACAGGCGAGGGTGCTGTAGTGTGCATAAGCAATAAGAGGGGTCTCCTATTAGCACCGACCTTTGAGGATGTGGAAGTGAATGGAGGAGACAAGAATTATTTAAAAAATCAAGTCCAAGCCAATGGAATGTCCCTGGTTTATTTATTGCTGCCTGATTTCTTATTCACTCTTTATTTATTTACTTGAAGGCGAGGTGACCTTCAAAGCTGCTGCTTGTCACTGGCAGCTTCTTGGTTGCAGGTTGCATGTTAGTTTTGGCTGGAGCACTGACACTGAGCATCCCAGGCATCCTGTGGGGCAATCTCTGCCCCTTAATTTTAGTGCTGTTTAAAAGCAGGAGTCTGCTTTGTGTAGCCAGGCTGGGTTTGGAAGCCTAAATTATGAAAAGCTGTAGGGAAAATGTGAGCCTGGTGATGCAAATTCCCTGGTTTTGGTTCTACCTTATCCCACTCATGTGAGGGATGAGTGACTCTGACTCTCTGCCACAGAAGGACTGTTTGCAGGTCCCACAGCAGATGTGGGAATGTTCTGTCCCTCCAAACTCTGCCTTTCCAAAGAACAATCATCTGCCTCCCACACATCCAACACGGTTTATTTTCATTTTTAACAGCCTGTAAACCCAAGCATATTTTCCTCCAGCCTTTTCCACTCACCAGGGATGTCCACACAGGTCTTCAAGGTGATTTTACAGCCTCCAGAACAGCAAAGTCACCTCAACCACAGCCACAAATGCATCCAAGATTGTGTCTGTGAGAAGGATCAAGAGATGATGACAAGAGGAGCATCTAGGGCAGGAGCCAAAGGAAAAGATCAGATGTCTGTGGTATTTGCACCACTGCCAAGATGCCAGCAATGATCTGTTGGCAGCCAAACACTTCCAGCCAGGACCTCGCAAGCCAGGCATCTCCTTCAGGGTCTGTAGTGTGCCCTGGACACTTCCCACTTGGGACACTTCCCTTCATTATTCCAAATAAATTCAGTGCTCTTGCCAATGTCCCAATTAATGCAGCAGAACCTGACTCTGGGCTGTTCTGAACACATGGAAGACATGTCCCTGTGCTCTCAGACAGATGACACACTTCACCCAGAGATGGAGGGGTTTTCTGGGAAGAAAAATGTGTCAACCTGGGTTCTCACTTGTGCTAACAGAAAATCTTGCTCCTTTCCAAAGCAGGGGAAATGAAGGCAGGAAATGAAGGCATGCAAAAAATAAAGGCAGGAAACTCATTTCTTGAAGGAGAGGAGTGTGAATAGTCTAAAGTTTTCCTTTTCTAACCTTAAAAATTGATTATGATGAAAATGGTCTCAAAGCATAGGCATATTGAATCCAAGATAAAGGGGCTGCTTTGGTGAACACACAGCCTTAACTTGGTAACTCTTACCCATTATTTTGGATGTACACCACTTTAGGAAAAGCTTTTTTTTTTTTTTTTTCCTTGGCACCAGGGGCTGCTTCAGAATTAAGAACAGAGCCAAGGAATTTGGGTTGGGTTGGAAAGGACCTTAAAGCCCATTCCATGCCATCTTCTGCCATGAGCAGGGACATCTTCCACTATCCCAAGGTGCTCCAAACCTTGTCCAACTTGGCCTTGGACACTTCCAGGGATCCAGGAACCGCCACAACTTCTCTGGGCACTTTGTGCCAGGGTCTCACCACCCTCACAAGGAAGAATTTATACCAAATATTCCACCTAAACCTCCCTGGTTTAGTTTAAAACTACTTACCCCCATTATCATGTAAATGTATGTGTAATTGTAATGTAAAAACATTCCCTGTATTATCAGTATCTGCTGCAGTAAAAAGCCACACACCTCCTTTGTATCAGCCCCTTTAGGTCCTAGCAGGGACTCTGGGCTCTCCTGGAGCCTTTTCTTCTCCAGGTGAGCACCCCCAGCTCTGCCAGCCTGGCTCCAGAGCTGAGAGGGTCCAGCCCTCAAAGCACCTCTATATAGCTGCCTCTAAACCACTCCATCAATGGAAAATCCCAGTCCTAGACCCTCAGAATTCATTCCCTTAGGTCAAGAAATCTGAATCACTCTCCTTTCAATAATTCAGCTCCTTTTGCCCCACACTCCACAAACCTTTTATAATTTTTGACTCTAATTTTTGAGAAGCATCAAAGGAGCTCTGCCCAAACACAGCCTCAAAAAATTCCCTCTTCCTCATGAGTGTCCAGCTCCTGACAAATTCTTAATACACAACAAAAAATTTACTTAATTTGAAACAGAACCAGAGTATACTGTGAATTTCCGCCTCACACCATGGGGCTTATGGCTGTTCCTCTGCAGGATGTGGTGACCTCCTTCCCCTCCCAGTCTGACCCTGTGGTGTCCCCAGCCCGGTCCCGTGGCAGTGACACAGCCCAGCCCCATGTCCCCACCCCAGTGTCCCCAGGGCACAAGTGGGAATTTCAGCCAGGGCTGTGCTGCTGGCCCGCGGTGCACTCTGGGTATGCAAATTACCTGAATACTAATGAGACACAGAGAATGAGCTCTAGGGGAGCAGCAGGGAAATGCCTTTCATTAGCTGGACAGGGGCAGGGACACGGGCTGGCTGAGCCCAGCTCCCTTTCCTAACCAGCACAGAGTCCCAGCACGGTTTGGGATGGAAGGGACCTTAAAGCTCATCCAGTGCCACCCCTGCCATGGCAGGGACACCTTCCACTGTCCCAAGGTGCTCCCAGCCCTGTCCAACCTGGCCTTGGACACTTCAGGGATCTCAGCATCTTGAGATCTTCCTGCTGTGCCTGGTTTAGGCACATCAGCTCCATGTCTTGAATTAGATGATCCCAGGGCATGCACTCTCTGCAAAGGTTTACTTTTATTAAAAAAAAAAAAAAAAAAAAAAAAAAAAATCTCTCAGAATATGGACAGGAGGGGCAGCAGCTATGCTGGAAGGCAGCAACTCCAAGAGAGCCATACCAATTCAATGATTTGAGAAAAAGCCTGTGAGCAATGCCTGGAATTCCTCAGAAGGGCTGACTCAGTCCCTGGGTGCAGAAGCAGGGACACGTTGAGCGAGATGAGGAGAGTCATTTCTCATCTGGGCATGCCAGAAGTGGGGACACCCAGCTCTGATGTCCATGCCTGCTAGGGAGCATCCAAAGCTTGGAGAGACATCAGGAGAGAGCAGAAAGAATTACTCAGAGTCTGGAGGATAAACCCTGGGCAGGACACGTGTCAAACTTACCCCGCTCAGTTCCTGGGAGTGATGCTGGAGAGGCACCTCCTTATGCAGATGTTTGGCTGATTCTACAAAAGAGTTTCAGAGGAAATGAAGACAAACATTGCTCAAGTCAGGCTGGAGGAAATAAACACTAAGGTGAATCAGGGAGAGGATTTAACATGCTGGGAAAAGGTCCTGAGGAAGCTGGTGGATTTTCTGTCTCCTCAGAACAAACTCTGGAAATCAGGCTGTAGTTCAACACAAAGTGCTGGACCCCCAAAAAGAGCAGGTGGGGGAAAACAAATGAGTTATGATATAAAGATATGAAATATTTATGACATTTTATTTTCTTTGATAATTTAAAAATTACATTTATTATCTAATAAATGTAAAGCCCATAGTTAATTCTAGTATATAAATCTCTGAAATCAAGCCAAAATTCAGGCCAGCAGAAAGGTGGTGCAGCTCAGTCAACCTTCCAGGTCTGAAGTAAGATCCAAACCCTCTGAGCACATTTAAGGCTCCATCACTCTGCAAAATTTAATTTTGCAGCCCTGCTCTGATCCAGCAGGGGATAAATAGCTCCAGCTATACAAAGGGAATAGGATGGAGCAGCAGCAGATGCAGAAGTGCAGGAGAATCCTGAGCCTGTGATGTGCTGCTGCTGCTGCTGTTGGGAAGAAGCACAACAGTTGTTTTTTTTATTTTTCCAGGAGCATCCACGCTGATTCTGTGAGTTGCTGGTGCCCCAAACCAAGTGAAGGCTTGGGCAGGGGTCTGCTGTTCTCTGCTACACCATTTCCTCCATCACCTGTTCCTAGGGACAGTCTGGCAGAGCTGAGCTTTATTTCCACCTCCCGCCTTTCCCAAATTTCAGCTTGGGGGTTTCTGACCTGGGCCCTTCTATATTTTTTTCTCTGAATCACCATCTCTTTCTCACAGATACATATTCTTCTCCCTTTCCCACTGACCTGCAAAGGTCTTGTCCTGCCAGGCTCATCTAAGGCCCCAAGATCTGTTGTCAGAAATTATAAAGACATTCCCAATTCCCAGGCTGAGCTGCCAGGACTGGGTTTGCAATCAGTTTTAATCACAAGTGTAACTGAGTGGATTGCAAGTGATAAACCCCTTCTGCTGTGATGTAATGAAGATGACAGTTCAGAATTGGTCTGAGGGGTTTTTGGGGGGGAAGGCAGAGAACCACAAAATTAGACTCAGTGCAAGGGGAAAAAGAGAGTGAGTGCTTCAGGCTCATGCCACTAAGAGTTCCCTCCCTGCCAGGCAAGACAATAATCAAAATTAATTTGTGGAGGAAGGCAGGCACTCAAAGAGAAATCAAACAGGTGACCACAGCTGGTGTGAAATTTCCCAGGATGGGAAGGGAAGAGGGGAAGGAAACAGCTACCAGCTGTCCCTGCCTTCCTGAGCCTGCAGGAACAGAGAACCCTTTTCTCACAATACTTGGATGGTGAATGCATGAGAAACAGCCCTTTGGAGGAAGGAGAAATCTCCTGAGAGACAACCTGATGTCTTTAAATGCATGTTCAGGTTAGTCAAGCAGCACATGGCAAGTGATGGATATCACAGGCTCCTGCCTCTCTTTTCCAGAGCCACAGATCTGCAGAGTCCCTGCTGCTGCTTCTCCCCTGCTCTGCTGGATCCACATCCTGGGTCCAGCCCAGACTGCAGTGCTCTGTATCTTAAAACAAAGAATTAATGGCTTTATACTGAAATAAAATAGGTTTAGATAAGATGTCAGGAAGAAATACTCTCCTGTTAGGGTGGTGAGGCCCTGGCACAGGATGCCCAGAGAAGCTGTGGCTGCCCCTGGGTCCCTGGAAGTGTCCAAGGCCAGGTTGGATGGGGCTTGGAGCAGCCTGGGATGGTGGAAGGTGTCCCTGCCCATGGCAGGGGGTGGAATGAGATGAGCTTTAAGGAAGGGATGTGGTTCATGATGTCAGAAGATCTCACACAATAAATCTGTGATCCCATCCTCAGCTAAGGAAGGTCACCCTGGATTTGCCCCATTGCAGTGGGAATTCAACCAAAGGGGGTTTTGCCTCTCTCTGTCCTGCCCTTGCTGGGTCACTTCAGGCCACTGGGCCATCCATCCACAGCTCTCCCCTTGTCACAATGGATCATGGCATGGCCAGTTCCTGCAGCCTGTGTCCTGCTGCACTGCTGGTGTGCTCCCTCCTGCCCTGTCACATCAAATCACCGCCTGCTCCCCCCTCCAGCCATCTCTAAAATTCAATGAGTCAGAAAGGAGCTGAGGCCAACCTGACCTTTATCAATAAGATGATGTCACCTGCTGAAAGAAAGACCTGATAAGGGTGAGAGCAGGCAACCTGATATCCTTCCTGATCTCTGTGGCCAGAACAGTAAACCACAATAAAAGGATCTTGTCCTAATGAAAATTCAGCTACCTGTGCTGACCTTGGCCTGCTGTGTGGTTGGAGACGGGGATCTGTCCAACCTGCTGCATATTCACTCCCCAAATAAATTCTTCTCTAAAGCCAGCTTGGGTGAAGGTCAGTCTGAGTGGAGGAAAGGGGAAAGGTGGCCAGCAGATTTCACTTAAATCATCTTTTGTTAAAAATGTACCTGGTGCATTTTTGCCCTAAAATCCCACGAGTCTGTGCTCTTTTTGTCAGAGGGAAGGAAATCTGAGTGAGCTGCTATTGTGGATTAGCTGAACTGCAGGAAAGCACAGGTATTTTCATTCAATTACAGCATCCTTAGCCTGACTCATCCCAATCCCTTTGGGCAGAGTTATTTTCCCCACAGATGATAACTCTGTGTGACTGCTCCACCTGTGCAGTGTGTTCACCACAGGCTATCCCTTCCAAATTCCTGTGTCCAGCCCAGCTTGGGTGCTGCTTGTGCTGCTCTCCAGCCAGGGGCTGTCAGAAGCAAAGTTTTAGGGGATGCCATGCAGGGCACAGGGGTTGAATCTCCACGGGGTGCATGACCTCAAATCATTGACTCCTCCTTGTCCCATGTTTCTAAACACAGCCCTGACAACCATCTGTTCTGCCTCCACACCCAGCCCACGTGTTCCCAAGATGATCTGGCACCAGCCTGGGTGCTGCAGGCTCTCAAGTGGGTGTGTGACCCCTCATCACTTCTCCAGGGCTGAAGATATCAGCGCTTCCAGCACCTTGGCTTGCAAATGGGCAACGTGAATCCATCATAAAAACGAACCTCTACCTCAGCTAAGCCTCCATGAGAGATGGAGAGAGAGGGAACAAGCCAGGGGACTTGTAGGGCTGTAAAACAGACCTGTCCACAGTCATTCCATGACCCAGTTGAACTTCATAACCTGAACTCTGGCATCTCTACTCTCTCAGAAGGGCTTTGCCTTCTTCAAACTCTCTTGTGCCTCACCAGTGAAAATATCCAGCTCTGTCCATAGCAGACAAGATTCCCACTGATTGTTTTTGCTGCTGGAGGAGGACAGAGAAGTATTTCTGAACCATCTGCCTGCCTAAATTTCTGAAGAGAAGAGAGAAGAGAAGAGAAGAGAAGAGAAGAGAAGAGAAGAGAAGAGAAGAGAAGAGAAGAGAAGAGAAGA
>JAOTQP010000870.1:2467906-2478843 GCA_026413545.1 Cichladusa arquata | reverse complement strand
AAGAGAAGAGAAGAGAAGAGAAGAGAAGAGAAGAGAAGAGAAGAGAAGAGAAGAGAAGAGAAGAGAAGAGAACTTTTCCTCTCCTGATCTTCCCCTAACTCAGAGAGGCAATATCAGCTTTATAACACAGTAGCAGAGCACTGAGGTTTGATTTGTCCTCAAACTTCCAAGAACTTGAGAAAATTTCAAGAACTTCAAATCCTGCATAACATAATTCAGGAAATGTGAAAAATTAGTGTGGAAAAACTTCTTCAGGAGCCTTGAAGCTGATTCAGAAAGATCAGGACAAAGTCCCAAGTTCTTCACCATTTATTCATAGAATAGTTAGGGTTGTGAAATACCTCTAAGATAGTTGAATCTAACTATTAACCCATTATTACCAAGTCCACTGCTAAAACAGGTCCATAAGAACCACATTTAAACATTTTTTTTTAACTCTTCTTGGCATGGTGATTTCCCCAGTGCCCTCCACCCTCTGGAGGAGACAGGAAACCAAGCACTGATAGCATCACCCACATTCTGGGTCTACCCAACCCAGTGTAGGGGGAAGTATAAGGTGAAACACTGGGTAACACAGATATTTTTATATCCTCTAGAGAACAAAATCATAGTTATTCCTGGAGTATCTTTGTATTTACTAGGGATCCCATGAATATCTTCCCATTAAGTTGTTTAACAATTTTCCATTCAGTAAACTTCCAGCATTTGCAGTATCCCTTGGCAAGGGGGGATTATCTCTTGATTAACTTCACCTTGTGTGAAGTAAGTCCTTTGTTCTGACCTGCTATCATCTCAAGCACCCTTTTTTTGTCTTTTCAAAGGAAAGAGAAAACAATAGTTGCTCTCTTTCATCCTCTTCATGCCATTCATAATCTGATAGACTATTATCATACTCTGCTTCTGTCATCTCTTATTCAGATGAAATATTCCTGGAGTACTCCATTGTTCTGTACCTTTGATCACTCTATTGCCCTTCCACACATCTTTCCCAGCTCTGCTGCATTCTTTCTGTGGGAGGAACAGCAGAACTGCTCAAAACATTCTCGAGGCAGACAAGCACTGAATTTACACAGGGGTGTAATAATGGCTTCTATTTTGATCTCCATTCCTTTGCTATTAATTCTTAACATTCAATTTGCTTTTTGTCACCGCCACTGTGCACGGAGGTGACACATTCACAGAACTGCTCGTTATAAACACCAACTCAATCCTGGGTAAGTAATAGTCCATTCAAAGCTCATCACTGTAGGTAAAGTCAGGATTGCTTTCTTTCTCCCGTGTGTACCACCCTGCACTTATTTCCCCCGAATTTTGGCTGCTCTTTAGTCACAGAATCGCTGGGCAGTGTCACGTCCCTCCCACATCATCTCTCATCGTTACTGCCTCAGCAGAGGATTTCTGTCACCTCATTGCACCACTCAGCACCAGCACACCTGAGTTATGTCCCCCGTGGAGCTCTTGCTCACGTTTCCATGCTGCTGGCCAGGCTCTGCTGCGAGCAGCAGCGATGCAAACCCCAGCAGAGAGAACTCACCTGTGCTGTTTGCTTCTCCAAGTCCCTGGGCACAGGCAGGAGCCCTGGCACAAGGGATGGCTCTGCCTTTGTCTGTGGGATATGTGCTGCATTCAGAGCAGGCTGATTTGGAAAAGTGTTGGAGTTCAGAATGCAAGAAATTCTCAAAACATTGGGCCTGTAAGTTAAAGCCTGGAAAAGAACACATGATTTGAACTGAGGCCTTGGGAAAAGCTTCCAAGCTTAGGTGCTAGAAGTAAGAACGTAGATTGAAAGTTTAAAGCAGAGACATGTTAGGTAGAAAAAAAGCTTAATTATAAAGTTTAAGATAGAGAAAGAATAAAGTAGTTGCAAAGGTGACAGAATAGGTTTGTGTATCCGAACAGGATTGGCTGAGAAAGGTCAGACTGTAAGTAGATGAAATTTCTTAGTATTGGATTAGAAACATAAATATCCTTCTTGGCAGTGTTTTATTGGTTAATAAGTCCTTAGAAGATCTTGTAACTATAAGCCTTGTGACTTCTGGTCATGCTCTCAACACCTGTAACAAGAACTCCCGTTTTCTGTAGAAGATAAGAAAAATAAACTGCACTTTCTAAAGCAACTAGAAGTTCCATCTCTCTGCCTCATTCAGAAAAAGAAAGAATCCCTGTAGAACATTGTATTGTGGGAGCAATAAACCCACAGATAGGCTGTGGAACAGAAACCTCTGTGTGTGTGTTTGCCTCTGGATCTTTTCATCCGCTGCGTTTTACAGGCACTCGTGACTTTGTGTGTGGCCTCACTTGGAATTTATTCCCCTTGGCTTTTTGATCATAGTAATAATCCCACTGTTAAAAAGGAGCCTTCTCCTTTAAATTCCCCAGTGCCAAGAAATGAACTTTGAAATATGAAGGTTAGTAAAGACTTTGGGAGCAACTTTGAAAGCAGCTAAGCTGTGAGCGATCTCCTCGTGCTTTAATCAGATGCTCGGCTTTGCAGCTCCAGCCATCTTCACGAATTAACTCCCATCAGCTTCCTGCACTGCTTTCATGGAAAAGCACATCAAACACATGACTCTGCTAAGAAGGAATTAATCAATTAAGTAGAAGCAGGGAGGCCTACTCTCTGCTGAGAAACTGGTCCAGGACACCTTCCCTCTGCCCATCTCCTTCCCTCCTCCTTGCTCCAAAACTTGTTTTATTTATATTAAGTGGAGATTGAATTTTACATTTACACATTTTACACACAGGAGTTTCCCTTCCTGACATATTTTTATGAGATAAATATGTTTTTTCTAATGTGTAACTGTGAAATTTTAGGGTCCAGTAGCCTTCAGCTGTTGGAATATTCCTGGTGTGCATTTCCCAGTAAGCCAGACTGAACCCTCTTGCACTGTCCTGCATGATGAGGTTGTGGTGGAAGGTCTTAACTTTTCTGCCTGCATGTCCAGGAGAAGATATTTGGGATCTGGCATTTCCAGAGCTATCCCAGAGGCTGGCTGAATGTCCCACTAAATCAGTTCTTTGCTTCTGCCTGGTCTTGGGTGAGTTGTGCAGGCTTGGATTCAGTGTTTTAGCCACGTTAACAGATATCTGGTCCAAGCTGGTTTTTCAAGGGCTTTCTAGTGTCCATGGGGAGAGAGAGAGGAGTTTTCAAGGAGAAAATTACCCTTTCCTGAAATAGGTGTGAATCAGGTATCATGGACTGGTCACTGTAGGTGGGAAGGAAAAAACCCAAGTGTCTTGGGACCATCATGCTCCTTCATGTCATCACAAATATCTGTACCTATTCAGGCCACCCATCAGTCTCCTAAAGATGGATTTACAATGTTTACTTCCTCTTTGTGTGCCAGTACAGGGAAACAAGGAATGCAGGCTCAGATGTCCCTTTTTCTCCCCCAGATCAGGCTTCTTTTGACTTTAAAAGGGATCTTTCATGACAGTGAGAGTTATGAAATTATGGTGGTGCTGCAGATGGCATTTAAGGGAAGTTCCTCCCATCTGCTCAGTCTTGAGAGTGGAAAATTCCTGATGTTAAAGATTTTTGTAAAGGGCAAAGAATCTGAATTTTTATTTCTGAGTGGCCATGTCAGCCTTCACAGCCACATGGACAACAAGCATGGACATGCTCTGAGGACAGTTGGGTTTGTGGCCTCTGTGAAAGCAGTTCTGCATTTCTCCTGCTGTCTGCAGTGACCTTCTCCCAGGAAAAATCAATTCCCAGCTTCAGGAGTACTTGGAGCCCAAGTCACAGCTTTCATTAACGGGAGAGTTGGAGCTTCTCTTGCAGAAGTGGGATGATTTCTACATTTCCTTCAAGAAATAATCCTTGTAACCATGTCTAGGATAGACTGTAGTATAAGGTCATTCCCCTGTCACATCCACTCCATCAGATCAAGTGAGGAGGAGGCAAATTAACACTCCTGTTTCTGGTCCTGAAGGGAGGCTGATCTACAGGAGAGGGTGAGTTATATAAATCTAATTCCCACCCTAAACCAATTCCTGGGCTGTTTATCCTCATTTTCACTGGTGTTAGTGCTGTCATTTTTATTAAGTACCTCTTCATCCTCCTTGGTGCTTACCCCAGGTTTATTTAGGAAAGTGCTTTAACACATGGAAAACATCTGCTATTTTTCAGCTTATTTCCAGCTGGGAAGGTGTTTGAAGTGTGGCTGTGCAGGGTTCAGGTGGCAGGGAGACAGAAATGTGTCAAAAGAAGCAGTTAACATCAAAACTCCTTCACACAGAGATCCCTCCTTCCTTCCAGAGGCTACTTCATCAGGTTCTGTGGGATACCTCTTATTTCTGGATACCACAGGAACACCAGTGGTCTAATAATTCCTGCACAGCTCCTTTCCTGCTGTCACCCATCTGGCTCCATGGATGATTCATGCTTTTGGTTATAGTTTGGGATAAAACTCCAGTTTTTCACAGCAACATTAAATCATAGATTGGTTTAGGTGGGAAGGGACCTTAAAGATCATCCAGTTCCAACTCCCTGCCATGGGCAAAGAAACCTTCCACTATTCCAGGTTGTTCCAAGCCCTGTCCAACCTGGACACAGTATCTCAGAGTAACCTGCTCTAGTGCTCAACCACTGTCACAAAAAAATGGGTTTAAAAAAAATATTAATTTAAACAAATTTTATATTTATATTTATATTTATATTTATATTTATATTTATATTTATATTTATATTTATATTTATTTATATTTCCAGTATGTCTGTGTCTCTCCTGTGCTGGGAAGCACTCCACATGTGCTCAGCAGAGGGGAAGAATCATCCCCCTCAACAAGCCGTCAATCCTCTTCCTTAAAAAAAAAAAAAAAAATTCCTTCTGCTCTGAAAAACCCAAGACCCAAAAGCAAATCTGTGCTGTCTGTTTGAGAGCTGCAGAACACAGCTGAGCACTTTCAGTGCCCAGCACACTCAGTCCTCAGCTAGGATATTTTTGTAACGGGGAATTCCAGTAAAGTCAGGAGGATCTGCAGCATTTTTAAAGTTTATCAAGATCACTTTTGCAGCAGTAATCAGCGTTGAAATGGCTTGGGAAGAAATAAAAGGGAGAGGAAAAGGCGTTTTTATTTTGGGACTGAAAATTAAGACCTTTCAGTTTGTACCATTTCCTGACTTTAATGAGCAGGTTATCTTGATCCAATCTTTTTCACTGCATTTTTGTCAACCAGTTTTTTCTTTTAAAGGACACAAACCTGCAAAGATTTTACCCAGCTCTGCTTGAGCCTTCTGGAAAATGATAGTTTTGGAGAGGATTGCAGGGAGGAACTGGCAAAAAGACTGGGCCTGTGGTTTGTATTTGCATGTTCATTTAGGTAAAAAAGAGAAAGTGGCTGATGACAGAGAGGCAGCTCTGCAGGTTCACTGCCCCTTCATTTCCTGACCCTCAAAATCTTGTTAACAGGATACACTCTGTCTGTAGGAAAAAAAAAAAACCCTCTTATTTTAGGCTTAATTACAGTATTAACAGTTGGATCAAAATGTAATACTCATTATTAGTCGTTATACTAACACTCAGCACAAAGCAGCACAGAAAAGCAACATTAATAATGAAATCAAAAGCATTATGTGAAATACCTGTCTCTGCAGCCTTCACCACCATGTTTCTACAGATGCTCGTGATGTAAGGATGCACTGCTGCCTAAAATCGATCCCATCACTGCCAGCAAAACACAGGAGAACACCCTGAAATTAAGTGTTTGTGCTGGACCAGTTGTGGTACTAAAATTGAAGCCAGAAGTGTCTCAAAACCAACATGTGTTTTCCTGGAAAAACCCTCTCCTCTTTGGGCAGTTCCTCTGCATCATCACCATTCCCTCCACGCTCCACATCGTGTCAGGCACTTTTGGTTCTCTTTAAAGGAGCTGAGCAGTTGTTAGTTGCTATAAAGTTGTTTCTTTTAAAGGTTCATCAGTCTCAAAAGGCAAAAAGTCCTAAGTGTTAAAGTCCATGCTAAAAACTTTCAGCATAGAGTCCCAAATAGAAGTAAAGTCCCCATTAGAAGTAAAAGCAGCTCCTGGTTCTTCCTGAGAAGGCTGAAGTTGCAGCCCAGTGCAGAATCCTGAGCAGAGCCTGAGGCTGGTACAGAGTCTCAAGAGGCAGATGCTCCCTGGTCTTTTCTTCTTCTTTTTCTTCTTTTTCTTCCTCTTCTTTTTCTTCTTTTCTTCTTTTTCTTCCTCTTCTTCTTCATGTGGTGCTAATGATGATGATGATGGTGGAGGAAGAGAGAGCTCTCACTCAATGCATAGATTCTTATTTACAAATTACCCAATGAGCTAAAAACACAAATCTGAAACATTTCTTTTAAACCTATCAGAATTCTAGTTTATTAGTGCGAAAGTTTACATGTAATCTACACATATGGTCTATCTGTTCTATCTGAAAAATGTAAGCAATATTCTTACTATATTTTTATTATGTCTAAAGCTATGTTTTGGAGCTCTCACAGAGACTTGTTTTTTAAGACTTGTTTTCTGCACTGATATCTAGGACTGTGTTTTTGAGCTCTCACTGCAGCTTGTTGATCTCTCTCTGAGGAACTCAGAGAAGCCTCTGTTTTTCAGACTCCAGCAAGGGAGAAGCTCAGCTTTCCCATCAGACAGCAGGTAACAGAGGGAGGTGAAGCTTTCCATGAGATAACCAGCTGTACTTTATCGCGGCTGGGATTCTGTGAGTGGGATCCAGCTGCCAGCACAGCCAGCAAATGCCATTTGAGATGTCCCAGCGTGTCCTTCCTGGTCTCCACTTCCAGCCCAGAAGGGCACAGATACCCAGCTGGTCCTGTGCCATGTCCCCCAACCCCAGGGCATCTCAGGTGGCACTTGGTGATGCATTTAGAAAAGTGCTTCACCACTCCTCTGACCTCCAGGCCAGGTGAGCTGTCTGACATCCACTGTTTTTCTAAGTATAGGCAGGAAACAGAGATGTCTGGGGCTGTTTTTATTCCAAGCTGTTCCAAAGTCAGAAATCGAAAAATGAAAGAATATTTCTTGGTAGCTGCTGGGCTCAGGGACCTGTTTGTCTTGGTTTCATGAGAACATAATTGAAAGCCAGGCTGTTTTCCACTTCATTCTGTGTTTGGGTTCATCCCTTCAGCCATAACTTCCCACAGCCCCTTTTAATGATGAGCACAAAAGCCTGCTTCTCAAAGAACATCTTTTCCTGTGGTTTTGGTCCTGCTCCTACAGAGAGAAGCCTCAGAGCAGTACAAAACAAACACATTGGGTTTTGCCACATGGCAGCATCCTCCTCTTGATCTCTCCCTTCGTTTAAGAATTTCTCAAGCCTCCTTTCACTCTCAGATGTGTTATAGAAGAGCAGTGTGGAGGATCAGCGTTTCTTCCCTGCTCTAGAGCCCAGAGGATGCCCTGTGGAGGTCAATAACCCAGGAGATGTCTCCCTAGAACGTGCAGTTGAGGGCTGCTGCCAAAGCACAACCTGCAGGTATTTATTTATCTGTGGAGATTTTACCTGTTTATGATACCCCCCAGCACTCTTAGCTGAGCAGGCTCTAATCTTTTCCATGCCATCCCTTTCCTGATCCAGGGGATTGCTTCCACTCTTACTTGGTGTTTTAAGCAGCTTGACTTCTCCAAAGAGCTGCAAGGCTGTTCTCATTTTCAGATGTTGGTTTTTTGGTCCTGATCTTCCCTCCAGCCAGGACAACAGGAAAGTCCACTTTGTTCCCAGTGTCTGGGATAAACTTTGTGCTGAAAATAAAACTACACCAAGAGCACAGTCACAGTCTTTCTGTGTCTGTCCCCAGAGTGATTTTTTTTTTCCTGAGTCCACAAATCTTCCTGTGCCTTGCAAATAAACTTGACAGTGAGCCCTCCTTCATGTCTTAAATCTGATGGCAGGTGCTGAAACACTCACCTGGCCTCTCCACCACAGCCTATTTAAAGCTGACATGAGGAATCCTTCCTACATTTGCAAGGCTTAGATTTTATCTGCATGAGAGAAATCTAATTTTAGCATGTTTTCCAAATCAAAGGCTGGGGAAGGTGTTGGTGATGGTGTTACTGGTCAGAGCACTTGCACACACAGTTGAGACTAGGGAGAAGAGGAGGTAAAAAAATCCCATCAAATCTTATTTTTGTATCCTCTGCCCTGCTGCTTTCTCCAGTCCAGGTGTGGAGGTGTTGGGACATTTGTTCTGCAGCAGGCAGGGAAGGGTTGGGACACCCTGGTGAGACCTTTCTTAAAGGATTCACTCATCAGGAAGGTGAGCAGCAGCTGGGACATCCAGGGGTGCTGCAGGGAAGGCAAAGAGTGCAAAAAATTGGGAGCAAATTGGTGCTGAGGGATGAGGATTGTGAGACCTCAGCTCCCTCCCTGACTGAGATGACTGCAGCTTGGTCAGGTGTCCTCTTAGGGACAAAAAGCACCACTTAAACACCCTTTTTTGGTCTCATCTTGAAACTTAGAGAAAATTTTTTCTGTTTTTCACCTCCAGCAATGTACCTCTGCCTGCCTTATCTGCCTGCTGATTCAGAGGCCTCTTCCACACCCACCTCACTTTCCTGCCTCTTTATATCCTAAATTTCACCTTACAGTGGTGGGGTCTACCAGGCAGATTTGATGTGGATGGATTAGGGACTGATGGAGTTTATTCCATGATGAATGAACACCTCTCTACCTTTGACTGTCAGGGTAAATGTGACCCAGACACAGCCCTGGTGCATCTGGTTAAATTTTGCTTTCTCCCTTGCTTGTTCCTTATTCTGACAAGAAAAAAGAAGGGAACAGCAGAGGGGCTGCTCAATTCACCATCTGACAGCACCCCTGGAAGGTCAAAGGAACACCAAATTGTGATGAGACTGGCACATTCTTAATTCTCTCTCATTACAGCCTCTGTTAAACTACATTACAATAATTGCTTTAGTTCTGCTATGGTATTTTCAGGTCTCTTAATGCAGCTGTCAGCTCAGTGTGCCAGGAACTAACACCAGTGAAAAAAAATTAAACAATAACAATTTTTAAAAAAGGAAAGGAGAAGAAACACACAAATGAAAAACTGGTAGACTGGCAGAGAGGAGCCAGGACTGGGCCAAATTTGGGATGAGAGCAGAAGATGGTGAAGTCCAGGTTTGCCAGGGGTGCTGCTCAGATCCTGCTGCTGAGGGAGCTCTGTGAGCTGGAGACAAGGTTTGGATTCTCCCATCTCACCACAGGGTTTGCACAAACCCTGGTCACAGAAATGGTGGAGTTTTGCACTCTGCAAGGTCTGGCATGATGGGGAGAGGATGCTGATGGGGCATTTTATATTTTGGATTTGTTTGATCCATGTGGGGTATTTGTTCTAACAGCCCCCTCCTCGGGGCACAAATTTGGGATTAACTCAGCTCTCTGGATTCACTGCAGGACTGACATTTACTCACAGCACATGGACCATGGAAAGGGAGGACTCATCATCCACACCGAGGTGTTTGCTCAGCTCAGGAGCCCTCCCAGGTGTTGTGCTCTCTGTGATTTCAGCTTTCATAGAATTATAGAATCATGGGAGTTGAAAGGGATCCAGAAGGATCATTGAGTCCAACTCCTGGCTCTTCAAAACCCCCCCAAAAAATCCCACCATGTGCCTGAGAGCGTTGTTCAAACACTTCTTGAACTCTGTCAGGCTTGGGGCTGTGACCATTTCCTGGTGAAGAACTTTTTCCTGGTACCCAACCCAAACTCTCCCTGGCACAGCTCCATGCCATGGTCCTTTTTGCAGCCACTCCTGGGTTATTTGTTGCCATTCTCAGACAAGTGAACCAGCTGTGCCCGAGCTCTCCAGGCTTGCCCAGCCTTGGCCATCCCACTGCCAGCTTTGCATCCCAAACCCTTGTGCTCCTCCACATCTACAGCACCATCTGCACCCCAGCTCCTCATGCAAACCCTCCCTCCCACCACAAGAGAGATCTTCCTCCCTTAGAAATGCTGCCCTAAACCGCTGCCTGCTTCAGAAAACCATAAACACACCCTTGAAAGAACAGACACCCCTTCCCTCCCCAGATGTGTGCTCCAAAACAATCCCAACACAAAAACATCCCCTTTCTCAATCCCACACCCTTCCACTCATGCTGTCACACTTTCTCCATTCCCACAGCCATCCCACATTCATTAATGCCTCCATAGGAATTCTCAACTGTGCGAAGAATTGTTCGTAATTAGTTAACAAGAAAGAAAAATAAAGTCTCCGAAGCTGTCAGCAATCCTCCAGAAAACCAGCAACAGATCTGAGCACCATTTGGTCTAATTAGTCTTGATATTTCACACAACATATTTCTAAATTTTTTGGTGGAGAAGAGGATTTTAAAAAACCCCTCTGAGGAGAACAACAGAAGTATTTTTGTAGAGGGATTCAGTGGCAAAGCCAAAGCAAAGGAAACTCTTAATCAACAAATGTGCATGTATATCCCTTTACTGAATCTTTCACAAACAGTTGCTTCATCTTCTGCTTCTATGGGCATGTGGAGGCCTGGGGTGGGGCCAGTCTGCAGCTGACATGGATCAAAATAGTTTTTTTGTCAGTATTTCCTTAATTTCTCTCCTGTGGTGAGGTTGAAAGCTGTTGGTACTGCAGGAGGGTGGGGTCTGTTGGTGGAAGGATGCTGAGACTTATAGCAGAGGATCCAAGTGCATCATTCCCACCTCAACACCTTCATGGATATCCACATGAATACCCCTGGGTATTTCCACCTCACACCTTTGAGGCTGCAGCAAGAGCTAGGCTCTGCTATCCCATCCCCCCAAGAGTCCAAGGCCAAGCTGGACAGAGCTTGGAGTAAAACCTAGCCTAGTGTGAGGTGTCCCTGCACATGGGTTTGGAACAAGATGATCTTTAATGCCCGTTTGTCCTGGTTTGGAGGACAGGTGTCTGCCAATAAAGGCAGAAGCTTCTCTTTGAAATGGAGAATGTAAACTCCCTCCCTCCAAATTATTA